>JAQSUU010000758.1:7060323-7702170 GCA_038087645.1 Saccharum hybrid cultivar R570 | reverse complement strand
TTTTTTGTATGGATGTTTGATTTGATTGCACAATAGTAATAGTTAGCGAGACGTCATTATATGGACTATTATAAATCTGATCCACTGTAACTTTGTCCCATATAGGAGTAGTATTATTACTAGACTAGATGCCGATATTTTTTCAGATACAGATATTGGGATAGAGATATAGATACTTTAGATGCAAATACAGATAGATACAGATATAGATATAGATATAGTTTATATATTGATATTGATATAGTCATACAAGACAAGCAACACATAGTAGCAAAGGTTGTGCTTCCACTATTTATTTGCAATATAATATGAAGATATTATACCTTATTCTTTGCATAGCAAAATCCACAAATGCTTAGCGGAATGGTACCTGAGCTTGGATGCGTCTATATAATATATACACAGTTGCACACTAAATAAAACAGATCACACAATAAACACAAGTAGTCCTCACCCTCACACCTCACAGAAAAGAAACAAAGGAGCCAGAATTCTCGTTTTTCCTCATGGCACTACTATTCAAGAAAAGTTCCACGAGCATCACCGACTTGATAGCCGCTCCTCTCTTGGTTCTTTTGATCATGACTTCAAGGTCCCCGTCCTTCCAAGGTGGAACTACCGCTATCTACTTGCACTGTATTTTTTCCGACAAATTAATCAACCGATTGTTACGGTTGTCTAATTTGAGAATTATTACAGTCCATGTGAAAGGCGATGATGATGGCCATAAACAACAGGGATCCACGGCGCTTGCGCAGCAACTGAGGACGACGACGTGCATCCCGACCAAGAGTGGCCTTTGCTTCCATAAGCAGTGCCAGGGTATCTGTGAATCCAGTGGCTTCAATGGTGCAACCGCTTTCTGCTATAAACCGCCTGGTCTTCTAAGTCGCTGGCTGTGCTGCTGCCCATGATCATTAGCCTAGTGCAACGTACGCATGCGTTGATATCCATATGCATTTATACGCAAATAAACTGAATAACATGTGGAGTTTCCTACTCCTTCCTTGCAAAACAGAGGTGCACTGGATGCTGCTGTTTGCTTACTGCTTGTGCACTGTGGCTAACGAGTTGTGGATTCTGCAGTTGCAGCGGCAAAAACTGTATATATCTATAAAGGTGGTGAAATTATATACATTGTAGACCTATTTTGAAGACAGTTTCACGTGTATTATTTCCAAATGCTCAAAACTACTCAACATGCCAAAACTGTTGGGTAGCCAAACTTTGTTAATTGACTTCAATCAATCATAAAATTAAATGTCATTGATCTGTGTCTCAGTACTAGAAATAAAAATTTTCATATGTGCCAGCTATTTATTAACGGTAGCACAAGAACTCACAGGGAAATTATGTTTAATTAACCAATATAATTGGTCGCCGCCGCCGCCCCCGTCAGTCGTCGCCGCCGCCGTGCCTGCCCCTTGGAGCTGTCTTCTCCTGAAGGCCCTCGTGTCCTGCACTCCAAGAAACCCTAGCTCGATCTGCTCGACGGCCCCGACTGCATAGTGAACTTCCTCTGGCTGCGTCGCGAGCTTCCCCCGGCGGCGCGTGGACTCTTTGTCGGCTGCGGCAGCAGCACCTCAGCTCGGCGTCCGGATCTGGTATCTGCAACAAATATCTGCAGTCTTGTTTTTTATAACATGATTTCTAGCTAGCAGCGGGTTGTCCATGGATCACTCATGTTCTAGGTTAATGCCCTATGTATCATATTACCTTCTAAACATGGCTGTCGATATAAAATAGTGCTCAATAATATATTGGGCCTGATTACATGATTTCCATCCCACTGAACTTTTCCAATTCTGTGAAACATGTTTCCAAACTTGATGTTAACTGCATGCTTGTTTTCTTTAATTTACTCCAATTTCTTAGTGTGATAGTTTTTTTGAATTCTTCTTACCCTGGCAAGTGAGCCCTTCTCTGGTAATAATTAAATTAACTTTAGTTTCCTAAATTCATTCATGTCTCCTTTTTTTAACCAGCTGTGACTTGGAAATGTAAATTGATTCTTGTGCTTCGTTCTGCTAACAAATGGACCAACACTACTACACAAAATTTAACTGAGGCGGGCAAAAGGGCTTAACCGAGGTGGGCAAGCCAACCGCCTCAGTCGAAAGGTCACGATTAATCATGACCTTAACCGAGGTGGGCTCTCGGATCCTCTGCTTCGCCGTGAAACTTCCAGACAGTGTAATCCCTGACGAAATCATACCGGATCAAGTGAGATTTTGCCACGTAATCTTCGTGGGCAAAGTTGTTCTTGCAACTATTACACGGACAAATGGTGTGTTCCCGCTTCAGCCTCAGACGATGCCTTTTCGCAGTTGCAACAAATCTTGTCACATGATCCAGGTAAGAAGGATCCAGCCTCGATGTCTTGTACATCCATTCTTTGTCCATGACCATGAATCCTTGCACACACAAACAACAAAAATGGCGCATATAAGTAGAGCAATACAGAAAAAAGCAACTGGGTAGCTCTAGATCTGATTTCTCTCTCCTCCATATGGATCTAGATCTAGATCTAGAGAAAAAGCACTAAATCATGTAAAAGAGAGAAGATTGAGGGTTTGAGAGCGAGAATCAATGTCTTGAGGTGCCCCCCTTCAACAAATCCAAAGGCAAAACCTCTCCCCCTAGAAAATGGCCAGTATTTAGGGTTTTGAGGTCAAAACCCGAAAAAAATAGAGGAGGAGCCTTGGGAAGAAGGGTGGGTGCAGCTGCATTTATAGCCTAGGCTTAACCGAGGCGGGCATTATAAGAAAACCGCCTCAGTGAATCTCCTATTAACCGAGGCGGTTGCGTTGTAAAAACCGCCTCGGTCATTGCTTATTAACTGAGGTGGTTGCCTTATAACAACCGAGCAGATTAATCGAGGAGGTTGCTTTATAACAACCGCCTCAGTTAATGTATTAACCGAGGTGGTCTGCTTACATTGCCTGCCTCGGTTAAGGATTAACCGAGGCGGTTGCTGACCCAGCTGCCATGCCTCGAATAACCGAGGGGACCGACAACCAAGCTGCCCATCTCGGAGCCCTATTTGGAAATGCCTTGGAAAAGATTCTGTGTAGTAGTGCAAGGTATTTAAATCTCCTTTAGTTATTTACTTCATTTTTGTAACTGTGGACGCCTATTGCAATTTTGTTCATGGATATGAACAGGGTTCCCATTCATTCAGCTTGGGATAGCATATCTACTTCAATCACACTACGAATGTGCATCACATTCCAAAGGAAAAACTTCTTGCCACTGAAAATAATATTTACATTGCTATGAGAGTAGATTAATTTATTTGGTCCTACAATACTTAATCAAATTTATTTTCCAGTGTATTCCCCCAACATATGAGAACTCGGAAGGAGATGCTCCAATGGACCTATCTGAGGCTCTAATTCTTACATCTGAATGCAACCCAAAGGTATTTTTTCCTTTGCAGTTCTGATCGTAACAGGGTTGCCTCATATCATATTTGAGTATGCCTCAGTTAACTATTGCCGTATCTGACAAAAAAATGTTGGCGTAACCAGCAATAATCTGCCTCTATTACATATATACAAATAAGAGACGTTTTTTTACCTGCCATTTCTGTTTTATATATATGTACTGTTATAGCTGGAATATTTGACCCCTGTTTTGTGGACCACAGTAAATTTCTGTTTAATTTGTGCACCTGGAATGTGACAGAGCTAAATCAATTTCCACATTTTATAGTTTGTACAGATTCTTATTTTATATGATATATGGTTTGATGTATGCCTTACATCAGTTTTGTACATTAGTTAGCTGGTATACTGACTACTGCATTCTTCAAATTAAATGTAAACCAATCTGTTCCTGGATTTCAGTTTTATAGCCGAGAAAAGCTATGGGTTCTGAACAAACCAGGCCTCATAATTTTTTCTCCTGTTTCGTGGGTGGGTGGGTGGGTTAGGCAGCAAAGAAGGAATTTCCATACATTTTGTAACATCTACCAGATAATGTTTGTTCCTTTCTTGAGAAGATTCTAGGTTTTCTCTACTTATTAATTTTTACCTTCTATGTCACACAGCTTGTCCCTTTGCAGCTTGTTATGGAGTTGGGTCACCTGCGGAGCCATCATATCTAGATCAAAATCTAATTTTGCTGCTGGCCTCAACTATATGTCGATCCAGGTCAGCTTGCGGCAATCCCACCAGGTAGGCTGCAGGTGATTTTTGGGCATTACATTTTTGGGTTACAACACTTCTATTTTTCCTTTAAATATTTCTTTCTTTTGCATGATAGAATGCAAACATAGATAAATATAACAGCTAGCATAAGGTCAGAGTGCATATGCTGACAGCGCTGACTTTTCTTCCTGCCTGCAAGTTTGCATCATCTGGATCTGAGGTGTCTCATGCCAGCGCACACACCATCTATGCTGTGCTGGATCATTGGGTCAGCCCCTTGGCACGCAGCAGTTTCCTGCCCATCCGTGTATGCCTGCTCGCCACCTACTACCTGCTTGATATGATGACTAAATCAATGCAGGTCAGTTCAGCTTATATTTGCAAAGCCTTTCACTTGGTGTTCTGAATCAATGCACGCCATCTTGTTTCTGTTTGAGTGTGTTTTCGCACAGTATGTGTGGTGTTGCATTAGGGATGCGTTCCAGTTGCAGGGCTTCCCTCTGTCAATGCAGGAGCTGGTCTCTCATTGGTTGCCAAGGAGGCTGGGGATCCCTAAGAGACTAGCTTTTGTCTTCTTTGCAGGTCTAGCATGGGCGATCTGGAAAAACCGAAACAAGATGGCCATTGAGAGGTGCTTTCCTGACAGCCCTGACTCAGTGATTCATATGACTTCAAATTTTCTGCAGATGTGGGCCGAACTGCAAAAGGAGCGCAACAAAACCAAGATGAAGAAGATGGGACACTGTGTGGATGAATGGATGAGCAAGAAGGGCTGTCTGATGGATCCGTACTCAGATATTGTAGTGATGTAGTTCTAGTTTACTTTTGCTTCTAGTAGTTTGAGTACGCCAGCTCTGGGTGTGAGCCTTTCTAGCATATGGTCAGGCTTTGTTTTGTTGCTTAAACCTTTGATCTCAAACTGGTATCACCAGTGTGTATGACTCTGTTTTTGGCTTTCTTAAAAGCCGAGTTAATCTCCTTTCAAAAAAAAAACACAAAGAAAATGGACTAATAGAGATATAAAGACGTCTCCTTATGTATATACAGAGTTTATTCAGTCCCCTACTTGACTTCTGTTTTCATTGTGTTGGCTTGATTTGATTAGCAACTAAAAGGCTAGGCCTTTGTCACAATGTCCTGTGTTGGAACAACTGTCACATGCAAGCCAATACTTGATCCATTTCTGGAAAAACAAAAATTGGTCGATTTGTAATAGAATTTTTCTTGCCCATTTGTATTAGTAATGGACAAGCATAAAACAGTAATGCATCTTGAGCCATACTATACAAAGAGATTGCTTCTCAGTTTCCCATTTTTTTTCCTATCTTCACTTACTCAATTATCTAGATAATTGCAGAATAATGAGATATTGGCATTTAGGATCTTGATAAGAAGTTGGTGCTATGAAGAATGACAGCCAAGTGGACATTCAACATTTAGGCAGGCTTTCGTTTTTCATATGTATGTTACAAATCATTTACAGTTTGCTGTTGGGAATTCTGCACCTTTTGTTTATCTGATAGGTTCTTTCTTCCTTCCAGCAAGCATTTGCAGAAAGTAGCATCATTTATAAGCAGTTTCAGAATAAGTTTTTCCATATTCCTGTTAAAACCTTTCATATTTTTTGGCAATTGATATATGATAGATGCAGGACCAACATTTACAATCTTTGCCAAATATACAGGGTGATCTCTCAAATATTCAGGATAGACTGAACAGCCACGGGCTTACATAAATGGTTAGCTCTCTAAAGGTACCTCAGGTACAACCTTTCCCTGCATAGGATTATCGAAGGCTCTCATATTAGCCCTTAAAAGTCGATGTTACACTCTATGCTGCAGGAGCTACCACCGTCTGCATTAACTAAAACCATTGTTCCTTCTTCCAACACACTGTTTCTTTTCAGAAACTGCTGCTTTCAATACCAATTAATCCACTGCACTTTTGCCCTATTAATATTGCCAAGAAAACTACTCTATATTTTTTAGCGAAGAAAATAAAGGGATTCAGAAAATGTGATAGCATTTTATTTATATAAGAAAAAAGGGCCACCCTTCTATAGCATATCCATTCCTTTCATGAATTGGACTCATCACAATCCATAGGACTATATATGTGCCACAATGTATGGCCAACTTAGAGCAGTCAAATATGCGTGGAGCATCCAAGATTCACACAGAATTGTGCTGCTTATCTAGAGCAGTCAAATATGCGTGGAGCATTCCCTTGATTTAAATCTGCCTTGGGATTTAATTTTCTGTTCCTTGCATTGAAAGGAACCCTTGTTGCCTGATTCTTCCCTTGCAATCCTTTTCTGATTCTGTGGTCTATGACCCCACTGCCTTTACTGCGAGTAAGTTGGTAATAGTTGCCTGGTTAATAGATTATGGTACCGCGACGGAACCGAGAGCCACCTGTGGATCGCGACCACATGGTTGTGCCGCTTGGCGCGCGCCGGTATCGAGGTTTGGCCAAGCACTTTTACCAAGTTACACCGCAGTACTGCTCTTGCCACAAACATTCTCCTTGGTAAAAATGTTCCGGTGTTCTAACGGGTTGATGGAGTAGTGCTCTCACAAATGTGACTGAGATAGTGGGGTTTGGAAGAAGCACGTGTGTTCCGGTCTCAGTCTATTTGAAAGGCTAGTGCATGTTGGATTCAAAAGGAAAAAGAAGGAAGAGAGGAGCGACAAGAAAAACTTATCCCTCTAGTAGTCTGGAGTAATTGGAACGCCTAACTGGACGTTGTCCCTGTGACCTGGTGGACCATGCTACGCATGCCGGGTCACTGTCACTGTGTGTCCTGCGGAAGCCGTCGGTGGCAGGGCCCACGTGTGCCGCACTCGCGTGGCCGCGGCGTGGTGCCACACTCGCCTCGTTCTCTTGCACAGTACGCCCCTCTTTTTCCCGGCACCCTTGTTGGCTCTCGATTTCTGCCCTCGTCCCCTTACCGGACCCCCTCCCTCTCTTTTCTTTTCTTGTAGGCGCATCGCTCGCACGCCTCCTCATCGAGCAAACCCCGTCCCCTCCTTTCTCCTTTCCCCACTCAAGCCCGCATACGGAGCGCACCATGGTCGACGCCCTCCCCACCCCGTGACCACTGGTGATTTCCCTCCACACCGCCTCCACTGCTGGTGCGATGCACCACCACCACCGCCGTCCATCAGGCTATAAAATGCCACATTGTTTGCCTCTCCATCATCCCACTCCTAGATCTGAAGCAGAGCACGTAGAATCGATCTTCTCCGTCAGTGCTCAGGTGGGGGCCGAGCCATGAGATCCGGACGTTGCTCGCAGATCTAGGGTCGCTAGTCAGAGGTGATGGTGTAACTTGAGGAGAAGAAGGGATCCGGTTTCCGTCGAAGAAGTTCAAGTTCACCTTTGGTTAGTTAGGTTTAGGGTTTGCGATGATCTATTTGTTAGTTTCCTGTTTCTGGCTTTGTTGGGCATACGCCATGTTCTGGATAATCATTTTCCTATTGCTTTTCCACTGTCCCCGTCTTCGTTGGTTTCTAGAGAGGTTATGAGTTGTATCGGTTTTGTCCTTAGCCGTGGTGCCTCTAGATTCCTGAGTGGTTAGTATTTGAAGTCAGGTAATCTCCTATTGTAATCTCTGCTCTAAGAAGTGAAATCATGTTTTTCCCCTTTTCGGAATCTTGCTCTGAATCTCGAGAAGAGATTCTTTTAAGCGGGGTTGGTTGTAACACCCCTGCTGTTACGAGCACATCTAGCATCTAGATTAATCCCTACGAGGAGTTATCAAACATGTTCCTTGGGTTAAAAAGAATTTTTAAGCTCACAATGAAATGATAAATGAATCGTATGTGACTTCACCTTTGTGGCTGAGAAAGATCAAAATAAGTACTAAAAGTTAGTTTACTTAATGTGTAAACGTGCTAATAAAAATCCTAGCAGGAAAGGTAGAATGAATAGTTTTAATCGGGTGGCATGGAAAACAAATTCTATAAGCACAAATAAGATATAACGTGAGCAAGTGATGAATAGGAAAGTGCGACTTTAATTTTTAAAATAAGTATGGTTGATTAGTGTTCTTGGGAGCTTGGAAATCAAAGCTGGGATTAAGATAAGTCATTTCGTTGAGTCGGCAAGCATATGAGCTTATATTTAAAAGTACCATTCTTTTTGACGAATTATATTAAGCGAAATAAATAAATAGTGCATAATATTTTGTTCCTATGGTTGTATATACATGTCTACTTTTGCTAGTTGGCTAATTTAATGAATATATATATATATATCTATATATATATATATATATATATATACACACACGCTCGTCAGCGCCCTTGTGCCCTGGCATTGCAATGTTTGGGGTAGTTTATCTTCACGGCCTTTCACCGTTTCACCGTAGCTTGGCCCTCCTTGGCCACCTGGTTACCGCATTGGCTGGCCCCGTGTGTAGCCATGCCTGGCTGCCGCTGGTCACCAGCCTTGCTGCCGTTGTTGTGCCGTGCTGCTGCCGTTCGCCTTGCCGTCCCGCGCGTGCTCCGCCAGAGCTTGGCACTGCTGCCTGGCCCAGTCCCGAGGGCTCACTGCCACTGCGGCTGCCGCGCGCACACGGCGCGCCCGCTGCGCCTGTGCAAGGCCAAGGTCGCTGCCGTCACCTACCGTGCGCCTAACCACGCTAGCAGCCAACCACGATCCGCCAGCCAGGGAGTGGAGCCTGTCTGTCCAGCCAGGGAGTGGAGCCTGCCGCTGGGGCACTTCTTGCCGCGCTCTGCCTTCCCTGTGTGCTCATATAGGGCCAGCTGCGCAGACAAGACCTGTCACGCACTATCACCACCGACATGGATGACAGGCCGACAGACCCGCACCGCCCTGCGAGTTAAATTGGCGTACATGGGCCATCGTATCCCGATTCAATGCTTTTGTAGCTAGGTCTGGAAGTGAGCAAGTAGCCCGAGGTATATAGAGGCACAACCGAGCTCTATTACCGACCAATTTCATGTTTTGTTCTCACTGTCGGTCGTCTCCACCGCTGAACTCGTGCGTTGGGGGTAAGCAATAAATCATCGTGGCAGTTCAATTCCTGGTGCCCCGGAGCTCGCCTCGGTCACCTCTATTCGGTGCTCACCTCGTTTTTGGCAGGGCGCTCGCCGGTGATGGGCTGACGCGATCGTGCCGCCTCGGAGCGCCGCTGCCCTGACTGCACGCTCGTGGCCAGGCCACCTCGGCAGCTCTCCGCCTCAACCACCGCCTTAGCGTGCACCCCGGTGAGTCATTGGTGCTCCTCCATTGATTCAACTTGTCCGAGAGGCCATAGCGTCGTCGGTACGGACACGCCGATGGGGTAGTTGGTCTGCCGCCGCGTGTAGCACGGTATGGACCACCGATTAGCTCCCAATTGCCACCTTGGGGTTCACCCTCGCTCCGAGATGCCTGTTGGCTTGTTCTGCAGGCCAGGGTTTTGTTTGACAGGCTGGCAGGGCCGTGCAGTGCCAGCCAGAGCTGCACCGGCGTGTGAAGGGGCGACGGGACGGGTTCGTTGTGAAGATGAGTTTGTTGGGGGTGCTCGTTGTGAAGCTCTTCTCTAGTGCAATAGTGAGTGGTGGCGCAGCGTAATATCCGATTAGACTAGGGGCTGTTTTGCAAAAGCGCGAGGGCACCGCGGGCTCCCTGCCGTGGGCCGCTTGCTAAGCCGGCCTACTCTGCACTCTGCTACGCTCGCACGGACTGCAGTGGGCCGCTGGACCGATTGGGTTGCCGCTGGCCTTCTCTTTTTTTTTCTAAAGCATTTCTTAATTTTGTTTCTAAGATAAACTACTAAAATCAATACAAAATTTTGTAGTGGTCCAAAAATTGTGAAACAAACTTGTTAGGTTCCTAACAGGATCTATCTACTAGTATATTTTTTTCTCACATAGTCTCAAAATGTTTTCAGAAGTTCTTTAATCAATGTGAGAGGCTTAATATTGTTAACATATGAACTTGTAGTAATTTTGTGGCAAGATGATGATAGTGCTAGCTTTGAAAATTTTACCATAGCTTCATAGTATTATTAGCTGCTCACTGAAATTTTTGTAGCTTTAGAATAATTAGTTTGCTAAGGTCGCTAACGAGCCCTAGTTACAGCGAAAATATTAAATCAATAAAATGAATAAAGCGACACTGTTGAGTCATAGGGCTAAAATACTTGTTGGGTAAATAATGTCTTATTCAACAACTTGGGTATGTGGCCTTAGAGTTAGCTCGTTTGCTTGCGAAGCGTATCGTGTTCTGCTAGTTGCAATTATCATTGTCTATTTATGTCTCTGTGTTGCATCCACGAATGTCATAATAGGAGCGATGATGGATCACGAAGTCATCTGGAGAAGCCGAAAAAGATGGTGCCTTGATGATCGTGGCGCCATGATGAAATGCTAACTTTGGTTATATATTTTACCCAGGCAAGCTCCGGTGCATAACCTCTATTATTCTGCACTTTATGTTATGCTTGTGCATTAAGTTTAAAGGAGTTAAATGAAACCCACTTGCATATATATATATATATATATATATATATATATATATATATATATATATATATATATATATATATATATCCTATGAGTCTTACTAGTATGATAGGATTGTATAGCGTGCTATGCTATAGGATTCCGGTAGAAGTCGAGTGATTTCCTATCACTCACGAGAGATAGAAAATATATTATTGTTATTATTATTATTATTATTATTATTATTATTATTATTATTATTATTATTATTATTATTATTATTATTATTATTATTATTATTATTATTATTATTATTATTATTATTATTATTATTATTATCACATGGAATATATATGAATAATAATTGGAGATCGGGCGGAACGGGTTTGGATGGACTTAGACTTGGTTGGGAAACAGAGCGGGGCTCTGATTGCAACTGAGTCAATTAAGGATCATTCGTTGCATTAGATTCTATAGTCAGGTCACAGACCTATTTGTCTCGAGCATATACTTGCTTATGGGAGCGGAAAGACTTGTTCTCTCTTGTCATGGGTTTTGGCTCTTTCCAGACCGGCTTTTTAGGTGGTTATATAGATTGGGTTAAGGAGGTCTAAACACCATATTAAGGCCGGACTGCAGTGTTGAGGGCTTAGAGTCCGAGCTTGGACGAGGAATTGGACCCCTTGACAGGTGTGGAACGGGTTTGTCTTGCTTGTGCCCGGGGTACAAGCAAGGCGTGTGTCTGATTGCTTAGCGTGGATTTCCTTTACGTGCGGTCAGAGAGTTTTTTTAAAACTTCCACCAAGGATGTCTTTTTTTTTAAAAAAAAAGACTCATAGCCTGTTATCATTTTATGCATATAAATGTTCTTTATGATAATGTTCAACTGGGCATTAAATGATTTCCATTCCGCTAAAAGTATGATAATATTTTGTATTCTGCTGTTGTAATCAAATAATGAACTATGCTGATGTTGTACTAAAAGTGAGGTAAAAAGGGCAAGGGTGTTGTTAGCTTTACTCTCTCATTCATGATCCTGCTGCAAAAATGTGGATTTTCATGTTTTCTCTTATGCTGTGCTCGACGAAATCGCATAGTTTAGTTCTCTCTCTTGGGTACTTAGTGTCTAGTGGAAGACAAGCACCCTTGGGAGGGCATTAGATTAGGCAGTTCTGCCACACTCATCCTCACACACTCATCCGCTCTCACAAAAAACAACACTCAAGCATATGGGCGTTGTTCGAAAATTCCCCATGTCGACCTCGAGCCAACCCATCTGCCTGCTTTCCTCTCTCCACTTTGGCTTCCTCTCCCTACCTCTAGCTCCACTGTTCCACTCCGCTCGGCCTCAGCATGAGGTGCTCGCTGCAGCCCGGTCCAGCGGAAGGACAGCATGTCGGCCTTGGCGCCGTCGCTGTCGGCGGGTGAGGAGAAGCAGGAGGCGGCACCCGTCAGGCACTGCAAGGGCGTCAAGGACCTTGACAAGGTCGTGCTCTGCGAGGTCCGGAGCAGCTCCACAAAGGTACCCGTCTACCACACCCGTGAGTCAATGGGCATGTTTCGGCTACCGGATCCTGGCGCAGATCCGCGGCGCTTGCCACATGGTGCCGTTCGAAGCCTGATTTCTCAGTTGCTACCCCAGCCTTCACCCCCGCTATGATCCATATGTATGTTTCAAGTGTTTCAGACATTTCAGATGTATGTTGCAAGTGTTTCATCTCGATGTTGCAAAAGTAGATCTGGGATGTTACACTGTTGCATATGTTGCAAGTGTTTTTTAGAAGCATGTTGCAAGTGTTTGTTCAAAATGTTTCATCTGCCCCCAGACGTATGCTACAATCATTTTTTATCTGGATGTTGCATATGTTTCACACATATGTTGCAACACTATGTTCCAAATGTTTAAACTGTTTCAGTCTTATGTTGCAGCACGTGGTTTCATGTTGCAAGTTGCAATTTTGGATGTTTCATGCGTTTCACAAACATGTTGCAAGTGCGTGTTCTAAAAGTTTCATTTATTTTCAGACGTATGTTGCATTCAAATGTTTTCATGTTGTAAATGTTTTATGTTGTTCAGCCGGGCGCGAGCGGACTGGGTGCGTGACACCCCGAGGGCCCGACGGACGGTGGTGCTGTGTTCGGGGCGCGCTAGGGGCATGCCCATCCTTAGCTACTCATCTCCGCTCCTGAGTGTTGCCCGTGCGGAGAGAGAGAGGAGGGGGTTAGGGACGACTGGCAGGCACAGAGACATGGGTGAAGTGCATGCGCGAGGTGGGGCAAAGGCGGATGGGAGCGGGATGCGCGGGCGTCCCGACACGCGCGTCCGTCCAGACGTCCGGACGCTAGCCACGCCCTTCAATGTTTCTTGCCAGCGCAATCCAAAAGTTCACATATTTATTGGTACCTAAGAATCCAAGATATATACAAGACCTTTGTGTAGATGGGGATACCAAAACATTAATCCATTTGGAAGAGCACATGGATTCGGACAGAAGATAGTCACAGGCTATAATGGATGTGGTATATATTATTTAGTTGCATCTAACAATATTTCAGATCTTACTATTTAATAGCAAAATATTAGTGTTATTAGGTAACACATGCACACATTTGTATATTGGCTGCAGTATACATTTAATTTAGTTGCATCCAATATAAGAAGATACAGACCAGAGATACCAAAGCATTAATTTCTGTTACACACCACGCATTTGTACCTGGGACGGGATGTGTATATAAATGCTTGCGTCCCTACATATACAACAGAAAAGAGACTCCCATTCTGGCAAAAATAGAACGAGGAATACCATCATCATCTTCCTCATGGCAAAGAGCAGTACCTCAATGCGGAACGCGCACTTCATTGCCGCCGCTGTTCTCTTGATTCTTCTGATCATGTCTGCATCCCGCACATCCTGCCAAGCCAAGAACCTTAACAGTATGGTGCCCTTATATATCTCTGCTTAATCTGCATACTGTTGGATAAATATACATGATCAACAAATATTTGATCTGTATGTACTTCGTCATCAGGCTCCGGTCCAGACCACTACTTGCCACAGCTGCTACTGGCGATGATTCGGCCTCGACAGATGTCGTGCTTCCAGGATATAAGTCACTGTACGTTTTCAAGTTGCTTCGATCTATGCAAAACAAAAGGCGTGAAGAGTTACAAAGCGTTCTGCTTGAATTGGACTGACAAGCAAGGTCATGATCATGTGGAGTGCTGCTGCCCACAGTCGGCGGTGTCACCAACAAAGATGCTAATTCCTCCGCACCCGTTTACATGCTACCATGACCATGGTTTAACAGGATGTACTACCTGCAGCTCTTTCTGTGGAGCCAAAGGCTTCATAGCTGAAAGAGCTCCTTGCTTCACCAGGAATGATGATTCTGGTCGTGTTCACACCGAGTGCTGTGCACTCATGAAACAGTGTAATGCATGCATCTGTCTAGCTGATGCAAACTCGATCGATGAATAAACATGTTTTTTGATAATGGTAAAATCTTGGCTCGATGCGCCACAAATTTTATTTTACAAACATTTCAGGTCCAAAACTCATATAGGGGAAAGAAAAAGAATGAACACTATCGTGGCCAAGAAGTGGAACCTGTTATAGTTTCCCCCTGAGTTGCAGGAGAGTTTTTTTATGGATATTTTATTTGATTGCACAATAGTGGTAATAGTTAGCGAGATGTCATATATGGACTTATAAATCTGGTCCATTGTAACTTGGTCTCATATAGGAGTAGTATTATTACTGGATGACCATTTTTTTCAGATATAGATATAGAGATAGAGATATAGATACTTAAGATATAGATACAGATGTAGATGCAGATACAGATATAGATATACATATATATAGTATATATATTGATATTGATATAGTTATACAAGACAAGCAACATATTAGCAAAGGTTGTGCTTCCACTATTTATTTTGCAATTAAATACGAAGGTATTATTATACGTTATTCTTTGCATAGCAAAATCCACAAATCCTTAGAGGAATGGTACCTGAGCTTGGATGCGTCTATAGAGTATATACACAGTTGCACACTAAATAAAACAGACCACAATAAACACAAATAGTCCTCCCCCTCGCTCCTCGCACTCGCAGAAAGGAAATAAAGGAGCCAGAATTCTCGTTTTGCCTCATGGCACTACTCTTCAAGAAAAGTTCCACGAGCATCAATGAATTGATAGCCGTTCCTCTCTTGGGTCTTTTGATCATGGCTTCAATGTCCCCGTCCTTCCAAGGTGGAACTACTGCTATCTACTTGCACTGTATTTTTTTTTCAGATAAATTAACCAACCAATTTTTACGGTTGTCTGATTTGAGAATTGCTATACAGTGCATGTGAAGGGCGACGATGGCCGTCAACAACAGGAATCCCCGGTGCTTGCGTGGCAACTGAGGACGATAACGTGCATCCCGACCAAGGATGGCTTTTGTTTCAAGAAGCAGTGCCAGGGTATCTGCGAATCCAGTGGCTTCAATGGTGCAACTGCTTTCTGCTATAAACCACCTGGTCTTCTAAGTCTCTGGCAGTGCTGCTGCCCATGATCATTAGCCTAGTGCAACGTACACATGTATCAACCCATATTTTCATATCACTGCCAGATTTTATTTTGACCCAGTGATGTACTCTATCGTTGGATCCACCTAATCTTCAAATTGATTTATTCTCTACCGTTGGATCCACCTACAAACATTGCTTCTAGTTATAAAATCAGCATCCAAACATTGAAACTCAAGATATCACTGTCGGGTCATGTTCCAACCCATCAGTGATACTCATGCATATCACTATCCACTCATTGCTTCTAGTTATAAAATAAGCATCCAAACATTGAAACTCAAGATATCACTGTCGGGTCATGTTCCAACCCATCACTGATACTCATGCATATCACTGTCCACTCATGCTTGGACCTCATAGTGATAGCCTATTATCCATGTCAGGTCAACAAACTGACAGGGATAGGCCACCCCCGTCACTCTCGATTATCCTCTGTGAGAAACAATTCTGATGATGAAAGGGCGTTCCAACCCGGGCATGATTGTGTGCTACGACGTAGTGGGTGAATAGAAATTGTAGTTAGCGAGACGTTATATATATGGAGTTATTGTAAGGAAAGTGGACCCTATGGACCATTAAGTTGGATTTTGGTGTTTGATGAACAACATGGTCATTTGCACTAATATTGTTTGCTTGTATACAAGGTATACTTCAAACAGATGCAAGGTGGACTTGGATTTAGGCAAAGTAGTGATCCAGATGATCAACACCTCAAGCAACATATTAGAAGACCAAAATCTTTGCCGAGGGTCAGGCGCCGGGGCTCTCGGGAAAGAAATTAAAAAAAAAGAAAAACCAAAATCTTTGCCGAGGGTCAGGCGCCGGGGCTCTTGGCAAAGAAATTATTCAAAAAAAAGAAAAAAAATCTTTGCCGAGAGCCTGCACCGGGGCTCTCGGCAAAGAAATTATTCAAAAAAAAAAGGAAAAAAAATCTTTGCCGAGAGCTGGGCACCTGGGCTCTCGGCAAAGAAATTAAGTAAAAAAAAGAAAAAAAATCTTTGCCGAGAGCCGGGCACCTGGGCTCTCGGCAAAGAAATTAAGTAAAAAAAAATCTTTGCCGAGAGCCGGACATTTGGGCTCTCGGCAAAGAAATTAAGTAAAAAAAATTGAAAAAAATCTTTGCTAAGAGCAAAGGGCCGGTAACGGTGGAAAGCTCCTAACGGCTACTTTTGTTTGCCGAGAGCCGCCGTGGCCCTCGGCAAAGGCTTTGCCAAGTGCCCGAAAGAAGGCTCTCGGCAAAGACCCCTTTGCCGGACGCCGCTTTGCCGGCAGCCCTTTGCCGAGAGGGGGCTCTCGGCAAAGCCTTTGCCGAGAGTAAATAGGTCTTTGCCGAGTGCTTTTGGCACTCGGCAAAGCCTGCCTGTCCAGTAGTGAATAAACACAATTAGTCCTCCCCCTCGCTCCTCACACTTGCAGAAAGGAAATAAAGGAGCCAGAATTCTCGTTTTGCCTCATGGCACTACTCTTCAAGAAAAGTTCCACGAGCATCAATGAATTGATAGCCGTTCCTCTCTTGGGTCTTTTGATCATGGCTTCAATGTCCCCGTCCTTCCAAGGTGGAACTACTGCTATCTACTTGCACTGTATTTTTTTCAGATAAATTAACCAACCAATTTTTACGGTTGTCTGATTTGAGAATTACTATACAGTGCATGTGAAGGGCGACGATGGCCGTCAACAACAGGAATCCCCGGTGCTTGCGTGGCAACTGAGGACGATAACGTGCATCCCGACCAAGAGTGGCCTTTGTTTCAAGAAGCAGTGCCAGGGTATCTGCGAATCCAGTGGCTTCAATGGTGCAACTGCTTTCTGCTATAAACCACCTGGTCTTCTAAGTCTCTGGCAGTGCTGCTGCCCATGATCATTAGCCTAGTGCAACGTACACATGTATCAACCCATATTTTCATATCACTGGCAGATTTTATTTTGACCCAGTGATGTACTCTATCGTTGAATCCACCTAATCTTCAAATTGATTTATTCTCTACCGTTGGATCCACCTACAAACATTGCTTCTAGTTATAAAATCAGCATCCAAACATTGAAACTCAAGATATCACTGTCGGGTCATGTTCCAACCCATCAGTGATACTCATGCATATCACTATCCACTCATTGCTTCTAGTTATATAATAAGCATCCAAACATTGAAACTCAAGATATCACTGTCGGGTCATGTTCCAACCCATCACTGATACTCATGCATATCACTGTCCACTCATGCTTGGACCTCATAGTGATAGCCTATTATCCATGTCAGGTCAACAAACTGACAGGGATAGGCCACCCCCGTCACTCTCGATTATCCTCTGTGAGAAACAATTCTGATGATGAAAGGGCGTTCCAACCCGGGCATGATTGTGTGCTACGACGTAGTGGGTGAATAGAAATTGTAGTTAGAGAGACGTTATATATATGGAGTTATTGTAAGGAAAGTGGACCCTATGGACCATTAAGTTGGATTTTGGTGTTTGATGAACAACATGGTCATTTGCACTAATATTGTTTGCTTGTATACAAGGTATACTTCAAACAGATGCAAGGTGGACTTGGATTTAGGCAAAGTAGTGATCCGGATGATCAACACCTCAAGCAACATATTAGAAGACATGTTGCAAGGAGTCCAAGACACAATTTAGAAGAAGTTCAGATGAAGACATGCGAAGAAACAGAGTAGATTGCACACTTGCTGTGTGCACCGGATTGGTCCAGTGCGAACCAAAGAGACGCATCGAACCATGCGCGAGCTCTGTTCGTAGGTGGCTGCAATGTGGGCACTGAATTCATCCGGTGTTAGATGCTATGAAGCACCGGAATGTAAGGTGCGACTGACAATAGGAAGATAGTGCCAGTCAATGCATTGGATACATCCGCTGACTGCATCGGACTGCTCATAGGAGCCAGAGCGGGTTGCAGCAAGGTTGAAGTGAAAAATCAATGCACCGAATTAGTCCGATGGTGCACTGGATCGACGGTCGGATCAATCAACCACCTCCAATAGTCGTTTTGCAATGGCTAGCAAACATTGCTACACTAGATCCGTTCGATGCCACCATCGGATCAGTCCAGTGAGAGTGCTGCCTAATCTGCCGCCAACGGCTAGTTTTGGAGTTGGGGACTCAATATACCACCCGAACTAGCCATTTGATGCAAGAAGGGAGTTGTTGCTTCATTCTAGTGCTCTTTCCCACATAGCGCATATATAGTGAAATCACTTAGTGATTAGTATAGGTACTTTGTGATAGTTAGACCACCACTAAAGTGCTTGCTCTAGGTTTAGACCTATTGTTAGTTGAGGTTTGTATATCTCTTACCACTCAGTGCTTGAGCGCATTATTGTTGTACTCAGAGGGGCTTGTAGTCTTGCGAGGTCACACACACCAACCATGTTCGTGGTGTGGCTAGCACCGGTGTACTAGAGGGAACAAGTCCCGTGGTGTTTCAGCTGGAAGCTTTTGATAGTGACGAGGGAGCGGTCTGGGAGAGGTCATCCCAAAGACTCACTTGCGCGTGCGGAGAATGTCTAGGGCATATCCACGGAGTTACACGACTAGAGGCTTGGCCCTTGCGAGGGCATCCTTGCAAGGGACTCCGACGAGGACTAAGAGGAGGCGTGAGCTTCTCGATACCTCCATAGAAATACTGGAGTCATGAATGTGAGTTTGCAATCTCTACCTCTCTTTACCTTTCGCATTTATATTATGTTCCCAAGTTGTGTGCTTATAATTCTAGTTTAGCTTGCTAGGCTAGTTGATAGCACTGGAACCTAGGTTGTATAAGTCCTTAGTCGCATATCTAGATTGAATATTTTGTTCCATATGTTTTGATAAGTGAAATTTAGAGGCCATAGTTTAGAGTAGAATTTTATGTAGCCTACCTCCCCACTTAGGCGTCATAGTCCGTACAAATAAATCTAGGGCACAATATATAGCTTGCTCCCATATATAAGTAGCATTGATGACTACAATTTTTCAGATATAGATATAGACATATGTATAGATATAGGTGTAGATATAGAAGATATAGATATTAATATTGATATAGTCATAACAGACAGCCAACATATTTGCAATGCTAATTTATTGGAATGTAATAAAAATAGATGATACTAACTAGACCTTATTCTTTGCATAGCAAATTAAAATCTCTTAGTCTGGAACAGCACATAAATTCTTAGACGAAATTTAACATAGCTGAGCTAGCTTGGAGGTGCATGCGTCTATATAAACAGTCGCACACTAAAACAATAGTCGTCGTGCTTCGTCATGGCACTACTCTTCAAGAAAAGTTCCACGGGCATCGCCGACATGATAGCCGCTCCTCTCTTGGTTGTTTTGATCTCGGCTTCAACGTCCCCGTCCTTCCAAGGTGAAATAACCGCTATCTGCTTCCACTGTTTTTTCCCCATGTAATATAAACTTTTACGGTTGTCTGATTTGAGAATTATGTTGCAGTGCATGTGCTTGGGGAGCAACTGGCGGCGTCGTCGTGCTTCCCGTGTACTGGCTTTTGTTGGGTCAAGCAGTGCCAGAGTGTCTGCGCGTCCAAAGGCTTTCACGCTGCTGGTGCTTTCTGCTATAAGCGGCCTGGCGCTGGTCGTCTTCATCTCTGGCAGTGCTGCTGCGCATCATAAGCACCTACGCACGTATTCCTCGATCCATATGCATGGTTGATAAGCAAGTAATAAACTGAATAAGATGTGGCTTTTCTAATATATATAGTGCCTGTGGGGAATTTATTAGAATTTCATGCCCTATTCGTTTGAACTTATCAGCCCGGCTTATCAGCCATAATACAGTGTTTTCCTCTCACAACAAAACAACACCATCCAGCTTATCAGCCGCAAAAACCATCCAGCAAACAGTTATACTCGTTGTAAAACAGAGGTGTGCACTGAATGCTGCTGGTGTTTCTACACAGTAGCTGATGAGGAGTGGATTTTGCAGTAGCAGCCGCCTGCGGCAATCACTACCGACACTACTACACACATTTTTAACAGAGGCAGCCGAAATTGATTAACCGAGGCAGTTTTCCCAACCGCCTTGGATCAAAGATCACGGTTAATCGTGGCCTTAACCGAGACAGTTGCCTGCCCGCCTCGGTAAATCAGAAAAAAAACAAAAAAAAATAGAAAAAGCCTAATTCATCCCTGACCAGGCCTGGATTTGGACCTAGCCGCCCCTGCGCGTCGCCGCCGCCAGGGATCCGCGCCGGCGCTGCTCGGAGCCGCCGGATCCATGCTGCCCCTACTTGGAGTCTCCGGATCCACGGCGCAATGGCCCAGAGCCACCCGATCGACACAGCCACCGTCTGGAGCAGGCGGATCCACGCCGCCCGCGCCTGTAGCCGATGAATCGTCGCCGCCACGGCCTGGTGCCACCGGATCGAAGCCGCCACCGCCTGGAGCAGGCCGATCCACACCACCAACACCTAGAGCAGCCAGAGCGCCCGACCTCCTGCCGCCGGGGCACACGGCCACCTGGCTGCTCGGGCACACGGCCTCCTGCCACCGTGGTGCTCGGCCCCTCATGTGGGGGAGGGAGAGGAACGGGCCGGAGATGGAGGGGAGGGATAGGAAGCGGCCGGAGGTGGAGGGGAGGGCGAGGAAGGGGCGCCATCGCGTGGGGGAGATGGAGGGGAGGGAGCGCATCGGACATTGGCCTACGAGCGAAGTGCATCTGAGCGGGAGTACGTGATAATTGCAAAGACACCAACCCTTGTCTTTTACTCCCACTGTCCATAAAAAATGCAACTATGAAATTTGTCAAGTCAAACAAGCTTGACTCTGACCAAGTTTATAGTGGATCCCAACTAGATTTACTACGACAATCTATTTGAAAATTAAATTAATAGTACTTATTTCATAACATAAATGTTACAGTAGTACTTTTTTATATAACTTCAGTAAAACTTCAAGTTGTTTGGCTTCTTAAAAAATGAGAATTGTATTCTTTTGTAGATGTAGTATTATTCTTTGGTGTGGCCAAGCACACCTGGTAACCTGAAATGGTTGAAAGTTATGGGAATTAGGTGCCATGAATTGAAAAGGAATTGGGAGGTTGTGCTTTGGGAATGCTGAGGGAAATGGTTGAAAGTTATGGAAATTAGGTGCCATGGATTGGGAGGAATTGGGAGGTTGTGCTTTGGGAATGTTGAGGGAAATTGAGTAGGAGGTGAGCCTTGCCTACTACTATTGTAACACCCCGCATCCAAAACTGCTTATATAGCCTAGCTCCTCACATTCACACTTTGGCCTTCACCCTTCTAAATTTCTAAGGTCGTACTAAACCCACCAACCACAACTACATATGAGCCACAACATGAACCAACTTCACAATTATTACAGGCTACTAATAGGCTGATGTGTTACACATTCAGTACTACAGGCTACTAATGGGCTACTAATGGTGGCTTAGCTCCGCACATGGAACGGGCATGCATACACGTAGAACCTCTCTTACACTTTCATCCTCGCTTCGTGTAAAAAGGTTAACCCGGAGGTGTTACATTTAAAACGATAAGTTTTATAAGTTGACCATCACTCTCCTAAACTTTCAAGGCGGTACTAAACCCACCAAGCACAACCACCCATAAGTCATTTGGTCCACATGGGCCAACTTCACAACTACTGCATGTTACTAATGGGCTGGAGTGTTACAACTATTCCCATAATGTAGGTTTGAGGAGGCCTGGTTGAACATGTTTGTGAAACCTCTTTTGGCAGAGGATCTATCTCGTTGGTTACGAACCTCTATTGGGAGGCTTGGTTTGACTCCTCTATTTTGCTGGTATGTTATCCATCCACATCAACAGTACATCACGAGCATACATACACATACATAATGTAGGAATTACGATGGCATGAACGCAAAGTACAATCTCTAGCTTAGCTCCAAGGCAGTGACATCTAATGCGCGCTACTACGACTCTGTTCATTTCTCATAAGCCCATGCATACACCCAATTTCGAGATGTAACTGAAGTCCTGACAAGATTTTCATTACAGAACCGAGAAAAAGGGCCCCTTCCCCAATCGACTTAGAGCAACTGAGCAATTGGATCTTAATCCAGCGTCAGGAATGAGAGATTAAAAAGAAGCATGGAAAAAGAAAATCCGAATCTTGATGCATCTGACAGCTAAATATAAGCGTTTCTAAGTCAACATGGAAATAGCAAAACTAAATGAAATACTAATGTCTTAATGGAACGAACTGGAAATTGTTCAGTTTAGTGGCACCATGAAATTAAACCATTACAAAAGATTTGGAGAAAGACATTACAGGCTTGGAGCAACATCACGACCGAACACCTTATTCGCCACCTGACCAGTTGTGATCAAAGGCCCTAGGTTAACACAGCCATGAGACGATAGGCTGAACAAAAATGAAAACATACTATCAGTTATATTATACGTGATTAGATATGGAATTTCTGATTACCAGGGTAGTATTTTTGAATCAGAGAACTTCATAATATGCATGTAATTTGACCTAATTTCTTGTTAACCTGGAGGTAAGCCTAAACTTTTGATTTATATCGGAGTTGATATATCATTACTTGGGGTCTGGGGGCAACACATGACCATTTCCCTGTACTAGGGACAGGCTCACAGCCAGGCCTCAAACATTCAAGAGAGCCTTAAAATTCAGTGAAAAGAGTGGCAGGAATACTATAGTTTCCTCGTCACTAGGGAGATCAGAAGATGGCAGCATTACCATCAACCCCGAACCAGCAAATCCATCACAGGATCAGGAAAAGTAAAAACAATCACCAATTGGTGGTCCTTAGTACGATGGAAACCAGGAAATTGAGTATAGAAGAGGTAGACTGGATTGGAAGATGAGAACAGCTACTGTTTCCATCACCAATGCACCAATGGAAACATGCTTCAACTACTAGTCGCACTATGATCCTGGTGAGAAAATAAAAACAGTTCTGAGCTAAATCAGTTCATTCTTGAGGATAATAGATTTTGAATAATGAATGTAACTGTAAAGGGCGTTGTTATATGCTCTACTTGATGAGTAATTACAGCTTAGAGCATATTGGTCAGAACAAGGTTCCATGTTTTTGAATTGGGCTATTCGAGTATGAAGCATGAAGAACGTTAACAGTTAACTTACAACGTTCTGGCCTTGGGAGCTTCTTGAAAGTGATTTGCTCTTTAAGTACACCATTTCTATTCAAGATCTTCACAATTTGCCTGACCTTATCCTTGACCCTTAGTTTCTCTTCACATTCTATGCTGACTTCCTTAAGATGTGGACATGAAAATGATTGCTCTATTCGAACATGTTTTCTTTCACCTCGGCCTGCACATAAAAGATTCTACTGGACACAACATACAAGATAAATAGAGTATACATTACACATTCATTAGTACAGTGATAACATATATCTGGAAAATCTACCTTGTCACTACGAAGCTGAAGTGTAAGGTTTTCAAGAATTGGTGTGTGCTGAAGAATGCGAACCAGTGCATGCATGTCAACATGCCTGCACCACATGTCGAGTAAAAGAGTCTTCAATCTTCCAAATATGGGGCAACATTCCAAATCCCTTTTGTAGATATACTAGACAAGTAGCAAAAATATCAGAAACTCACATTTTCCATCTTATGAAATGAAATAATTGAGGCCAGTAGAAACTTTGGTTGATATTTTAGAAGAGGGAAGCGGAAATGTGTGGAATATAGGATCAACTCACCTCGATGCAGTACTGGCTGCTCCTTGCTTCGGCTGCCGGCACTCAGCAGCGGCGAGAGAACGAGACGACCCCGACGGAGAGACCTTCGTCGACACCCCGCGGAAGGAAATGGGGGACTCTTTACATTTTTTGAAGACTTGGAGGAGGTGAAGAGACTTGACACTTACAGCTCTCCCAGACGGTCTTTGGGTGCTTTGGACTTTGGTCCCTCTCCGTCTCCGATGGGCTCGAGGCCCGTGCTCCCCTGTCAAGTTAGCGTTTAGATTCCCAAGAGATTTTAAGAAGAGAATCTAGATAGAACAAATCTCAAAATTCTAAAATCTCATCCAAACACAATATGATTTTCGGAACGCTCTAACCGGAGCCTTCGACGTCCGAACGCTGTGGAGGGTATAGACCCGTATACCCTCATGGCTGCTCACGGGGCCCAACTCCCCAGAACAGGCCGCGTGGATCACCCAACTGATCGGCATACCACGTGGGACTTATGTAGACCAACTTAACGATCAAGGAAACCTAGTCGGTTAGGATAGATTTTGTATCCCATGTGGATATGGTTGTCGTAACCGATTAGAACTAGATTTCTCAGATTTGTAACCTTACCCCCGTACTGTATAAGGCGGACAAGGACCCCCTCAATTTTTCTTATACACAATCAAATACAGTCCACAGAGACGCAAGACGTAGAGTGTTACGCTGTTTCCGCAGCCCAAACCTAGATAAACCCTTGTGTTCGCCTTGCATCACCATCTAATTCGTTATCTCACGTACCTCCACCGATTAATCTACTACCGTGGGCATACCCCTCGGTAGACTGTCGACCACATCTCGTCGACAGTGGCGCGCTAGATAAGGGGTGTGCGTGCAGATCTCATGGCGAGCCAGATGGTCATCTTCCTTGCTTCCATGGTCCTCCCGACGAGCCAAACGTTCACGATCGGACGTTCACCTGAACCACAGGCGTGGATGGCACCGTCGAAGTCGTGGAGGCGGTGCAGACTCTTCCTGCGCCAACCAAATCTACAACAGCACCGGCGGATCCGATCTCGAGATTACTCTCAGGGTCGTCTTCTCCGACAACTCGTCATCCGCTTCCCTGCTACCAAGGGAGACGGCTTGACAACTCTGATCTGATCGAGTCCATCGATCAGGTCACTATGGGCCTATCTGAAACCCTAACCTTGGTAGAGTCGATTAGAGATCAATCTGCCGAGGACGGCTACGGCCCCATCCGTTATCACCAGACCGAGCAACCTGCTCGGGCTGGCCACCAGAGGCATCTAGATTCCGATCTGGTGGTCACGGCAACTCCTGAAGGGCGAACGGTCCATTACCAACAAGCTCCCACTATTGGCCTCAGGTCGGTGGACTATGAGTTCCTAACGGAGCATCCATCCACCGTTTCCCCGTACGGGCTGGTGAACGTGGCATCTGAGTACATAGTCCGCATCCCGCATCTATTTGTGAATCCCACTGAGCGCGACCACGTTTCGAATCTATTAGAGCTACCTGAGATCGACTACCCTACCCCCGTCGTCAACATGGTGGATATCAGGCAGATTGGTGGGGATTCGCTCTCTACCATCCTAGAGGAAAGCACCAGATCTACTAGTTCTACCCATGCCATTACCAACCCATACGAGTTCCCGGCGTTTCCCCCTAGCTTCGGAGGCGCAATCTTCGCCATCAGCGCTGATGAACCATCCCACGAAGGGGAGACAGACCAAGAGAGAGTTGCTCGAATGGAAAGGAACACCAATCGCACGGCTCACAGGGTGGAGCGAGAGAATGTTGAAGAGGCGCGAGCAAACATAGAGGGTTAGCGCCCCATTCGACGTGATCTAGCTGACATGTTCGACATGTGCGGCAACCAACAAGTCTATAAGACTCCAAGCTCCAACATTGCTGTCACCATGAATGAGCTCGCAAAGCTCCCCCAGTCCCTGGCACTTGACGCCGTCACAGACTATCTAAAGGCCGCCACGGTCGAGGTCAACGAGAACCGGCTGGGGGGACATGCGCATGCTCCTTCCGTGGCTTCCAGTCATAGTCGTCGACCCTATAGCTCCTGGTGAGGTCAAAGTCAGTTCCAGGTGTCGGGAGTCCACTAGAGTCAGCAACAGGGAGGTCCCTACCTCTATTAGGGGCCAGACGGAAACTACGAGGCGCACCCACACGAAGACGGTCCACCTCCCCACCCCCGCGACCAGGGCAGGGGGCATGACGCCAACTAGGGGAGCGCACGCGGTGTAGACCAGCATGGCAAATGCGGTGCTCACCGTGTGTGTAGACCAGCATGGAGCTCTCTGTGCTTGCGGATTTCATCCACTCTACCGACATCATGTGAGCCCTCTATCCACAGGACTTGTGGGCCAGCTCCCTCTTCTCCGGCAACAAAATGTGGCCGCAGTGTGCGAGATGGATGCAGTGAGGCTAGATCTGGCGGAAATGCGGTGGCTGCGAGTGGTTCGGATTTAGGGTTCGAGATGCAACTACAGTGCCTATGCGGGAAGCGGAAGAGACGAAGCGAGCGAGGAAGACGAACCAACGAGAAATGAGAAGTGGAGTAGTGGGGCGGCGCCGCACGGGTATTTATATGAAATGGTGTGACGCTTTGACTTCCAGGGTTTTTGGGCAACCGTGCCCCGTGCGTCGCGTCCGTTTTCTCAATTATTGGTGTTGAGTGGGCCGCTAACTGGGCCTCGCTGTTGAGTGTCATGGCACAGTGGGCCTGAGGCTGTTATCTTTGGATTTTAGCGCACCAGTATTTCTTTGGAATATTCCGATTGCTGCAAGAGGTCCATAACGGAGCTGGGGACTGGGTCCACAGTGGAGCTGTGGACTGGGCCCTCTGCTGAGCTAGGGACTACCCCAAAGACAAAAGCTAGGGACGGCTTAGTGGTAGAGCCATGGCTTGTTTCTCTAGAATTTTAAGGTTAATGCTCCCGTCTATAGCAAAGCTGGGGATTGGGCCCACAGTAGAGCTGGGGACTTGGCCTCCAGCAGAGCTGGGCACTGTGATAGATTCACAGTCTGTTTCTCAACTGAGTTAGGATTATTTCTTTTTGGACCCTGGCACCACGTGACTGAGTCACCTACTGTCAGGCCCGAGGACTAAGTGGGCACGCTTCACCTAGCGGTGAATGTGCTTATTGTTTTTGCAACAGAGTTGTCAAACAGAGGTAGAGGCACGACCCCTACCTTGGATATGCTGATACTGAGGATCATCTCTTGTCTATTTTGGCAGAGCCAATGGTGCAGAGCATCAATAACTTTCCACAATGAAACTTAAAGTGGGCACACTTCACCAGAGGTGAATTATTTTTCTTTTTTCTCAGAGCACCATGTATTTTTTTTGGACAAGTCGCTTTTCCGACCAGGACGGTGGTTAGTATTCAGTTAAACTGGTCGGAAGGTTAAACGCTCTTCTGTTATGGATACCTCTGGTCGGAAGCCAAGTCTCACTGGTCGGAGACAGTCAAGACGGTGTGTCACATCAAAACACATGGTGCTCGGGGACTAGCTGTGGGGGTATAGACCCGTATACCCTCATGGCTGCTCATGGGTCGCGCCAGAGGATGTGGCCCAACTCGCGAACAGGCCATGCGGATCACCTAACTGATCGGCGTACCGCGCGGGACTTACGGAGACCAACTTGACGATCAAGGGAACCTAGTCGGTAAGGATAGATTTTGTATCCCATGGGAATAAGGTTGTTGTAACCTATTAGAACTAGATTCCTTAGATCTGTAACCTTGCTCCCCATACTATATAAGACGAGCAAGGACCCCTCAATTCATCTCATACATAATCAATACAATCCATAGAGACGCAGGATGTAGGGTGTTACGCTGTTTTGGTGGCCCAAACCTGGATAAACCCTTGTGTTCGCCTTGCGTCACCATCTAGTTCATTGTCTCGCGCACCTCCACCGATTAATCTACTACCATGGGCATACCCTTCGGTAGACTGCCGACCACATCTCGTCGATAAATGCTCCACCCACTCTCTATGCCACCCGCGCCATGCCCACCTGCCCTCTACGCTGCTGGCCACCGCCCGTGCCGCACCCACCCGACCCTCTGTGCGCCACCGCCTAGCTCCGCGTTGTCGGCGAGCACACCGGTTACCTCTGCACGCCACCCACCCCGCGCTCTGCGCGCACCGCCACCCGTGCCACCTCCACACCTAGTCTCTGTGTGCCACTGCCTAGCTCCGCATTGCCGACGAGTACACTAGTGACCTCCACGCGCCGATAAGCCTCCATTCGCCAAAGCAACAAGGAAATGTTTGCACTGAATGAGTATGCATGTTGCAAACTAATGTTTTATGTGTTTCAAGTGTTTTAGAGGTATGTTGCAAGTGTTTATATTGATGTTGCAAAAATAGACCTGGATGTTGCACATGTTGCAATGGCTATAAACATATGTTTCAAGTGTATGTTTCAAATGTTTCATTTGTATTAGATGTATGTTGCAAGTGTTTTCATCTGAATGTTGCAAAACTAGATCTGGATGTTGCATATACATACATATTACAAGCGTATGTTTTAAGTGTTTTATACTCTATTGCAAGTGTTTCATTTGGATGTTATATATGTTTACAATGGATTTCAAGTGTTTTCCAGGTGCTTATTTTGAACGTATATTGCAAATGTTTTAGCTGTTTCTGAACGTATGTTGCAAGTGTTTCACTTAGGTGTTACAAATAGATCTTGTATTACACATGTTGTAATGGGACCTACCTATCGCAGCTACCTGTTGTAGCGGTTGGGTGAAGTCCCGGTGGCACCGGGCCTGCTACTATGGCGCCGCCAAGCGGGTGTAAAGAAACAGAGAGCAGGCATGGGGGCCCACGCAGTGGGGCACGTGAAAAATAGGTGATGCAGGCTCCTTCTCTTGCGCGTGGGCACTGTCCGACGCTAGTGCCCTAGATCAGATGTCCGGACGCTAGCAAGTCCATATGATTTTAGAGGATTCTAACACACCAGCGCACATTTGAAGAAACATTAGAAATCTATAACTCATAAAGCTAAACTCCTCTAAATGTTCTATTTCTTCATGTAAGTTGTCCACATTATTTTCTACTAAATATCCCACTAACTTGCGATCCTTTCATGCAAGTTATCCATGTCATCCCTTATTAATTACAAAAAATATTCACGTTATCTCTATTATGTGCAATACTTTACGTACAAGTCATTTACATACCCTGTTTGTTTCATCATCTATACTTCCTTAGTGTTACACCTCTGTTCCCGTGTTTCTTCTCATCATTTCTGCAACCTACCCAGCCCGACAGGCTGAGAATCTCAACAGTTGATGCCGCCCTCGCCTCTACTTAACCTGCATCGTTTCCGTGTGCAGGCCTGAACCACCCAGAACACTTGCCAGCGGCGCCTGCACCACCGGCCACAGGTGACGTGCGTCAAGAAGAGTGACTGTTGGTACGGGTATTGCCGTGGCATCTTGTGAATCCAAAGGCTTTGAAGGCCGATAAAGCCTTCTGCTTCACTGCGCGCGCATTGCGGAAGCAGTGTAATGCATGTTGAGGCGCAGTGCTGCTGCCGCCTGCCTGGCCACATGCATGAAGCAGTGTAATGCATGCATCCATCTATTCAGGCAAACACAATAAACATGTGTCTATCTATTTCATAGTGTCTGCCGAGTGTTTCCTTCCTACTTGTGGCCAAAAAGGATGTCCATTACACAATCAGGTGTTTTTTCTGATAAAAGAATCTTTTATTAAAAATGGCAGGAGCATTACATTAAGGTAATACAAGACTTTGAGATAGTACTTTTCTTATCTCTTTAGGATTATCGAAATCAATTAAAAAAATCTAAATGACATCTATAAATAGACCAAATTCTAGCATGGACTAGAAGAATCCAACCACCTAGATTATAAGAATCCCAGAATCTTCCGCAAAATCTACTATTTGGATCACAAGCTTGACCCGGCAGTGACATACAATCACTGCCTGGTATGGTACTAATGCGGTAGTGACATCGACAATGACATTCATCCTATCACTATAGAATAAGGGGTTAGACCAAGCAGTGATAGACAAGCTATATCACTACTGATTGCACCATCTGCCAGCTCCTAAGTCCGGCAGTGATGTCGGGTTTGGACCCTGTAGTGATAGGCAAGACCTATCACTGTTGATTGTCGTCTGTCGGCTCTGATTCTAGCAGTGATGCTGAGTTTAGACCCGACACTGATCCATGGATCTCAAGTAGTATATTTGATTTGATCACATAGTCAGAGTTTGTGAGATGGAGTCATAAATCTAGGACACTATAACTTGGTCCCATATAGGAGTACTATTAATACTAGACAACTATATTCTTTACAAATAAATGTATACATAGGTAGCTACATTTTTAGATACAGATACAAATACTAATACTGATAAAGATACAGATACAGATATAGATATAGATATAGATATAAATAGAGAAAAATATAGATATAGATATAGATTCAGATATACACAGACAACCAACAAATTTGCAAGACTGGTGGTTTGCTTATTTATTTTCATCTGATAGTAGCAAGATATTAATTATACCTTATTCTTTCCATAGCAAAATCTTAGTTGGAAGAGCATATAAATTCTTAGCGGAAATTAAATATATCTGAGCTTGGAGGTGCATGCGTCTATATAATAACAGGTGCCCACTAAACAGATACTAAACAATAGTAGTCCTAGCCTCCCCCTCCCTCCTCGTAGAAAGGAATTGAAGGAGCAATAATACTGGTTTCGTCATGGCACTCTTCAAGAAAAGTTCCACGAGCATCAATGAATTGATAGCCGTTCGTCTCTTGGTTCTTTTGATCATGATCATGGTCATGGTTACAACGTCCCCTTCCTTCCAAGGTGGAACTACCGCTATCTACTTGCACTGTATTTTTTTCCCGACAAGTTAGCCAATCAATTTTTTATATGGTTGACTGATTTGAGATACATTACAGTGCATGGGAAGGGCGACGATGGCCGTCAACAGCGATCCCCGGCACTTGGGCAGCCACTGTCGTGCACGCCGTGCTACTACAAGACCACTGGGGATTGTTCGTTTAAGCAGTGGCGGAATGAATGCCCATCCGATATCAACACTACAAAGGGTTCCTGCTATAAACTGACTACTGGTCTTAATCTCTGGCTCTGCTGCTGTGTGCCCATGATAAATACGTAGTGCAACGTACGCATGTATGCATCCATTGATATGGTTTAGATGCAAATAATCAGAAGAAGATGTGGCTTTTCATTAGAATTCATACTCGCTGCAAAACAGAGGTGTGCACTGAATGCTGCTGCTGGTGTTTGCATTACTGCCTGTGAATTGTGAACTGTAGCTGATGAGAAGTGGATTCTGCACTAGCAGCCGCAGCACAGCTGCTGTGCTGCAGCGATCAGTACCGAACATGCAGAATCAAAGCTGTTAACAGTTTGGGCTGAAACCTGTTTATATGGTTTGATTTTTATTTTGGGCTGATCTAGTATGGTGAGAAATAAGGATGAAAACGGCCGGAAATGGTTGAAAACGGTATTACAATATAGAAAAACAAAAGCGGTCGATTCAGGATATTTCTACATTTTAGTAATTAAGGAGTACAAAAAATAGTTGAAAATGGTTGTGAAACCAATTGAAATTGATAATTTTTCATATTAGAAAACGGTATCATAATATAGAAAACGATAGCGGTCGGTTCGGAATATTTATGTTCCATTTTCATCCTTAGTGAGAAATGGTTCTAGAAATCTAATGGTCTGGTTTGGTTTAGGTTAGCACCTAGGGTGGATTGATTTGGTTTGGATTGGTTCGTACTTCTTTGATTTTGATATGGCTGGAACCAGCCCGAGACTCCAATCTCCACCCAGTCTCTTCCTTCCTCCCAAAGCCTGAGCCCCGATCCGAACCAACAGCCATCCACCGCCGTGGCCATAGCCAGCGACGATGGTGGCGGCAACATCGATGTCGACGAGGAGATACTGGAGGCGCAGCTGATGCATTGCGCAGAGACACCCCGATTCCTCATCATCGACGACGGCTGGCAGAGCATGATCCGCGACGACGACCCACCGCACGAGGACGCTCCCGACTTGTGCTCGGTGGTGACCAGATGACCGTGTGCCCCTACCACAATTCGACAAGTGCACGCGCTTTCATGGCTACACGGAGGGTGCCCTGATCCGCCACCTGCCAGAGATGTTCTACAACACGAGCATGCCCAAGGCCGTCGTGCGCAAGGCCACGGAGACGGAGATCGAGAACGCATGGAAGGTGAGTGTCAGCAACCTGCAGAGATTGTCGAACGATCGAGACGAACACGACGGACTCCGACGAACTACGACGAACCACAAGTTCTTCTTGCGAGGAAAGAAAAGTAATTGAAAGCATCTAGGCCCCGGTGTTGGTTTCGGCAATTGATGACAACGCATTATTACCATGACTAACGTGTGTTTTGCAGAAACTTGATGAGTTAGGTCATGGAGTTGATAACTGCTTTGGGCACTGTGGTATTCATGTCCCTTGATGGAAATCGTTTCGGTTTTCAAAGGATCAACGACAAGATTAAGGACAGTTAGTTCCGGATGTCAAGGTGTTGAGTTACATCCGAAATAGTCGTTAGAATCTTTGTTTCTTCCTTTGACCGTACTATAAAGGGGGGCATGAGCGAGTAGCTTGACCTAGGTGAGTCTTTTGTTTAGGTGTGGTGCACACTTGTCAAACTTAGCACTAGGTAGCACATGAAATGCTCAAGGTTTAGTTGGAAGCAACTTGGCTCAAGTTGCGTCGCGTTTCGAAGTCGTTTGAGCAGTTTACCCTTGACCGGACGCGGTCTTTGTCATGACCGGACGCGTCCGGTCAGTACTAACAAGTCACTGCGTCGTTAACTGTTGACCGGACGCGGTCCCTGAGAGGACCGGACGTGGTGATCAGTCTGACACGTGTTTCAGAGGGTAAAAGTGTAATCGGACGCGACTGTGAAGTGATCGGACGCGTCCGGTCATGTTCCAGTAAGGTTCTTAACTGACCTGACGCATCCGGTCATCTATGATCGGACGCGGTCGAGCGTCAGGTGGAAGTCCAGTAAGGTTCTTGCATGATCAGACGCGTCCGGTCATCCCTGACCGGCGCGTCCAGTCACTCAGCGCTGACTTTCGGTTTTCGACCGTTACACACGACCGGCGCATCCGGTCATGTCGACCAGCGCGTCCGGTCAGTATGTGTTTTGCTGATTTGGCAGGTAACGGTTGGATTTATCTGAGGGGTGTATAAATACATCCCCTCCACCTCTTTTAGAGGTCTCTTGCTCATTTGTTTAGCTGAGAAACACCTTTGGAGTGCAAGGGAGTGCAAGAGCCCTAGTGAGGATAGTGATTTGAGAATCAAAGTTTGAGATTCCTCACTAGTGACTAGAGAGTAGCAAGTGTGCATCCATCTTCTCATTAGGCTTGTTGTGGTCAAGTGAGAGTTCTAGCTTGTTACTCTTGGTGATCGCCATCACCAAGACGGTTTGGTGGTGATTGGAAGTTTGGTGATCATCCGGCGAGCTTGTGGGTGACCCCACTCATGTTGTGAGCGGTTTTGGGTGATTTGCCGTGACGGAGTGTTGAAGAATCAACCCGTAGAGAGCACTTGATCCTTGCGCGGATCAAGGGGGAGCTACACCCTTGCGCGGGTGCTCCAACGAGGACTAGTGGGGAGTGGCGACTCTCTGATACCTCGGCAAAATATCGCCGTGTTCCTAACTCTTACTTTCAAGCATTTACTTTCGTGCATTACTTTCATTGCTTGTTTACTTTCCTAGAATTGCCATGCTAGTCTAGGATTGGAACTTAGGGTGCAAAACTTTTACCGGTTGAATCACAAGGAACACTAGTAGGCACTAGGGGTGAAGTTTGGCTTGTAGGATTTAATTCTTGCAATTAATTTTTAGAAAAGCCCAATTCAGCCCCCCTCTTGGGCATCTTGATCCTTTCAATTGGTATCAAAGCCGTGTTGCTCTTTATTTAGGCTTCACCGGCTAGAGTAAGATGTCTAATGGGGAAGGTCCACCTCCCACTTTTGAGGGAGATGATTTTCCATATTGGAAAATTTGTATGAAGGCGTACCTCGAAGCCATAGATGTTGGGTGCCTTAGAGCCGCAACCGAAGGGCTCCCTCCTATTAGGGATCCCGCCAACCTAAGTGGTGACGAGGAGAAGTACGACCGGTGGAATGGAAAGGCAAAAAATGCACTCTACCGGGGCCTAGGCAAGGATATCTTCAATCGTGTGCGTAATACTAAAAACGCTCATGAATTGTGGGAAAACCTTTGTGCTCTCCATAAGGGAACTAAGAGTGAGCGTGAGGAATGCTATCATATTGCTTTAAAGAAAATTAATTCTTTTGAGATGCTTCCCAAAGAAAGTGCTAATGAAATGTACACTCGATTGAATGTTCTTGTAGAAGATCTCAATGCTCTTGGACTCACTCAAATGAGTCAATCAGATGTTGCAAGGAGGATCTTGAGTGTTCTTCCCGTTGAGAAGTATGGGCACATTGTCATCGTACTTCACCAAAGTGATCTCTTCGTCGCAACACCAACACAAGTATTGGAAAAGATCAATGCACATGAGATGTACATGCACATCACTCCGGAAGAGGGCTCATCATCTTCCAAGAAGAAGGACTTGGCCTTCAAAGCTGGCCATGACAAGAAAAAGAAGAAGGGCCAAGCCATGATGGTGCAAGAAAGCTCAAGTGAAAGTGATATTGATGATGCATCACTTGCACTCATGGTGAGAAAGACCACCAAGATGTTAAAGAAGCTCAACAAGAGTGGCATCAAGTTCGACGACAAGAAGAAGAAGTTCTTCACAAGTAGCAAAAGGAAGCCAATATCCAAGATGGATTGCTTCAATTGTGGTGAACTTGGCCACTTAGCTCATCAATGCCCGAAGCCTCCAAAAGACAAGTACAAAAACAAGAACAAGGGCAAGAAAGATGACTCAAGTGATGAAGAAGATGAGAAAAAGAAGAACAAGCCATACAAAAAGAAAGATGGCAAGAGAAGAGAGTTTTATAAGAAGAAGAAGGGAGGCAAAGCTTACATTGTTGGTGATTGGCTCACCGACATTGAGTCATCATGTGAGTCCTCCGGAGATGAGAGCGACGATGAGAAAGAGAAGGTCGCCACATTTATGATTGGGCCATCATCATCTTCACCGACATCTTCATCACCACCTTCACCGCCACCTTCACCATCATCTTCCACTACTCACCTATGTCTTATGGCCAAGGGTGAAAGAAAGGTACAAAACAATGATAGTGATGATGATGATAGCGATAGTTATGATGAATATGATGCACCTTCTTATGATGAACTTGTAAAATTGTTGAATAAATATTCTAAAATCATAAGAAGAACTAGAAATGAAAATGATGAGCTTCAAAATGAAAATGAATCACTCTCATCTAAGCTTGAGAATGCACATAAGACTAGTGATGAGCTCAAAGATCAAAATGAAACTATGTCTTCTTCTCTCAAGGAGCTCAAAACTTCAAACAAAGAGCTTAGAGATAAACATGATAAAATTGAGAAGAAGCATGGTGAACTCATCACTAGGCTCAACTTGCTAAAAGATGAATATACTACATTGAAAATCAACTATGATAGTCTTATTGTTGCTAATGAGCTTGCTCTTGAGACACATGATGCTACTAACCAAGTTGTTAAGATTGATATAGCTACATCATGTGATGATTTGATTATTGAGAACTTTGAGCAAGGTTCTAGCGGCAAAGGCAAGAGTGTGGTTGAGTCCGACAACTATGATGAGTATGTCAAGCTCAAGAGTGAAATGAGATGCTTAGGAATGAGAATAAGAAATTGATGGCTCTTGAAAAGCAAACATCAAATGAGTCACTTATTGAAGAGAACAAAAAGCTCAACCAAGAAAAAGAGCATCTCAAGACCGGCCTAAGCAAGTTCACAAGAGGCCAACATTTGCAAAGTGAGCTACTCATGAACACCGTCATGAAGATGGATAGAAGTGGCATTGGTTACTTGGCAAATCAAGAGAAGAAGGCTAAAGCTCAACAACAACTAAGCAAGTCAAAGCCCAAGCCAAAGAGATATGTTGAGTGTGGACAAGAAGGTCACTTTGCTTATGAGTGCAAAACTCCACCACCACAATCCTTGCCCAAGCATGCTAGACCCTTTGCTTTCAATGCTCATTACATGCTTAGAAAAGATTCAAGTGGAAAGATGAAAGTCATGTTCTTGGGTCCCCCTAACAAAAATAGGCCAAAGAAAATATGGGTTGCCAAGTCACTAGTTGAGAAAGTTAAGGGTCCCTCTCAAGTTTGGGTCCCTAAACAAAAGGCTTGATCTCTTGTGTGTAGGTGAACTACAAGACCGGTGGATCTCATTGGGTTATTGATAGTGGTTGCACTCAACATATGACCGGTGATCCTCGTATGTTCACCTCACTTGAAGAGAATGGGGTATGTCAAGATAAGATCACATTTGGGGACAATTCAAAGAGCAAAGTCAAGGGTATAGGCAAGATTGCAATATCAAATGATCACTCTCTTTCAAATGTGCTCTATGTTACTTCATTGAGTTTCAACTTACTATCCGTTGGACAACTTTGTGATCTTGGCTACCAATGCTTGTTCACTCCTAATGAAGTGGTAGTTACAAAGATAGATGACAAGCAAATGATTTTCAAAGGCTTTAGATACAACAATCTTTATCTTGTTGACTTCACCTCCGAAGATGCAAATTTGATGACATGTTTGTTCACCAAAACTACACTTGGATGGCTTTGGCATAGGAGGCTTGCCCATGTTGGAATGAACACTCTCAACAAGCTATTGAAGAAAGAATTAGTGAGAGGTTTGAAGGTTATAAAGTTTGAGAAGGACAAACCTTGTAGTGCATGTCAAGCCAGCAAACAAGTTGCAAATACTCATCCAACCAAAGCTTACATGTCAACATCAAGAGTGTTAGAACTTCTTCACATGGATTTATTTGGTCCTACAACCAAAAAGAGCTTGGGTGGAAATCTCTATTGCCTAGTAATTGTGGATGACTACTCAAGATACACTTGGACTTTCTTCCTTCATGACAAATCCGAAGTGGCAAATTGCTTCAAGAAGTTTACAAAGAGAGCTCAAAATGAATTTGAAGTCAAGATAAAGAAGATTAGAAGTGACAATAGAAAAGAGTTTGACAACACAAACATTGAAGCTTATTGTGATGAAATTGGAATCAAGCATGAAGTTTCATCAACCTACACTCCTCAACAAAATGGTGTAGTTGAGAGAAAGAACCAGACCTTGATCACTCTTGCAAGAACAATGCTAAATGAGTACAACACACTGGAGAAATTGTGGGTCGAGGCAATCAACACCGCATGCTATGCTTCAAATCGCCTCTTCCTACAAAAGTTCCTTGGCAAGACCCCCTATGAGTTGCTAAATGGGAAGAAGCCGGACGTCTCATTCTTCCAGATGTTTGGTTACAAATGTTACATCTACAAGAAGCGTCAACACCTAGGGAAGTTTCAAAGACATTGTGATATTGGTTTTCTTGTTGGTTACTCATCAAAGTCCAAAGCATATAGAGTATTTAACCATGCCACCGGTTTGGTTGAAGAAACATATGATGTGGAATTTGATGAATCTAACGGCTCCCAAGGAGCAATTGAGAATTGTGATGATGTAGGTGATGAACCATTGAGAGAGGCAATGAAGAACATGCTGGTGGGAGACTGTTGGAGTTGTTCCAAATTCACTCCAGGATATAGGCCGGGCTTCTGACGAAGCGTAGCGGAGTCTGAAGCCAGCCCATCAGGCCGCGTCCGTGCACAAGCCGCCATAGGCGTGTAACCCGAACTCTTGAGATAGTGAGATTGTTGCTGGCTAGTGCCCGTGTTTTTTCCCCTTCGCATTGGAGGGGTTTTCCATGTTAAATCATGTGTCTCCGCTATGATTGATTTCGTTTTACTTCATATTCCATACATCGTTCATAACAGGAGACATCAAGCCTAAAGATGATGAAGACGATGTACAAATTGTCAATCCACCATCATCATCACATGTGCCTCAAAATAATGATAAGAATGAGAGAGTTGAAAATAAAGATACTCACGTCTCTCATGAACAAGCCGAGGCACAAGCTCAAGATGTTGATGCTCCCCAACCCTCTCCTCAAGTGGTTGATAGAAGAAACTCACCTCTACTTCAAGCACATCCACAAGATCTCATCATAGGGAGTCCTACAAAGGGTGTAATGACTCGATCTCAAAAGCTTACTTCTTTTGTTGAACATCACTCTTTTGTCTCTTGTCTTGAACCTAAGAATGTAGAAGAAGCTCTTCAAGATCCAGATTGGGTGAATGCTATGCATGAAGAATTGAACAACTTCGCCTGCAGTCAAGTTTGGACACTTGAAGAGCATCCAAAAGGTGCAAGAGTCATTGGAACCAAGTGGGTGTTCTGCAACAAGCAAGATGATCAAGGCGTAGTAGTGAGGAATAAGGCAAGACTAGTTGCAAAGGGGTTCTCTCAAGTTGAAGGTCTTGATTTTGGAGAGACCTTTGCACCCGTTGCAAGACTTGAAGCCACTCGTATCCTTCTTGCATATGCATCACATCATGAAATGAAACTATATCAAATGGATGTGAAAAGTGCTTTTTTAAATGGCTTCATAAATGAACTAGTCTATGTTGAACAACCTCCCGAGTTTGAAGACCCTAGATATCCTAATCATGTTTATAGGTTGTCCAAGGCGCTATATGGGCTCAAGCAAGCCCCTAGAGCGTGGTATGAGCGCCTCCGGGACTTCCTCATTGAGAAGGGCTTCACTATTGGAAAGGTTGACACCACACTATTCACCAAGAAGCTTAATGGAGAGATCTTCATTTGTCAAGTCTATGTTGATGATATCATCTTCGGGTCAACAAATGAAGACTATTGCAAAGAATTTGGTGAATTGATGTCGAAGGAGTTCGAGATGTCAATGATTGGTGAGCTAACATTCTTCCTCGGCTTTCAAGTCAAGCAAATGAGAGAAGGAATTTTCATCTCTCAAGAAAAGTATACCAAGGATATTCTCAAAAGATTCAAGACGGAAGAGTGTAAGCCAATCAAGACCCCAATGCCATCTAATGGACATCTCGACCTAGATGAGGGAGGTAAACCAATTGATCAAACTCTCTACCATTCTATGATTGGTAGCTTATTGTACCTTACCGCATCTAGGCCCGATATCATGTTTAGTGTGTGCATGTGTGCTCGCTTTCAAGCGTGCCCTAAAGAACCTCACCTAAGTGCCGTAAAAAGAATTTTAAGATATCTTAAGTACACCCCAAGCATCGGTCTTTGGTACCCCAAAGGAGCTAGATTCCAACTAGTTGGTTATTCCGATTCGGATTATCCCGGTTGCAAAATTGATAGAAAAAGCACATCCGGAGGGTGCCATTTGCTTGGGAGGTCCTTAGTATCTTGGTCATCTAAAAAGCAAAATAGTGTGGCTTTGTCCACCGCCGAGACGGAATACATTGCCGCGGGGGCTTGTTGTGCACAAATCTTATACATGAAACAAACCCTCCTAGACTATGGAGTTGTTCTTGAAAAGGTGCCGCTTTTATGTGACAATGAAAGTGCCGTTAAAATTGCTAATAATCCGGTTCAACACTCACGCACCAAGCACATTGATATCCGCCACCACTTTCTAAGAGATCATGTTGCTAAAAATGACATATCACTAGAAGGTGTAAGAAGTGAAAATCAATTAGCGGATATCTTCACTAAATCTTTAGATGAGACTACCTTTTGTAGGTTGAGAAGTGAACTAAATGTACTTGATTCTAGTAACTTTAAAAAATGAGCTTGTGTTGTCCCTTGCATTGCATTGTATTATATGTCATGTTTAATTCCCCGCAATGCATCTAGAACTTGTCTAACACGGTTACGATAACCCTCCTTTGGAGGAGTGAAAAAGCCTAACCGTGGATCAAACTTGACAAGCAACCTAGTCTTCCTTTCTTGCTTTGCATTGCATATGCATGGTTGTTGCTTTATCGTTTCTTTTCGGTTTAGCTTTGAGTAACCTCTGTGTTCATCCATGAATAGAGAGAGCATTTGAAGCTCCCAAGGGTTCACAAACTCTATTGCATGGCCATACGTTGCTCATCGGGTGTTTATTGCGTATTTTCTTAAAAAGAATACTAGCCTATGGCAAAATACTTTGAAAAACTTGAGGGTTTGAGTGAGGTCACTCATATCAGGTTCCAATTGGGGTTTATTTGAGTCTCTTTGAATTGGAACTTGATTGAGAGAAGTCACATTGAAGATCGGATTGAAGAAAGGCGTTAAACAGCGACCGGACGCTGGACCGGACGCTGCACCGGACGCGTCGTTGCTGACCACCGTGTCTGGTCCCGGCGTCCTCCAGCGCGTCCAGTCATCCCGAAGAACTTCTCTAAAATCTCTAACTAGACGCTGCACCGGACGCATCGTTACTGACCACCGCGTCCGGTACCGGCCACCACCACCGCGTCCGGTCATCCGCTTGAGTTTTCCGGGCAATCCATGATCGGACTCTGTCAGCGTCCGATCATGCCTAATCAGACATGTCCGGTCGTTCTAGGAGCTTACTGGACTCTGACCGGACGTTGCCTTCACCGCGTCCAGTCATGCGACCACTGCGTCTGGTCATCGTGCGAAAAGCGGATCTCACCCTTTTTAACCGTACGTTCGGATCTCGGTCGTCTTCTTTCTTCCATCTCAATCCATCGCCGCTCCGAACCCTAGCTGTACTCGCCGTAATCTTGCCACCGCCACCACAGTCCAACGCCGCCGCAGCAGAGCCACCGTCCACGCCTGCACCCGAGCACTCCACCGCAGCCGCGCACGCCACTGCACCAGCGCACGCCACCGTCTCCGCGCCCGCAAGCTCGTTGTTCCGCCGCCGTAGCCGAGCAGCTGCGCCACCGCATCTGCCACCGCGTGCCCGTGCTCGCTGCCCGAGCTGCCACCGCGTGCCCATGTTCGTTGCCCGAGCACCTCCGTAGCCGAGCCGCCGTAGCCGCGCAGCCCCACGCGCCAGACCAAACCCTAGCCGAGGTTTTTTGCGAGTTTCCATCTCCGCGAGCGTCTCTGTCTCCGCAAGGTGACTTCTTTGTCCTGGATTAAGGTTTGCCATTGAATTTCTGGTGAATTACTTATACAATCTTTGATCTCATCGGCACTCCAGGGCTTTGATCGTTGTTTCTGGGTAAACCTAGCGCGTCGAGATCATCTTCCATTCATCGGAACTTCGCTCATCCGAGGTAGCTATCACCGTCTATTCACATCTTATCTAATATGCTTGCTTTCACTAGGATCTCATCTATTAGATAATATATGTTGCTTATAAGTAGATCCATCTATTCTATCGTTTCAGTTCGCCCTGTCGGTGCTTTGTGTGTCAGGTGATCGGCTATGAATCCGAGGCCAAGCCTGCGGATACGGATTGAGGCCAAGCCTCACGAGTGTCAGTACACCTTCTGTTACTATCCAGGGTTTCTTAGTCGTAGCAGTCAGTCAGTATGGTTCACTGCAAGAATGCTGGTGGTGCACCTAGTGACGGAGATGAAAGTCCTCCCAGGAGGACAGAGGTGGCTCGTGGCAAACGAGTGAGGATAGCCGCCAAGAAGAGAAAGAGAACACTCACAGAGGCAGAGGTGACTTAGGCAGTTGCAGATGCAGCAGAGGCAGCAGAGAGAGGTGGCAGGAGTAGTGGGATACACATTGGCGAGCGTCGCTTTCACCTTGAAGGTCAACAGCTCGGTACTGAGGCCATAGAGGGCACAGAGGACCCACCTGCAGAGCAGCCCATAGAGGACCCACCTGCTGAGCAGCCCACAGAGGAGACAGAGGAGCAGATAGTTCACTCTCCACAGCGTCGTCGCTCAGGACGTACGCAAGCTTAGGTGACTCCCAGGCCAGAGGGCCAGCGTCGTGGAGGTCATCCACCTCCCAGGGTTCGAGGTCACCCCCTAGTTGAGCACTTTGACCTTAGGGGAGCTACAGCTAGATAGGTCCAGGCCCTCAGGTTCGTTGAGGTTATTCGGTGGTTCCCACCTCAGCAGGATCCCCGGGCTTCAGAGGGTTTCTACACACCTCTGCATGAGGACTTCTACAGAGCCTATGTCGATAGCGGGATTGCTTTCAGACCTCAGAGAGTCTGTCGACTGGAGGCCTTAGTTGAGGTAGTTGGTGAGCAGCTCCGTCTGCATCAGTCCTTTCTACCTGGCTTGTCAGATCTTCTTGGACGGACTGGAGCCTACTGCGGGACCTGGGTCAGAGAGTTCTATTCTTCACTTTGGATTGACCCAGGACATGAGTTTATTCACTTTGCATTCAGAGGCCGTGACCATAGACTTTACAACACCAGGGTACGGGAGATCCTCAGACTCCCTGCTTCAGAGACGAAGATACACAAGCTATGTTTTGGCCAGACTGCACCTCCGAGACGTTCACATGGCGGGACAGTGCCACCACTGACATGATCAGACCCTGCTTCCGTGAGCCTTTTGGCGAGGGGTCTCGACGTACACCTGCCAGCCTAACACCACTAGCCAGAGTCCTTGATGCTATTGTGAGGAGGACACTACTTCCGAGGCTTGGATACAGAGAGGGGCTGACCCGTATGCAGTTATGGGTGGTACATCACCTCATCTCACAGACACCGTTTGATCTTTGGGATCTGATGCTATGTGAGATGGAGGATACCTTGGCAGAGGGTTTCAAGGGTCACCGGCAGCTACCGTATGCTCACTGGATATGCTTCTTTATTTGATCTGCGTGTGACCTGCCTGCAGAGATTAGAGCGGAGATATCTGATACCACCACAACTTTTTTAGAGTATGATATTCGACAGCTGTGGGCTTCAGTTACCAGAGAGCAGGCACCTGGCCCAGGACAACGTCAGAGGCTATAGGTACCATAGATAGCTACTGAGCAGGACGAGACCGTTCAGGGTCTTGCTGAGGCTGAGTTAGCAGATCTTGATGCTCAGCTAGCTGATCCAGTTGAGGATGTTGCTACTGACAGCACAGATGAGGATTATCAGCCCATCCCCCGGTACCACTCTCCTCGGCCTCATGACCATGAGGCCGGTGGTTCAGGCTCAGCCTCCCGCTCAGACCCAGCCATGGTGGCTATACTTGAGAGGCTGACCCAGGCCCAGGAGAGGCAGGAGGTTCAGATGCAGAGACAGGCTCAGGACACAGCTACCGCATTCGCTCAGATTCAGGCTCGTCAGGACGAGTTTCAGAGGCAACAGCTGGAGTTTCAGAGGCAGCAGTTTGAGATGCAGAGGCAGCAGGCAGCCACCCAGCAGTAGTATCTAGAGCTCCTGCGACACCTAGTCACAGTTGGGGTACCTCCACCACCATCTGTTCTGACTCCAGCACTACAGTCCAGTGGACCTCAGAGTCAGGGCCAGCCGAGCTTTCAGTTTACCTCACCCCAGCAGCAGGTGCCTCAGACATTTCAGTCCCCGAGCTACACTCCTATACAAACGGGGTTTACTCCACCAGCTCAGCCGAGACCTCACCTTCTCTTAGGCACTCCTTTCACTGACTTGAGTGCCACCTACAGTGAGCTGACTGGCCAGCCGACACCCTCGTACACCACCTTTGTGACCACTTCAGGGATGTCAACTTCAGAGACTGCTTTTCCTCCAGTGTCAGGGGCCGGGACTACAGAGACTTTACCTTCGTCAGTTGCATCGATAGATCCTCCTACTCTTGGTGTCTTTCAGGCTCAGGCGACAGTGACTGCCCCTATTGTTGCTACTACACCTTCAGTTCCTGCACCAGCTCCATAGACCCAGACCACTTCACTGCCACGTCTATCTTCAGAGGGTCAGCCTGACAGTTTAGAGTCTGAGGAGGATACTTCACAGTTTGTGATCACTCCACGCTCCTCAGCACCCGACACGACAGCTTCTGTTCCCCCATCGGATCCTTAGATTAGTTTTTGGCGTTTGATGCCAAAGGGGGAGAGAGCGTAGATTCAGGGGGAGTGTTGATAGAGGGTTTCATTTTTCCATGTGTGCTACATTCATGCATCATGTTTATTTTCTCGTCCTGCATTCGGTGACTATGAGTTTGTGAGACTTTACTCTATTTCATGTCACTCAATTGTGTTTAGCTCATAGTTGTGTTTAGCTCATAAGGTTGTGCTTCCGTGCCTTACTCCGATTTTGTATGAGCTATGTTTTATGTGTACTAACTCTTCATGTGTTTATCTTATGAGTACACTCAGTTGGCTTGGAACACATAAGTATTTTCTAACCCCTTGTGCTTACATCTTTTTGCTTATGTGAAGTAAGCATGTTCGAAAACCTCAACTCTAATATCTTCTGAATCTAAGTGTTGTCATCAATCACCAAAAAGGGGGAGATTGAAAGCATCTAGGCCTCGGTGTTGGTTTCGGCAATTGATGACAACGTATTATTACCATGACTAACGTCTGTTTTGCAGAAACTTGATGAGTTAGGTCATGGTGTTGATAACTGCTTTGGGCACTGTGGTATTCATGTCCCTTGATGGAAATCATTTCGGTTTTCAAAGGATCAACGACAAGATTAAGGACGGTTAGTTCCGGATGTCAAGGTGTTGAGTTACATCCAAAATAGTCGTTAGGATCTTTGTTTCTTCCTTTGACCGTACTATAAAGGGGGGCATGAGCGAGTAGCTTGACCTAGGTGAGTCTTTTGTTTAGGTGTGGTGCACACTTGTCAAACTTAGCACTAGGTAGCACATGAAATGCTCAAGGTTTAGTTGGAAGCAACTTGGCTCAAGTTGCGTCGTGTTTCAAAGTCATTTGAGTTGTTTACCCTTGATCGGACGCGGTCTTTGTCATGACCGGACGCGTCCGGTCAGTACTAACAAGTCACTGCGTCGTTAACTGTTGACCGGACACGGTCCCTGAGAGGACTGGACGCGGTGATCAGTCTGACATGTGTTTCAGAGGGTAAAAGTGTAATCGAACGTGACTGTGAAGTGATCGGACGCGTCCGGTCATGTTCCAGTAAGGTTCTTAACTGACCTGACGCGTCCGGTCATCTATGATTGGAAGCGGTCGAGCATCAGGTGGAAGTCTAGTAAGGTTCTTGCATGATCGGACGCGTCTGGTCATCCCTGACCGGCGCGTCCGGTCACTCAGCGCTGACTTTCGGTTTTCGACCGTTACACACGACCGGCGCGTCCGGTCATGTCGACCAGCGCGTCCGGTCAATACGTGTTTTGCTGATTTGGCAGGTAACGGCTGGATTTGTCTGAGGGGTGTATAAATACATCCCCTCTACCTCTTTTAGAGGTCTCTTGCTCATTTGTTTAGCTGAGAAACACCTTTGGAGTGCAAGGGAGTGCAAGAGCCCTAGTGAGGATAGTGATTTGAGAATCAAAGTTTGAGATTCCTCACTAGTGACTAGAGAGTAGCAAGTATGCATCCATCTTCTTATTAGGCTTGTTGTGGTCAAGTGAGAGTTCTAGCTTGTTACTCTTAGTGATCGCCATCACCAAGATGGTTTGGTGGTGATTGGGAGTTTGGTGATCATCCGGCGAGCTTGTGGGTGACCCAACTCATGTTGTGAGCGGTTTTGGGTGATTTGCCGCGACGGAGTGTCGAAGAATCAACCCATAGAGAGCACTTGATCCTTGCGCGGATCAAGGGGGAGCTACACCCTTGCGCGGGTGCTCCAACGAGGACTAGTGGGGAGTGGCGACTCTCCGATACCTCGGCAAAACATCGCCGTGTTCCTAACTCTTACTTTCAAGCATTTACTTTCGTGCATTACTTTCATTGCTTGTTTACTTTTCTAGAATTGCCATGCTAGTCTAGGATTGGAACTTAGGGTGCAAAACTTTTACCGGTTGAATCACAAGGAACACTAGTAGGCACTAGGGGTGAAGTTTGGCTTGTAGGATTTAATTCTTGCAATTAATTTTTAGAAAAGCCCAATTCACCCCCTCTCTTGGGCATCTTGATCCTTTCAGTAATGTACGATACATGAGTTGGGTTCTTTCCTGCCCCTTCTCCACACACTGCCCCTCTCTATATCTCACTCGCCCTTGGGCCCAGCAACACAGGCATTACAGTCCCACTGTTGGCTGAAATCTTGACACTCCTTGCTCGGGCCCGCTTGCTCCTTCTGGGCCGAGCAGAACCATCCGCCTGGTCTTGTGATTGTGACGCAGCCGCCGGGTGAGGGGTAGTGACATCCCCCCTCCTTGGGCACCGGCATGACCCCAGCCCGGAGCGTAAGGGAACTGATGGCGAAGTGCTTCCATGTCTTCCCATGTCGCCAGGTCTTCATCGAGGCTTGACCATTTGACCAGTACCTGAGCAACAGAGCTATCGTGACGTGGATGTAGACGGTGCTGGAGGATGGCTTCCGGTACCTGGAGGCCGTCACCCACATCAGGCAGCGTGGAGGAGATTTTGTAATTGGTTGATGGCGCCGGCTTGAGCAGCGAGACGTGGAACACTGGTGGACCGAGGAGGACGACGGGAGGTCGAGCTTGTAGGCGACCGTGCCGATGCGCTCCAGGATGACATATGGACCGAAGTACTTGAAGGAGAGCTTCTGATGGCTTCTCAGCGCCAGAGAGCTCTGGACATAGGGCTGGAGCTTGAGGTACACAGAGTCTTCGACGTTGAAGGACCGCTCAGACCGTCGCTTATCAGCCTAGTGCTTGATGCATTGTTGGGCTCGATGGAGGTGGTGACAGACCGCCGCAAGCATAGTAGTGCGGGCGGTTAGCAAGGCGTCCACATCGGGAACCAAAGAAACCATAGAAGGTGAGAGTCCGAAATGGCGAGGAGGATGACCGTACAGTACCTTGAATGGAGTGCGCTATAGGGAGGTGTGGAACGCAGTGTTGTACCAATACTCGGCCAGTGGTAGCCATCGAAGCCATTGTCGCGGACAGGAGTTGACGAAGCAGCAGAGGAACGTCTCCAGGCACTGGTTCACCCGCTCCATTTGGCCATCGGACTGCGGGTGATAAGCAGAACTCATGTTCAGCTGGACTTGAGCGAGACGGAAGAGTTCACGCCAAAATGTGCTTGTGAAGATCTTGTCGCGGTCAGACACAATGTGTGTCGGCATGCCATGGAGGCGATACACCTGGTCCAGAAAGCTTTGCGCCACCTGTTGAGCAGAGAATGGGTGCAACAGAGGAACAAAGTGAGCAAACTTGCTGAATCTGTCAATAATCACCATAATGCAGTTGGCTTATCCTGATCTGGGCAGCCCTTCGATGAAGTCCATGGAGATCATTTGCCATGATTCATTGGGCACCGGAAGAGGAGCTAGCAGCCCAGGGTACTTGGCTCGATCAGGTTTGGACTGAATGCACGTTGTACACACTGCGACGTAGTTTCTGACACTTGTCTTCAGGCCTTTCCAAGCAAACAGTTTTTTGATTCGGCCATAGGTGACAGGAAACCCGGAGTGGCCGCCAATGGCGCTGTCGTGTAATGCAGCAAGGATCTTTGACAGCAATGTGGGATTATCACTGACCCATATCCGACCCTTGAATCTGATAATTCCATTGTCCAGGGAATATTGCGGATGGGAGGTATGAGAAACGGATAGAGCTTGCAGTAGTTTCTTGGAAGCTGGATCACCATTATAGCCGCTGGAGACTTCGGATAGCCAAGCCGGAGTGGCAGAAGAGATGGCATGGATATGGGTAGGAGGGGACGGATGGCGCGACAAGGCATCAGCAGCCTGATTCGAAGTACCTGCCTTGTAGACAACTTTGTATTGCAATCTGGCCAGTTTGGTATACATCTTGAGCTGCCATGGGGTGTGTAGCCTCTGGTCAGTGAGATGCATGAGACTGCGGTGGTCAGAGAAGATGGTAAACTCGGCGTGCTGCAAATAACTGCGCCACTGGTCGACAGCCACCATGATAGCCAAGTACTCCTTGTCGTAAGTTGAGAGTCCCCTGGTACGTGGCCCCAATGCTTTACTGACAAAGGCAAGCGGGTGTCCATCTTGTAGTAAGACCGCGCCAACCCCGCGATCAGAAGCATCAGTCTGTAGGTGGAATGGCTTGGTGAAATCCGGAAGAGCCAAAACCAGGGCAGTAACCAAGGTGTTCTTGAGTGCGTCGAAGGCGGACTGGTGGGACGAAGTCCAGATGAACAGCATTCCCTGTTTCAGAAGATCAGTGAGAGGGCGAGCCAACAGGACGAAATGTTGGACGAATTTACGGTAATATCCCGCTAAGCCTAGAAAGCTGTGGAGCTGCTTGATATCTTGCTGGGTTGGCCATGCTTGAACAAATTTGATCTTAGAAGGGTCCGTAGCAACACCATTGGCACTTATGACGTGGCCCAAGTAAGCAATTTCGGTCTGTGCAAAGTGGCATTTGGACAATTTGAGCAGCCAACCATCTTTTTCCAACAGACTGAAAACTTGGCGCAGGTGTTCAACATGGTTTTCCAGAGTGCGGCTGTATATCAAAATGTCGTCGAAGAACACCAGCACACACTTGCGAAGGAGAGGATGCAGAGTTGTGTTCATAGCGCCTTGGAACGTGTTGGGAGCCCCTGTCAAGCCAAAAGCCATCACCGTGAACTCAAAGTGGCCCCAGTGCGTCTGGAACGCGGTTTTATGTTCTTCGCCGGGGGCTAGTCTAATCTGATTGAAACCAGCACGTAGATCAAGGCTGCTGAACCAACGAGCAGACGACAACTCATCAAGCAGTTCGTCGATGATGGGTATGGGAAATTTTCTGTTGACGGTGAGGGAGTTGAGCAAGCGGTAGTCCACACAAAATCGCTAGGAACCATCCTTTTTGCGGACCAGCAGAACAGGGGAAGAGAAAGCACTGGTGCTTGGTTGGATCAGCCCCGACTGCAGCATATCAGTAACCTGCGATTCCATTTCGGATTTGAGTGCCGGTGAGTACCTATATGGACGGACGGCAACAGGCTGTGCTCCCTGAACCAGAGGAATCTTGTGATCGCATGCTCGATGCGGTGGCAGACTAGAGGGTTCAGCAAATAAGTGGGTGAACTGATCAATGACATCCTGCACAACGGGAGGAATTGCCTGAACCCCGGAAGTGTCAACATCTTCAGCAATGTGGAAAAGCCTGACAACTGAACATTCAGAGACTTCTAGAACAGTACCCTGAAGAAGCACTTGCTTGCGGCCATAGGAAATATACATGGACTTGTGTTGTCGGTTGATCTTCATTGGGGAAAAAGCCTCAAGCCAATCCATACCAAGGATCATATAATAGAGACCCAATGGCAGTATCTTCAAGTTAGAGTGGAACAGGTAACCTTGGACAGTCCACTCGACGGAAGAAAGTTGAGTTGAACAGGAAATGGACCCGCCGTTGGCAATTTTGACTGATACCGGTACTGGTAAGGCCTGCACGCCCTGCAGCTGCGAAGCTACTGAGGAAGACAGAAAAGAGTGTGTACTCCCGGAGTCAACCAGGATTGTGATCTCATGTCCCTGGATGGAGCCCTGAAATTGCAGTGTGCGCGGATGACTGCTGGTGTCCACCGCCGCTGCAGAAATCATGAACACATGTTGTTCTTGAATGGGCTCTGATGACTGCACGGTATCTTCAGGAGAAGGACTGAGCTCGTCCATTGCATCGTCATAGCGGAGATTCCAGAACTCTTGAAGAACGTGTAGTTGCAAGTTCGGGGAACACTTGTGGCCAGGTGCCCACTTCTCGGCACAGTGAATGCAAAGACCACGGGCCTTGAGGTAAGCGCGCAGGGTTGAGAGCTTGTCCACTGACGATCCTGGCGCCCCGGAACGCTTGTCATCTCCAGCCTTCTTGTCTGCTGTTGCAGGCAAGCCAGCGGCACGAGCCGGGGAAGACTGCGACTGCTGGAACGAGCGTGATGAAGACGAACGGAACGAAGACGCATCCGGCCTCTTGGGCTCGCGGGAAACGCCTTGGTCCGCGGCTTCTTCCTGTAACAGAGCAAGAGTGCAAGCAGTATCCAATGTAGAAGGTCGAGCAACAAGAACGACAGCACGAATATCCAATCGAAGACCATCCACGAAACGACATGTAACGGAGAGTGGGTCAAGGTTTTTGTTATAGGACTTGAGCTGGTCTACCAGAGCAGTAAACCGGTCCACATAATCTTGGACAGTGGATGTTTGACGGATGTGAAAAAGTTGGCGAATGAGGAGTTCGTGCTGATCCCTGCTGAAACGCTCATGAATCATAGCACAGAAGCCAGACCAATCGACATTGGCGAGGCTGGATTCAATAGACTGGAACCAGCGCTTGGCTTCACCCGTGAAGTGCATGGTTGCGACACGCACCCACATGGGAGGCTCGACAGAGTACATCTCAAAGTAATTGGTCGCACAGGTAATCCAAAACTGAGCATCATCGCCATCAAATTGAGGGAAATTCATTTTCGGAAGGCGACCCAGCTCGGCAGAAGCATTGGGAGGAAGGGAACTAATTGGGGTAAGGGTCTCGTGGGCAGATTGGAAAGTATGTTGGGGTGGCTGGGCATGTGGTGGGGTTGTTGTAGTGGTAGGATAGTGAAATTGTGGTGGAGGGTGATACAGGTGGGGATGGGTGGGAATTTGGGGATGAATTGGGGAAAACGATGTACTGGAGGCTGAATTGGGGAATGATAGTATGGGGGGTGATGGGTTTGATTGGGCAGAGGAGGATCTGGAGGATGAACAGGAGGATGACACCAATGTGGATGAGGGAGGTGAGGTTGGGAGTGAGCGTGCATACCATTGGCCGGGGTCGGCGCTGCGGTGGTGACCATGCCGTAGCCCGACTCCCGTGTAGTCGATCCCTCACCGTGCCCCTTGGGCCAGTCGGACGTTTTCCCAGCAGCAGCGTCGCCGGCGACCAACTCCGTCGCAGCGCAGGGACCCTTGCGCAGCACCGGTGAATCTTTGTCGACGGGGAACGAGTAGTAGCCTGCCCGGCGGTAGTCGTATCGGATGTCGATGATGGAGGCCTCAATCCAAGGCTGACTCTCCTACGCCGACACGCGGTCATCACGTTCGTCGCGGATCTCGGACAACCGGATGAGTTCGAGGTCGTCGGCGCGCCGCTCCATGTCGCTGACGCGCGCCTCCAAGTCATGGTGCTAGTTGTCGGCCGCCACCGCGGACTGGGACAGCGCGATGCAGTGGCGTTCTAGGGACGAGATCCGCTCTGGAATGCTGACGGAGGTGTTGCAGAGGCCCTCCAGCGCCGCGCGCCGCTCCAACTCGACCGGCACGGTCGACGAGCGCGCGCCCGCCTCCTCCAGGACAGAGATGCGCCGATCCACCTCCGTGTCGCGGTCCATGCGTGAACCCTTCACCACTTCCAGCTTGCTCTCCCACTTGGTCTCCATGGCGTCGAGGCGGCGGAAGACCTCGTCGAAGGCGGACTTGATGTTTGGCTCCATGGACCCTCGGAGACGCTGCAGCCTAGTGAAGTGGGGATGCTCGGGGACGTGATCCAGGTCTCCGCGATCCACATCGACGAAACTTTGATACCAGATTGTCAGCAACCTGCAGAGATTGCCGAACGATCGAGACGAACACGACGGACTCCGACGAACTACGACGAACCACGAGTTCTTGCGAGGAAAGAAAAGTAATGTACGATACAAGAGTTGGGTTCTTTCCTGCCCCTTCTCCACACACTGCCCCTCTCTATATCTCACTCGCCCTTGGGCCCAGCGACACAGGCATTACATGCCCACTGCATGCCCCGGCCGGCATGGTAACATATGGAGAACGGTTTCAAATTAACCTAGATTTTAAAAGTGGATTGGTTTAGTGTTAAATATTGTTTTGGCTTGGTTTGGATTGGCTTAGTAGAGAGGAGAAACTGGGTGGAGACAGTGTGGGTGTTGATCAAATGGTTTGTTGAGGGTATGGTGGGGGTTTATTATGCACAATCCACAGTGCTGGTGGTCTAGAAAACTATATTTTTTTCTCGGTCCTAAAACGATGTAATTATTAAGTTTCAGAAACTCAAACTAGCTTAAATTTGATCAATTTATAGCCAATATTATTAACATTAACGCCTGCAACTAGGTTTACTATGAAAAAGATATTTTATAATTAATTTAGTGGTACTTATTTTCAATCATAAATGTTAATATTTTTTTGTATAACTTTAGTCGAACTACAGATCGTTTGATCATCGAAAAGTGATAATTGCATTTTTTTGGGATAGTGGGAGTACGTACATCGTAACTGCACACACTAACCCCTGCCTATTACTCCCTCTGTCTATAAAAATGCAACTGTAGGATTTGTGCAAGTAAAAAGCTTAATTTTGACTAAGTTTGTAGTGAATAATATTAACATTTATGTGTCCAACTAGTTTTCCTACGAAAATATATGGTATAGTCAATCTAATGTTACTTATTTCATATGTCAGTACTTTTCTATATAACTTTGGTCAAACTTCAAACCATTTGACTAGTCTAAAAGTGAGAATTGCATTCTTTCGTGGACCATCAACTATTATTTTTTTTTTTGCTGTGGCCAAGCACATCAGGTAGCCTTGCAGCTCGCTTACTTACGCCCCATGATGAACAAAATGCTGTGTGTAGCCACAAACAAGGCACATTTCTTTAGGGTTATCTAATAAAGTAAACCATTACAAGCTCTGACTACTACTTTTTATTTAATATATCTATAATGGTGAAAGTATACTTTTGTAGACCTATTTTTTAAGACAAATCCACATGTATTATTTCTAACTGCTCAAAAGTCCACGTGCCAAAACTGTTGGGCACTACTGCTGGAAACCAAAATTTACCTAACGGTGCAACTATCGACATGGAACAATCTATTGATAGCAAAAAACTCATTTCTTTGATATGACCCGACTGGAAATAACCGACGTAGATAGAGCGAAATAGACATAAAAAATTGCCTAACGGCCAACCATGAGAAACAATTTCCTTGTTGGTACATGACCAATAGGAAAATACAACTATGACGGGTCTAGAATTATATCTCTGTCATGACAAACTGACAGAAAAAAATCCAACCATACCTCCAGAAAATCCATTATATGACAGGATAATACTGTAAATCAGTGAAAGATTTTTTGCCGATTATTTTTCCACAAAAAATTATTCGATCACAACAGAGCTTTTATGTATAATTCACTGGAAATTTCTGTTGGGTAGTCAAACTTTGCTTGTTGACTTCAGTCGTCGTAACATGTCGCTGATCTGTGTCTCACTACTACAAATCAAAATTTCCATATGTGCCAGTTATTTACATTACTGCCCAGCCATTAATCGAGGCGGACACAATAGGGTGCCACCTCCGTTAATGGCTGCCTGCCCCGGGGATAAGTGGCCACCACCGCTAATGGTTGACGGAGATGGCCGACATAAGGCAATCGCATCCATTAATAGTCCACTAATAGAGGCGGACGCTTTATGCCTACCATCTCCATTAATACTTTACAGAGGTGGTCGTCGTTAGCTGTCCACCTTCATTAATAAACAATTAATAGAGGCGAACACTTTATGAGGTCTGCCTCCGTTAATCGATAAATGGAGGCCGTTGGCCAATAGAACCCGACTTAGATGCTAGGCAATTAATAGAGGAGGTCTCCTTATAACGCCCGCCTCCATTATCGATTAACCGAGGTGGCACCTTAGGATGTCCGCCTCTGTTATTGGGTGGCTATAAAACCAGGCTCCAGTCATCCCCATCTTCTTCCTCTGCGAGCCTCCCCATTAATTTTGACGGGGTTTGACCTCTAGAACTCTAAGAAAACTCTATTTTTTTGGGACACCGTAGGAGGTTGGTATGCACTCTCTCACATCCTCTTTTTACACTCATTTTCATGTTTTGAGTGATCCAGATCTAGATCTATGGTAGAGGAGAAAGAAACTAGATCTCACTACTAGAAATATCCACTTCTATGACGAATAGATTTCGTCACTGAAGGAGCCAAATTCATCATAATTTTAGTTTTATGACGAATTTATGACGAAAAATGGTTCATCATAGAAGTCGTGTCACACTTGCATATATATGACGAATCTAAAAAAATCATCACAAAAGTGTCTTTATCTGTGACAAAAAATGGACCATCATACAATTGTTTTGGCATGCGTGGCAGGAGGCTGCCACGCTGGTGGGTGCTTCCATTGGAGAAGCTTTCCACCTGTACATGCTATAGCCCACGTGTACATGTTATAGCCGGTTGCATTGGAGATGGTTCGGGTACGTGTCACCTTCTTATTGTACAACGTGACCATCTCTGGTTCTCGCACATACCAGGTTCTTACTGGACCACGTGTCGGGTCCCTATTGTTCCACATGTCAGTTTTCTATTGGCACACGTGTTATGTTGCGGTTGGATCACGTGTCATTTCTTTATTGGACCATGTGTCGTATTTTTATTGGTCCACGTGGTTGTTTCTTATTCGACAACATGGCATGGCACTATCCTACCACGTGTCGTATTTTTATTTGGCCACGTGGCTTCATGACTTTCTTCCACGTGTCGGATTTTAATAGCCCACGTGTCGAGTCTTTGCTATTGCACATGTCATGCACTGGTTCATCCACGTGTCGCATTATTATTTGATTACGTGGCATGTCCTAGTTCTACCGCGTGGAGTAGAATCAATTTGTCATAGAAATAATTCGCGATCATCACTACTCCACAAATTGACTACATAACTATTTGGCTTGGCAATCAAATAACAACAATTAACATTTCACACATCAGTAGCGAACCATTGACAGTATCACCACATCAAACCGGTATACGAGTTCACACATCAAACTGTCACATGAGTCCACACATCAAACCACAAATGTTCACTGCATCACGCCATAGGAGTTGAAGACTGAGAGTTACTAGAAGAGCTGAAGCGTGTGCATAGCTCACGAAGATTGTTGTACTCCTTCTGTTGTCGTTTATTCCTCAAGCTCCCTTTCCATCTTTTCTATCTTCCTCTTCAGTTCATCCACTTGATCGACAAGGCCAGCGGAACTTTCCTGTTCAGGAGCAAGCTGTTCCCGAAGCATTTTCTCCGCCGATGTCTCTGTTCTGGTGGAGCTTGTCTGGATACCGGCATTCTTAAAAAAAAGGTTGCTGCCACTTCCCTAGGAGGGGGCCTTGCCCTGGTAGACGTAGAGGACCTTGCAAACAATATTAGCACTATTCATTGAATGCTGCCCATCAGCAATAGGTTTTGCTTGCATAGTTTCAATAGCTTTCTGCGAAATTCAATCAGTAAAACATTAGGTTATAGATAGTGTAAGAGGACTTCAATTGAAAACCTGATTCATAATAAGTAATGCATAGGTCTTCCTCAGCCTACTGTTGATAGAGATAACATAAACTTCAGTAGATTTTAGTAGATTTCCATAACACTAGGTTCCTACTACGTTACCTTCTTTTATGGCAATGGCTTCACTAGATCTCAAGGGAAGCAAAAGAAGGTACTTACAACTACTGCTCTTGCAGCATCGCTCAGGCCCTTTTTTCTACTAGTACGGAAGTCCCTGAAGACTTCCATAGCATTAACATCTTCATCTGGTGACCATTTTCTTCTTCAAGTCCTTGATCATGTTCTGCTGCCTTTCTCTTGTTCTCCTTCTGTTCACATGGCACATGACTTTCGGTTTATATTTATACAAAAGCAAGAGTAACCATAAAACACAACCATCACTTATAAATTTTTGCATCTAGACAACATAGGAGCAAGATCCTGTAACCTGGTGATACTTTACTTTTGCACAGTTTTGCTTGTTCTTCTTAGATGTTTCCTATAGCTTTATTTGTGTTAGACTGCAGCACAAGTAGACTATAGCAAGACTAGATAGGAAATCGATGGGTTCACACAACTTGTTCTTAGCACTAGACCAAATCTCGACAAGTTCACACCACTGTGCATCATTCATGGACGAGACAGGAGAGGTCATACGGATCTGATTAGCAGGGATGCCAATGATGTTTTTTTCTTCAACCTGTAGTGTTCCTGTCATACCACAGACTGCGTTACATCCCGGCAAGCTTGTTTTGTTGGTGAGTGAGCACCGTTAACACGCCGCCTTCGCTGCATATAGTAGTGTGAATGAAAAGTAAATCCGTTAAAATTGCTCAAAGTAGAGTTGAATGTCAAGAGGGGATACCCATGCATACATTTAGCCTATCCATAAATCTTGTGCAATAGACGGCGCCGGGCCATTGCCCCTTGTATTGTTTCCAATGCATCAAAATTAGTACTGCATGCCTGACTACTACACCTGCCTTTAAGGCAAACTTGTCAGCTTGCACTGGATCATGTGGCCTTCTATTCCCCTCGGCAACAGAGATGTGCATCCTTAATCCTCTTAGTGATTTGCTCATTTTGTCGAGCATAATTCCACGAGTAATTATTGATCTTATATTAAAGTAATTATTTATCTATAGGAAATCTTAGAAAATTCATAACTTCCATGTTTTAAATCTGAATTTCATGATCTTTACGTATGTGTGATCGTAGTAACATGTAGGAGAGTTTTACAAACTTTTTATACTATTTTTCTACTGTTGGTGTACTGTTCTAATTATGTCTCCTTGTTTGCTTCGTGTATGATTGCTAGTATGATTGTGTGTTGATGCTTGGTGATCGAGTTTAGATGGTGAGCAGTTTCTTGACGATTAGGAGTATTACTTTGAGCCAGACCAGCAGTACCAACAGGAAAGCTTTGATCATGGCAAGTATAACATGGGACCATCCTTGTTATACTATTCACTGAAATTATCAAACATATGCATGTGTCCTCCTTGACAACCATAGAGATTATAACTTAGTTATTGATATCTTGTTTCCTTGTCACCTATGGGTTGTGCATTTGGGTAGCTATTGCTAGCGCTTAATTATGAACGATGATCTTGTAATTGGACTAATTAATTATGCGACCAACCTTTAACGATGATTTTACTACTGTTGAAAGGGGACTAGAGCAAGGGGTTATATTGTTGCTCTAGTTACTCTCCGTAAGGACTTACTAGTAAGTGATAACCGGGATTGACAGTACAGCTGTGTGGGCTATATGGCTCTGGCTTTAGTTGTTTAAAGAAACTTTTCTAGCTTGTTAGTGGTTACCTTAATTGGCGTAAGAATGGCATGACACGTTCGGTGTAGGATAGCCTCTAGTCTATGAGTATAGCCGAGAAGGAATTGTGCCATTTGAAAAGGGGGTTCCTACATCTGCCTGCTGAGTGAATCTAATGGCCCTAACTTGTTAGACGAACTTTTGAATGGCTTTATATGGTTTCCGATGTTTTGGGCCTTGCAAACCCATACATTTGAAAGTCATGACTCACAGTGAAAGTGTACACCTCTGTGCAGAGTTTAATAAACTAGTATACTAGCCGTGCTCACGGATACGAGCGGCCTTGGGGATTCTTACAGAATAGATGATCACCATTGTTATATCATGTTTTAATTAGTATTGATATTATTATGCCATGATAATGCTATTTTATTATTCTTATTACAATTGATCATTAGTTCATTAATGGGAATTGGTTCATCTTGATGCTACTCAATTGCTAATTATATGGTGAATAAAAGCTAAATGCAGTCAAATAGTGTCTAGCCTTTTCTGCCCCATGAACCCTATGTTATATTTGTTGAGTTCGACATGAACTCACTCTTGCTATTCCCACCACAGCAGATGAAGATTATGGAGATGATTATCGCAATGAGTACTAGTCTTGGTGTCAACCAGTCAACCACGCCCCTGTGTTGAAGCTTCCGTCAGGGATTTATTTTTAGTAGATACTCTTTTATGTCTGAATCTATGTGATAAGTATTTATTCGCTATGTAATAAGCACTGTGATGATACTATGCAATTGGTCAACTTATGTGTACGACTGTTTCCTGGGGCGCACATGAGTCTTTTATACATCCTATTTTTGTCCTTAAAAATGGGTGTGACAAATGTTACTACACAGTTTTCATAGATTCTAATTGCTAGAAAAGTTACATGGATATCAAATAGCTAGTACACATTGAGCGATAGATACCTATAAGGTAATACCAATCTTGGCAAATTTCATCACTCTACAGGTGGGGGAGACAGAAGTTTGCTGAGAGGGCTCCTCTTCGTAGGGCTACAATCATCTGGCCATGAGGAGTCTCTCTCAAGGCTAGGTAGGGTGCCACCCCGACCAATGTCTCTAGTCAATTCATGAACTTGGAATTGATCCCTAGGTCTAGGTGTCAGTCATGATGGAGAATTATGTTCACCTATTGCTGCTACCTCCACCCTTTTGCTAGCTCTGAGTACAAACTCCTTGAGAAGCCTGTTCTGGTGGTGTTGACCTCAATCGCTTGGAGGGCCTTCGCCCAGGACTGATGGTGGTGTTTCCTTTTGTCACCTATTGCTGCTACCTCCACCCTTTTGCCAGCTCTGAGTACAAACTCCTTGAGAAGCCTGTTCTGGTGGTGTTGACCTCAATCGCTTGGAGGGCCTTCGCCCAGGACTGATGGTGGTGTTGCCTTTTGTCCTGCTGGCAGAGCATCCTCTATGGCTTCTTCGACCCGGACACTGAAATTAGAGATACAAACTTAAGTAGCAAGCATATACAAATTCCATTGCTATCCAAACAATAAAGCATTGCATGGCTACCTACCCTCCCTCCCCCTCCAAACTAAATACAAGATAGAACAAGCACCTCAATTGATAGGGGCACTGGCTCATCTTCTAAATCTACATCTGTTTCAGTTGTATCATAAATCCTTCAACTACATCGCCTGGTTTAGGGATATATTCCAAATATTCACTATGTCTACCCTTTGTGCTTGACTTTTTTTACCTTTGGAGACATAGGTTTTGGGCCCACACGTATTCTAAGTTCTTCTATCTTTCTATGATTCCTTGTGATTTTTGCATCCCGTGCTCGTTCATAAGCAATTAGTAGCTGTTCATCTAGATTACGAAGCATTTATTAACTAAAGCTTCTATGGAATGTCAACACAACAGAGCAAGAGTATACAAATAAGCGCCTAATTAGTTACTACAACTTATACGAAAGTCATTACCAATAAAGCACATGTTAGCTACACTCGACTATAGGAAATATGTAACCCCATCGCTACCTACATATCCTTGGTTCAGCCACTACAGTAGAGCATACATCATAAAAGGAATTTGGGTACCTCTTCCTCCATGTTCCCTGGCTTTGCTTTGTTGCCGGCACCGCTGTCCTGTCATTGCGGTCGCGGAGCTGGTGCGGCCGGCGTTGACAAAGGGTACTAGATCTAGCTCCGACTAGGGGTCTGATTTAGTCGGTTGTGACAGGTGCTGAGCTACGTAGGGGATCGTGATCCTACTTGTACCATCGTCAAGGCGGTCCTTTCGCTGTCAGCTGATCGACCTGCTGTCGACGAATCGAAGGGGACCCAGCTCCGGCTAGGGTTCAGAAATATATGAGAGAGGGTGTAGTAGGAGAGTGGAGAGGGAGTCGAGCTGCTGTTCCAATGGAGCCTAGGGTCCAAAGTGTGGTGGCAGAGGGGGTGGCTGGAGAGTGGAGTGGGGGCCATGGGACTAGGATTTGGAGCTGGAGGAGAGACGGTCTAGAGAATGGAGATGGAGGCAGAGATGGTGACTGTTTGCGCTTTTATGTGGCCATCATATTACCACAAATGCCCTTATCTAAAATCGATGGCGTAGTAAACCTATTTTCCGCGCGTAGGCCAAAAGAGAGACATCAAATTTTTGGTGTGTGTTGGAGAGACTGCTTGGCGTGGTGCGAAATCAAATTTTTGAGGCGTGTTGGCGGGCTGCTCGGCGCGGTGCTCAACAGAGACCAAAATTTATTCTGTGTTTAATAGGAAATTATTACGACAAAATGTTGTACTTACCTAATATCTGTCTTTTCATTTTTTCTCTTGTGCATCTGTTTATATATCTGATCAGTTAGTTGTTGCCTTTTTGATTTTTTTGATAATATAAATAGATGTAAAACTAAAAGAGGATGATAACAAACAATTAAAATATCCATGAATTTGACACCTAAGAATTACCAAAAAAAAAAGAAAAAATAAACCTGCTCGCTGCAGCTTATTGCGCTATAACTGGTGATTTTTGTGTGTTTATGACTGCATCTACGGCTGTTTGAACTAAGGCCTATAATTAGGAACCAAGGGGAAGGCACGCCTAGGAATGGAAAACCCTTCAAAAAAACTAAATGGGTTATTCAAATGATATCCCCATGGATTTCCCACCTTGAAAAAGTAGTCATGGATTCTAAGGTGCTTTGAGTTTCCAGAGAAGAGAAAAAAAAAATAAAAACATCCTCCTCTTGGCTAGCACTCTTGCGATTCGGCGACTCGCAAGTACTCCAGATCGTCGTCCTCCTCGCTAGAGTCGCAGTCGGTGTTGTACTTTCCATCGCTCGAGTACATTCCGATTGTTTGTGAGCCTCAAGCTGGTCGCCAACACCGTCTTAGCAAAGGTGAACGTGGACGACAACATCCTGCACGCCCGCCTCGACTCTTGACCTATGGGATGTATTAGTAGTACAAGTCATGACTAGGTTTGGTCTGTGGGACGACCGTATGTGAAGTTTTATTTGCATGCATGTCTTTGTTAACTTTTGTTGAACTTTGTATTAGGTCAATTAAACTGTTGAGCGTGGTGTAGCTCAGGTCCTTTGGTCATTTGGTAAATGGTTATACTAACGGTGTTCGCCCTTTCTGATCGGAAGACGTGGGTGTATAGATGTTAAAATTTTCTAGATCCTAAGACAGTCGACCCTACAAAATATAGATGATCTGGATCACTATGAAATATGGGGTCCATCCAACTAGTCCATAGAACTCGACTACCATTGGCTAACAACTAGTTCTAGTCTATAGAACCCAACAATTAGTTCAGGATACAAACAGGTATGGACTAATAACACAACTAATTGGCTGATTTTTTTAGCCATGGCTAACTAGTCGCAGTCCATATATGTGGGGTCATGGGCGCGCAGGCATGCGCACGTAAGTCGTCGGGTGGTCCATGACCCACGAACTATATAACAGCAGAGACAAGGGGTGAGAGGAAGGCTCTCCAGAGCTCCTGCTTCAGTTCCATTGCAAAGCTTTTGCCCTCCACCCTACTACTGGTCATCTTTGTTCTTCATTTTTTTTCTACATATTGTTTTTTTTACACAGATCATGGATAACTATGATCATTTTTGGGACATGTCTGTGTATCGCTATGTCTTCCGTGAGTTTCATGTTCGCCATGGCCTACAAACAAGGGTTGTAGTGCTTTCAGTGCATTCTAACTTTTACAGTAGGTGGTACAATGCTTCTGTAGTTGTTCATCAAGTTCTTGGCCACCAAAACTACTGTCTTGCTGAAGATAATCTAGGACCCTATGTGTTTGTTGTGGTTCCTTCAAATGCAGATCTCTAGACTTTACTTTCATACCGCTATGAGTTCCATGGTGCATAAGTATTTTCTCATCGTATCTGTTATCTTACAATCCGTCCGAATGATCCAGAGATTGGTGGAGTTCGTGCAGTTCCTTTCAACTGAGCAGTAGCAACATGGTCATATGATGTTAACGTTTAGTATCTATGGCATTAGAGATATGCCCTTGTTCTTTGTTTCTAAAATAGGTGTGATGTTCAAGTATCTCATAACACTGATGTTTAGATTTGTGTTTTCAATGTTCAGCGGAGACAATTGTGATGTTCTTTAGTTTATCTTGTTGTAATAATATACATGTAAATGGATTTTTGTTCAACTTTGTATTAGGTGGGTTAAATTCTGTTGACGAGATATATATAAACAAGTATAGTATTGACGAAATGACGTTTACCTATTTGTTGTAAATCATATGCATGCCTCATAGTCCGAGTCGTGTAAATTTGACCAGCCCAGACATTTTACATTGCTACTGAGCTGTGACTAGAACTTTTGCCAGATCCGCTGTGCTATAAAGAACAGCTGTGGCTGCATGCATGAAGTACTAGTAAGGTAGTTGGATTTGAAGTGGCATCTTCAGCCACAGCCAAGAGAGTGCAGATGATCAGGACCTATGAAACCATGTAGCCATCTCCAGCTAGCTGCTGCTCTACAAAATCAAGCAAGAGAAATTGCTTACAGAAGCAAGAGCAACTTGACTTCACTCTTCAGTCTACCCCTCGACTCCTGCGAATGCTTGGAGTGAAATAACTGCAGAGACTTTCCTCATGCATTCAATTCACTCATCGCAACCGCGCATTGTGCCTCGGTTTGTTGAACCAAGCACATATTAGTTGTACTAGTAGTCTTGAATTTCTTTGATCTTGCAAGAACCAAACACGTATCAGTAGTCTTCGATAAAATTTGTGGAACTTGCAAGAACATGCAATGAGAAGTTCATCTCAACAAGTATCGCATAGATCTAATGCATAACGGATGAGACATAGTTGTTGAATTTTACTGTGAACACAAGAAAGTCCGGCCGCTATATATTTGATCTCGTAGGACACAGTATAAAGGGTCATCAGTTTTGAATGTCGTAGCAACCAGTCTACCCCTCGACTATTGTGACTGCTTGGATGTCTGTCCTGCTGGCACGAAGTATATATTTTATGTGTTGAACACATGTACGAGAAGGCAACCGCACATTCCTCGCGGTTTAGATCTACAGAGGGAATCAGAGAGCTCTGAGAAGGAAGGAAAACACGCGGAGTTGCGGATGAGATCGTGGCGGTTAAAGCGATGGAGCGGAGAAAGTGAGGAAGTGGAGATTTACTCAAAGATTCTTATTTTTGACCAAATATATATAGAGAAGTATGATGCATATTAAGTATTTTATACAACAAAAGACAATGAGCTTATAATCAATAATCTTCTTCGGTGAAGTGCGATAGAAATCTCTAAACTACCGGGTCAAGATACGTAGACAAATCAAGTCGGCACATCAGGCAGGTGGAGCTCCTGCTAATCCACTTGGTGATGCACTTGCGGTGAAATGCATGTCCATAGCCGGACATTTCCACAGCATGGCTGGCCGCAGGATTAGATGTTTCATCTTGCAAGTAGATGCTATAGTCCCGACACCTCGCTAGCGCTGCCTCCGCGCAGAGCATCAAGAGTGCCTTGGACGCGATGAACTTGAATTGTTCATCGACCCAAAGCTCAAGTGTGGCGTGGGTGATGCAGCCATCCCGGCAGGCCTTGTGTGCCAGGGCCACAAGTTCAGGAACCTCGTGCTTCAGAAGGATGTCCTCCCACTGCTCATCAGTGAGGTTGAGTTGCTGTAGTCGCGTTAATGTCCTCATCAGGCCGCGGAGGACATCACATACACCTTCCTAGTCGCAGGGGATGCCCACCACTTGATTCGCCTTAAAGATCCTGGTGGTGCTACCTCCTTCGTACAAGAGGTACATTGGCTGCCAGTGACTACCGACTTTGAGGGTCTTGGTCATTGTGCATTCTAGGGTCATAGAGAACGATGCTTCAACGCCGCTCTTGCCAGATGGATCCTTGATGGTGAAGAGTTTCTTCAATGTCGTTCTCGACTTGACGCGGTGTTTGAAAGTTCAAAACTGGCATCAGGATCTATGGTAGAGCTCATGGCGATGGCTACTCTATGGGTCTAGTGTCTTAGTTTGTAGCTATGATTTGAATTGGTTTGGAGTTGGAGCAAGGATGATTTAAAGGGAACCCGGTGTTAAATAGCTATGGGATGAATAGGGGGATAGTTAGGAGATGGAATTTGAAGTGAATCACTTTGAATGTGGAGGACATTAGATGACTTCCAGTAAATGTCATTCCGGATTCTAGGGGTTGGTCGAACAGTTTCCAATACTAGACGTGTTGGGAATATTCTAGTTGAACATGAGATGTGTCCAACCGAGTCAGATCTATAATTCTTGGACTTTCTTGCATGTGTTGTAAATTTTGAATAGCTATGTGGCTCCTCCGTTAGGCATTACATCGATGCGAGACTTGATCGGATGAATTCTGTTATGCATGTTTATCAAACTACAGATTAGAAAGAGAACCAAAAAGAAACCTATAGGCAAAACCAACCATCTTGAAGGCCACTGCGTATTTCATCTGAAGGCCACTGCGTATTTCATTGCTATGATTCACTTTCCTGAGACACATTTACATGAACGCCTAGAACTTGAGCAAGGCGCCCTTTGGTTCCTCGAGAAAGAACCGTCGCATTGGACGATTCACTTCCCTGAGGCACATTTACATGGTACGAGATCCTTCAAGAACACGGAGTCTTCGCCTACACAAACCGCCGGCCCTATTTCCCCAGCGCTCTCTACCTCGTCGTAGTCGCGCCTTTGTACTCCGCTCTGATGCCATATCCGTCGTCGTTCGTCACGTGCACGCTCTGACTCTGCTTCTTCCTCGGCTACGTCGTGATGGATCGGCTCCAAACGGAGTTGGCCATGGACATCGCTGGCCGCGTTTCTGAACAATCATATGCCCCCATGGACAACCTTGCTAGCTGCGAGCAACCTACTCGTACATGCGCAGGGTGTGCGGCACCACTAAAGTCAGTTGGCGCATACCACTGCGTCGGGTGCTGCAGCGTCAAGGTTTCTGGGAGTGCTACTACTATGATGACGACTATCATGCCCTGCTCACCACTAGGCTGGCTAGCGTGGGCAACCTAGAGGCTTGCTTCCTCACCGGCTTGCGTCCCGTCTTCATGGAAGCCTGTCGGTCATTGACGCCGCTGATTGAATTGCTTCAACACTTTGCCAAGGCAGGCCATAAACTTGGTATGTATGTCTACACCCTCGTGCTCTACAGGTCCAATACTAGCGCCGGCAATGATGACATTGCCCGAGGCCTGTTAAGGAAGCTCGAAGGTGCTAACAAAGCGGGGCCAGCTGCACTGCCGTGGAAGAACTAGACTTGTACGTGGTGCCACCAACACGTGTACTAGTGGTTACAGGACATGGTGCCACAGCATGTAGAGCCCATTCTTCGCCCCATTCTTCCCTAGGACAAGCATCAGTGCACAAGCGTTGGCTGCGGCGTGCCCGTCGGATTTGAAGAATGGGACATGTGGGCTAGGTTCTGCAAGGAGTGTAGGATCTCACGGGAGTTCTATAAGTTATTCACATCAGTGTGGTAGATTGATTCTGAATTAGTGCATGTTAAGTTATGTTAAACATCTATGTATATATATCTGATTGGTGACTTTACTTTAATTTGGCAACACCATCAACTATATATGTATCTCGTTGTTCAAAGTCTGCTGGTGCTGATCGTATTTTTTTCCGTACGAGCATGCACCCCTGCTTCACTAGATTCTTATTAGGGTGTCTCTATATATCTGTTGACAGATTTTTGCACCCCAAATATGTCAACTTTTGACAAAATAAGCACCTGACACATTAGCCAAAAAACTAACAGATTTGGAATATGTGTAGAGGACCTTATACGGCTGCCAGTAAATGCCGTCCCAGATTCAAGGGGTTGGTTGAACAGTTTCCAATACTGCATGTGTTGGGAATATTCTAGTAGATTAATTTCATCCTCATGACCTCAAATATCTCAATAAGATCAATCTGATTGGACACATTGAGATTTTTTGTGCTTTGGGTCTTGTTCGTTGGTAGTACTAGTAGTACCATGATTGACTTTGATCTGTGGGATAGCACGAAGTCATGTATTGTATGTGTTGGGCTCATGTACGACGAACCCTTGCTAATATATAAAGTATATATGTGAATATCTATGTCAATCTTTGTTGAATTTGCAAGAACCTTGCAGCGATGAGAAAGTCTGGCCTTAGTCTAATACAGATCAGAGGAGCCATTGGTATTGAAATGTTATTGCACATGTAAGAAAGCCTGTCCTCTGTATATTTGAACGCGTCTGTTAGTATCCTCCGTGGTTTTTCCTCGTTTTCCTGTAATGCTTGTTACTATGTCATTTACAATTTTAAGTTTGACTGTTTACTTGTGACTAGTATAGTGCCCGTGCTAACGCTACGGTGGCATTTAGAAAAAATAAATCATAAAACTAAAATAAATAATAAGACAATGTTGATTCTGCTGGAACGATGTTCTAAGATGACCAATTTCCCTCTCAAACATCTTCTGCTAATTGCAACGTTGGCGAGAAAAAATTGGTGACTCAACTGTTTTAAAAGGATGATTGTTAAGCTCCAGTATATTCCTAAATAAAAGTGGTAATGCAATAATGTTTTTATCAAGATAACTATGCAAAATATTCTCTTTTTTATATGCTACATAAGACAATATAATTTGTTACTAAAAATATTAGGTAATTAACAGATATATTGTTTGAATAAGTCCCCTGTATATTTTATCAAACTCGAAGAGCGAGGACGGTAAGGAATATTTAATTAGTACTTTATAGATAGAATGATGCCAGTCTATTATGGGAAACCGGTGAAAACACAATGGCACCTGTGTATTATGGAAAATATTCGATGAAACTGATAGGTACCTGCTCTGCAAGACAACGGGTTCAGGGAGCTCAAATTTACACGGAGTGCATCCCTGAAATGATGTTTTCCTTAGAACACTGTAAGTAACAGAGAAATAAGACAATCAAACCACCATAGGAGGAAAGCTATCAAAATACAAACATAGGTGGAAAATGATCTGTGCAACACCTTCAACTGTTCAACATCAGCATGGCACGGCAAAAAAGGGACAAACCCATGGACCCCTTGTAGGCTTGTCGATGAACCGTTCGACATCAAAGGCATCTCTGCTGAAGCAAGTGTGATGAAGCTGGACAAAAACAGAAAAGCCATGAAAGAACTAAATAATGCAGATGTTTTCTCTCAAGCAGCGAAGCAACAGTTAAGTAGGAGACGCAGAAGATATATTGTTGTTTTATTTGATCTTTATGTTGCATCCATCTATCTCTGAACAAATCAGAAAGCACACAATACACAAATACATAAAATAAAGTTTAACTATGTTTGAGGTCGCCTCGAAAAAGAAGATAATGACATTTTTGTTCTAACTAATTACTGAATGCAGCTGTTGGTTTGTAACACAGACAAACCGTACTTTGCACCATGCATACGCCTTTGCACTAAACTCTTATGTCACTGTGCCAACCTTTTGAGGTTCTACTGATGTAGGGAACGACTAATTACTGTGTAGCAGTAACAACTATCCCATGTTGTAAAGAAGCATGTTTTTCTTAAAAAAATCACAGGTCAAATGACAATAGAGAGGACAAAAAAAGTATACCAACCATTATTATTAGAGTGCATACATGCATCTTTGCTTGTTGACTAAACCATCATCCTAGTCCTTTTGAAAGAAAGCAAAGAGGCACGAAATAAATCTGATCCTGTACCATAGGTCACCAGTAAGTCATTTGTTGAGGTCCACCATGTCTGTCTGACAATTCTGAGAAGTATGGCAAATCTTTCATATTTCAGAGCTGAAACACCTATTCATTGGAATTGATGTTAGGTCATAAATCGAACACTTGTCATGCAGAAGATGGAATGAAACATGAAGAAAGGAAGGAGGGCAGTTATTTAGTTACCTGACCGCAGCATGTTTACTGAAACCATTTAAAACTACAAATGATACTGCTGTAGCAAGCCTGTTGAAAAATGTCGACCAGTGGCGGAGCCACAGGGTATGCCGGGTATGCACCGGCATACCCTGCAGAACCGGCGGCAAGTAGTATATATATACTATATAATATGCCTATATAATACAAAATAGCAATGTAAGTCTCTGATATTCTTTTTATGCCTATATTTAAACTATTTATATTGTATTTAGTGGATGATCTCAACCTAATCCTTGAATTTACCGAATCACATTGCAAAATTTACAATTGTTACCGAATTGTTAAATTGGATTTACCGAATTGTATATAAAAATTTTTGAACGACATACCCTAATATAAAATCCTAGATTCGCCACTGACCACCAGTGTAAGCAACAAATGAATAGGTGACAAACAAACAAGCAATAGCTTAATTTAGTTGAGCTACTGAACGAAATAAAACGAACTATAACAAAACTTGTTAAATCTGTAAAGAGGGGGGTGATTTTCATTGGAGAAAGATGATCCAGTGATCTCTATGTCCACATACATATATAGGGCGACTGACCGAGTGACAGGGAGAGATGGATGCATTAAAGTACTGTGTACCTTCAACGGCGAGGCTGAGGTTTGATGGACATGGCCATGCCCATTGAATTAAGAAAGCGAAGCCTAACTGTCTGAACCAAAATAGTAGATGTTGTTATGCCAGAAGGGAAAAGCTGACAGAATTGGAAAAAAATACAAAGACGACATTAATTTGCTTATTGTACCTCTGTATATAGCTCATTGCGGTGGCATGTTGTACTGAACGACCGCGCCTCACCCAAACAAATCCAACCAAGAAATCCATCTTCAACTCAGTCACCAATAATCCCATGCCCTGTGCGTACCCGTGCTGGTTTCTTGTCTTGCCTGTGCATGCATAGGGTAACAAAAATAAATCGCTAGTGTTCTGCTGTAAGATTCAGTGAACACACAGAAGAATGGTATGAAAATACGTTGTCAACCTACATCAAGTTGCATGACCTGCACCCCATGAGAAAAGTAAATAAGCTACATCACGTTCTGACAGGGCAACGGAAGCATTGGATATTCTGTCTGCTCCCACAAAATAGCAATCAGTAGGTAGGCAAATTTTTTGTCATTTGAATGTTAAGAAAGATGCAATAGCATACTCACATGACAAATTCGGCATCATAATCATAATAAATCATCCATGAGCTTCAGTTTGTGGACTATGGAGAGGGAACCCCTGTAACACCCTAAAATTTTGGCATGATTTAAAATTAGGTGAATATGATTTTTATGTATTTTTGTGAGCATACAAACTTAGAATAATAATAATTTTTTTAACTAAAAATCAAATATAAGGGTAGGAACATGTTTGTGCACTCATGCTAATGCATTTGAAATTTTGTATTGAGTGATTTGAATTAAATTCAAAAGGGAATTCAAAATCTATTTGGAAAATGCTTTGAAATATTGGAAAAGGAAAAAGAAAAGGAAAATTTCTTCTTTTCGGTTTTTGGCCCAGCCCAGCTTAGCGGCAGTGCCCGCGTCTGCTTCTTCTGGCACATGGCCCGCTCTCCTTCCCCGCGTCCCGCTTGGGCCGAGTCCAGCGAGTCCAGCCGCTGGCCCAACAAGCCGCCTGGCCTGCAAGCGTGCGCCGCGTCTTCCTTTCCTCTCTCGCCGTCGCTGACGACGTGGCCCCACGTGTCAGGCGCGCCCCCTTCCTCAAGTCGACGCCATCGTCCCTTTCCAAAAATCGCCAACGCCAAATCCTCCTCCCTATCTTCCCCTTTCCATACCCGATGCGCCTTCGGGCTATATAAGCAAGGGCGCCGCGCATAGCCGCCCCCATCCAACCCTTTCGCAATGTCAGCCGAGCTCTCGTGACGCCACCGCGAGCTAGGAGCCCTATCCCATCGCCACCGTTCGCCCTATCGAGCACACCACCGCCTCCGTCCGTCCCACGCCCTCAATTTCACCCTTGGTGAGTTCGCATTGATGTTATATATCATCTGATGTTTCTCTTTCGCGAGCTCGTGCCTTGTAGCGCTAGATAGCCAAGTCCGGCCATGGCGCCGCCGCGGAACTCGCCGTCGCATCCCTGTGCCGACCGGAGCGCCGCCGGTTTCTCCCCGATCCAATCTGAGCCGTCCAAATCAAATCCAACGGCTAGGATTAGAAGATACCGGTTCGGCCGGTGTTTTTGTTAAAGAGCCCCTGGGAATTTTAAGTATAGAACCCGCAGTCCAAAACACATTCCGAAAATACGCTTTCTCCTTCTGAAAACGCAGATTCGTTTTGATAAGTTCAAAAATACGTTTTCAGCTATTTACAGAATTGCCACTGATTTTGTTTTAGCCATAACTTCTCCGTTATAACTCCGATTTGACCCGTTCAAATTGCGTTAGGTTCGTATTTGCGAGCTCTACATGTTGGTACTACTGTTAAGTAGGTTTTCAACTTTTAAAATTCGTGATTAGATTTAATTCATTATTTTAATAGAGGAAATCTTGTTTATTTCATATCTTCTACGTTTCAACTCCGTTTTAAGCCATTCAAGTTGCGTTAGATTCATAGCAATGAGATCTACGCATTTGTAACACTGTTTATCATGTCACTAATATTGTAATTTCATGGTTTGAATCATATCTTAAATAACAATTATGCAACTGAGTTTTGTAAATAAAAATATGATTTGTTTTACTTTAGTTTTATAATTCGAATCTAAATTTGACTTAAATTATAATCTCTATAAAATATCATATATATGTTTTTATACCATTAGGATACATGAAGCTAATAGTTTTATAGGTAAATCTATCGGTAGTTGTATCTTTTCCAAGTAGCTCCGATTAGCGTGTTTTTCACGACTTTGTGTTCGTAGCGATGCGTAGAATCGTGTTTCAAACTCTTTTACTTATTTTTGTATGATTGGTGTACTGTTCTAATATAGATCTATTGTTTGCTTCGTGTATGATTATATGGATGCTTGTGTGGTGCTATATGGTTCAGTCAATCAGTGAGGTTTACGTGGTGATCAAGAAGAGGTTCTTTGGAGGTTACGAATCTACAGAAGAAGGATTTGAGTTTAAGGCAAGTATAGCATGGGATTATCCTTGTTGTCCTATTTACAATAAATAATTAAATTAATTATGCATGTATTCCCTTGCTAAGGATGACTTAGTCTTGATCCATTACCTTGGCACCCATGATATTGCATTGAGTAGTTTTGCTAGCGCTGAACATAAACTATGATCTTGTAATATGATTAATGGAATATGCAACAACACTAAAAGATGACTTTTTGATTACTGTTTAAAGAGGGCTAGAGCATGGGGTTATTTTTGGTGCTCTAGTTTCTCTTCACAAGGACTCATCTGTGGACGAATATCCGGGACTTACAGTACAACTGTGAGGGCTATATGGCTCTGGCTTTAGTCAAGTATGAGGACCTTTTCTAGCTTGTTAGTGGTAACCTTCATGGCGTAAGAACGGCTTGACGAATCGGGTATAGTGCGGCCTCTGTCCTTATGTGTATAGGCTGCGTGTCATTGTGCCATTTGGAAGGGGGGCTCTACATCTGTTTGCCGAGTGAATCTAATGGCCCTAACTTGTTAGACGAACCTTTGAAAGACTTCATAGTGAACCCTGCTGACCTTCCTTGGAAGTGGGTCAAGAGGCTGATCACCTCGGGCGAAAGGATAAATCACGACTCACAGTGAAAGTGTACAACCTCTACAGAGTGTAAAACTGGTATATCAGCCGTGCTCACGGTCACGAGTGGCCTTGGACCTTCACAGAATAGATGAATATTTATTGGTTTAATATGTGTTTTGCTATTCGTTATTCATATTTACATTGATCATATGTTTATTGTGGGATTAATGCAAACTTGATGTTACTCATGTAATAAAATTGTGACAAATAAAAGCTAATCGCAGTAAACCAGTGTCAACTCTTGAGCCTCATGAACCCTATGATATATTTGCTGAGTTCGACATGGACTCACTCTTGCTATTTCCCACACCTTAGCAGAAGTTTAGACTTGTGATCAACCAGTCAGTTTGTTCCTGGAGTGAAGTCTACACCCGGTGTTTGGAGTTGTCTTTCCGCTGTGTTGCTCTCTAAGGTATATTTTATACTATTGAGTTATGTTTATTAAGCATTTATCTCTTGATATTACACTTATCTACGGCTATATGTGAGATTTGACTTCTTTATTTCACATATAGTGTATGTCTGGTTTTGTCCTTAAAACCGGGTGTGACAAAGTGGTATCAGAGCAATGCTGACTGTAGGACGCAAGCCTAGTTAGAACTGGACGTCTAGCATGTTTCCATTTTTGCCTATTTCTTGCCTTCTCTTTAACTTTGTTATTTTCTCAAAGTTATGCTTAATTCTATCCCTGTTCTGTTATAAAAACCTTGTCTCTATTTTGAACCTTTTCTCCTTGTCTATTAGACGGCTCGTGACGAGAAGACTATGGACTTCAGAGGTTAAGAGGACTAAATTGTGTCGCTCTCGCTCACATTTGACAAGAAGCCATTAGCAATACAAAACCAATTACTAGAAGAAATGGCTCAACGTGGAAATTCTCAACAATGCTCATTTCAAGGTCAGGCCAACATACCCAAGGGGCCAGAGAAGATACAAGTAGCAGAAGCTTGAAAGAATATGAAATCCAATAAAGATGTTGATAGTAAGGCACTTGGGAGGCAGGAACAATGTCACTGTTGTAAGCATTATGGTTTTCCCTGTCTTCAAAACGAGTCTAATAAGGGAAAAGTCAAGGTGGATCCAAATTTTGAGGTCAACATGGACAAGAAGAGGAAGGCAATCTCACTAGAACCAATTGTGGAAAGCAATCAACAATCGAGTTATACTACATTATCATATGCAGCTCTGATCCCTTGTCAAATAAATCCAAACCTTGAAGAGTTAGAAGCCTCTCAAGCTAAAACTACTCCCATGAGGTAGTCATAGATGGGTGGACAATTACCTATAAGGAGTATCAACCCTGAAAGGCCAAACGAGCTAAGAAACAAGCCAAAGGGACGAAGGTGAACTTTTATGGCCAGCAAGATAGCAGCATACCAAGCAACAATTCCGTGGAGTATGACATCACAAAAGATCTAGCTAAGAGAAAGTGTTATCATTGCCAGTAGGAAGGACATTATGTCAAATCTTGCCCGCAGAAGAATCAACAACAGCAAGACCCAGGATAGGATGTCCAAAAAGAGCATGTGCAAGGAAATAAATTAAAGAGAAATTACATCCAAGGAAGGTTGAAACATGTGGATATTACCACCATTCCTGGAGCTAAGGAGGTCGTGTTTGGATCAATTCCTATAAGTTCAGGAAATGTCAAGGTTTTGTTTGACTCCAGTGCCTCACATTCGTTCATATCTAGACAATATGTAGAAGATCATAACATATTTATGCTTCCAAGGGGGAAAACAGTGATGGTTAAAACTCCAAGAGGTGAAATAAAGGCGAACCGCGTATGCCCAAAAGTTAGTCTTGACATAAAGGGGGTAAATTTTAAAGCAAACCTCATTGTTTTGGAATTAATGGGCATTGATGTTATCCTTGGAATAGACTGGTTATCTACTTGTAAAGGAGTGATTGAGTATGCCCAACATTCAGTGTTTCTAACTACACTTGCAGGAGAAATGATTGAGTATGAGGGTATTAAACCTACACCTGAGGGATACAAGGTTGACCCATCTGAGGGTATGAATACTAAGAATGGTGAAAAGGAAAGCGGGATTTCAGATGTCATTATAGAGGACTAAGGAATGCAAGAGATGCTATCAACTCCGGATGCTGCTGCAATCACACCATGTTTAAGAAATAGGAGTTATTTCCCGTGTAATAAAACCGTTAGTAGCCAAGTTGAGTCGTCTTAATGTGTGGCTTATGAACTTTTTAAGTGTTTAGTTGCTTTGTGCTTATGTTTATGTTTGAGTTGGAATTTTTTAATGAGTGAAATGATCTTGTGGGTTTTGTCGATGATTTCATTTAGTTTATATGTATAAGGTATAAGGATTAATGAAATAAATAGTTGGGTTTTGCTTATCTCCTGCTTTCTATATCTTGTCGTTCAGAGCAGCCTGTCTTTATCAACTTATATATCTGTTCTTGAAAGACCAAAAATCATGAGAAAATTCTGGACAAGAGTAGACTTCAATATCTTTCTCCAAATGCAAGAACCACCCTCATAGCTGTTTTGGTTTGGGAGTTATGAAATTCACAAGATGATGTATTTGTGCTGTCATAAACCTGGAAAAGTTTCTGATATGTACTGTTTTCGACCAAGTTAACTACAGAATCTGGAAGTATGTCTTATAAGAAAGTTGTAGAGAATTGTATAAGCTTTCCGTCGGTGTAAACTACAGCTTCATTGGATTAATGGAATGAGAGTTATAGTTGTTTTATTGCACTACTGTTTTCCATCCCGTGAGGAATTTTAGATTACCTGTCCATACCTACGCATAGGAGTTTCCCTTGGAAATCAAAAGGACTTTATGGTAGTTATCTTGTCTAGGAGGAGATGCAAGTTACATTGGTGTCCCCTAGTTTCATCTTAAGGGGGGTAGCCAAAGTAAAGAAGGTTTTGTACGTTCTAGTTCCTTATTTGGAAGTATCGGTTAACCCCCTAGTTGAGAAGGCACTATCAAGAGTGGGTATCATTTTTTTTGGATTGGTGACTTGTTAGAACATCTACAAGGAGCTCGGGTAATCGTCAAGACGGGTCTTGGTCTTCGCTCTGATCTATCATCAGTTGGGAGTCCAATCTTACTCAAGATAAGTTGGCATCGATATTGGACATCTACAATTGATTCCACGAAGGTTCAGAGGATGTCAACATTATGACTAGTTTAGTAAGTGAGCTATGAGGGAAGGAAGTCCTCTATGTGGATAGTTATCTCTAGTGGTGAAGAAGAGCTCAAGAAAGTTGGTGATGGGGAATTCACCTAGGGATGTAAGAATGACTCAGAGTTTCTTTTAAAAATGATGACATTTAGTTAGCAGATGAAGGAAGGTTTATCCAAGACTCTCAAGATATTGCTACTAGAGAAGATATTAAGTATCTTTGGACTCGTAAACCTTAGGAAAATTATAAAGGCATTAAAGAAGTAAAACTTATGAGTTAGATCTGCCAGATCAAGACAAGAGTGTCCCACCTATCTTGATGCACCATGACAAGGTGAGGGATGTGTCCTTATGCAAGAAGGAAAATGTGATGGCTTGAGCATTAGGAATGCATAGGAAACATGAGTTGAACTACCTGACACAAGGAAGTGGAGATATTAGTTTATGCTCTGAAGGTTTTGGAGATATTATCCTATTAGACACAAGTGTGGTATTTACACGGTTTATAGGAGTGACACCTACATGGATTGTAAGAATATAAAGGACATAATTACTAGGTTGTGGTGGAGCTAGTGACATTGTCAATTGAACAAAAATTGATTATATATGACTTCAAAAAGTGCTATCACTGGGAGGAGCAAAAGTTGTTGCTGATGTGTTTAACAAAGGAGAGTTTTGCTAAGAAGATTCAGATGACGCCATGGACTAAGAATTATGTTTAGGAGTTGAGCAACCCAACCTAAGCATATAGTAATTAATGTTATGAAGTCAGTGGTAATGCCTACATTGGAATAAGAGATTCACAAAGGTCTTTGGAAAAAAAAGATAGTTATGATTATCATGGATGGAAAGGTACCAGGTTTTAAAGGGACAAACAAAGAATATTATGATTTGGAAAGATAAGTGGCTTAATAAGTAGGGCTACTTTAAGGTTTGTTCAGAGTCCCTATCAACATCTTGGAAATGATTGAGCGAGTTACTTGGAGTAAGGTTATGAAGGTATGAAAAAGGAGCTACTCAAGCAAGAGAAGATCTAAAGACAAAGTATCCATCGCTCTTGGATCACCATCTTCCGAATCTCGGGGACGAGATTCATCTTAAGGGGGGTAGAATTGTAACACCCTAAAATTTTTGCATGATTTAAAAATAGGAGAATATGATTTTTATGTATTTTTGTGAGCATACAAACTTAGAATAATAATAATTTTTTAACTTAAAATCAAATATAAGGGTAGGAACATGTTTGTGCATTCATGCTAATGCATTTGAAATTTTGTATTGAGTGATTTGAATTAAATTCAAATGGGAATTCAAAATCTATTTGGAAAATGCTTTGAAATATTGGAAAAGGAAAAAGAAAAGGAAAATTTCTTCTTTTCGGTTTTTGGCCTAGCCCAGCTCAGCGACAGTGCCCGCGTCTGCTTCTTCCGGCGCGCGGCCCGCTCTCCTTCCCCGCGTCCCGCTTGGGCCGAGTCCAGCGAGTCCAGCCGCTGGCCCAGCAAGCCGCCTGGCCCGCAAGCGCGCGCGCCGCGTCTTCCTTTCCTCTCTCGCCATCGCTGACGACATGGCCCCACATGTCAGGCGCGCCCCCTTCCTCAAGTCGACGCCGTCGTCCCTTTCCAAAAATCGTCAACGCCAAATCCTCCTCCCTATCTTCCCCTTTCCTTACCTGATGTGCCTTCAGGCTATATAAGCAAGGGCGCCGCGCATAGCTGCCCCCATCCAACCCTTTCGCAATGTCAGCCGAGCTCCCGTGACGCCACCGCGATCTAGGAGCCCTATCCCGTCGCCACCGTCCGCCCTATTGAGCACACCGCCGCCTCCGTCCGTCCCACGCCCTCGATTTCACCATTGGTGAGTTCGCATTGATGTTATATATCATTCGATGTTTCTCTTTCGTGAGCTCGTGCCTTGTAGCGCTAGATAGCCAAGTTCGGCCATGGCGCTGCCACGGAACTCGCCGTCGCGTCCCTGTGCCGACCGGAGCGCCACCGGTTTCTCCCCGATCCAATCTGAGCCATCCAAATCAAATCCAACGACCAGGATTAGAAGATACCGGTTCGGCCGGCGTTTTTTGTTAAAGAGCACCTAGGAGTTTTAAGTATAGAACCTGCAGTCCAAAACGCATTCTGAAAATACGCTTTCTCCTTCCGAAAACGCAGATTCGTTTTGATAAGTTCAAAAATACGTTTTCAGCTATTTACAGAATTGCCACTGATTTTGTTTTAGCCATAACTTCTCCGTTTTAACTCCGATTTGACCCAATCAAATTGTGTTAGGTTCGTATTTGTGAGCTCTACATGTTGGTACTACTGTTAAGTAGGTTTTCAACTTTTAAAATTCGTGTTTAGATTTAATCCATTATTTTAATAGAGGAAATCTTGTTTATTTCATATCTTCTACGTTTCAACTCCGTTTTAAGCCATTCAAGTTGCGTTAGATTCATAGCAACGAGATCTACACATTTGTAACAGTGTTTATCATGTCACTAATATTGGAATTTCATGGTTTGAATCATGTCTTAAATAACAATTATGCAACTGGGTTTTGTAAATAAAAATATGATTTGTTTTACTTTAGTTTTATAATTTGAATCTAAATTTGACTTAAATTATAATCTCTATAAAATATCTTATATATGTTTTTATACCATTAGAATACATGAAGCTAATAGTTTTATGGGTAAATCTATCGGTAGTTGTATCTTTTCCAACCGTAGCTCCGATTAGCGTGCTTTTTGCGACTTTGTGTTCGTAGCGATGCGTAGAATCATGTTTCAAACTCTTTTACTTATTTTTGTATGATTGGTGTACTGTTCTAATATAGATCTATTGTTTGCTTCATGTATGATTATATGGATGCTTGTGTGGTGGTATATGGTTCAGTTAATCGGTGAGGTTTACGTGGTGATAAAGAAGATGTTCTTTGGAGGTTACGAATCTACAGAAGAAGGATTTGAGTTTAAGGCAAGTATAGCATGAGATTATCCTTGTTGTCCTATTCACAATAAATAATTAAATTCATTATGCATGTATTCCCTTGTTAAGGATGACTTAGTCTTGATCCATTACCTTGGCACCCATGATATTGCATTGAGTAGTTTTGCTAGCACTGAACATAAATTATGATCTTGTAATATGATTAATGGAATATGCAACAACACTAAAAGATGACTTTTTGATTACTATTTAAAGAGGCCTAGAGCATGGGTTTATTTTTGGTGCTCTAGTTTCTCTCCATAAGGACTCATCTATGGACGAACATCCAGGACTTACAGTACAAATGTGAGGGCTATATGGCTCTGGCTTTAGTCAAGTATGAGGACCTTTTCTAGCTTGTTAGTGGTAACCTTCATGGCGTAAGAACGTCTTGACGAATCGGGTATAGTGCGGCCTCTGTCCTTATGTGTATAGGTTGCGTGTCATTGTGCTATTTGGAAGGGGGGCTCTACATCTGTTTGCCAAGTGAATCTAATGGCCCTAACTTGTTAGACGAACCTTTGAAAGACTTCATAGTGAACCCTGCCGACCTTCCTTGGAAGTCGGTCAAGAAGCTAATCACCTCGGGCGAAAGGGTAAATCACGACTCACAATGAAAGTGTACAACCTCTGCAGAGTGTAAAACTGGTATATCAGCCGTGCTCACGGTCATGAGTGGCCTTGGACGTTCACAGAATAGATGAACATTTATTGGTTTAATATGTGTTTTGCTATTCATTATTCATATTTACATTGATCATATGTTTATTGTGGGATTAATGCAAACTTGATGTTACTCATGTAATAAAATTGTGACAAATAAAAGCTAATCGCAGTAAACCAGTGTCAACTCTTGAGCCTCATGAACCCTATGATATATTTGCTAAGTTCGACATGGACTCACTCTTGCTATTTCCCACACCTCAGGAGAAGTTTAGATTTGTGATCAACCAGTCAGTTTGTTCCTAGAGTGAAGTCTACACCCGGTGTTTAGAGTTGTCTTTCCGCTGTGTTGCTCTCTAAGGTATATTTTATACTATTGAGTTATGTTTATTAAGCATTTGTCTCTTAATATTACACTTATCTGCGGCTATATGTGAGATTTGACTTCTTTATTTCACATATAGTGTATGTCTGGTTTTGTCCTTAAAACCGGATGTGACAACCCCTTGCTTGCCATGGGATTCTTCTCCAATTCCCTTCATTCCTTCAGCAAAAGAAAGGCGACATCCTGGAAGTGTTGTCAATAATTTAGGCAAGTGATTTGTGCTGCAAAAGAATCTAGTACTTCCTGAATCTGTGAAATACTAAAACTTTATTTGGTACATATACCACCTAGAAGATCTTCTTGAAGAATCCAACATGATGATGGAATAAACTGGTACAACGTAGTGTATGTATAAAAGGCCGAACATCATGGCAGCAAAGTACTGAATTGGAAATAATTTTAAGGACAACATTCATGTATAAATAATCAGGTGTAGAAGGCCCAACAAATGGGTATGTATGCAGAGTGAAAGAACAAAAACGTTAAGTACAGTTGCTATCAACAAAGTTTGAGGAAAATACCATCATTCGTTAGTTCTCACCTGGCAGCAAGCAATTCAATTGCAGCCTTCTCCACATGACCTCATCTCGCACCACGCCTTCGCTAATTTCGCACACCACATCATCACTCTCCTCTTCAAAAGAAAACTGCAGACTCATTGGCAAAGTTCTTTTAAATGAGCTCTAGGTCTAGGGCCTTGCCATTGCCATCCTTGCAATGACCGAGCAAGTTCACCAGGAATCGGCACAACCTTATCCCTCGCTGCCTGGCAAGTGGCAAGAACCAAATCAGCTAAGTTAAACCAAAATGGTCTAGAGAGCACCAAACTGAAAACCACTTCAGTAGCATCATCATTCATCAACGCCTCACCTGCATTCCCCCTCTTCAAAAGCACTTTGCCCACAGGTCACAAGGTTCGGAGGCTCATGCCAGCAATGAGCCATCCCATCTGCCCAGCAAAAGAAGCAAAAGTTTGTGAATTTGGGGGCAGAGAAGCCAATAGGAGTTGAGTCCCACGGCGTGGAGTCAGGGTAGAGATGTACAGCGAGGAGGGTAAGCGCACGGGACCGCAGGCACATCTCTAGCCCCGACAGGAGATGGAGGAGCGGAGGCCCACCGCCAAGGCCGTCATCCCTAGGCAGCGGGATCTAGCTTCTCGATCCTCGCGCATTCCGTGGTGGCGCAGGCCGCCTCGTCATCCATGCAGATCGCCGCCGCCGCCATCACAGCAAAAAATATCCCTCCGACTTCCACGAACCATGCGTGCCCCAAAACTTAGGGTTTCACATGTTCAAGGCGAGCGCGGCGGCGCGGGCATCATCCTCGTCTCGCTACCGCCGGAGATCACGATGGCCTCGGCGTTGCGTCCGTGTCCCCGCGTCGGCTGCGACGCTCGTGGCCAGCAGTGGCGGTGCGGGCTCCACGGTGTGGCTGTCCTTAGAAAGGAGCCATGGCGGCGGGCGGACGCGACAGCCCACGTCGACGAAGGAGGCCATGCGCAAGGTGGAGCCGACGGCATCGACGGAGGTAGCCCGGCATTTCCTTTTTTTTGGGGAGGAAGAGAAGAAATCAAGAAAATAGCATATGGGGATGGGAATCGAACCCTGGCCATCTGAGCATCGTGCCATGCCGGGGCGGGTGCGGGGGAGGAGCGTTGAAGCCTGCGTTGAAGCCTTGGGGTTGATACAAACAACCACAGCCGCCGGATTGGGTTGAAGCCTGACCAAGACGATTCTCAGCCGCCGGATTGGGTTGAAGCGTGACGAAGATGATTCTCTGGGTGTATTTTTCTGGGTGCATAATGGTTGGACTCTCTCAGCGGGGGACACAATCTTGAGTGGACCTAGTATAGTTTTGGTTGGTGCATTATAGTATAGATGCAGAACAGAGGAGCCATTGGTGTTGAAATGGCGTTTACCTGTTTCTTGTAAGGGCATCCCCAATGGTTCACAAATAGCTAGTCTAGGAAGAATTCCATTTGCTATCAAGGAGAGAGATCAAATAGCTAGTTGCAAATTGCCATTGTGGACGCCCTAAACCATATGCACGGCTCATAGTCCGAGCAGTGTAAATTTGACTAGCCCGAACACCCAAATTGGACCGCACTGTATACTTCACAGTATGTGTACAGAAGGTCTGCCCTGTGTATACATAAAGCCTGGCCCCGCTCCAATTATTTGATTCCACCTTGCATTGCGCAAAAAACCCACGCCTCGCCTCGCAAAGTCCCGAACTACGCCTCCCCATCGCTTGCCACTAAGGCCATGCCCATGAAGAGCTACTCAAGGAAGGGTCACCTAACTCTGGTCCCTGCTTCCTCCAGTGTACTGGCTCTCCTAGCTTCAGAGGAGGCAGGGCCGATGGTGCGCACTACTTCGGTGTCGGCGGAGGCAGCATCGACGTCCAGTCACGGGAGACCGGTGTTCCCGTCGCGCTACCGCCCGCAGTCTCCTAGACTGCCATTGCTCTCCACACCGCCCTCGACAACGACGCTGGCGCTAGCGGCACCGGTGGTTCCCTCACCACCGCCATTCCCGGTGCGCTCTACTTTGCCATCATTGCAGGCTGTGTGGCCTCATCTGTTCTTGCTGGCCCACGTCATGAGTAGGTCTCATGTATCCTCACGCTCCCACTCACCGTTTGCCGAGGACTTGTCCGAGCGCTCTCTGGGCTGCATTACGACAGACACCTGTCCCCGAGAGACAGAAGCTGATGAAACGCGCCAGCCGCTATGGCTTGCTAGTCTGCCCCCTTTGCCCAGAGAGTGTGCCCCGTGGTTGGACACAGTTTGTTGTCAGGGAGCATATCCTCGCTTGGGCCAACCACCGCCCACATGGGACGTACGTCATTGACAAGAAGATGGCTCGACATCACACGCTGGCGAGGAACCATATATGGCTGGATCGCTTATGGGGGCAGCCACCAGCGATTCCATGCCATGCGGCGTCGATTAGGTTGTTTAATTGTCTGCCTTCTAAATCTGATTGGTCTCCCCTTATCATTTGGGCTTGAACTTGTCTTGCATTGTGCAGCGATTCCTCCATGGCGGCATCGCCCCCCATCGTGGGGCATCCCACCGGTGGTGCCGGAGAGTCGTCCCGTCGCCGTTCGCTGCCGCTGAGCCTGTCTATCCCCGCACAACCCTTTGGTTCTGAAGTGGGCGAATCTTCAAGTGACAAAAAATATTGTAAGTTATTGAAGCATTACCACGAGGTCCGAGCGTTGTTGTGTGCGTCCAGGCTGCACGCCGACATGTTGTGCGGTGACTTGGTGGTCGCGCACGCCTCACTTGTCGTGGCCCAGTAGGGAGCCACCCAGGTGCGAGAAGACAAGGCGGCTGTGGTGTCCGAAGCTGTTCGTCAAGCAGCTACCGCGGCACTGGCCACTGCCCAACTTCAGTTTGGTGTGGTGGTGAACGTCCGGGTGGTGGAGCAAGGTTTTCAGCCGGGATTAGACGATAATGAGATCAATGATCTCATCAAGAGTCTCTAGCCAGCCGCCAACGGCATCTTAGCAAAGCTGAACGTGGAGTAGATCCTACACACCCACCTCGACCCTTGATCTGTGGGATGCATCAGCAGTACTAGTAGTCATGACTAGGTTTGATCTGTGGGGTACCCTTACAAATATGTGAACTCTTATTTGCATGTTTGTGTGAACTTTTGCTGCACTTTGTATTAGGTGGGTTAAACTCTGTTGAGCATGACCTAGCCCCTATTTGTTGCTTTTCGTTGTATATTTCTTTATGTAGAGTCCATATGAGCAAGTCTCATTTTTCCTTGTTTTCCTATGATGCTTTTTACTGTGTCGTTTACAATTTTAAGTTTGGACCCCGTTTTTAATCTAGGTTAGCACGTAGGATTGTCTGGCCATTGAGAAACAACATGGCCGAACTTTAGTGCACCATGCAACGTGACATACATCAAATGGACTTTGTTTACTCCTCTGCTAATTTTCTAGGAACAAGGGAACATAGGGAAGGTAGTAAGTTCTGCTGATGAACTCTGGCAGGACGTTACGTCTACCATACAAATAGGTATGGACTAATAACACAACTAATTGGCTAATTATTAAAAACTCTTGGAGGTTGCCTTCTTTACTCCATCCAATACTTTATTAGGAGTTGTAAAACTTGATGTTTTTGGGAAGAAATATTGGGTACTCGTTGAGATGCTCTAACCACTCAATCTTGAAGAATGAGCACCTAGCAAACTTGAAGCACCCCCAATCGATTATGGAGCCCCAGAACAGAAGAGAACTAGATGATTATAGATCTTCTGTTAACAAAAGATCTGCAATCATCAAGGTCAAGCTCCGGTTCAATGGCAGCACCTCGCAAAGGATGGAGAAGGAGCACCTCACAAAACTTGCACTAGCATCTCAGTGAGGTGCTTTATATTCCATAATCTTGCTACCTCTAAGGATCAAGGGATGTAGATCCGCATCTCGATGTTCAAATGCAACAAGATTATGGAATCTAAAGCACCCAATCTTGAAGTCCTTCTCCAAACACTAGCTTCCCTATGAGGTGGTTTATCTCCATCTTGAACCTCTCACGGGCTCTAGGCCGTGAGAGGTGCAAGGAGGAAGACAAAGCACCTCTAGGCGATGAAGAAAGATGATTGCATCATGAGTGTGTGTATTCAAGAGTGTGTGGATTGAGCTCAACAGGTGCATCCAGACCCGGGTTAAATAGGCCAGCCAAAGATGGAGAAGTGCAAGTAATGGTGATGCAAGTAGTTGGGAATTAACTCATGGTGACTTTACTGCCGATGGACCAAATCTGACCGAGCTGATAGATCAAATCTGACCGAGCCGGACACATCTCACTCTTCACTCTTTAGTTTGCCCCTCGACAAATAAGTACACAATTGCACCAGACATTCAAGTCTCAAGCGTGTCAGAAGCCTTTTTCTCGATTCACTTCTTCCGTCGAGCTTTCCTGCCACATTCGCTTCACTCTAATATTTTACTGCACTCGTAAGAAAGTCTGATGCAGCACATTTCATCTCATCGTATACTATATAGTACAGAGCTATGAGTAAAACTATTTCCTACGGAATGCACTCAGTCAATTTGTATCAGTTATAGTAGTAGACATGACTGGCTTTGATCTGTGTTGAACCCAACTCATCTTATTTTCGTGTATTTGATAAGATTTGTTGAACTTGCAAGAACCATGGATCAAAGATTATTTTTATTCATAATTTTTATATTTCGTAGGATCACACAAGGTCTGACCATATGAAATCTTGACTACCCAGATGACGTGTTCCTACATTCCCGTGCAGGCGCGCGTGCATGGGTGGCATCAGCAGCCTGTTATAGCAAGGGACATCGCTTTCTGGCCCATCGCATTGACGTGAGGGGGCGAAGCCCCACGCCCACCCACGCAAACATCTCGTTTGGTCATTTTGTAGCTAGTTTCTTTTTACTGCAGATTTTTTTCTGGTTGTCTTTGATGTGAAACTTAATTTGCTAAACATTCATGAGTGCCTTTGATCTTTGTTAAAGACAACTCGTGTCTTTGATAAAATTTATTGAACTTAAAAGAACCATACAATGAGGAGTTCATCTGAACAAGTCTCGCCTTGATCTAATGCAGAACAGAGGAGCCAAAGCTGTTGACTTTTACTATGAACGCATGAAAGTCCGTCCGCTGTGTATTTGATCTCGTAGGACAGTAGAGTGTCGTAGCCATCAGTCTACCCCTTGACTACCATGACTGCTTGGATTGGAGTGAAATAAGTACAAAAAAGACTTATCACAACTATATCAGGCATTCAAGTCTCAAATGTGTCATGGTGTTTAAAAGCTCTTTTTCTTGATTCACTTCATGTGTCCAGCTTTCTTGCCGCATTCCCTTCATTCTCATATTTTACTGTGCTTGCAAGAAAGTTCAAATGCGGCACATTTGATCTCATCGGACACTATATAGTACAGATATATGAGTAAAAATATTACATACGAATCAGTAGTAGTCATGACTGGCTTTCCCCTTTCTTCGATTGACACTAACCGAAATCATGCTTACAGATGGCAACTAGTTACCATACCACGGATGTGTATTCTACAACAAAGGGTCATAACTTTTCCCCCGACCACGTCCCTCTAGTATATTCAACGAAATAACGTTTACTTGTTTCTTGTAAACTGTTTGCTCGCCTGATAGTCCAAGTAGCATAAATTTGAACGGGCCAGACATGTAACTAGTTTCAGTTTTATTTTTTTTTCCTTTAGGGATTCAATGAATGTATTTGTAAAAAACATGTTTCCCTGTATAACGTGAGATATGTTCGGCCCAGTTAGATTTACGATGCTCGGACTTTCTTGTGTGTGTGTTGTAAAATTTGAATAGCTATTTGGCTCCTCCATTAGGCATTACATCGACGCAAAACTTGATGGGATGAATTCCATTATGCATGTTTACCATACTCATATAAAAAAGAGTACCAGAAAGAAACCTGCAGGCAAAACCAACCAACAGGGGCTAGAAACCAGCTACCAATTGACCAAAGGACCTAATGTACACCATGGTCAACAGAGTTTAACCCACCTAATGCAAAGTTCAATAAAAGTAAACACAGACATGCAAATCAGACTTCACAAATTAAAACCCTGTACATTTGAATACGTCTAACATAAAATGCAAGGGAAGATACATAGGGAAGAGTAACAACATAAGGAAAGAGTAACAACATGTACTCCATCCGTACTCCCAATATAAGAAAGATGCATCAAATGCAACATGAGATACATCAAATGGAACTTTATTTACTCCTCTACTCATCGTCGGTTTCACTGTCCTCGTCCTCATCCTCATCGTTGGTATCAACGTCATAGTTGTCCTTCTATAGCCATGAGGCCCTTTTGCTCATCATCGGTGATACGGTTGGCCACCTGCTCAGCATCGGCACAATCCAGGTTGCGCTTGTGCTTCTCGGTGTTGTGGGCGGTGACGATTCCCTATCTCATGACGCTAGTGTCGAAGACATCTATCCGGCTCTAGTAGCAGGAGAGGAGGTACTCCGTGTTGTCCGCACGATTCTTGTTTAGGTAGGCTAGTAGTTCTTCCAAGACATCGCTGGGGTGGTGAAAATGAAGACATAACTGTTCACCTTTTCATCCCGAGGTGGTTTGAGGGTGCCCAGACAGGTGTTCTGCAGCACATGCCTGATCTTCAAGAAAGCCTTACTCATGATGCCAATGGCCCAATCGTCCCTATCTCCAAAGGGATCCACCAGAGCTTCATCTTGATTCACCACGAGCACGGCGTCATTGTCCTTCACCACGGGCACGACGTCATCCCCCTCCCGTGCGCACTTCACAAAAGGCTCACCCTTCACCATGGTGGTGGCTAAGAGTGAAGTAGGTTTGGAGAAGGCAACCACATGTTCCTAGTGATTTTAGATCTGCAATGGGAATGGGAGGGCTCGAGAAAGGAAGGAAAACAAGCGGAGTTGCGGAAGAGATCGCGGCGGCTAATATATCACTACTACAGAGGAGCCATTGGTATTTTTTGGGAACAAAAAGGAGCCATTGGTGTTGAAATGTTACTACACACACAAGAAAGTCCAACCTTTGTAGATTTGAACGCGTCTGACACACTGCACAGACCTTAGCTTACATTATAAACAAGTTAAAGTTACTGCAAAATAATAACAACATCCATCCAAGAGGAAACTAACATGACCATAGACAATCAAAAAACATTGATCCATTTAAACATGTCATGACAAAGAGATACATCAAATGCAGCTTTATTTACTACTTTGCGAATGACTCCAACTCCGAGAACAAGGGAACATAGGGAAGATAGTAAGGTCTGCCAATGATTTCTGGTAGGATGTCATGTCTACCATATGGAATGTAATGTGTAGGGATGACATGAACTTTTCTACTGTCCATGTTATATGCGATGATGGCTCTTTCCACACCAACCCCAATAAAGAAAACCAAATTCCATTTTGGGTGAACTATAACCGTTGTGTAGCATGATTCAAAAACAATGTAACCCATTTGTTTCTTAGTCTTTCCAAACAACTTACGCATGCTAATAGTATGCTTCAATGTCCATTTATTATTAGTACCATAACCTTCAAGAATCCAGATTAAAAGCTTGGACATATTACGACCACCAATAGTATATTGACACAAGTGACCCTGAGCTTGATGGATGGAGCATGAAAAACCATGCGGCCTGTTAGGAATTTTTCTCCATGACTTTCCCTCCATATCCACAGCAAGTATACGATGTAACCCTCGCAGAACCCAATATAGTGCAGACAATAGTTAAGAAACATAGTTACCGATTTTGAAAATATCCACTCAGCCTCCTTGCCCCATTTAGATTCCTTAAAGATCCATGCTGCAATTTTGGATGAGTAGATATCCATACCCACGCACTGACCATCCTCCTCCATATATTCAAACACATGGAAGGGCGACTATCGGATCGAACCCCAATCGAGCCTCACCAACAGAATGGATTCTAGGTGGCAATACCTTCAAATTCTAGGTTGCTGGATTGTAGACGACATAGTAGTATCCATCAGCCCCAAGGCACTAGCATAGGATGAGGTCACTGCAGCAATCTGAGACAACTACATTGTTCGTGGTGAAGGGAAAGAAGGACAAGGAGGGGTAAACACCAGTGATGCTGGTGAAGTTTTGTTGGCCGTAGATTCCATCGTAGAAGAAGCCGACCACAGTCTAGGGCATCAACTTATGATTGTCCAAGATGAGGCATTTCTAGGAGCAACATACATATTTGTAGCAGAACAAGGAGCGGGCGGGGAGGTGGTGGAGGATCTCGACAAAGACATCATCTATGAGGCTGGCCAGTGTGTTCCTCTTGTTGGGGGCCTCCTCCATTTCGTTAGTGTGCATGCAGTAGGATGAGAGCTTTCTCAGTAATGAGATCACTGAGGAGGAAAATAATCCAACAAAGATCGATCAGTGAAGTCCACGACTCATACCAAAGTGTAACTTTAATAACCATTAACAATTTTCATGGTACGACCTCATCTAAATTTAGAGTAGCACCACATAGATATATATAACTCAAACTAGAGTAGTAGTCAATGGAGCAGTAACCATTACAATTCCAGCTAAATCCAGTGTAACCATCACACTTACAATCAGTACCGAGCTTAGAGCTTCTTCCATAGGAGACAGACAAAGATTAAGAGGACTACAGTTACAATAGTTTTGAAGGAGAAAGAGGGTGAAGCAGCTGTTGGGTTTTGAAGATAGAAGTCATCATCATGAGCTAAGGCTGGATTTGAGTTGGTTCTTGACTTGAAGGCAGCAATTCCTTCTTCATAGCAGTTCTACTTTTTATAAAAAGCACCATGAAACATATGAACTTGTCTATGGCAGTCAGGCTAGTTTTAGTAAACTCCTGGCTCATGGCCATTGAACACAACATAGTAGGAACGACTCATCTCAAATCAGAACAACCCGAACAGGCTGCCTCAGTTTTCACAAGTAGAATGTCAGTGAACAAGTGGTAGTGATCATCATTGGCATTAGTAGCAACATGTGTAGCTTAGACATTAGTGGCCTCAGTCATGTGAATGATGGACACAAAGCATTGATTTGCTTTTGATGCCTTCATCTTGTTTGGAATCAAATGGATAAATTGGTTGTCAACAAGGAGAAGACACGAAAAGCAAACATATGAGCTGCATCCTAATACATCCAACAGCCATGTAGACATCATTAGCACAGAAATATGGCCTCAGATATGTTACAAGCTTAAAATACCACAAGGACTCACTAGTGGCACTAGAGCATACGAAACAGAATATAGAATCAAGCAAGCACTAGGCAGTAAAATAGTTTAAGGCAGAAGCGAAGGGCATGTTTGTTTGCCTAGATAGATCCGCAAGTGACACACGCCAGTAGAAAACCAACCAGTGCCACCTCCTAGTTCTTTTCATCATCATTGGCCTAACCAGATCTAAAACGCTACAATGTTTCTTGTATACCTCATATTCAAGCAATGATCAAAACAATCAAACGAACAGGAAAAGGCAAGAAAGGAGACCAGCGGATTGGATTTGTCGCCTCTGTAGTGGCAGATGATGACACAGACGCCAATGCCGCCATGCTCAACCGGGAAGACCCATTGTCTAGCCTCCAAAAGGATGGCCGAGTCACCATAGCACACTAGGGATCCTCCATTGTCGCCGTTGCCGCAAGTCCAATGGGCACATATTTGTTTTCACTTGTAGGGGATATATCCAATATATAAGTCAACCTATCCATGCAGAGAACATATACTACTCCAAAGACATGTCAACACAACCAAGCGTCTAGCGCAATGGTGAGGACGGTCTATTCCTTGCTATGGGTCCTAGGTTCGACTCCTAGGTCTCATGTTTTTTTAGTTTGAATTTATTAAACCCTAGCGGCTACAAGTGACACGCAAGCCGTCGGGTCCCACAGGACAGATGTTGATGGAGAAAGGTCCCACAGGTACACGTGACACGTAAGCTATCAGGTCCCACAGGTCGGATGGAGAAAGGGTCTACAAGTGACACGCAAGCCGTCGGGTCCCACAGGTCGGATGAAGATGGAGAAGGGTCCTACAGGTACACGTGACACTCAAGCCGTCGGGTCCCACAGGTCGGACGGAGATGGAGAAAGGTGTCGTCGGGTCCCACAAGTCGGACACATAAGTTGTCGGGTCCCACAAGTCGGACGTGTAAGCCATCGGGTCCCACAGGTCGGATGGAGAAGGGTCCCACAAGTACACATCGCATGGAGAAAGGATCGAGCGGAGAATTTTATGATGAATTGTAAGCATCACAGATGAGTAACTGTAGGTCACATAGGTACACGTCTGATGGAGAAAGTATGGTGTGGAGATCTATGACGAAGCGCCGTCGTTATAGATTGAATATTGTTCGTCACAGATCAGTAATTAGTTCAATGACGAAGCCCTGTTTGTCACATTTCTGAATAAGATCATCACAGATGAGCAGGAACAGTCAAGCGAGTGATGTGTGACAAACCCCTATGCTGTTTTGTGACTTTTTTTGTGACGCTACCCGATTTTGTCATAGATAAAGGGGGTTCGAGGATTGTCACCGATGATATATGATGAAACCAAAATTTTCGTCATAAAAGTGAATATTTCTAGTAGTGTCTAGTACTTCATTTTCTGTGGTTTTTCTTTGTAATGCTTATATATTTATGTTTGTGTGTGCTATAGAGAACCTCTATACATACATGATGCAAGTTAGTTATTATGTCTTCAAGTGGTGTTTTTCTTTGTGTTAATTATATATTTTAATTAGTTTTGGTTGCTGAAGTCTATCTGACCCAGTTTTTTGATGGGTTTGAGCTATGAATGGAGCTCTATACATTTAGATGATGTAGTTTATTTTTCGAGAGAGAAGATATATACACATCTATGCACCATCTCATTTTGATGGATGCTAATATTTTCTTCCGCAAAGTACAAGGTTAATTTGCATGGGAAGGTCAGAATGGGCGTACTATATATCAAGGATATCACACCCTTTCATAGAACAAGTGACAAAGTTTGTTAACATTGCTTGAAACCATGCTTTATGTGTGGATCGATAGGGAATCATATGTCACTTTTCTCACTGCAAGAATGAGGATGTCTGTTTGTCAAAGGCGGTGATGTCAAATCTCACTTGATCTGATGGGGTTTCATCGAGGGATACATGGTTTGGAAATTTCACGGCGAAGGAGATGTGAGTGGTGCATCTGGAGGAACATTGTCATCGGTGCATGCAGGAAGAGGAGGCTCACTACCCAGGCACAATGTTGACGGCAAGGATGATTTTATCACGACGGATGATTTTATGCATGACGTGATAGAAGGCGAGGATGACAATGCTGAGGATATTGCTGAGGTGGCCTCGGACGACCCTAAGGACATGGAGTTCTTTCAGGATTTCATCAACTGCCTCGACAACGATGACCTTATATATGGGAGCCCAAGGAGGCTAGACAACTTCAAAGAGATGAACCAGGCAGCAAAGAATCCAAAGCAATGGATGATGCTGTCTTCTGATCTCTGATGCTGATGCCGAAGGCTCATTTCAGATGGTCCGATGCTAGCTTCAACGAGCTGTTACATTTTCTTGGTTCCCTGCTTCCAAAGGATAACAAGGTGCCTACAAATACCTATCGGGCGAAGAAGCTGATCTGATCAGTGGTGTTAGGTCTTCAAAAGATCCATGCTTGCCCTAACACTGTATCTTGTACCGGGCCACCGAGTATGTGAACTTGGAGAGCTGTCCACACTGTGACATGAGTCAGTACAAGAGGAATGCCTGGTGTCGTGTGGATGCGAACAATGAGGGGCCTTGAGTGAGCTAAAAAAGAAGGTGAGCAAGAAGAGTAGTGCGAAGCTAATCTTGTCTCATGAGGAGGATGAAGAAAGTTACACACATAAGAGAATTCCTGCCCTAGTGATGTGATATGTACTCATGGACGATCACCTATGTTCTATATTCAAAAACCCTGAAGATGCCAAGCAGATGTCTAGGCATGCATCTAGTGATCGCATGAAGGACGACGACGACAAGCTGCAACACCCTACTGATGCCTAGCCAAGCCAACACTTATGTAGTCGTGGTTGTGCCCACGCACAAGAAGCTCCCCATGCCGCCTTCTCGACGGCCACCATAGCAGGCATCTTCTCCAAGATGAGTAGCACATTGCCACGGCACACCAAGTGCCACTGTACTGCTACATTAATTCTTCACCGTGCGCATGATGCGGTGCTATTACCCAGTGGCAGGGCGGAATGATGAATGAAGATGAGTGGTAGTGAGGCGAGGGAAGCCGCCGCATCCATCGGCTGAGGTCAGTGTGATAAGAAGAGGGAATCGGAGGGTTCATTGTAAAAAAAAACATATCATGCCTTATGCTACATCAGCTCAAAATGCCTACATGTGTGGTATGGATCTACGGTGCACCACTTAACAAGTTTAGAGACCCAGAAATATATTTTCAAAGTTTGTGGACCTAAATGACGCACGCTTACAAGTTCGAGGGCTGCTGGTGCATTTAGCTCTAAAAGTAATGTACGTAGAAAATTCAAAGTGATTTACAATTTAGAGTGTATGGGGAGTATAAAACTATCGACTATATTGTGTAGTGGTAAGGAAAGGTGTGTGAATTGTGCAAAAAAAATTCTAGCTTTTCAGATTTTGTTTTGTTTCTTTCTAGTGAATTTTTGAAAACATTTTTAGTGGTATACCGTACCGTCTTACCAACCGCACCAAGAAATCATTTTAGAGAGAGACCACATACCGCCACCTAGAAATCTACTTCTAGGAATCGAATTTTAGTGGTGAGGCATCTTACCAAGCACACTTAAAAATGCTCGATTCTAATCATGCTTGGGTAGAAGTAGTTATGAAAACTGCTTCTACCTATGATTGACCGTGGGTATAAATGGTTTATGTGGTAGTGATCATTGATCATTCTACTATTATTGGATTGATTTTGTTTAGAAAGACAGATGAGTATGGTCGAAGCAATTTTCAAACAACATTCCCTGCCTACGTACATATCGATATTTTTTGCCAGCCCAAACAATAAATAATCTCATACTATTGAGTTTCATCTAAAATTATAAACACATCTTAGCCCTCGGATACTAAACATTAATGTCCAAACTGGGATATATATGAATTCAGAGAGAAGATATTTGTAATCAATATATATTGAATGTGCTTGTCAAGCATATTTATTTGCATCTAATACGAAGATATATACTAGACCTTAAAGCCCACAGATACGGAAATACTACTAGTGCAGATGAGTGACATGAATTCTGAGACTAGACACTAGAAACAGGGTGTGCTTTTATGTAAGCACTTGCACCGCTATATATATAACAGAAAACAGACTCTCATCTCCTCGCAAAAGAAAAAAAGAACAATAGCATTCTCTTCGTCATGGCAGTAAAGAGCAGTACCACGTATCTGATAGCCTCTTTTCCCCTGTTTCTTCTGATCATTTTTGCAACCTACCCAACCTGCCAAGCTGATGACCGCAACAGTTGATGCCCTTACCTCTACATAATCTGCATTTTTTTTTATTAATGAGCCATAAAATCATGTCTCTGATTCATACTTCGTTTCCGTGTGTGCAGGCCCGACCCACCCAGATCTCTTGCCAGCGCCGCAAACACCGGCGCCACAGGTGACGTGCGTCAAGAAAAGTGACTGTTGGTACGCGTATTGCCGTGGTATCTGCGAATCCAAAGGATTGAAGGCTGATAAAGCCTTCTGCTTCAGGACGCGTTATAGCGATGGTCATGTTGAGATGCAGTGCTGCTGCCCACATGCATGAAGAAGTGTAATAATGCATCCATCTATTTATGCAATCTCAATAAACATGCGTCTTTCTGTTACATAGTGTCTGCCAGAGTGTTTCCTTCCTACTTGTGGCCAAAACGGAAGTCCATTGGACAAAGTTTTTTTCAGATAAAAAAGTATTTTATTAAAATATCAGGAGGATTACATCAAGATAATACAAGACTTTGAGATAGTATTTTTTTATTTATGTCTTTAGGATATCGGAATAAATTAAAAAATCTATATGAAATCTAAATAGACCAAATTCTAGCACGGACTAGAAGAATCCAACCACCTAGATTACAAGAATCCCGATATCTCCCTCAAATCTACTATTCGGATCAGAGTTTTGACCCAGCAGTGATACCCATACAATCACTGCTTGGCACGGTACTAACCCACTTAAGAACAATGGCTTAGAGACGGCAGTGGCAGGGCAAGCTCTATCACTATTGATTGTCATCTGCCGGCTCTAATTCCGGTAGTCATGTCGGATTTGGATTCTACTGTGCAAGCCCTATCACTCCCGATTGTCATCTGCCGTCTCTGATTCTAGCAGTGATGCTAGGCTTAGACCGATCGACACGGCATTAATACATATATCTGGAGTAGTTAGCGAGACGTTATATATGGAGTTATAAATCTGGGCCACTATAACTTGGTCCCACATAGGAGTAGTGTTAATACTAGATAACTATATCTTTTAATATAGATATAGATATAGATATAGATATAGATATAGATATAGATATAGATATAGATATACACAGACAACCAACATATTTGCAAGATTGGTTTCCTTATTTGTTTGCATCTAATAATAACAAGACACACATGCTCGAGAGTCCGCCGAGTCTTTTTTGTTTTTTAGCCCTTTTTCGAAAGATTCTCTCAAATATGCCCCTGGCAGAAAGATTTCAAAAAATGGACCATATTCTTGGCGCCAAAGTCGCTGGCGCCAAGATACAACAGCATGGCACCATAGTCATTGGCGCCAAGGGCCTGGCGTCTTGGCGCCGAGCTGGCAGGGGTCTTGGCGCCATCCCTGTTGACACCAAGGCTTGACACCATAGATCTTGGCGCCAAGCCCTAGGATGAGAAAAACGGTCGTTTTCTTTCTTCTTCCTCTCTCTCTCCTTTCCTCCTCTCATGCGCCCGCCGTCGCCGTTGAGCTCGCCCGCCCAGCCGTCTGCACCATCACCATCCGCGCCCGTGCCGCCCCACGCCACCCGCCCCCGGCCACAGCCGCAGCCGCGACGCCTGCGCGCCCGGTCGTGCCTGCGGCCGCCCGGCCACCCCGCCCGCGCCCGCGGCCGCACCGGTGCCGCCCGGCCACGACGCCGGGCCGCGCCCGCAGCCGGGCCACGCCACGCTGCCGGCTCGCGGCCGTGACCACACCGCCCGCGCGCCCGGCCAAGCCCACGGCCGCCCGCAGCCGCACCGGCGCCGCCCAGCCACGCCCTTGGCCGCACTGCCCCGCTGCCATCCGCCCCGCCCCGCGCCGTGCGCGCCCACGCCGTCCACCTCGCCCCACTCCCGCGCCGTCTGCACCACCCCGCGCAAGGTACTACTTTATTAGTAGTTCCTAATAGTTAGTTAAATAGTTATATATTTAGTAGCGCTTGACATAGTTACTTGATATAGTTACTTGACATAGTTAGTTTGATAGTTACTTGACATAGTTAGTAGTGCTTAGTAGTATTTAGTAGTGAATTGATAGTAAATGTGATGACGTTGGTAGTTTATTGATTTAGTGATATAGATATGTAAATAGGTACATAGCTACTTAGATGTAGTTAGATATGTTGTTATTTTGGTAAGATTTAGCTAATTAGTTATTAGATTATATCCATATACTTAGTTGTTAACCTATTTACTTAGGTTCTAGTTAGTTAGTATGTATTAGATAGGTACTATATGAAAACTATTTTGGACTAAACTCGGTGTGTTTGTATTTGTGTATGGAATACTAGATGGACAACCTAGTGAGCATATATCATGGAGGCACTGTGGAACGATATCGCTATAGATATGTTGAGTTTGTTGACATGCAAAGTGTGCTTGTGCTATTCAATGAGAAGCCATCATTTGGTGAGTTGGCTGCAAGGACTTGCGAGGAGGTACATTGCCATGGAGATGATGGCATCATAGTTGAGGGTGTACTTCACCTAGGTTCCCCTCCCAACATGCTAAGGAAGATAATCCCAATAGGGTGTGCAGATCAGTGGGAGAACTATGTGAGATCGTTCTAGTTGATCCAATCCCCCTTGGGTTTTCTCTGCTAATGGGTGAGCAGGCATACTTCGATCCTCCCGTCCCAAAACATGATGTGGATGCGGAGGTTCTGCCTACCGTTCCTGATGCCCAATCTGCCCCTAATGATGTGGCACATCCGCCTCAGGAGATCCCTTTGACACAGAATCATCCAAGTAAGTGTCAATTAGGCATCATTTTTTCTTTGTAGCTTAGTCTCTTCTTTTCATCCACTTTTCTTATCATCTCCTCCTATTTGTGGCTATGTTGCAGGAGACGTTCCCGACAATGAGGGTGCTCCTCCTACTGATGCTCAAGTCCAGATTGGAGATGGAATCTGTGCCTCCAATGGTGTTGAAATTATGAATGATTCAGAGCCATATGAGATCGTAAGGGCTGTTGATTCTGACGATGATCATCCCGTTGGAGAGCTCACAAAGAGTGACATTGAGATGCTGAGGCATATCTTCCCCGGCTGCCATGATCCTATGATTCATGAGTTCAGTGATCTTACTCATCCAGATCAGGCGTTTGCAGAAGGATGTGATGATGAGCTGTAGGAAGCTCCAGAGGCTGGTCCTAGCATGGAGATAGAGAAGGAGAGGGTTTTCAATGACCTCCCTACATTGAAGAGGTGGTTGAAGGCATTTGCAGTGATACGCAAGAGACCTTACAAGGTCCTGCATTCCTATGCGGAGCGACGTTACACGGTTGTGTCTGACAAGGAACGCTGCCCATGGAGGGTTTGTGCAAGGAAGCAAAAGGTCTCCGAAAAGTGGAAGATCACAAGAGTTGTCGGGCCACATACTTGTGCTTCAAATGACCTCAGCATGAAGCATCAACAGTTGACATCTACCCTCATTACCAAGCGGTTGATGAAAGTATTGTAGGGAGAGCCAAACATGAAGGTCAGGACAATTATCAAAATAGTTAATGAGGTCTATGGAGGACATGACATAACTTATGGCAAAGCCTGGAGGGCTAAGCAGCGGGCGTGGAAGATGATATATGGGGATTGGGAGGATGGCTACGAGCAGCTTCTAGTACTTCTCAATGCAATCAAAGCAGTGAATCCAGGCATGCATTATGAGTACATCCCTAGACCAGACGCGTGGAAGGATGGGAGATAGATATTCTTTCGTGCTTTTTGATGCTTCCCTCAGTGTGTTGAGGCCTTTAGGCACTGCCGTCCAGTCTTCTCCATTGATGGTACATTCTTGATTGGCAAGTACCATGACACACTTCTCATAGCCATATCGTGTGACGTAAATAACAAGCTTGTTCCTTTAGCATTTGCTTTGGTTGAGAGGGAGAACAATGACAACTGGGGATGGTTCTTGAGGCTAGTCCAGATACATATGGTTGGGCCTGGCAGGGAGTTGGGCGTCATATCTAATATACACCAGGGCATACTTAATGCCGTGCGAGGAGAGATAGAGGGGTATGCACCTTTGCACCATCATTGGTGTACTTGACACCTTGCTAAGAATCTACTTTGGAAGGATGGTGTCAAGGATAATTTTGATCTTTTCTAGGGGGCAGCTCGATAGCTTGAGGATAGGTACTTTCGGAGGAAGTTAGAGGAGGTTAGAACCGCATCTAATGGAGAAGATAGACAATGGCTGACAGGTTTGATGAGAGATGTGGAGAAATGGACAAGAGCTCACGACATAGGTGGTTGGAGGTACGAGTTTCGGTGCAGTAACATGGCCGAGTCTTTTAATAAGTTGCTGCTGGGGATTCGTGGTATGCCTGTGAACGCTATCATGCAATTCACATTCTACAAGCTTGTTGCCTGGTTCAACGATAGACACGTCTATGCATTGCAGTTGTAGAGGGATGATAAGATTTGGGCTACAACACCACAGGCACATCTAGAGAAGGCAAAGGAGAGGGCTCGCACACATGAGGTCACATGTTTTGACCACGCCATGGGGAGATATGAGGTGAAGCATACCAGCGGTACTACGTCTGATGGCGAGGTCCGAGAGTCGAGGATTCATGTGGTAGTCCTCTAAGATTTCTCATGCACTTGTGGTAAACCAAGGTAATTTCACTTTGTATGTTCTCACCTTGTGGCAGCTGCTAGGCATCGCAACTATGATATCGAGGCTTGGATACCTCACGAGTTCAGTGTGGACACGCTTGTCCAAACATGAAGGCCCCACTTCGTGCCTTTCTGGGACCCTAGAGAGTGGCCTCCATACGACGGTCCAAAGTACGTTGCGGATCCAGCTTACCATTGGGACAAGCAGGGCTCTAGAAAGAGGACAAGGCACAGGATGATTATGGACCAGATACCTGGTAAAATGCGATGTTGGAAAGCGACCCCATTTCTTACTGACTCCGAGCAGTATGAGTGTGGCAATGCATATTTAATTTATAACTTACTGACTATCTTCATTTTGTAGGATGGCGCAATTCCACCTTCTGGACCCGATGTACGATGAGACCCACTGAGGACGTCTCGTAGCGGCGGGGCAGGTAAGATTTTACACTTCCATATCACATACTTCGAATTATAAGCGCATATGTATGTGTCAAGTTACATTTGTCTTTTGTTTCCATGCAGGACCTTCCACTCCATCGTCCTAGAGTACATGGAGGGTTCTTGGAAATGCAGTACGACGATAGGTACACACCTTACCTAGCGAGAGCTGGCCTATACGTCATCTCTTTCCAGGTTCGTCGTGGGCTGCCCTTGTTCAACTCAGCGGGCTTGACTTCACTGGTTGACAGGTATTTTATGAACACATAAGTTCTATTTATAATCATTTGTTCACGCGCTTATCTTTCTGACTTACATTTTTGTTTTGTTAAAATTATAGGTGGCGGCCTGAGACTCACAGCTTTCACATGGTGTTTGGGGAGATGACAGTCATGCTACAGGACTGTTAGAAGATGCTACATCTGAGGATTCGTGGGGGGCAGTGACAGGGCAGTGTAGGTTAGAGGGTTGGAGAGCTCGAGTGGAGGCCTTCCTTGGATGTGAGGTGGGTGAGCAAGGGGCGCGCACTTCTGGTGTTCTACTCTCCTGGCTCCGGGCAGAGTTTGCACAGTGTCCTCTAGGGGTAGACGACCAGATAGTTCAGTACTACTGCAGGGCATGGATCCTACACTTGTTCGACTGTGTTCTATTCCCTGATGGAACGGGGGACACTGCGTCATGGATGTGGATCCACTACCTCACTGACTAGGACCAGGCAGGTCACTACAGCTAGGGCTCTACAGTGTTGGCTTTCCTTTACCGCCAGCTTTGCGAGGCGTGTCGGCGGTCTTCACAGTCAGCCTCACTTGGTGGGTGTGTGTACCTACTCCAGCTATGGATGTGGTTGTGACTGGTTCCCAGTTCAGCACGCACGTCTACAGCTGACGTGGGCGTACCAGTGGGACCAGGTGATAGTTCCTCACGTGAGGATGGAGTGGGCGTACAAAGAGTACACGGACAAGTATAAATTATTATACATTATGTATTCAATAAATTATTTATTATGCTATCTAACTTCTTATTTGGACACGTTGCAGGTGACTTGGGAGCCGTACGCGAGCAAGGGCGCACTTCCTTTCTGGTGAGCAACATGTGTGACAGTGACAGCGAGCTCTACAGGGTGAGGTGCCCTCTTATCTGCTTCTATGCTATCGAGTACCACCTTCCACATAGAATTGCACACCAGTTTGGAGCAAGGCAGCTTTGGCCACCGTCTCCAGCGTCGATCGGTGTTGACTTGCACAAGTAAGTGTTCTCTTCTTTTAATTGGACCGTTTTCCTGAAGTTGCACTTCTATTATTAGCACATGATGAATGTCAAATAAGATGGATGAAATAATTGTTGGTATGTTTGTATGTCTATGGAATGTATATATGTGTGGTTTGCTTCAACAAACAAAGGAAACTCTACCAAAATTTTTAACTTTGCCATACATGCATGTTATAGTCACACGATGTTCACTAACTTTGGTGTACGTGTTTTGCAGGCTCAATCGTAAGAAAAACAGAAAGATCTTTGATTGGTCCCGACACCACCGAGACTACATTGACGAGTGGGAGATGTTCGATGAAAACGTGGACGACAACAACGAGCCGCACACGAATAGAGAGTACAGGCGGTACCAAGCTTAGTACCACCAAGCGACTCGTCCGAGGCTTAGGCTACAGTGGACACAAGATGACTATGCTGACATTGAGTCATCCGAGGATGAGGACATGGCGTATGACGACTCTACTCATGTAGGTCGCCAGGTAGGAGTAGGACCGATCTTGGACAGAGTGGTATGTCATTTGTTCTACTTTTATATATCGATTTGTGTAACAATGAATTATAACTTTGAACTTTGTTGTAGGGCAACACTCTCTGGGTGTCGTTCAAAGAAATAGAACACTTTCGTCCGAGGGCGAGGGACGACGACACGCATAGCTTCCTTAACGTAAGATTCTATAAATATACAAATAGTAGATTACTAACACGTTCAATACATTCAGTTGACATGATTTTATGCACCAGAGACTGGCACGTCGGCTACACCGTGCCACTGCGCGCTGTGGTTGTACGACAACCATGACGCAGGACGTGCATGTGCCTTCTGTAGCCAGAGGTGGCGTAGGTTCATCTAGCCACGCACCTACAGGGTCGCGAGGCATTTGCACCGAGGATGAGGACGAGGACGACGACCACGAGGACGTGGACCAGGGGAACGAGGAGCTTGGACCGTCTCAACTAGAGGATGCTCCCTCGACTCAGCCTATGCAGCAGGTCAGTACCAGGCGACGTCGACCACCTGACCCTTACACTCCAGGCACCCACGCTCTTGGACAAAAGGGCAAGGGTAGGTCTAGGAGACAGTGAGGGCTTTGGTAGATTTTAAGTTAGATGTTTTCATGGATTGTGACATACTTGTGGACTTTTATTATATATTATTATGGACTGTATAGACTATTATTATGGATTGTTATATCCTATTATTATGTACTGTATGAACTACTATAGAGTTTATGGCATATTAAAGACTTTATACGCTTTTAGGCTGCTCATATATATTATTTGAGATGAATGTCATATATATTTGTTGATGACATATGTTAATGTGATATATTTTCTGCCACATGTCAAGTCGTGCAGTACACCGATAGCATGTAGCCTTTTTAGTGATTTATCATGTCACTATCTTATCGTACATCGTGTTTTATAGATGAATTGATTGATCAAGGAATTTAGCCTTTTCATATGAGTTTCCGAATAGGCTTTTCAGTTTTTCAAATAGGCTTTTCAAGGATGGCATCTAGGCTTTTCAGGAGCATTTAAGCCACACTACGACGGCTTTCCACTCCACTGCTACCTATATATACACCTTCCTTCATACGATGCAAGTCACTTAAAACCAGTAGTTGGTTACCTGCGAGTAATAATGTCTAGAGGGTCATCTAGAGAGAAGGGAAATGGGGGGACTAAGGGAACTCCCATTGTGTGAGAAGAGTATCTGGGTTTAGAAGACTTTGATGAACCAGTGTATTATTTTCCGGTCGAGACCAAGAGAGATTTCACCAAAGAGTGCCCTCTGCGAGGATACGATAACCGGAAAGAAGATTGGCCAAAATGTAGGCATGGTGAGGACTACTTAGTGCAGATGTTCGTGAAGGGTTTGGATGGAGGTCGTCGTTTCTTCAAATGTCCGCAAGCAGAGGTAATTGGTTTTAAAATTCTTTACTCAAATCTTTTTCTCCATTGCTTTGCATCTTATAGGCCAAACTAACTACATTGTTCACTAAAATCTTTGAAATACAGTGTTCAGAGTCCAAAGAAAATTGTGGCTGCACTAGGTAGGTCGATCCTAGACCAATCTATCCGCACGTACTGTACATATACTACTTGCAAGACTATATCTTCAAACTAGAAAGGAAAGTTAGCAGCGGTTACAAGGATGACGAAACCGACGACAGCAATAGTGGTGCCATTTCACAGGAGGAACTATGCCATGATCCATATTGCACCTGCCCTAATCACAAGAACAACGGGCCTCTACCACCACCCCCGCCACCTCCACCACCAACAATGGGAGGGTACTGTAGAGAAGGGGCAACACAATTTGCTATGTGGCCGCACTACTAGATAGAACAAATCTATCGTGTACACACGCCATGTAATGTGCTTGTTGTTCGCTCCAATTACCTAAGGCATGTTAGGATTAGTCTAGGACATATGTGCCCTAATTTGGTACATGTTCTGACATGCCATGCTCTATGTTATGCGTGTTGAATTATGAAATCCACTACTTACTTATGTTTTATGTGCACCTTGAGAATTAGTTTCAGTACCTCAACAACATTAAACTTAATATATGACAACACTATGAAAGGTTCAAACACTTAAAGTGCATATAAAGTACATGACGATGAACTAAATAATACAAAACATGCCCTAGGTACATGATTTTCCTAAAGTGCATTAGTTTAAACACATTGCATACTACATCGACCACATTGTCTATGATTAAACCATAAAACTAGCCAACTGCTGAGTGCAACGAGGCCACTTTCCCTTTTTCTAGGCATTGGGATTCTCCTCCATCGCTGCCTTCGCTCGACGCACGCGCTCAAGCTTCTTCTCCCTCTCCTCCCTATACGCAACAACATGCCACCTTTTCCACCTCTTCATTGTGCTCCTTTTCTACTACCTCCTCTCTGTGTCTCTTCTCTAATATCCCTAAACGCTCTGCATTCTACTCCTTCAGGCCTTGTAGAAGCCGCATGTCAGCCTCCTTGATCTCAGTGTCGATCCACTGCTCAAAATCACAGAGCGGTGGAGGGGTCTGTAGCAAAGGCAATTGTGACAAATCTAATTAATATGCAAGACTTCATATGACACAAATTAATTAATAAATAATAGTAATTTCTCACAATAAATGTACTGCGGCACTGATGCTCTGTAGGCTCCCATGCAAAATTAGAACACATCCAATACCTCTGCTTATACGTTGCCTTATCTTCGAAAATGTCTACCTTGCAAGGATTACCACAGAAGCACATGGGTATTGGCACACCGCTAGGGAGCTGTTTTGGGACGTAAGGACTTTCAGTCATCCATCCATAACTACAATTCAACAAATTCCGTTCTAATATAACAAAACAAATAATCATAAACCCTAAAACCTAGGGTTTAACATATGATGAAAAAGATAGACACATACCTTTGTTTTCTAGCTTTTTCACGCCTAGACATCCTATGATTGTACAATACATACGAATTTTAAGAAGTGCATGAACCAATAACATGTGAAGTTTCATAGGTTAAGAATACGACTTCATTTTACCAAATCAATTCGAAATAAAGAAAGAAATGTGAGAGGATACCTGGCTCTTGAAGATTGACGGATAAAATCCAACTTTTCATGGTCCAATATGTCGATTGAAGAGGTTGGCCGAAGTGGACAAAGGAAAAACCCGAAGAGGAGGAGAAAGAAAATGAGAATGGCTCGGGGAGGAAGAGTGGTGCTAGTTGAAGAGTGGGGTCTTGGCGCGAAGATCTATGGCGCCAAGTCTTGGCGCCAATGAGGCTGGCCCCAAGACCCCTGCCACGTCAGCGCCACGACGCCAAGGGCTTGGCGCCAATGAGGCTGGCCCCATGACCTTATATCTTGGCGCCGGAGAATATGGCGCTAAGAGCAAGGTCCATTTTTTGAAATCTTTTGGCCAGGGGCATATTTGAGAGAATCTTTCGAAAAAAGGGCTAAAAAATAAAAAATACAGCTATCCAGTGTGTGAAGATAAATAGTGCATATCTAATGGCTATATCTGACACCTCTCAACAATGGCTAGCTGACAAGAACCGGACTATCCCGTGTGTGCAAATGAATAATGCGCCTCTAATGGCTATATCAGACACCTCTCAATGGCTAGCTGATTTCACTGTCCAGTGCGTGCATTTTGCCCACCGCTGAACAACCCGGTGCACACTCGTGTGCACAATCAGCTCCAACTGCTCGGATCTAAATAGTGCTCTGTTTTTTAATCTACCGGACTGTCCGGTCCGTGCTTTTTCTCGAGGCCACCAAACGCTAGATTTTGTTGGTCCTCCATTGATTGTCCTGTGTGTGTGTTTCCTTAGTGGACGGAATGTCCGTTGCTTGCATTTTGATTATGAGTTGTAATTAATCTTTGCGGCCTTTGTTGTCCGGGCATTACTCCTCATTGATATTCCTTCGAGGTGTTGATTGTTTGATCTACACGTTAGACAAACTCAAGTACATCTTGCATCCTATGACTAATGTACCATGTATACTAGCAAATATTATTATCCGAAATGTTATCTTGTCAATCAACCACCAAAATAACTAAACTTTTATTAGGGTTCATATTTTTCTTAGAAAGCCAACTTAGGAGTGATTGCAGTTCTTATTTTTTTACCATAGTAAGGAATACTATCTTCCACTAAATTAAGCCATCAGATGGCTCTAAGATCCACTATGGCTTCTTGGATTCCATCAAATTAATAATGTGACAACAAGATTCCATGATAGGGAGTTATTAGATTGATGTCGTATCAATTTTATGATTGGTACTAGAGGGGGCAACCCTGGGGATGTTGTACAAATTTACAAAATGGGACGGACGGAGTTCAACTTATGAAAGAACAGCTATGAAAAATATTGTGAAAGCATGTACTCCCTCCGTCCCAAAAAGAATGGAAATCTCAAATTTTGAGGCTAGATTAGCAAAGATATAAAATTACTCATGTACCCCTGCTATATTCTAGAGAGTTCCATAGAAAGTAATCTTTGTATCTAGAGAATTCTCCACAAGTTCAAATATTTTACATTATAAAATGCCAAGAGTCATGTGGTGGTTTTTTTGGTTGTTTTTTATTGGGTGGGTCCCACTTGAAAAAGTTGATCAAAACACAGAATTACATTCTTTTTGAGACAAGATTTAAATCTCAGGATTACATCTTTTTTGGACAGAGGGAGTATTAAATAGTTTGCGGCCAATGAATACTATATGCCAGGCTTTTTAACCGTTCGACTATAAAATTTACGTGAGGGCAATCGGCTTAAGAGAACCCCCCCCACCTTAAAATATATTTTCAAGGATAGTTGCTTATATCAACCGCCTCTGAAAATGGGTGATTTCTAGGGGTGGTTGACTTAGTCAAACATCCTTAAAAATAGCTGCAGGACAAATAAATTTATAATTTTTTCAAATAAAGTCAGATGAAGACAAAATTTATATAAAAATTGCAGGGCTCTATGACATCTACAACTTTGTAGTCGATGAAATTTTTATTTGAGGTTAAATAGGGGGGCATATATATATATATATATATATATATATATATATATATATATATATATATATATATATATATATATATATATATATATATATATATATATATATATATATATATATATATATATATATAATTCTCAAATTTTGAATTTTAAAATTTTTCACATGACCTTGGATGGAGACATGCCTTATATCAAAGTTGTAGTGCCCGATGAGATTTAATACTTAGTAGTTAAAATTTTTCCCATTTAGGATAATTTAGGAGTTAAAATATTGATTACAAGATTTCTACGTGTGTTAGTGCAATATAGAAACACATATGTAGTCACAAGTGATTGTGTGTTGTAGTGGTACGGGGGTTTGTGTGAGACAACAGGCTTTGTGGGTTCAAATCCCTTGGCTGCATTTGTACAAAACAAACTGAAAATTATATCCTATGACGGGTGGGTGAGTCTTTATTGACTAGCAAATTAGCATTTTTTAAAAAATTACCATTTTTACGATTTTTAAATGATTTTTAAAAATTCTGTATTGACTAGCAAATTAGCATTTTGTGCACACAGAATTATAGGGGTAGCACATGAGACATAAATTTATATGGCTTTAGGTACAACGTATCCTATGTCGAGTGGAGAATGCTTCTCTTGTATCGAATGCTTGGGTTTACATGGGCGCTGATGGATTTGTTGGGGGCTCTAATCTACAGGTTGCTCAACTTGTGAAAGGATCATCCGTACCTCCCCTTTTATATAGTTTGGCGGTAGGATTACAGAAGGAACACCGAATGACATAGATCTACGGCTTCCTTGTTTGTTAAATGGTAGTATTATCGGATCTGAGTGGATCAACATGATTCGCTTGGATTCTAAGTACATCTGGTCCATGTTTTGCCTTCCATGTAGTCGATGTACCCTACCCAGTTTAGGCCCCTTCCATAGTATGAGCATACCCATTTTGGTTGGGCTTATCTCGTCATGGTGAGGATATATACCCGGGCCCAACACACCAACATTCTAAAAAAATCAGTCAACCATCCTTAAAAATCAGTCAACTTTTTGAGGTGGTTGTCTTAAGAGAGAACCACCCCTGAAAATTAGTTTTTCAGTTCAGTTTTAAAACCACCACTAAAATGACTTACTTTTACAATCTATGGTGCAACAATGGTTTTGATAATTGGCTCTCAAAATCATTTTTGACCGTCTATCCAAAATGTTTGTGTGGTAGTGTGTATCAGCTGTTATTGAATGGATTGAGCACAACCAAAACAATATGGTTCAGTCAAAGTGGTGATCATAATGTAGATATATTATGTTTCCATTTATGGGTCTCATATTCTATTTGTTGACACGACTTATAGCTTCCGTATCATGATTTGACTTATGTTGTGTGTAGCTTCCACACCATTCTAAGTCAAGCCATGGAGCAACTCGGGTACCATTGTACTCTGCAAATTCAAGGCCCACCACACATGGATTGTTGGGTCATTTGCATTTTACTTTGGATCCTAGCACATTTATAATGTCGCCGGTTCGTTTCATCTTTAGTAGAACATATGCTCATACTTTTGAAACAAAAGACAACACACTAAATCAAGCGTTGATGTAATTAATGATATGCTCGGTTAAACAATCTGAGGTGTTCACCTACATGGACTATGTCATGTCACGTAATAATTAGTATTATTGGGCGTGCTCCACTTGTTTCGTAGCAATGAGACTTTTGTCTGTAGTGACTTCATCTCTACATATTAAGTATGTATAAATAGTTTTCTAATATGATATATTCGTTATTGAATCTTGTGAGATGACTACCGGGTTTTTGAACTAAAATTGAAATGTTCTAATAACTACTAGGTGGGTGAGCCAGCAGTGATAGGCGAGCCCTACTAGCTATCGCTGCCGATTGTTCACTGCTGGATTCAATTCCGACAGTGCTGAGAGGTTTACACCTTACAGTGATCTGCAGACATGTACTAGCTAGTGAATAGGAGTAATAGTTAGCGAGACGTATTATATATTGAGTTATAAATCTGGGCCACTAAAACTTTATAACTTGGTCCCATATAGGAGTAGTATATTGATGACTACAATTTTTCAGATATGAAGATAGAGATATGTGTAAAAATAGGTGCAGATACAGGTACAGATACTTTGTTTGGTTAAGCAGTGCCAGAGTGAATGCGCAGCCAAAAGGCCTCAACGCTGCAAGTGTTTTTCTGCTATCCACGGCCTGGTGTTGGTCGTTTTCATCTCTGGCAGTGCTGCTGCCCATCATAAGTACGTAGTGCAACGTACGATTGATATGGTTTAGATGCAAATAAACTGAAGAAGATGTGGCTTTTCTAATATAGTGCCTGTGGTGAATTTCATTAGAATTCCTTCTCGTTGTAAAAGAGAAGTGTGCACAGAATGCCGCTAGCTGCTGCTGTGTGCTGTTTGCCTACAGACTACACTGCGGCTGATGAGAAGTGGATTCTGCAGTAGCAGCCGCAGCACTGCTGCATGCAGCGATCACTACCGAACTGGCAGAATCCATAGCGCTGATGGTGTAGAAAAGTATATTTTTGCTCCATCCTAAAATGATGCATCTATGAGATTTGTGCAGTTCAATTAGCTTAAATTTGATCAGGTTTATAGTAAATATAGTGTTAAAATTTACGTCTCTAACGAGAATTACTATGAAAATATATTTTATAATTCATTCAATGCTACTTTTTTTTGACAACACACATTGAATGCTACTTAGTATTTTGTATCATAAATGTTAATACTTTTTATATAGCTTTGGTCAAACTTGAAACTGTTTGACTCTATGGAAAGTAAGAATTATATATATATATATATATATATATATATATATATATATATATATATATATATATATATATATATATATATATAGGGACAGACATCATGATTGCACAGACGCTAACCCTTACATTTTCTCCATTTATCCATAAAAAATGCAAATATGGGATTTGCACAAGTCAAACAAGTTTAACATTTATGTCTCCAACTCAACTAGGTTTACTCTGGAAATATATTTCATAATTAATTTGATGGTACTCATTTGGTACCCTAAATGTTAGTACTTTTTTATGCAATTTTGGTTATACCAAATCGTTTGACTCCTCGAAAAGCACCCGGATGTCCGGACAGACACGCGCGTCCAGACGCCCACGCATACTGCCACGCCTCCTCCTCCTGCGACTGTGCCCCGCGCCTCCTGCTGCGCCTAGCTAGGAGAGCATGTGCATGGACCCGCCTACCTGCATGCAAGAGAGAGAGAGGGAGGGAGCACAGCATGCGTACCCTAGTGCGAGAGGGACAGAGCACAGCGCGCGTGTCCAAATGCGAGAGACCAATGCGAGAGAGAGGGAGGGAGGGAGCACGACGCGCATACCCATGTATTGACCTGGCTGCATGTGCCACCATGGGGGACCAAGCCTGGTGGTGCAGGGGCGCCTGATTCTGCATCTGTTGGGTTGTGGCCTGCTCTGGCGCTCTACATGTGCGCATGCACTTTGATCAGGGAGTGCTCAGCCATTTGGACACTGACCATCCGTTGCGTGCATGTCCGACTATTGGAGTTGGCCCGCATGATAGAGATAGGCAGCGCTCGATGGGTGCATGCAGTGTGTGTGTGCCCGCGAGTTAGAGCGTGTGGAGAGGGGCACCTGTTGCAACATACTGAAACAAGGTGAAATAATTCAAACATATGTTTGCAACATATGTGTATAACCACTGCAACATATGCAACATCTAGATAAAACACTTGCAACATACGTATGAAGCATGTGAAACATTTGGAATATACACTTGCAACATACGTGTATAGCCACTGCAACATATGCACATCTAGATAAAAACATGCAACATCCAGATGAAACAACTGAAACATTTGGAAAACACACTTGCAATATACGTGTATAATAACTACAATATATGCAACATTCAGATGAAACACTTGCAACATACGTTTGAAACAGCTAAAACATTTTAAACATACATTTGCAACATACCTGTATAGATCTACTTTTGCAACATCCAGTTGAAAAATATGCAACATACATCTGAAATGCATGAAACATACTGTTGCGACATGTTCTCATCTACTTGCTTCCGCCCAATGAAGGCTCCTTCACGAGGCGCGGATGGCGCACGGCGCGAGGCATGGGCGGGGTGCACGGCATGAGGTGGGTCCGGCGTGAGGCGTGAGGCGCAAAGGCGCACGACGCGAGGTGGGTCTGATGCGAGGCGTGAGGCAGGTCTGTGCTAGTGGAATCGGCCGTAGCTGGCGAGTAGGAAAAAGAAGCATCAAGATTTTTTTAATAAAATGGAGAAGTTGGCTGGTCCGACCTCATCCGTAGGCCCAGCGAAGACGAGTGTCCGGCTAGATGGACGCTCAGTAGAGAGCATTAATGATTATTCTTTGGCGTGGCCAAGCACATGTTGTAGCCTTGTAGCTCACTAAATTACGCCCCCATGATGAATCAACATATATAATGCTAACAAAATGCTGCGTACAGGGGCACAAACAAGTCACATTTCGGGATTAAGTAAACTATTACAGCTTTGACTTCTACTTTTTATTTGATTAATATATCTATAAAGATGGTGGAATTATACTTTTTTACACCTATTTTTTAAGACAAATCCGTGTGTACTATTTCTAAATGCACAAAAGTATTCAATCATACCGTCCAGAAACCCCTTTTCCGATGGGGTAATGCCGTCAAAACAAATGAAGATTTCCTATTGACTACTTTCCCGTCTTGTTTTCACGGACATGAAAATTTATCCCATTACAGTATTGCTTTATATATAACAGAAAGAACCTTGATGTCGCCTAGAGTGGGGTGAATAGGACTATTCAATACTTAGCAAACTTATTAGACTTTTAATGGTGTTGTCATTCAATTCACTAAAACCCACTAAATGCACTTACAATAATTCCCATGAAATTTTCTACTGGGTAGTCAATTATATGTGAGTAATCTCTGTCTCACTACTGAAAATCAAACTTTACATATGTGCTAGCTATTTATTAACGGTAGCACAAGAATTCACAAGAAAATTATGTTTAATCAATCAGTTTAATTGGCCCATACTAAAAAGACAAATAACACAGTTGGTTCTTATGCATGGAGAACACATGAATGCTTTAAGAAATCGGTTTAACACTGTTGTCACACCCGAAAGTCACCTCCAACCGTAAAACTAAAAAGAAATCATGCAATTCATCTCTTCACCGAGCTTGTCTATGCCATGAAGTGCTTGCTTTCGATGAGCTCTAGCACATAGGTTCTCGTCATGGCTTCACCAAATAACAGCTCATCATGCTTCTATCATTATCAAGGTTTCAACGAGCTTACTTGAGCAAGATTCGCTGGGTTTCACTTGGTTTGGCCATACGACGCCTCATGGGGCAGTGCTCGCCTTCATCCGTATGAGCTGCGCCTCACATTGAGGGGCTTTGCTAAACTTCTATTGGCCTTGCTTTTGTAGTTGTTCTGCTGATAGTCCACATAGAGAAGCTTCCAGTGGTGTGTTCATCTTCATTGGGCTATATTTGACAGGGCCCAAGCCCTGAGGGCTAGTTTGGATACACACATTCCATGGAGATTGGAAGGGATGATTTATCCAAAGAAGCCCTGAAGAGTTGCAGGGATGTTCCCAGAAAGATACTTTGTGAGAAAAAAAAACACTCGAAAAGCATGTTCAAAATGAGCAAAGGGGGGTGGCAAGTGAGATTTTAGCAAGTGAGATTTTAGCAGAGTGACAAAATAATATTGTGTTTCTCATATTTTACACCAATCTACTGTAGTCATGTGCATAAGAACGAATTCCCTCAAGAGGAGGTTTTTTAATTTTAGCATTTCGAAGTTTTGATTACCGAGACATGATTAATTAAACACCATTAAAAATAATCATGTTTGCGATGTTATTACGATTATTGTGAACTCTATAACTCCTAATTATTGAGAACAGAGAAGAAAAAAATCTATATACACAAACCGAAGACGATGATATTATACATGTATATAGCCACATATTTGTGCCATAGCTAGAAGTGTTCATCGATATCGATCAACTCTTTACATTGATAACTACATCAGTTCGTGTCTTTTCCGGGTTTTTGAAGCGGGCAAGTCGTGCTAGGTTGTCAAGCGACTCTGTTATTTTATTGATCTGCATAACCAAGTCCGATAGAAGGGATGCTATAACCGCTGTATGCATAACTTGCAATTGAACGGCATCTTCCACTAACTCGCTTCTGCAGGCACTTGCAGCTTTCATGGCTTCAGACAAGTCACTACCGTCTGTTGTAGATGGCGTAGTCATCGACTGAAGTGCCGATGCGAGTTCCCTGAGAGCTCTAGCAGGGTGCTGGGTCATTTGACCACATACTGTCTGAACCTTCAAGCACAGCTCTGGTTCGGCTTCAGGATACTGCTGTATATCAAGAAAAGGTTGTTGATCAATAAACTTTGTTAAGTTTCAAAATCTTTTGATCATGAAATTGGTGCATTAATTAGCAAATCACCTCATATCTTCTGACGATGACAACATAGGAAGCAATAGCCTCCATTGAAGAGGCGCACTGGCGACAAAGAGTACCTAGTTTCTTGTATTGACTCCATGGGTGCCGGAAGCGGAATCGACCATGAGGAGGCTCCCACTGGGCTAAGGTGCGCTGCAATGTTTGTAATAATACTACTGTTGGTTAATATGTTTTGATTGGCATAAATAGGGTGCATATAAATATGTGAAGTCACATGTACGAGCTTATTACCAAAGAGTCCTCTTTGTCCTTGGAACTCAGGACGCTCTTGTATGCACGTAGGAAGTCTTTGCCCTCCAGATTCTCACTCCCAGCATTCTCTCCAAAGCATTCAGATTCCAGTCCTGCATGCATTAATTAAAAAATTAATCTGTTGTCTAAAAAGAAATTCCTGCACACACACATGCATGTAAGATTGTTAGGCACTTAAATTCTTGAATATGTTTTAGATGTCAAAGATAATTTTTTATGTATTTTCTATTTTGCAAGTTATTTTTTATTTATTTTCTATTTTGCAGGACATAGTTTTGCCAGTTAGCTCCAATAGCTGTTCGTCCCAATGCAACATGATATAATAGACAGAAAAAGCACTACTCCATCCGACCAGACGTTTATAGGCCTGTTTGAATGCATAGCCTTCTAATTGTTAGCCGGTTAATTTTTAGCCTTAACCCATCCAAACAGAGGGTTAATGTTTTAGTTAAGTCTTTAACTAGTTATTAGTCGATTAGCTACTCAACTTCAGAAGACATATTCCAAGGAGGCATGGACACACATGGGCGAGGTCCAGCCCAACAAACAGCTACTCCCTCCATCCAAAAAGAATGTCACTTAGGGTTGTGTGCATTTGACAAGATTTATAAAAAAATATATACTAGCAGCATTTGTATCTCTAAATAAGTTTATTATGAAAATTACTCAACGATTAATCTAGTTATACTTGTTATGCACCTTAAATATTTAGATTTTCTTATATACATTTGACCAAAGTTAAGAATGCATGACTTTTTAGAAAGTGAGAAAGACACTCTTTGTGAGGCGGAGAGAGGAGTACTCATTTGTGTTAGAAAAACGCTTATTATCTACACACTCTCATCTTGACTGACAGGCATGCAGTGATAATGACCAAATCAGCTGGCGCGACCAAAGTGATTGACGATTCTCTCCTCCTCTCTCTTCCACGTGCACACAAATTAGAGAATTTTTTGTATTAATTTTTCCTAGCTTCTCAAAGCTGTTTTTATCTTCTATCAAAAGGTCATGACGAAATAGCTTCTTTCTAGAAACAGTTTTTTAGCTTCTGTCACATACACAATTCCCCGGATGAAACTAAAAATACTAGCTTCTCTCGACACTCTCTCTCTGCTACCTTCTCCGAGAAGCTATTTTACCAAACTTTTTGAAAACAGCTTTAGCATCACTGGTGAAGTTGCTTTACGAAACTGAAGTCAAAAAACCTGTTTTACTTGTGAAGCTGAGCTGACATCGCACACTGATGCTAGCTTTTCCATAGCAGCTCGCGTATCAGGGACGTTTAATTTCTCTAAATTGTTAAATGTGAAATTTTACCCAAATCTACTCCAATATCTTGCTATGGATGGATGATGCTCACGGTGAGCACGCGCGAGCATTGCGGCAGAGCAAGCATTCATGTCACTCGTGTCGTGTGGTACCTTGAAGGAAGTCGGCGAGCTTGTTGAGGTTGCCGGCGGCCAGCTTGTGGAGGTCCTCCCCGGCCCAGACCGGGAAGACGAGGACGGTGGTGGCGACACAGATGGCGACACCGACGAAGATGGTGGAGATGCGCTGGAGCGCGAGCGGCCTGAGCTCCTCAACGCGGTAGCTGGACACGGCCACCAGGCTGAAGCTGAGGATGAAGATGCTCACGCCGTAGTCGAACCTCGTCTTCACCTCCGGGATGAACCGTGAGAACGTCGCAGCCGACGCTGCAGGCGCCAACACGGACCATATAATTTTTGTTTCTCTGCTTTGACGACAACAAGCTAATAATAATCGGCGTACATACCTACAAAGAAGACGAAGACGGCGAGTATTACGGACTCCGCCTTCTCGCTACGGGCGGCGACGAGGCTGGCTACCTCGTGAGCTCCCATGGCGAGGGAGCTGGCCACCAGTGTCGCCAGTGCTCTATTCAGGCCTTTGCTCAGCGTGGCACCTATATATGTTAGTTGCACATACAGTCGTATATAGGTTAGTTGGCCCGTCAGGTGAACCATCGATCGATCGATTCGACAGTACCTATATTATATGTAATGTCTAATTACCAACGGTGAACTCCATGACGATGACGACGGTGAGCACGGCCCACATGGCGGAGTCGCCGCCGAGGCCGTCGAAGAGGGGCGTGACGTAGTAGACGACGGACACCAGCGTGAGCGCCAGCCCCACCTTGAGCGAGTGCGCCACCCGCCTGGGGTCCTCCCTCGCCATCACGGCGGCGGAGAGCCACACCCGCTCGGGCGCCGAGCGCACCCACCGCCAGACGCCGCCGCCCTTGCTGCCCTCGGCACGGCCGCCATTGCTGCTGCTACTTTCCATCGCCGTCGCTGTCGGAGCTTGAGCTTCCATGGCAGCTATCTAGCTCTGATGAAACTGCTGCCAATGTTAAATTAGTGTTGATGATCAGATCAGACAGACTAAGATATATATGCAACAAGAAACGGCAGCAAGTAGCTAGTATACATATGCTGGGCCGGCAAAACCACCGGAGCTCTAACGCCATGAACACACATCTATCGAGCCTCAAATAGAGCTAGTCGTTAGCTAGAGATCTGATAGGTAGCGACAGATGTCAGGTAAGGTACTATAGAGACCTGCACTAGATGCCGCCCGTTCTCAACACACACTCTCTCTCACGCACACACAGTGACAGAGTGTGTGTGTGACCTATGTCGGCCCCTGTGCGCTCCACGTGGGGACTCCACAGAATTACAGGAGTTCCGTACCGTGCATGCGTTGTTTAACAGTGATGAATGAATGAATGAATGAATGAATGAATGATGGAGTAGATACGGCCGGCACAATGCAACGCAAGCAGGGATGGGATCAATGATGGAGCTGTTGCATGCTCTCACGTTGCCCTCCCCGGATCCGGCCTGCCCGACATCATCACACATCTCGCGCATCACCAACATGATACTCATCAGGTTCTTATTGTAGTTCATAGAATATATTATATATAACCCCTATTTTTTTCCTTTTAGCACTCCGTTTGCAGTGCGCTGCCGACCTCAACTGAGGGCCCTTTGGTACACCTCCCACCGGCTCTAGCTTCTTTGACACGTGTATTGTTTGTGTATTGTTTACGCATCGTTTATAGAAGATCTTTTCCTCTCTTCTCTCAGAGCCAGTGGAGCTAGTTTTTTCTAGCTCCCACCGCTCTGGCTACAGTGAAGCAACAGTGTAGGAGCTGGAGCACCTGAGATCCCTACCAAATTAAATGGGGCCTGAGGCGCGCATCCCGTGCTTTGATTTGATATAGATTATTTTGAACCTGTTGCTTAATTGTGTGGTTTGCAGAGCATTGCTCTCCCGACTTTGGGGTCAACTACAGGTTTAGAAACTATTAACGAAGAGAAGCGTGTACGTGGCAGCAGCTCATGTGAGACACTAGACCGGCACCACTCCACCCACAACCTGCAGATACGTATATACATCTTGCCTTAGGGTCTGTTTGGATTTTTTTGTCTATAATGTTTAGTTGTCCAAAGTTGAGGACTAAAACTTTAGACCACTTATTAGCTCACTTATATGGTCTAAAGTTTTTATGAGAGTGGCTAAACTTTAGACATCACTTTATTAGACCTCCTGTTTGGAGCCTCAAGAGCTAAAGTGGTCTAAACTTTACATCATGGGATCCAAACAAGGCCTTAGTGCATCTCCAATAGTGTCACTTGAGCTAGCTTATAGGAATCCATGTCACCAATTTGCTTAATTACGTGGAAGAGAGAAAAGATAGAAAAAAGAAGAGACTACCTCCTACCTCCACACCTACTCGCTCAGAATACGAGACCATTTGTGGGCCTGCTCATAAAGAAGAGAAAAAGAAAGAAGTAGGATAAAAAAGTAACTTATATGTAGGGTTCATATAATGAAGTGGCAGTGACATGACATGTATGAGCTAGCTGCTATCTCATACTATCGAGGATGCTCTTAGTTACATGCGATGGTTCTCGCTCCTAGCTAGTCTTGGTTATGGGCATATGATCATGGAGGCCAGTGTTAGAGGAGGTTTCATCTTCTGTTTTCAGGACTAATATAGGTGTTGAAACAGTGCAACAAGTTTCATCCCTATAGAACTAATTTGGTCCCATGAAACTTTTATCACCTCTCTCTCTCTTCATTTATACTTTTTCATGTCAGCTTATTTAATTTCTATGAAACTCCCATTAAGACTAACCTATTCACTTTTGGAGAGATGTAGATCAAAATTTAAAGAAGAAGAATGGCCAATGATCTTCGTCAACAATGTTGTGAAACATGTCATCAGCAGTTATGATATTTCCTTCTTTGTCTACCATAATTAATCAACATAGTAGATTAAAGTAGAAGAACACACAGGCACAAATTAGGGGAACTAATTTTTATTATCTGAATGTTTATTACAACGTAGAGCTTCCATGTAAATATAGTCATGCCAAGGCTTCTGAATTTAGTATGAGTCCACATGCAAAAGGACTAGGATTAGGATTTCTCCTCCTTTCCTTCCAGGTAAGAGTCCTTATTGTAACGTCCCGCCTCTAACGAGGCCGGGTCCGCTTACATCTGGCAGCTTTTCTAGGACATAGACTGCTCTCACAGACCCACACAAGTCTTTTCTACGCACTTTGTCCTCACTCGTGCGCACCCAGGAAGAATTTCTCGGTCGGTCACCCATCCTAAAATTGCTCTAAGCCAAGCACACTTAAACTCAGAGTTCTTTGGAGATGAGCTTCCAGAAAAGAAGTTGCAACTTGTTGGTATGAGTATCCTATAAATCATGTTAAGCCCTAGGCCGGGATGTTACATCCTCACCCCCTTAAGAGACCGACGTCCTCGTCGGTCAATCCCAGGCTAGGAACGTCCCCTCTTGGCCATGTTCGTGTGTCCAGTGCCAGCGTATGTGCCATGCTGTATGACCACTCTGGGACCACTCCAGCCATGAGCACCATGCTTGCGCAACTGCGACACACGCGTTCGTGAAACTACGAGAGTCGGCTCTGATATCATTATGTAACGTCCCGCCTCTACGAGGCCAGGCCCGCTTACATTTAGCAGCTTTTTCTAGGATATAGACTGCCCTCGCAGACCCACACAAGTCTTTTCTGCGCACTTTGTCCTTACTCGTGCGCACCCAGGAAGGATTTCCCAGTCGGTCACCCATTCTAAAATTGCTCTAGGCTAAGCACGCTTAATGTAACAACCCAGGTTTTCTTGTAGCCAAAAATACGAGATTTTTTTAAAAAAAATTCCTACAATGTGTGAGTCATGTAGTCGCTCAGTAAACTTGAGCCAAACCTAGGAGAATTTACCAATAAACCATTGCATTCATCTAGATTTGATTGTAGGTGTGTGCCTTGCTCTTGAATCAGTTATCGGTTTTGTTTTTTGTTTGGAGTGCACAAAGCCATAGCAAATTCCCTTATTGGATCCATCTCAAATCCATATCAAATTCCCCTTCTTGAATTCTCCTAAATCCATATCTTTTCCCCAAAATGAATTGGAATATCCAGTTTCCTCGTCTTCCCGAAGACATCTCGAATCTCTATTGGATATCTCTTAATCTCCTTGAGTTATAAATGGAAAAAACCCTTCCTTCCCTTGGGCTCAAATCTCCTTAGCCGGCCCACCAGCCCCACTCTCTATCCCACCTACGACCCAGCCGCTGTAGCATAGCCGGCCCAGCCGAGCTCCTTTGGAAGCCAGTCAGCGCTGCGGCCCATCAGCGCCCCCTTCCCTCCTCCTGGCCCGAGCTGAGCAGGCCCACTCACCTCCCTCAGGCCCAATCGCCTCCTCCTCCCCACCTGGACCCGGCCTGCCCATCCCCTTGGCCCAACATTGCCTGCAGGCCCACCTGCACGCCGGCCCAAGCCACCCGGAAGCACGCCACGCCCACAAAACCTAGGGAGCGCCCCGCTCCCCAGCGCCGCCGCCACCGGGCGGGAGGAGCCCCGCGTGCACCCGCGCCATTTTGGGCGTCTGCGTCGGGCACCACCCATGATGCCCGCCACGTACCCTGCCACGGTACGGACGCCGAGGCATCGCCATTCGCGCCCTTGGAGCCCTAGCCGCTCGCGCTATAAAACGCCGCAGCCGCCGCTCGATTTCTAGCTCCTCCAAACCACCGCCGCTCTCACTTGCTCCCCTTTCCTCGTCACTCACTGCTCTGCTCCATGGACACCGCGTCGAGCTAGGGCACGGGCTTGCCTCGGCCAAGCCATGCCTCCAACCTGACGTGCCCCTGCTTCTACCTGCGGCCAAGCCCGAGCGCCTCTGCACCAGCCTCGCCCCGTCGTCGCTGCTCCACCGAGCATGCCGACGTCCTCGCCGGCCACCTCTGCATCGAGCTGAACCACGATGGCACCGAGCTCCACTGCCTCCGCAAGCCTGCACCGCACTAGCCGTGCCGCACCTCACCAAGCCACGAGCCTGCGACCGATGACCCCAAGCCGGCAACTGGAACCCTCGCCTCGCCGGATTCGCGGAGTCCTGAACCCCTACACCAGCGCCGTGGCCTTCCTCTTCCCCGAGCAGCTGCGCCACAACACAGAGCGCTCGAAACACCACCACCCGCCACGACGACCGCAAACCGCTACTTCTTCCATGCTCCGCCTCGACCCCGCTGGAACGCCCGCATCCATGACGCCAAACGCCTGCACCACCGTAGTACCTCGCCCAAGCACAGCAGCAGCACCATCTCGTCCAAGACCACGCTTTTCTTTCTGTCGAGCCACCGCTGGAGCATCGGGTCTAGCTCCTGCACGCCGTCCCGGGGCACCTCGACCTGCGCTTGTCATTCATGTCGTGACGTCATGCCTCTATCCGCCACCACACTGCACCAACCATCACTATCCCGCAACACCTCCTCGCCGATCCATGCCTTCCCCGGACGGCCGGTGAGCCACCAACGCCCAAAAGCTCTGCCTGTTTCTTTTCGCAGTTAATCTCGCCGACATCCTTGCCTGAGATCGGCCTTCGTGCCGTTATTCTCCACCACTGCATGAAGGGTGCAGCCCTGCTGTGACATTGCCGGGCCTCGCTGACCGTCCCGGACAGCCACACCGCTTCACCCTCTTTGTGTCCGGCCTTCGTGCCGTGAATGTTTTCTTATAGGGAGGGGTATGCCTTGTTTTCTCCTTGGCGTGGCTGCCCCATACCGCCCCACCAGAGCTCCGCTGCCTACCGAATGCCTGCTGCCACATCTCGGAAAGTAGCAAGCCACAGCCACCGTAGCCCTCGCCTTCAAGGTCGGCCTTTGAACCTAGCCGACGCCATCCATGATGTCGGCAAGCTCTTATTAACTCCTTATCTATCATCTATACTTGCTCATGCACTTGATAGTTGATCTATCAATATCAATTGTCTACATATGTTCATGATCATCTTCGTGTTATCGATGAATGCATGTGTCGTGCCTTCATGCTGGTCTACCTCTTATGCTTGATGTCTCCTTTATGTGGCTACAGACATGTGTTGCTCCGTTTGTTCTTGTGCGTTTGTGTTGCCCTTTTGTGGACCGTGCCTTCGAGGCGGTTGGGGAGCGACGTGCTCGTTCGTTGCAATCACGGGTTTGCCTCACTATGGATATAATGCCAAGCATGGTCCCTTTCCTCGTGTTTGGTTGACTTCGTCGGATTACGAGAGTTAGCTCCTATGTACATCCCTAGGATACGGACACCGTGTACTCAATGTAGTGATCGACGCGGTTCTTATCCGCACACTCCGAGCCCTCCGTGACCTACTCTAGTGGGATTGAAATTAGGGGACAACCTTTGTAGGATCGTGCAAAGCCAACTCGCTTAGGTGAAGCTCATGGCCGCGAGTTGCCTCGCTGTGACCATCGGGCTCTACCTCTCTTTCTCTTGTTCTTGTCCTAACCACCTCGTATGTTTGTACCACTTCTACCATGGCGTTCCTTCGGGTCTAGTGATGACAACCGCATCACTATGAGCCGTAGGAATAGCCTTGTGCCGTTTAGTTTCACGGTTGTGGTGCCCTATGTTAGATAGAGTTGTTCACGTTTGACCAAATTTTTAGTAAATAATTTTAATATTTATGACTCCAAATTAATTTATTTTGAAAATATATTTCATAACTAATCTAATAGTGTTTATACGATGTTATCAAGTTTTTTTATCTATAATTAGTCAAACATAATATATTAAAACATGGGACTGTAAAAAAACATACTACTGTGCTAGAATTGCATGTTTGCTGTACCGAGAGAGTAGTAGGAAGGCGCCGTATGTGGCATGACCGGTTTGACCATTGCGGCAACGGGTGATGCACGCACGCATCCGGCCACTGCGCCACGACACATAGGTTTTCTCGCTGGACGCGCACTCAGGCCCAGCTTGTGGTTTGGCGGAGGAATGAAATAATATATACTCCTGTATTAATCTAATCATGGGGAGGGAAAATTTTGTTTACCCCGTGCTTACTGGCCTGGGCCTGGGCGGCATGCAGAGCCGCGCTGGGATACCGCCTGCCTCACAAGTCACACCACGGGTGCGCGCCGTCTTCCGCCGCGGCCGAGCTTCTCCCTCTCATCACCTGCCAACCATCTATCGCTGCCCCCCTAGAAAGCGAGAAGACGTGGACTCCTGCGTCGGGTGGAATTTTACTCCTACGTCACCCCAACTCCCCAAGTCACGAAATCATCTGCTTATTTTTTTCAATAATGCTCAAGCGCAGGCATCCGGCCATCCTGACGCCGCATGCCCTAGTCCGCCTCGCTGCTACCGCTCGCGCCGCCCTCCGCGTCGCTCCGTGGCATCGAACTCCGCGCTGACATCGAGCTCCACGTCAACGAGCCTTTTGCAATCGTATGTTTCACGCGTTTCAGATGTATGTTTCATGTGTTTCATCTTTATGTTTCACTTGTTTCATCAGGATGTTGCAAAAGGATCTGATGTTGCATATGTTGCAATAGCTACATGCATATGTTTGAAGTGTATGTTCCACATGTTTCAGCTGTTTTAGACATATGCTTCAAATGTTTCAGCTATTTTTAGACGCATGTTGCAAGAGTATTCATCTGCATGTTGCAATGCCTATATATGTTTCAAGAGTATACTGCATATGTTGCAACGGTCAGATGGATGTTGCAGGGGAGATGAAACATTAGGACGGTGAAGGGGCGCGGCCGAGGACAGGGGCACGGCGAGGGATGGTGCCGTGGCGAGGGACGGAGCGCGGCATGGCAGGCTTGATGCGGGGCGTAGCCAGGATGGGATTGAGGCATGGGACAGGTCGTGTGTGGTCGGACACAGTCGCTGGCGTGACATGGGTCGCAGGCTGCCGGACAAGATCGCCGTGCGCAGGATCTGTGCGAGCGTAGAGGCATCCAATGCGGCATAGGTGCAGGCGTCGAAGCTACATGTGGACGAGGGCTAGCATCCGAACGTCCGGGTACTAGCCTCGCCCTATTTTTTGAGCAACATGAAATCAATGCTTTCCCCCGTCCCAGATTCTAGTTATTATTAACTAATAGATGGGCTAATTACATGGGTATGGATGGGCCGGTTTGGTGCATTTACGCGTGCTGGTTCGGCAGCTTAATTATGTGTTGTTTGCCTGAGCTTCAAGTGCTCTAGATTCATCAAAAATAACTCTAGATCTTATTATATTTTGAAACGCTCCTTATATGGCGTCCATCTGTCCGTCTAGATGGACCCCGCACTCGCTCACGCCACCCCCGCCCACTTCGCTCGCTTACTCTGCTTGCGGGACAGACCCTACCCTCACCCGCGCCACCCTCGTTCGCGCCCCCGCCGCCCGCCCGCGCCATGCACGGCGAGCCCGACGCGGTAGGCGCTCGGTAGCTCACTCCTAAAGTCACGTCTCCCATCACAGTCGCGCTCTATCCGCCTGCCCCTGCCCTTGCCGAGATCTGTGCCGCCGGCGAGCTCCACATTGGCGACCTCCGTGCCACTTCGCAACTTCGAGATCCACACCGGTATCATGCTCCGCGTCGACGAGCCTCCATTCGTCCAAGCAGCAAACATATGCTACGCTAAAAGGGCATGTTGTAATAGTATGTTTGAAGTGTTTCAGATGTTTCAGAGGTATGTTACAATTGTTGTATATCGATGTTGCAAAAGTAGATTAGGATGTTGCACATGTTTGCTTATACACGTATGTTTCAAGTGTTTTTCCAAATGTTTCATCTGTTCTAGACAAATGTTGCAAGTGTGTTTATCTGGATGTTGAATATGCATGCATGTTGTAAGCATAAGTTTCAAGTGTTTTCAGGTGCTTCATACTAATGTTTGCAAGTGTTTCATTTGGATGTTGATATGTTTGCTTTGGTTCTCAAAAGTTTTTTCAGGCGTTGTTGCAAGTATTTCGGACACTTGAAGTGTTTCATCTGTCTTTTTTTTATGTTACAGTTGTTGCAGCTAGATGTTTCATAGGTAGATTGGATGTTGCACATGGGATGCGCTTGGGAAGCGGCCGGCGGCGCGGATGAAGTCCGAGGCGGTGTGGGTCCATTGCTGGTGTGCTCCCTCGTGAGCCAACGTGCCAGGCGCTCGTTCGCTTCATATGCGGGCAGCGTCCGGACGCTAGTGCCCAGATCGGACGTCTGGGCGCTAGCAAGTCCATATTATTTTTACCCAAACACCTCTGTTCTACAGAATTCAGATCCACCAAAACTCAAGATCTAGGCTAGATCCACAGATTTCCTATAGCACCTCAAGCAGTGCTTCAAAAACTCATGAATTCCTGGAGTTGGCCAAAATTACCCACCATTCCACTTATTACACAAGACAAATCATGGTTCGTTCATCTTTCATTTCTCTCGACACCACGCTCACCCCGTCCCAGCCGTGCTGGCCCAGGTCCTTGCCGTGTGTTTGCAGGGGATCCTCCGGTCGTCGCGCTTTTGCCCGACTCTGGCCCTGCTTTGTCTGCGCTTAGCATGGCCCCACCGTGTCCCGATGTCACCGTGCTTTGCCTCCTACGAAGAAGATGAAGTCTGTGGGCCCAAGGCGTCAGTGAGACGAAGGAGGAGGATGAGCTCCCACTAATTGGCTACAATTGGATGGTTGTTGGGCTGGCCTAGCAGATCTACGGAGGTCTCCCCAAACACTTTTCTCACTAACAGTGGGATCGTCCTAGATTCACAGTGGATCTTATCCTCCAAATATGGTTTTTCAGAGTTTAACCTCTCCTAAACAGACATTTAGACAAATTGATGCATGTCATCGACGGAGAGCACGTAGGATAACATGACAACATCGTCCATATCACCGTAAGCTTGGGCGTTCATGTTACCCGAAAAATTCGGGTTTTAAGAAATTTGGCTTTTAAAAAATGCTACCTGATGTTTGTCCCAAAATAGCATAACCCAAATTTTTGGGTACCCAATATTTCGGGTTCGGGTAATACCCATTACCTAGAATTATAAAAAAAACATCACTTTCAACATACTCGGCAGGAGCCTGGAGCCTGCCGGCATGGCGGTCGGCGGGCGCGCAGGGGCGGCGTGGCATCTGTGTCTCCCCTCGCGAGAAGTTGCGATTAGCCGCACTTTCTAGGCAGGCGGTCAGGGAAGGGAGTGTCACTGGATGCTGGCTTGCTGGTGCCTGGTGGGCTATGCCATGCTCGTCAAGGACTAGCGATGAGCCGGTGGGGGAGTTTCAAGTTTGTGAATTGCGACGGCCTTAGCTAAAATTCGGGTTATATGGCTAGTTTGGGTACCCAGACATATAACCCGAATTACCCAAAATAATTTTGGGTTTTTAGAGTTGGTATCCGAATTAGTGATCAGGTATTTAGGATCTGTGTCCAGGTATTTCGGGTTTAGGTATCGGGTAATGGGTAATGTGCCCAGGCTTCACCGTGAGCCCATCACTTCCATGGCTACAGGATATGGACCAGCACACTGCACACCGTCTATGGTGGGCCGTGGGGACCAGTTGGTGGTTGGTCAAAGATGAGCGACAAAAAACATAACATAACCTTATTGACCGGAGATGCAGCTCTTTGTTGGACAATTTGGCTAATAAAAAATGATAAGGTGTTTAATAAATGTTACCCAAAAACATTTTTGTAGGTTCCATTCAGAGAGACATACTAGCTTGGATTTTGAGCTCTATTGTAGCTCATGGATGACCGCAAACATCAGGTGGTTGAGGTTGAGGCATCTCGAGTCTTATAATCCTGCTCCATATGGAGTTCTTTGCATCCATTTGATAGCCTTTGATTTTCCGTTTACAAAATATAATAATGTAGACCTGCTATAAGCGCTTAAAGCGGGTGTATTCCTGTAACTTTGACCTGATGGCTCTCTTCTTTGAAGAGGACTGAATCTACAATTTTCCATTATCTTAAAAAAAAGGACTGCACCGGCGGCGGAAGCAAGGCCAAGTCCAAAGTCAGCAAATCACCCTTCTTGTGAGCTCCTATTGCTTACTAGACCTAAGCAAATTGAGCCCATCCTAAACCTGACCGATTTTGTCCTGCCCAAGGACCTTAGGGGACAGAGCCTAGACACAAATCCCGCTACATAAAAATATTTTTCTCCAACCAAGGGCTCTCCAAATCATGATTTAAAGAGTTATAGAAGTATTCTAGGAGAGAGCGATATAAGAAAGTTGGATTCTGTAACAAAAAATAGAAAAATATGATTTTTTGCGTGACAGCTATTTGTAGAGTTGAACCTCTAATGCGGCTGCTCTGTAAACGATATAAAGTCCCAATATTCATTTAAGTTCCTCTATTTTAATTCAGAATGTTAAATTTTTAAATAACCTTGAATGTTAAATTTTCATGCACACACGCAGTTTCGAAATGTGACAGTCCTGACACGACTTTCATTACGGACAACCGAGAAACAGGCCCCCTACTCCCTAATAGACCGAATCAGATGCCATTGTATCTCAATCCAGCGACAGGGATCAGATGTCGAATATTTTAAAAAAAGGCATGGGAAAAAACGAATCCATATCTTGAGAAACTAAATATCACTACCGGACAGAGGAGCTTTGCCGAGGGTCTACCTCTTTGCCGAGAGTCAAATATCGGGCGCTCGACAAAGATTGGCTCTCGGCAAAACCAGCTTTGCCGAGAGCTCGACTCTCGGTACAAACAGAACCTCGGCAAAGCCTCAGCCTCGCAAACGGCCCACTTACGCCGTCATCTTTGCCGAGAGCCAGCTGTTAGGCTCTTGGCAAAATATTTTTCTTTGCCGAGAGCCTCAGCGAAGGCTCTCGGCAAAAAAATATTCAAATTTTTGCTCCCAATTTTTTGTGCAGCCTTGCTACAGTACTAAAAGCCAAGATTTGAAATTTGGTGTATTTTTCATCCCTCTTGCTATATTTCGTGTATTTTTTCATTTTCTTGATTTTTTCCACAAGACGCACATTTGAACTACAGGTGCATAAAATAATGAATCTTAGCAATTGAATAAATGATATTCATTCTTCCGAGGGTATTTCGATGCCATATCCAGGGACAGACGCGAAAACTCCACCATCTCGTGCACGCGACATGGCGACCAAGTTGTGTGAGATATGATTTTAAATTATATAAAATGCGAACGGAGTCAGAAAATCATGAAAATGGACGGGAGACCTTAACATCACATGTAGAGGCTATGAAAATTTTTTGAAAATATTTGAAGCAAGTTGTGATGCAAGATGGTTGAAACCCTGAAATCTCCGCGTGTGATATCTCGTTATCACATGTGGAGATCTCAGGGTTTCAACCATGTTGTGTCACAACTTGCTCCAAACATTCCCAAATTTTTTCCATAGACTCTACGTATCCTGTCAAGGCCTCCCGTCTATTTTCATGATTTTCCGACTCCGTTCGCATTTTATATAATTTTAAATCAAATCTTACACAAATTGGTCGCCATGTCTCGTGCACGAGATGGTCGAGTTTCCGCGTCTGTCCCTAGATATGGTGTTGAAATACCCTCGAAAGCATGAATATCATTCTTTGAATCGCTGAGATTCATTATTTCATGCACCTGCAGTTCAAATGTGCGTCTTGCGAAAAAAATAAAAAAAAATAAAGAAAATGCACGAAATATAGCAAGATGAATGGAAAATACACCAAATTTCAAACATGGCCTCCTAGTGCTATATCAAGGCTGCAGGAAAAAATTAGGAGCAAAAATCCAAAAAAATATATATATTTTGCCGAGAGCCTCCTAAAGCTCTCGGCAAAGAGCCTCTTTGCCAAGAGCCTGGGCTAGGGCTCTCGGCAAATAAAATAAAATAAAAAAAAGAAAAACTTTTTGCCGAGAGACGCCTGATCTAGCTCTCGGCAAAGGGGTTCATACATCAAAAGGGACACCCGCGCCCCTGACCCCTCACATGGACCCATGCGCTCACATCGCCCTGCCCGCACGACCGGACGCCACCGCCGCCCGCGCACCGCCGCGACCGCCGGCCCCGCACAGCCACCGCCGCCGACTAGACGCGCCACCGCCACTGCCGCCCCCACATGGCCACGTCCCCGCCCCCGCCCCCGCGCTGCCCCCGCACGGCCGCGCCCCCTCCCCCGCCGCCGCGCCGCCGGCGGCCGCCGCCGCCGTCCACGGAGGGGAAGCCAGGGAGGGCCGACGGGAGGAGCGACCCGGCGTGTTCAGGTACTTCCTCTCCCTCCCTCCCTCCCTCCCTCCCTCATGCCACCTGTCCCCGCATTGCTCTCTGTTGCTCTTCTCCATGACCTCGGGGCTTTCACAAACTACACTGGTCTCATGACCATCGATTTGTCAGGGAACGCCATTTCTGGTGGAATCCCTGCATCCATCCATCTTCTTCGTAAGCTTCAGATCTTAAACATAGGGAAGAACCAGCTAGATGGCAGTATTCCCCCATCAATTGGTAACCTGTCACTGCTAAGCAATCTTGAACAATGTAAAATAAATGTAATTATCAACAAAGTTATGTTTATGAACAGTTAAGCATTTTGCCCACATGGATCAAAACAAACCTTAGGGAATCCAATGGCTATCTCAACATCCTCACTGTCCCTAGGGCTAGATGGTGCCTGAGCTTGTTCTCCTGCCATACTATTCATAATCAATTAGATAAATGGCACGTTCCTTTTCATTTGTAGAGTAAAATAAATAGCCTTAGTTTTCTAGCCATTTCCTTAAATGTCAAGTGGTTAACAAAAGAAAACACAAAGTGATAGCAAAAACACCCTAATATCTAGTAAATGTGGTGAGAATATTAGAACAAGTGGCCATACCTCTTGAGTCCCAAAATATTGACTAGAGAGTCAAAACCAAAGAGCTCGAGCTTTGAATCACTTTGAGATACATTAGGTACAGCATGCACTACACCACAACCCCAGAATAGCGTCACACGTGTGTCGCTATAACTATACTAATACCGGTGAACCGTCGGTCGGTATAGCTAGCCACAGATCAAGTGTCGGTACATGTAGCTTTTACGTTGGACTATCGGTCGGTATAGATATTTGGCTATACAGTCAGACATTCGGTCAGGATAGATCAACAGAGAGGACGAACGGTCGGTCGCTATAGGGCCGTGCCTTTGAGGCGCGCTTAAGCCCGTCCGCGGGAACTGAAAAAACTCCAACGCGCCAAGCTGAAAATGAAAAAGGCCCATAGCGGCAAAAATTTGGGCCCAAACTGGAACCTAGGTCTTATCCCCGTTGCCCCCTCTCTCTGTGCCCGCCCGCCCGACCAACCCTGACTCCTCCAGCGCGTTCCAAAAAAAAAACCTCAGCGCCGATCCCCGCCGCCCCCGCCGCCGCCGCCGCTGCCCAACTCCAGCGAGACCCCTCCCCATCCAGCGAGACGCTTCTTTGCCGCTGCTGTTTGGATCCACGACTGCAAGTGCCGCAGCTGTTGGGATCCACGACTGCGAGTGCTGCGGCGTGGCCTGGAGCTGCTGCGAGGGCGAGGTGCCCTGCCACGACGTCAACGACTACTGCCGTGACTGCTGCGAGGGCGTGGCCTGGTATGTTTGGATTGTACCCCGCTGCATTCAGTTTCAGCGAGTTATGTTTGGATTGTACCCGCGTGGTCATCACTGTACAATCTTCTTGGGTCTCTTTTCTCTTGGAAATTTTGCGCCTTTGTTCCTCTCTGTGTTCCCGGGCTTGCTTGTTCCATGTGAAATTCAGCACGATTTACTTGCTGCTGCGCGATATATGACACGAGCTAGTTCAATATTTACATCAAGTTGAGCCGCTCCTAGCCTTAATTAGCAATAGTTCGCATAGCCCCTAACCAAGGAGCAGCATCAATGGCCGCAAGTCTCCGGTGCTGGTCACTCTGTCCCATGTCAGTGCAGTGAGGTAGGAAATAAATCAGACCTGAGTGTTCCTGAGAATATCAATAGGGTGTATTCAGATCTGCAGCAGTGTGAATGGTTCAAAAACATGTCAGTGCAGTGCAGTCTCAGTATTTTGTGAATGGTACGTAGGAAATAAATTGGGAAGTAGAGCAAGTAGCATGTGCATTTTCTTTTGTGTAACATTTCTCTAGTATATGAACATCCGTATTCCATTTTGCTAGAACAAACTTAAATCAATTGTTGAAGCCCGCCCAGAGTTGACAGAAAGATCAATTCAGCAAGGTGATGTCTTCGCTGCTGCTTGTGAAGAAAAGGAGCCAAGAGGGCGTGTTCGTACTTTGGGCCTAGGACCAACTCCCCAAGATATTGGTACCCCTGGTTTGAAGTGTTACAAGCCAACAAGGCTACAAATGGAAGTTCTAGCTCGTAAAAAGGTTGAAAGTGACAAAGCTTCTCTAGAACGACGCATACAAGAATTGGAAGAGGAACTGCTCGAGGCAAGGATTGTGCAAGAAAGAAGAAATATGGAAATCGCCTCACACAATGGTTCAAATTCACAAAACCATGTGGTAAAGAACTTCAACACTTTTGAATTACTTAAGTCATGATTGAATAATCTATCTTTCCTATGCTGGATAATATGGTGACATGTTAATAATACATATTACCCCTCTTGTATTGTTTCTGTAGAGCCCAAGGTCTGAAGAACATGTTGATGAGGCACATCATGCTCAACCATTTGAAGATGATGTTTTTGCATATATTAATGAAAACTCTGACCATTATGACGAAGATGATGTTTTTGCAGATACTACCCCATCTAGCAGCAAGCTAGTTTCCTATCTGTGCACCGTGCTGCTGCCCTATCTGCACGTGTTGCTGCCCTGTCTGGGAAGCGTGCTCCTGCCCTATCTGCACGTGCTGCTGCCCTGTCTGGGCAGCGTGCTCCTGCCCTATCTGCACGTGACTTTGGCTGATGCTAAGTCAATGCCAATTCAGTGGCCACATGACAGAGTAATAAACTAGAGTACTAGACTTGCATTTGTTTCTTTTATTCATCTATGTGATAAGTGAACAAAGTTTCTAATTAATGATATTTGTAATAGTTGAACGTCACCAAGGCATCACATTTATCCAAGTCTACTGCAGGTATGTATTTTTCCTGAATTTTACTTTTACCAAGATGCAATTTGTGATGCTAAACAAACCCTGCTATGCATACAACACACTATCAAAAGAATTTGGCACTGCTAGTTCTTATTTAGTATCCATTTCCCATTGAAAGGTTTTTTCACACAAAGTGATGTCAGTCATAGCTAGGAAGAGAACCTTAGAGAATTCAGTCAATATGAGCTGAAATAATCTGATTAGCTGCTGTTAGATGTCGTAGATTGACCAAGTTGTTCATTCTGGAAGGCAATTTTCCAAGCCTGCAACCTGATAAATTCAGAACCCGTAGGTGGTAGAGTTTGCACAAGAATTCTGGTACTGTGGCGATGGTAGTAGATGAGATACTTACGAAATAGAAAAACAACAATGTAGAACTAACTACAACATTTTTTCAGCACTTAAAGGAAGTAGATAAAATATATGAGACTCCCCCTTGCTGTTCACTTTCTCTCTGTACAGTTTACTTTTATTTAAATTTATATACTAACAGCTGTACATAATAGCTGTACATAGATGATGGATGTTCCCTAATTCATAATAGTTGTACATAGATTAGGAAATGTGTGCAAATCTGCTGTTCATAACTGAAAAGAACACTTGCTTCTGAATTTGTACAATGATGTGAAAAGAACACTTGCTTCTGAATTTTGGCTCCAAAGATCTGGTTGTATATGTGGATGTTGAACCGTTAGCCACCAGAAACATAGTTAGTGGACTTTATTTTTTATATTGGTCATGGTCACAAACTTAAAAACTCTTCTGACTTTACTAATGTGTGCTATGTTGGTCTTGCGGGAGGAGAGGCGTGCACCCAAAGCTCATTGAACCTGCTGGAACTGGGTGGGGTTAGTGTACACATCTTTGAGCTGTTAAGTTGCTTGTTCAATTGCATATGTGCATATAAGTTCCTGCTGTCATGCAACCAGTTAGCGCTAACAAGTTGAGAACCACTCTTCATTTTTTGGCACTAGTAACCTCGGCAGCCAGTTAGCGCTAACAGGTTGAGAACCTGCTGTCATGCAGCCAGACCCACTAATGAGGTCATTCCTAGATGTGTTACCTGTTCAAAAAAGTAGTCGACGAGAGGGTCTATTCTATCAGTCGTTGGTTTATTACAATTCATGGGCAAACAATATATTAGCCCAAAGAGCTGCACCTACATATCATAGTTTTTTTTCTGATGGGATTTCTTTTGCTGCTTGTGTTCAGGTGGTAAATTGTTTTTTTATTTATTTCTGTTGCCTCCTAGATCTGTAAGATACAAGGGAGGGAGTGTGGTATTTTTATTTATTTTAGTTCTATAAAACTGGCTGCCAGGTCAATCTAAAAAAATCCTGTAGTACCACACATTTCTTTGGGAGGTCTGAAACTGCGTATGCTTTTATTCCTATTGGATGCTTATGTTCCTACTGGCTTCTCTGCTGTACTGGAACCAGGAAATATTCAAGGGGTCCGAGAGCTATAGAGCCACATATGCCAAATTAGACATCACTTGGAACAAAATGGTAGGGTATGGTAGCTGCAGCATAGTTGATTTAATTCAGATGTGCCTTTTGTTCCTATATGCTTGCCGCTAAGAAGGAATTTCCCATCAATCTTGTACTCTGACTAATTGCTGCCATGTATCTCTGATCCTAATCTCCATCTTGATGCTGCCATGTATTGCTAATTGGATATTCATACTACATTTCAGGTCGTCCTGCTCCGGAAAGGTCCTAGGCAGCATACCTGATCGTGTCCACAAGTTAAAAGTGCTCGTCGAAGCTGTGTTTTGTTTTGAACCTATTAGAGATATGACTATGAGCTCACTGTTATTGAAATTTGAGCAGTGGCTTTAGGTGTTAGTGAGCTAAGCTTTTGGTCACAGGTGGTGGATGTATGACTTTTGGTCACATGAGGTAGATGTTGTATGACTTTTGTCACATGTGGTAGATGTAGGGATGCTGATGGCTTGCTCATGCACAAACTTCATGTTTGCGAGCTTCTAATCTATTTTGTACTTATGATATGATATTGAATGTGACCGACCTTACATTGGGATATATGAATGAATTAGTGATCAATGGTTTGTGCCAATATATTTGATGATGTTCCTTGTCTGTATGGTTAATATATCTTGTGACGAATGTGTGTGCATTGATAACATATTAGTTTTGGGTTATTATGTACTGCTGATTAGCAACATATATATTGTCTCTGTGTGAATGATTCGCGTTGGACTGTTAGCCGCTAAAAGTGTTTATAGCCTCAAACTATGTGTCGCTATATATAGCCCCTAAGGCGTCAGACAGTCGGTCGCTCAACACATGTCGGTCGGCATAGGCTATAGCGACGCCACTTTCAGCGGCAGCAAATAAGTGTCGGCGTAGCTCTATACCGACTGACGGAGCATCGCGATATCGACCTATAGCGACCCACGGTGCGTCGCTGTTCTGGGGCTGTGGTGTAGTGATGACCATTTGAAGAAGGCATTTGTGTTCTTGGGTCAATACTTTGATTAGCCGTGCGGTGGGTAATTTTGGTTTGTCTAGGCATTATATTGGACACAGGGACAGGGTAACTGAGATGGTTTTCATGGTGAGTGCAGCAAGCTATTTCAATGTTGTATCTTTCCATGTTGCTGCGGTAGATATTGGAGATATTCAGCTATTGGGATGACGATTATGTTCTAGGTAACACACATAAGTGCTTACCACACATGTTTTACTGGGGTTTTGATGTATAAATCAATGACACTGATTTCAACCCACTTGCCTAATGAGTTTAAGATAGCAGCCAGAGTTGTAAGCTTTTTAGTAATTTTGTTATCCATGGTGGAAAGATATGCGGTAATCAAGACATTGATTTAGGACAAGGCCGATCAGTGCTTGATTCTTGACAGATTTCCTTGCTGGATATATCCTTGAGCAACTCATTTCCCCCTTGTCTCCAATGGGTGTTGCAATAGGTGAATTGTTGTCAACAGACCCGGACTGACCATATGATCCACACCTGGCACTCACGCAGATTCTGAAGATTCATTGGTGCATGTTGAGTGTTAACATATGAATAATGGCATCTAACCCATTTTCATATTCCAATGGTGCGTGCCTATACTTCTTACAAGCTGGGGCCACCTGTAAATAAAAGACAAATATCGATCCATTTGTAACTAATGCTCATGAACTGAGAAAAACAAACATATATTCGTGTATACCTTAATCTAAAAAATACCTTAATTTTTTGCATTCCACGACTCTTCAGTTGTAGCAATAGTCTGAATTTTAGGGTGGCCCCCTAACCTCGGGGCATGGATCTTCAAAGTCTTCCATGCTCTGTATTCAGCTTTGAGGGAATCTATCCCACCTATTACTATGTTGGCCACGACAGTAGGACCCTGCCAGTTTGTTCTTCAAACTTCAACATGCTCTGTGTGCAACCTTATGGCCTGTTCTGGACATCCAATTTTGCATTATTAGGTGATAGTGAAAGGCATGTAGTTCACAGCTTGCGTACTAGTATGAGGCAGCATAGATGCGTAGTTGTATCTATACTGACGGTTCATAGCCATGGGCTCACACATTTGTTTCTATTGGGTTCTGCTCTTTATGAGCCGCCTTTGGGGAAAAAAAAACTAGGCATTAGCAAAAACTGTTTCTATACTAGTATTGGATTGTCGCCGCCGGCCGTGCTGCCGGCCGTGGCCACCACACACGCCTCGCCGCGGCGTGCACGCTTAGGAAGCCCATGCACCTGCTGCAAGGACACCATTGGGGTGGGGAGTCTCCACTGTCCGAGGACGAAACATGAAGCACCCTGCAGCGGGAACACAAGTTACTGCAACGGTGCAGTAGTAGACTAAAGGCTACTACATTTATGGTGTGGCGGTGCAGTAGTAGACTAAAGGCTACTGCTAAACTGGACTTTCAGTATCAAAAAACAAATGTTGCGCACACACGTTTCTGCACACTAGATATGGTGAAATGGAACATGCAAAACTTCCACGTACTGAGGGTCGGAGAAAGTGAAGTTACAGCTAGCTAGGCGAATGTGTTTTCTTGCGAGAGTTTATTTGCTGCAGCTGTGGATGTTATAGTATTGGATTTTGCAAGCGCATTTTTCTATAAAAAGAATGTAAGATATATATACGGCAGCTAGACACCTACAGTAGTGTCAAATAGATCCACAAAAGCACAAACAAATACTTTTAACTTGTATGCACGAGAAAGAAAAAGGCTGCCATCATTATAAAGCTCAAGAGGCGGATCACACTTTTTTGTTTTTGCTAATTGTAATAGTGATAGCCACATCTCACTTGTTTTGCTACATTATATGTAGTTGCAGGATCATCCACTGCGGGTCTGCCTGCACTGCTTCGCCTCGCCACTCCACCGACTCGTCACTGCACCGCTAGCCTGACTCCACTGCCACCCTAGGTATAAATAACCTCTCCTCTCGGATAAGGGTCGTAGGTCATGAACCCAGTTAGACGTCTCCCGTCCGAAAGAGATACGGTTGGAGGTATGCAGATCTCTGCATGTCGATAACTGTATCTGTTTCGGATTGTCCACGTTACTTGGACAGCCCGCAGATGCGTAGATGAGGCTAGCTCCCATGGTCTGCCTTGATTCGAGACGGAGTTTCGGCATCACCTCCATGTTGTTCTCCGGATACACACTCTCCCTACAGGGACGTGTATCGGGAGAACAGCAGGGAGGTGCTGCCGAAATTCTGTCTTGGGTTGGGGCAGACAATGGGAACTAGCATCGTTTACGCATTCGCGGGTGGGATTAGGACCTATCCTCACCTATTAGATGGCAATAGGATGTAAGTACTTGGATGTAGATGTAAGTACTCGGATGGATGACAGTAGGATGGATGACCGTCAATGGATGTACTCGGGCCACAGAAGCAAGAGTGATTTCACGGTGACAAGCCTCTGAATCCTGTAATGTTCAAATGTCATTGGTTCGACCCTGGAGTAACGAGGCTCACACCTAATCTTGGGCTAGTTGAAATTCGACAGGATTCTGTCTATCCAGGAGCCGATGTATATATTGTGGCTCAACAGGCCATGCAGGTTTATTACACGCCATATGCGTGCAAAAGCAAAGAGCATCTCTTGGGTTGGTATATTGTGCACAAGATATCACCACATGCTAAACTACCTCTCCCCAACGATGAGGATTATAACTTCAACACAAACACGTATGATGTGGAGTTCTTTCAAGAAGCTGGGCTACAAGGGACGTTCATGATAGACATAACCGAAGCGATAGAAATAGAAGTAGAGAATGATGACGAGGACGCTGGGGATGAGGTGGTAAATGAGAAGGACATACAAATGCTAGAACGATTCCTTTTAGGTGAAGCAAATGAAGACGACGTCCCGTCTTTGGATATTGAGGAGTACTTAGACATGGTTGACAGCGATGATGACACTTATGCTCCGGCTAATGCCGATGATACAAATTATTTCTAATTCATGTAATATTATGTTATATTCTACTCCTGTTATGTTTTTTCTAATATTCTTAGGATCTAGGGTTTTATTTATTTTGCATATATTTCATTATGTTATTTCTAATACAACATTGTTTGTTCTGTTTAAATGCAGGAGGTCGATCCAAGATGTCGGGCGGACGTCAGAGGTCGATGAGCTCCCTGTACCAGGCCTCACAGGACGACGGGCCGTCTCGACAAAGGAGGGGGCGCCGCCGGAGGGAGCCGACTCCACCGGAGGAGGAGGCGGTCGTGGACGAGGTGCCGGCCACGCCCGAGGCCGAGGCTCCGGCGGACGAGGGGCAGGAGGAGCCCGAGCAGGAGGATGAGCCGTCGGCCGAGGCAAACGAGGGTTCGGCTGCCTCAGGGGCGTCCACGCCCTACTTGCGAGGTCCCGCCAGCCTCCCGACGCGACCGATACCACGTCACCAACGCCCAGTGATCTGCCCCGTTGGACAAAGGTACATGTTCTAACTACTCGTTCATATGATATGTTCAAAATTGAAATAAAAACTAATAATCTTTCTAAATCACTTGTGCAGGCATGGGAGTTTGTGGAGGGTCGCGGCCGCAAACCCAACGGCATCCTAGGTCTCTTGTGCCGTAAGCACTACCCCGACATAGTACAGTATGCCAGGAAGACATAGCCGGCCTACACCTTTGACCACTACACCGTCGCCCCAGACCCGGACTACCCCAACAAGGTGGCGAGGGTCAGAGCGGAGCTGTGGGTAAGTCTTCATCACACAACATCGCATTCATCGTACTTTTCTTGAATTACTTAGAGTTTGTATTGCATCTGTATGCATGACTTCTATAGGTGCGAGCAAGGGAAGGAGGCACAGGCGGAGGTGGTGAGTACAAGGACCTGCAAGAAGCTCGTCACCGACATCATCTACGAGGCGAGACTTCAGGCCATCGTCAACTATAATGCCACGGTCGAAGGACAGAGGGTGTCGAAGGTCGAGGCGAGAAGCATGACGCTGAGCCGGGCGCAGTACATTCAGGTAAGTGATTCCTTTTGAGATTAAGCTATGGTCATTTCATCTAACGCTTATATGTGAAATACTTGATGATGTGCACATGGTCCCACAATGGTGTCAGTCGTTTCCCGAGTGCTGGGAGATGATTGTGGACCGGTGGCTATCCGAAGAGTAGACCGCCCAGCACGCCGAGGCCCGGGAGGCGTGTCTGCAGATGCCAGTTGTACCACACCACCAGGGCAACTGCAACCTCGCCGAGTACGCACAAGCTTGGGTACGTGAAACACTTTATGTATTGTAACGCTCAAATGTTGCCTAATTACTAATCATCTTGTTGTCTTCCTCGTAGACGGCGTCACACGGTGGCCAGCCTTGCAGCACGTTCACGGCATACGCCATGTCCCACAAGGGCAAGGCCACCGCACCGGAGACCTCCTACAACCCCGACGACCCCCCCGAGGCGTACTCCAACTCTAGCATCCACACCCGCCTCACTGACTACACAGAGGCGGCAAGGGCGGTCCATGGGGCCGACTTTGATCCGGCCAGCGAGGACCTGGATGGAAGCATCGTGATGAGGGTCGGAGGAGGCAAGAAGCACGGGCGGTATTGGCTTGGCGACGGCGTCATCGACTCGTCCTCCACTCCCACTCTGGCCCAGCTCCGAGCACAGACCATGAGCGGGAGCATCCCCATACGCCCACGCCTGTCGCCTTCGCAGTCGTGGGTCGCCGAGCTCGAGGTTATTTTTGTTTTACTCGTCGTACATTGATGTTTAAATGTTTGCATTGTTCTAGCATTCCCTTTGTATTATCGCAGGCCCACCTAGAAAGAGAAAGGGAGGAGCGCCAACAGATGGAGGCCCAGATGCGGTCCCAGATGGAGGCCCGGTTGGAGGCCCAAGCTAAACAGATGGCAGACCTCATCGCGTTCATGGCCTCCCAGGGCATGCAAGTGCCCAAGGCGCTCATGGCCCCTCCACCGCCGTCTCAGAACACGGATGCTACTCCTATGAGTATTGATTTCTCAGTGTTTCGTTTCTGCATTTGCTTGTCTGACATAGACGTCTACTTTTTGCAGCATCCGTCGGCGGGTTCGAACAACCCGCAAGCGCCTGGATGGAACACGCCTAGGGTCAAGGCGGCACTACTTCTCCGGGGTGGCCAGGGCAAGGTTGGCCATGAGTGTGTTTAGAGTGTCGGCTCTAGTAGATTGTGAACTTTAGATTGAAAACTTATCATGTTTCGATGATAACTTGTGATGGTTAACTTTCGTTTGGTTCAAATATTATGATCAATGTGCTATATGCGTGGTGTATGTGAACGTGACATATATGTGATGAATGTGATATGTACATGTGATATATGTGTTATATGTGATGAATGTGATTTGTATGTGTAATGAAATGGAAAATTAAAAGAAAAAAAAAACAAAATTTCCCACTTTGCCGAGGGTTGCTCTCGGCAAAGGGTGCTTTTGCCGAGTGCAACGGTCATTGCACTCGGCAAAGCTGGGAAAAGCCTTGTTTCCTAGCTTTGCCGAGTGCAATGACCGTTGCACTTGGCAAAGGCTAATGTTTGCAGAGAGCCTGGCCATACTGACTCTCGGCAAAGAGTTTTTTTAAAAAAAAAGAAAAATTTTGCCAAGAGCCACGCCAGCAAGACTCTCGGCAGAGATTTTTTTTAAAAAAAAAGAAAAACGTTTGCCGAGAGCATGGCCTAACTAGCTCTCGGCAAAGAATTTTTTCAAAAAAAAAAAGAAAAAATTTTGCCGAGAGCCACGCCAGCAAGACTCTCGGCAGAGATTTTTTTTAAAAAAAGAAAAACGTTTGCCGAGAGCATGGCCAGACCGGCTCTCGGCAAAGAGTTTTTTTTAAAAAAAATAGAAAAACTCTTTGCCGAGAGCCAGCCAGATAGGCTCTCGGCAAAGAAGGCAAACGCAAGGGGGCCGTTAACGGCGCCTTTTCGTTGCCGAGAGCCACGCGGGCTCTCGACAAAGAAGGCTTTGCCGATCGGATTTTTGCCGAGGCCGCTTTGCCAAGAGCTACGCTCGGCAATGCCGAGGGTCTGAGAGGCTTTGCCGAGAGCCTGGGGCCCTCGGCAAAGCAGCCGGCTCCAGTAGTGTATGCGATTGAGTCGACTGGGAAATAGGAAAACTGAATGTATTAATAGAACGAACTGGAAATTGTTCAGCTTAGTTGCACCATGAAACCAACAGCCTGCACAGGGCCTACCATTACAAAAGATTTGGAGAAATGACAAAACAGGCTTGGAGCAACATCGTGACCGAGCACCACCACCTTATTCGCCACCCGACCAGTTGTCATCAAAGGCCCTAGGTGACACAGCCACGAGACGATACACTGAACCAAAATGAAAACATACTATCAGTTATATTATATGACACATTCATTGATAAAACAGGAATTTCTGATTGCTTGGATATATTTCTTGAATCAGAGGACATCCCAATATGCACATATTTTGACCTAATTCTTGTTCACATGGAGTTAAGTCAAAACTTTTGATTCAGTAAAAAGAGTGGCAGGCATGCTAGGGAAATCAGAAGATGGCAGCATTACCATCAATCCGGGACCAGCAAATCCGTCACAGGCTCAGGAAAAGTAAACACAATCACTAATTGGTGGTCCTTAATAAGATGGGAACCAGGAAATAGAGTATGGAAGAGGTAAACTGGATTGGAGATGAGAACAGCCACTGTTTCCATCAGCAATTAATCAGGGTACAGATTTTATAGTCACCAATGCACCATGGAAATGTAATTCCACTACTAGTCACATTATAATCCTGGTGAGATAATAATAACAATTCTGAACTACAACAGTTCATACTAAGAATAATATAGATTTTGAATAATGGATGTAACTGTAAAGGGTGTTGTTATGTGCTCTACTTTATGCCTTGATGAGTAATTACAGCTTAGAATATATTGGAACAAGGTTCAATTTTTTTTAATTGGAGTATGAAGCATAAAGAACACTAATAGTTACTTACAACCTTCTGGCCTTGGGAGCTTCTTGAAAGTGATTTGCTCTTTAAGTATGCCATTTCTATTCAAGACCTTCACAATTTGCCTGACCTTATCCTTGACCCTTAGTTTCTCTTCACATTCTATGCTGACTTCCTTAAGATGTGCACATGAAAATGATTGCTCTATTCGAACATGTTTTCTTTCGCCTTGGCCTGCACATAAGAGATTCTACAGGACACAACATACAAGTACAGATAAATCGAGTATACATTACACATTCATTAGTACAGTGATAACATATATCCTGAAAATCTACCTTGTCACTACGAAGCTGAAGTGTAAGCTTTTCAAGAATTGGTGTGTGCTGAAGAATGCGAACCAGTGGATGCATGTCAACATGCCTGCACCACATGTCGAGTAAAAGAGTCTTCAATCTTCCAAATATGGGGCAACATTCGAAATCCCTTTTGTAGATATACTACACAAGGAGCAAAATACCAGAAACTCAAATTTTCCACCTTATGAAATGAAATAATTGAGGCAAGTGGAAACTTTGGTCGATCTTTTAGACTCACAAATAAATAAGAAAATGACAGAACTACACCTTAAGCCTCTAAATTGTCATTTTGCCTAGTCAGGATCAGGATCCTGTTATATAATGAAATTGCATAATCCAATCATGCACTCTAACAAAAATAAAAAGTTGAAGGCTAGCATGAACCAATCAATAGTACAAGAGCTTGATTGGACATACGTACAATAGTTAATGTTTGATTTTGACTTATGCAAATACAATGAGAGATGCTCATAACCTATATTACTTCGTAAGCTTTTCTGCATCTGAAACAGTGATATATTGGCCATAGAGGCAGATGCTATCAACTCCTAAAGAAACTGACAAGGACCACTCAGTCTAAGAACTGTAGAATGGATTATGCACACAATTGACAGCTACAGATATTAACAATAATCTATCATAATCATCAGAAAGAAACAATGAAAAAAGTATGTCAGCCAAGTAATGACAGTGACAGCACCAATGTGTGATAATGAAAAAGCATGTTGTTTGTGTTTATGCATGTAAAACTATATAGCAAAAAACAGTTAGAGTAGATACGGAGTACAATATAAGTGGAAGCAAGAAGCATACCACTTCAGGTTGATCCTTCAACTCCAAATTTATAGCATTGGACAGAACATTCAGAAGTATGCTCTCCCAACAGGATAACCATGACAACCTTCACAGCTTTCATCAGTACAACCCCCACACTTATCCTTGCACTCATAGCGGGAAAGATCAATGGACGCGGTTTGTAGCAACGACATGCTCTCAAGCAAAGGAGTCTTGCCTCCACACTGAAGAAGGCGCAGTGAAACAATACCAGGTGCCGAAATACTGACGCGGTGATCCACAGGGAAGTTGCATTCAGTAAGGAACAGACGCTTCAGCGATGGAAAGGACATGCTGCGCACCCAAAGGCCGCACTTCTCTATCTTCAACTCCTCTAACACTGGACAGCTTGAGAAATCCACAGAATCTTTTTCCCAATAAACATGGTGGACATCCAGGTTCCTCAGGTGCTGGGAGATGAGAGGCACAATGAGCTCCCATCCACAGCCAACAACGTCGACTTTGAGCACCTGAACCTTGCACGCCAGCGCGTACTGGATCCACGAGTCGAAGTACAGGTTCGGCTCTGGCTCCTCAGGCTCACCAGCGTAATCATCCCAAGTCAGATACGCCTCCTCCACCTCACAGCTGACGAGGGGCAAATGGCCGCGGGCGGCAATGAGACGGCTCACGAACCTGTCCAAATCCTGGGCGGTCCCGAACCTCGTCTTGGGGACGACGAGGCGCAGGGCGGGCATGCCCTTCCAGAGGTGCCGCCACCGGCGGGCGAGCACGGACGTCTGCACGGCCTGGTCCACCGGCAACAGGGAGAGCACGTGGTGGAGCAGCGCGTCGGGGAGATCGCTGATGCGGTCCTCGCCGCTCGCTGCCGCCGCCTTCTTGTTAATTCCGTCGAACAGGTTGTGGGCACTAAGATGTTCTGCGAGAGCGGCGAGGCGGCCATTGAGCGGGGAAGGAGAGGGAAGCGGAAATGTGTGGAATATAGGATCAACTCACCTCGATGCAGTACTGGCTGCTCCTTGCTTCGGCTGCCGGCACTCAGCGGCGGCGAGAGAACGAGACGACCCCGACGGAGAGACCTTCGTCGACACCCCGCGGAAGGAAATGGGGGACTCTTTACATTTTTTGAAGACTTGGAGGAGGTGAAGAGACTTGACACTTGACAGCTCTCCCAGACGGTCTTTGGGTGCTTTGGACTTTGGTCCCTCTCCGTCTCCGATGGGCTCGAGGCCCGTGCTCCCCTGTCAAGTTAGCGTTTAGATTCCCAAGAGATTTTAAGAAGAGAATCTAGATAGAACAAATCTCAAAATTCTAAAATTTCATCCAAACAAAATATGATTTTCGGAACGCTCTAACCGGAGCCTTCGACGTTCGAACGCTGTGGAGGGTATAGACCCGTATACCCTCATGGCTGCTCACGGGTCACGCCGGAGGAGGTGGCCCAACTCCGCAGAACAGGCCGCGTGGATCACCCAACTGATCGCGTACCGCGTGGGACTTATGGAGACCAACTTAACGATCAAGGGAACCTGGTCGGTTAGGATAGATTTTTGTATCCCATGTGGATATGGTTGTCGTAACCGATTAGAACTAGATTTCTCAGATCTGTAACCTTACCCCGTACTGTATAAGGCGGGCAAGGACCCCCTCAATTTTTCTTATACACAATCAAATACAGTCCACAGAGACGCAAGACGTAGAGTGTTACGCTGTTTCCGCAGCCTAAACCTGGATAAACCCTTGTGTTCGCCTTGCATCACCATCTAATTCGTTATCTCACGCACCTCCACCGATTAATCTACTACCGTGGGCATACCCCTCGGTAGACTATCGACCACATCTCGTCGACAGTGGCGCGCTAGGTAAGGGGTGTGCGTGCAGATCTCATGGCGAGCCAGATGGTCATCTTCCCTGCTTCCATGGTCCTCCCGACGAGCCAAACGTTCACGATCGGACGTTCACCTGAACCACAGGCGTGGATGGCACCGTCGAAGTCGTGGAGGCGGTGCAGACTCTTCCTGCGCCAACCGAATCTACAACAGCACCGGCGGATCTGATCCCGAGATTACTCTCAGGGTCGTCTTCTCCAACAACTCGTCATCTGCTTCCCTGCTACCAAGGGAGACGGCTTGACAACTCTGATCTGATCGAGTCCATCGATCAGGTCACTACGGGCCTATCCGAAACCCTAACCTTGGTAGAGTCGATTAGAGATCAATCTGCCGAGGATGGCTACGGCCCCATCCGTTATCACCAGACCGAGCAACCTGCTCGGGCTAGCCACCAGAGGCATCTAGATTCCGATCTGGTGGTCACGGCAACTCCTGAAGGGCGAACGGTCCATTACCGACAAGCTCCCACTACTGGCCTGAGGTCGGTGGACTATGAGTTCCTGACGGAGCATCCATCCACCGTTTACCCGTACGGGCTGGTGAACATGGCATCTGAGTACATAGTCCGCATCCCGCATCTATTTGTGAATCCCGCTGAGCGCGACCACGTTTCGAATCTATTAGAGCTGCCTAAGATCGACTACCCTACCCCCGTCGTCAACATGGTGGATATCAGGCAGATTGGTGGGGCTGTAACACCTCTGGGTGTTAAGCATGCATTATCATTTCAAAACATAAGCATTCAACAGCATTACATGTTTAACATTGTTTGGATTGTATCACTTTTCAAATTTAACTTGAAAAAAAAAACAAATAAATGGAAACCCTAAGTTTAAAATAAATGTTAAAAAGTTAGTGTACTTTTTAGAAGTAGCAATTTTAATTAATGTAGAATAAATCAACTTGATTATTTGGAGCAAAAAAATTTGATTCAAATCCTCCTCAAATTCTGTTTTAAAAATTATTCTAAATAAATGAGTTTGATTTTTAAATTAGCTTTAAATCTCAAATTTAAAATCTTTTGGGAATTTTGAAAAATGTTCTATATGAAAGTTGTAGAGAATAAAATTTTGAACAACTTTTGTTTTGGGTCAAATTTCTGAAAACCTCGTTTTCATCCCCAAAATTTGAATTTCAAACAGAAATTTGAAATCTGGAAAATGTTTGGAAAAAGAAAAAATCGAAATTTCGTTACTGGGCTTCGGCCTCACTTCTCGGCCCACGGCCGAAGCCGGCCTGGCCCGCCTCGCGCCCCCGCCCGCGCCCGCGCGCGCGCTCGCGCCAGCGCACGCCGCGCTCAGGCCGCGGCCGCCGCGTGGCCGCAGCTCGCCGCCTCCGGCGTACGGGTGGCGAGCCGTGGGCTCCACCGGCCGCGCCACGCGCCTTGAAGCCGCGCCCGCCTCTCCCTCGCCAGTCGCGCTCGCGTTTTCCTTCTCCCGGCCTCGCGCGAGCAGCAGCCGCAGCCGCTCGCCGCCTCCACGCGCTCACCGCCGTTCCGCCCGAGAGCTCGCCGCCGTTCCCGCTCAACGGCCGCACCATTTCTCGATTCATCTCGCCACCGGCTCCGCCACACCCTCCTCTTCTCCGAACGGGGTTCGGTATCTCTCGCTCGCCGACGGTGAGGCTCAATCTCTTCTTTCCCGCCCGCACCACCGTCGCCGGCCACCGAGCTCGAGCTCCGCCTCCGGCGCCCTCGCTCCCTCCTTCTCCTCTTGTTTCGCGCGGTTGTGCTCACAACCCTTTCACGGGAGCCATGCGTGCTCGGGGATTCGACTCCGAGCCAGAGGTCGGCCGTTGGCCGACGGCGACCACCGCTCCGCCTCCGCGAAGTCGGGGCCACGGCGCCCGTGGCCGCGCTCCGCGTCCGCCTCCTCCCCTCTTCAGTGGCTGGGCCACCGGCTTGGGCCGAGCCGCCAAGCCGGGCCGCCCCCTCCCTTCTGTTTCCCGCGCGACGCCCAGCCCATTCCGGCCGCGGGCCAATGCTGCCGCGTGGGCCGGCCCGTTCGGCGATTTCAAATTTAGTTTTTGAATTCTTATTATTATTTGGAAAATAAAATGCTTTAGAAAATGTTGTGTACAATTTATGGCTCCAAAAATCATGAAATAAATTTTAAAATGTTCCTTGTGAATAGATCTACAGTTTAAAAATATCCCATGTTATTTTTGTGACACTTTACTGTACATTTTTATTTAATTGTTATATATGCTGTTATCTTATAAAAATTTTAGTAAATAAACTAATAAAGAGAAAAATGTGATTCTTGTTGCATTAATCTTCTTTAGTGATATACTTTCTAGGAAAAATGCTAGTGAAGCATGTTCTGTGGAAAATTTTTGAAGTGTAGTTCAAATGCCTTTATTTGTTAATATTTGTTATTTTTAGTAGAAGGCAATAATTGTATATAACATACTTATGATAATTTTTGTAGTATGTTAGTTTATGGTTGGTAACCTAGGAAAAATGTGAAATCTGTTGTTTGATACTTTTCTTAGTATAAAACAATTTCATGCTCACATTTAAGCCATAACTTGTTTATTTTGTACAAGTAGTTTTACAGTTCCTTTTACCATGAAAATTTAGTGGTAGATTAGTTAGAGTAAGAATACTCTACTGTCATTTTTGTAGATTTTTATCTACACCAGAGATAGGTGTTGCAGAACAACCCTAGCTAAATAAGGAATAAATGATTAGTCTTTATGAGAATTTAAGAAAAATAAAATATGTTTGGTGTATCTTTGAAGCATCATTATGCCTTGCTGATGTTGTGGTTGAGCTAGGTTGGTAAGCTCTGGTAGCTTAGGTTCAATTGTATGTGTAGATGGTAGCCTAACTAATAGAAGGATAAGGTGTATGTTTTAGGTTACATGTTCTTGGATGATGTTGACTACCTTGTAGAAGATGAAGTTTTGCACTAACTGCTCATTCCATGTGCTCGTCTGCATCTCATGTCACTTCATCATTCCATCATATTCCGATGCATCATTCACATGCCCTTATGCACTTGCATCATACAGGATCGCAGGAGGACTCGCAGGCAGCAGTACCGGAGGAGCAGGCTTGGACGGACCAGCAGGAGCCCCAGGCACAGGAGGTGCCCGAGGAGGAAGAGCCAAGCGAGGAGCTGCCGGAGTGCGTCGATCACCACCCTAGTTCGTTCGAAAGAGGCAAGCCCCGGAGCATTATAAGTCTCCTATTTTACAAAAGCTATTCCTTATTAACTGGTTTATAATTATATATTGTTGCATTAAGTCATAGGAGTTGAGTGGAACCGTTGTTGCATTACTATCCTTGTCCACCAGAATAATGTTACCTTATTAGGTCAGGATCGAGTAATTCGCTTAGCCATGCTTAGATCGGTAGAAGTCGGGTGATTTCCTGTCACCTGCGAGTTATAGGTGAATACCTGGCTATGGTTAGCAGTATTGGTGAATTTTGACAAGTAACCAAGTGTTGTTGAATAAACGGAGACCGGGCGGAGTCTTATAGGGTTTTGGACTATAGTGATTCCGTCCGTGTCGGTTAAGGACCGATCGTTGCTCGTCCCTCTTGTCATGTTGAACGCATGCCTCACATTTAGCTGGCCGGATAAAGTACCTTTCGACCGCGAAGCTAGTGACACTTTTTGAGCCGGGATAAACTCGGGTTGGCAGACTGGCGTTGAAGGGGGTGTACGGGGACGCGAAGAGTGAGCCCAAGGTGCGTCCTGGCAGTCGGGCGGTCCCTGGGTAGTGCGATCCATGATTGTTATCCCGCGGCTTCTTGGAAAGTGTCATTGGTGATCTACGCAACCCTGACGGGGGAAGCATGGTTTGTGTGAGGAATAAATCTCCAGCTGGATAGGAATTCGATTCGAATCGCCGTCGCTCCCGGTTAGTGAGCACTTGACTCGAGCTATGGCATCGTAGTGTTAATGATGGAACACAGATGGTTATGTGGTTAATGTTGGAAATGCTAAACCTGAGATGGTAACCTTTGATGTTAATGGTTAATCAAGTGATTGCTTTAGCATAGGTGCTTACCTAGCATGAATAGGTTATCATAAAATGATGCTAAAAGTACTTATTATTAGTTACTCCTAATAACTTATGCCTTTCGCAAATGAGTCAAGCCAGTACACTATTTAAAGCCTTGCATGCTCCTTGGTGTCATGTTGTTTCTGGTTTATGACGGGTAAGTCTAGCTGAGTACATTCTCGTACTCAGGGCGTTGTTCCCATTGTTGTTGCAGATGGTCAGATGTACTACGGGTACTGCTCCAACTGTCTGTATCCGGCGATGGGTGACAACTAGGACCTTGGGCAGAGGTCGTTCCGTTTGTCTTATCTACTGCTTTTGTGGACTATGACTATCTACTGGCACTGTAATTGAACTAAGGGTGCGTGCGTAAAACTATTTGCTTTCGCTACTTTTTGTTGAACTTTGTTGTAATAACTTTTATTTCTGAACTCCGATGTATTTTACCTTGGTCGACTTTATGTATCGTGTGAACTGTGGCTGCTAAATCAGTACGATCTTGGTTGTATGTTGGTTGGTTTGAAATCCTTCGTGATTTCACGGAATCTCGAGTTATACGGGTTTAAGTTTGTTAAATTAACCGCCTCGGTGGGAGATTGGCTTACTTAATCTCGTATAATTACGTTGATCCGTTACAGCTGGTATCGGAGCATGGTTTAGCATGTTACTGTTCACATGAGTATTTAAAAACAAAACTGTGTTTTCAAATGAGCTTTTGAACTTAAAAGTGTGCCAGTGGTCATATCCCTTATGCCCGATAAGGACTCTAGGTGGCTTATTTAAGTACTAACTTGGGGGTTTGCATCATATTTAAATTTCGTCGCTCATACGGCGTGCTATTGTATGAGTGCCATTCACTTGAGTGGTAATGTATGGATCAATTACCTCTACGCCTTGGTAAGTGAGAGTTGTGAGTGCATGGTCGGATACACTGCCGATCTAGGGGAGTGCTTAAGTGATTCCGAAGTACTCACGTGCCATGCGCATGTTTGTATGAGAGTATCTTTGAGGGGGAATTCCGTCATGCCGTGACGATGCCGTCAATAGGACGATGATTCGGGTAGTGGTTACCGTTATACTCGTATCTGGGGATGCGTGTAGAGCGAGTAACTTACTTTACTGCTTTCTTGCATATTTTCATACTGTGAGGTTTGGGCTGAAGTGATTTTTTCTGCAGGTACATAACAGCGCTTTCGAGTAGCACGTATTAGTTACGTTACAAGAGATCGTTGTATGCCACCGTTTAATCCGATAGTAGTATTAATTTCCTAAGTTTGTGAGGACGTACGGAACGTGCATGCATCATGTTATGCATTTCATTCATGGCATTGTTCCTCCCCTTATAAGTTGCTTATCCCATTTCGATAAAAATGCCAACTTAAAAATCTGTTCTCACCACGGTAATAAAATTTTTGCTACAGATGGCACGTACCAAGCAGACCGCTCGCAAGTCCACCGGCAGAGCTCCCCGTCATCAGCTTGCTCCGCGCACTCACCAGCGTCACACTTTTCTTGGAGAGTTTGGGATGCCTACACTCTTGTGGAGAGTGCTCAGCTATGTAGGCTATCATGATGGGATGGAGCCCCGCTATTTTTGGTCAAATGAGCGGATGGGCGAAGGACTTTTGGTGACTGTGGAAGCAGTAGTTCGTCCCCGAGGTGATGGTTCTGAGTGGACCGGTTGGCGTTTTGAGTCAACTGGCAGGACCCCTGAAGAAGCCGCTGAGAGGGCAGCCTTTGGGATCCTGAGGGATATCATGGATCGTTTTCCTCAGGAGTTGGCAGCAGCTATAGTTGGAGTCTTTCCGAGGGGCAACCCCTCCACCGACTCGTGGCAGCAGGCTAGGGGCAGATCTTTGGAAATTAGTGCAGCAGAGGCACAAAACAGTGACAACCCTGCTATGAGTACCATGTTCGCAGTGATGAGGGCTTTCGATGGAGTGGAAGGTAGTCTGAGACGTGTTTCTGGTGCTCTTGGTCAGGCTCGTGATGACCGCCGTCAGCTTCAGAGAGATCACGACGCCGAGATTGAGAGGCTCACCGCTGAGATGGCCCAGTTGACTCGTCAGAGAGATCAGGCTACTCAGAGGACTGTGGTCTTTGAGGGAGATGTACGTGCCCTGAGAGAGCAGCTTGAGCGACTAACCACCGCCCACAGGAATGCTGAGAGCATGTTGGCTCATGTGCTCCATCAGAGGAATGAAGCCTGGTCCGCAGAGAATGTGTTGAGAGCTAGGCAGTTTGAGCTAGAGCAACGGTTGGCCGATGCAGAGGAGTACAATGATAACTTGCATGAAGAGGTCCATAGGCTGAACAATCAGCTTAACCCTTATGACCTCCCTGGCGCAGCAGAGATGGATTTGGATGCAGACGAAGATCCTGAAGAGCCCGTGGCGCCAGCTGAGGAGCACGACGACGCTGCAGTTGGCGGCAACGCCGACGTCTCTGACCTAGACAGCGACCACGATGAGTAGGCTAGTAGTTGTTGCGCTAGCTACTAGGTCCCGCTTGCATGATCTTTTGCGTTGTTGGCACTTGAGCATGTAATAATGAGTAGAAAGACTAGAGCTTGATGTAAGGTTGGAAAGTTTGGATGTGTTTGTGGCGGTATCCGAACGTCCAAAGTCCAGTGTATGTATGCTGGCAACTTGGTTGTAATGGACGCGATGTGTGTGCTTTAAGTAATATAATTAGTGATGTTGTGTTAATTGGAATGATTTATTGTGCCCCTGTTTTATTGTATGAATTTGTTCTCTCCAGTGAATTCAGTTCGGCATAATTTTTCATTCGGTTGCAATTTCTACAACATCACCTAATAATTACTGTTGCTGAAACATGCAGATGCCGAACACTCGTCGTACCGTGTATGGTACCGCCGAGGCTGGTGGCAGTGCAGCTGCTAATGATGACCGTGATCCACCACCGCCTCCTCCACCCTACACGGCAGAACAGTTTTTCGCCCAATTCCTGGGAAGCCAACGCAATATGGAAAGTATGCAACAGAATATGGAGGCTGCGCTGCGCAGTATCGCAGATAATACCCGTCGGGGGATAAACCAGGGTGGCCACGAAGCAAACCAATACAGCAGTTTTAAGGACTTCATGGATACTCGTCCACCGATCTTCAAGGAAGCCGCAGAACCTTTAGATGCAGAAGAGTGGATTAATACGATGGAAGATAAGTTTCGTGTCTTAAGAATGACTGAAGTGTTGAAGACTGAGTACGCAGCTCATCAGCTTCAAGGTCCGGCAGGAATGTGGTGGAAGCATCACCGCACCACCTTTCCTCCCCATGCCCATATCTCTTGGAGGGAGTTCACTGAAGCCTTCCGTGGAACATACATTCCACCTGGTCTGACCGAGATGAAGCTTGGGGAATTCCTGGCATTAAATCAAGGCACGAGGACTGTGACTCAATACCTGCATGCCTTTAATAACCTGAGCCGTTATGCTCCGGACATGGTGGATACGGATGCCAAGAAGATCGCTAGTTTCAAGAGAGGCCTGAGTCCCAAGATGATGAAACATGTGGGTACAAACATGAGAACTAATTTCAATGACTTCGTTAGTGATTGTCTGAAGCAAGAAAAGAACAACAATGTTTATGCCGCTTCCAAGATCCGTAAGAGAGCTTTTGAGTCGGGTTCATCTCAGTCCAGGGCCCCAGTGACCAATCGCCCGGCTTATCGATCGCCCGTTCCCGGTGCAAGGTTTAGGCCACCGCAACGGAAGAATCAGAATGCTCAGCCACCCCAGAGAAACCAGAAGCCGTTTAAGATGGCATTACCTCAAACAAAGACAGGACAAGGCAGTTCATCGGGAACCGTGGCTCAAGTGAAGGGACCGTGCTTCAACTGCAACCAACCTGGGCACTTTGCAAAGTATTGTCCCTATCCTAAGAAACAACAAACGCAATATCAAGCCCGTGTGCACCACACCACTGTGGAGGATATCCCTGAAGGAGAACCGGTAACAACTGGTATGTTTTCTATCAACAATCATCCTGCAGTAGTCTTGTTTGATTCCGGATCATCTCATTCCTTTGTAAGTCAAGCATTTGTTAAAAGGCATGAGCAAAAGATAGTTGAATTGGAATGTGCATATAAAATCAGTTCAGCTGGGGCTGATCTGTTGACTAATCAGATTGTTCAGGGAGTAACCCTAAACATAGCAAACCGGCATTATAAGCTTAACCTGATAGTCATGCCAGGGTTAGTTTTGGACGTGATCATGGGTATGAACTGGATGAATCGCATGAGAGTTGTAATTGATGTTGGAGGAAGGAGTATCTCTCTTAAGGAACCCAATGGGGAAGGCACCTTTCGAGTGGTCCTACCTAGGAGGGTAGACCTAGCTAGCACATCTTGTGCGGTCCAAACTACTCTGCTAGTCCAGATTCCAGTGGTCTGTGAGTTTCCAGATGTGTTTCCAGAGGAGTTACCTGGACTGCCGCCAGACCGAGATGTTGAGTTTGCCATTGAGTTGATTCCAGGAACAGCACCAATTTCAAGAAGGCCTTATCGGATGCCTCCCAATGAGTTAGCAGAATTGAAGAAGCAACTTCAGGACTTGCTAAAGAAAGGGTTGATTCGTCCCAGCTCGTCCGAATGGGGATGCCCCGCTCTGTTTGTGAAAAAGAAGAAGGATAACTCCTTACGCATGTGCGTGGATTATCGGCCACTGAATGCAGTGACAATTAAAAACAAGTATCCTCTTCCTCGGATTGATATCTTGTTTGACCAATTGTCCAAAGCCAAAGTGTTCTCTAAGATAGATTTGAGATCAGGGTACCACCAGATAACGATTAGGCCACAAGATGTGCCTAAGACTGCGTTCTCTACCAGATATGGTTTGTACGAGTACCTTGTCATGTCCTTCGGATTGACAAATGCTCCTGCATACTTCATGTACTTGATGAATTCGGTTTTTATGCCCGAATTGGACAAGTTTGTGATAGTGTTCATTGATGACATACTGATATACTCAGAAAATGAAGAAGAACACGCAGAACACCTCCGGATAGTCTTGGCTAGACTCAGAGAACATCGACTGTATGCTAAGTTCAGCAAGTGTGAGTTCTGGCTTAGGACAGTTCCTTTTCTCGGCCATGTGTTGTCTGAAAATGGTATTTCTGTAGACCCTAGTAAAGTACAAGAGGTTATGGACTGGAAGTCACCAACTTCAGTTCACGAAGTTCGCAGTTTCCTTGGTTTAGCCGGTTACTACCGTCGCTTCATACCAGAATTCTCGAAGATTGCCAAACCAATGACAAGCCTGTTACAGAAGGATCACAAGTTTGTATGGACAGAGGAGTGCGAAGCAGCTTTCTGTACTTTGCGGAAGTTGTTGACCACTGCTCCTGTTCTGGCCCAACCAGACATAGAAAAGCCGTTTGACGTTTTCTGTGACGCATCCAAGAGTGGGTTAGGATGTGTGCTGATGCAAAATGGAAGAGTCATTGCTTACGCGTCACGACAGCTGAGGAAACATGAAGTTAACTATCCTACACATGATTTAGAGCTTGCAGCAGTGGTGCATGCTCTAAAGATTTGGAGGCACTACCTGTTGGGTAATGTGTGTAATATCTTCACGGATCATAAGAGTCTCAAATACATCTTTACCCAATCCGAGTTGAACATGAGACAGAGGAGATGGTTAGAGTTGATAAAGGACTACAATCTGAACGTGCACTATCACCCTGGAAAGGCTAATGTAGTAGCAGATGCACTGAGCAGAAAATCTCATGCAATTGATGTGCGACCGTTGTTTGAAGAAGGGTTCAATTTGTTACATCCAGCTGTGTTGCATAATATTCAGATCAGTTGCACTCTAGAAAGCCAGATCATTGATGGTCAGAAAGCAGATAAGGGAATCTTTCATATCAAAGAAAAGATACAGAGAGAACCCACCAAGCACTTTCGCTTGGATGAACAAGGAGTGTTATGGTTCAAGGATCGACTGGTAGTACCTAAGGATAGAGAGCTCAAAAACAAGTTGATGGATGAGGCCCATCGTTCTAAGCTATCTATTCACCCCGGAAGTAGCAAGATGTACCAAGATTTACGACCCCGTTATTGGTGGACTAAGATGAAAAAGGAGATTGCAGCATACGTTGCTCGATGCGACATGTGTTGTAGAGTTAAAGCTCTTCACATGAGACCTGCAGGACTTCTACAACCTTTGTCGGTACCCGATTGGAAGTGGGATGATATAAGTATGGACTTTATTACTGGTCTCCCCACCACACAGAAAGGCCATGATTCCATTTGGGTAATAGTCGATCGCCTTACTAAGTCAGCTCACTTTCTGCCAGTCAAAACAAGTTTCCGACCACCTCAATATGCAGAAAAGTATATTGCGGAGATTGTCCGATTGCATGGAATACCAAAAACCATAGTGTCTGATCGTGGTTCACAGTTTACCTCTCACTTTTGGGAACATCTTCATCAAGGTTTGGGCACTAGTTTGATTCGTAGCACGGCTTACCACCCACAGACTGATGGGCAGACAGAAAGAGTTAATGCAGTACTGGAAGATATGCTTAGAGCTTGTGTGTTATCATCCAGAGGTTCATGGGAATCCTGGTTACCGTTGGCAGAGTTTGCTTATAATAGCAGTTACCAAGAGAGTATCAAGATGGCACCATTTGAAGCTTTGTATGGCCGGAAGTGCAGAACACCGTTAAATTGGGTAGAGCCCGGAGAAAGAAGGTTTTACGGAATTGATTTTGTAGATGAGGCAGAGAAGAAGGTCCGTGTTATTCAACAAAACATGCAAGCTGCACAGTCTCGTCAGAAGAGTTATGCGGATAAGAGAAGAAGACCATTGGAATTCCAAGTAGGTGACTATGTCTATTTAAAGGTTACCCCAATGAAGAAGAAACGGTTTGGAATCAAGAAGAAACTGTCTGCTAGATATATAGGGCCATACCAGATTTTGGAGAAAAAGGGCCCCGTAGCATATAAGTTACAGCTACCAGAAGAGATGAGTTCGATCTTTCCCGTCTTCCACGTATCCCAATTAAAGAAGTGTCTACGTGTTCCAGAGGAGAGAATACAACCTCAGGGTATTCGGATCAAGGCAGATTTGGAATATCGCGAGCAACCAGTTCGAGTCCTGGATACTAAGGACCGAGTCACTCGAAATAAAGTGGTCACAACCTACAAGGTTCAATGGAGTCACCATGACGAGAGCGATGCTTCTTGGGAAACGGGAGAATACCTTCAAACTGCGTATAAAGATTTTTACGATAAATGGTTCGTAACTCAAAATCTCGGGACGAGATTCTTATAAGGGGGGAGGGCTGTAACACCTCTGGGTGTTAAGCATGCATTATCATTTCAAAACATAAGCATTCAACAGCATTACATGTTTAACATTGTTTGGATTGTATCACTTTTCAAATTTAACTTGAAAAAAAAAACAAATAAATGGAAACCCTAAGTTTAAAATAAATGTTAAAAAGTTAGTGTACTTTTTAGAAGTAGCAATTTTAATTAATGTAGAATAAATCAACTTGATTATTTGGAGCAAAAAAATTTGATTCAAATCCTCCTCAAATTCTGTTTTAAAAATTATTCTAAATAAATGAGTTTGATTTTTAAATTAGCTTTAAATCTCAAATTTAAAATCTTTTGGGAATTTTGAAAAATGTTCTATATGAAAGTTGTAGAGAATAAAATTTTGAACAACTTTTGTTTTGGGTCAAATTTCTGAAAACCTCGTTTTCATCCCCAAAATTTGAATTTCAAACAGAAATTTGAAATCTGGAAAATGTTTGGAAAAAGAAAAAATCGAAATTTCGTTACTGGGCTTCGGCCTCACTTCTCGGCCCACGGCCGAAGCCGGCCTGGCCCGCCTCGCGCCCCCGCCCGCGCCCGCGCGCGCGCTCGCGCCAGCGCACGCCGCGCTCAGGCCGCGGCCGCCGCGTGGCCGCAGCTCGCCGCCTCCGGCGTACGGGTGGCGAGCCGTGGGCTCCACCGGCCGCGCCACGCGCCTTGAAGCCGCGCCCGCCTCTCCCTCGCCAGTCGCGCTCGCGTTTTCCTTCTCCCGGCCTCGCGCGAGCAGCAGCCGCAGCCGCTCGCCGCCTCCACGCGCTCACCGCCGTTCCGCCCGAGAGCTCGCCGCCGTTCCCGCTCAACGGCCGCACCATTTCTCGATTCATCTCGCCACCGGCTCCGCCACACCCTCCTCTTCTCCGAACGGGGTTCGGTATCTCTCGCTCGCCGACGGTGAGGCTCAATCTCTTCTTTCCCGCCCGCACCACCGTCGCCGGCCACCGAGCTCGAGCTCCGCCTCCGGCGCCCTCGCTCCCTCCTTCTCCTCTTGTTTCGCGCGGTTGTGCTCACAACCCTTTCACGGGAGCCATGCGTGCTCGGGGATTCGACTCCGAGCCAGAGGTCGGCCGTTGGCCGACGGCGACCACCGCTCCGCCTCCGCGAAGTCGGGGCCACGGCGCCCGTGGCCGCGCTCCGCGTCCGCCTCCTCCCCTCTTCAGTGGCTGGGCCACCGGCTTGGGCCGAGCCGCCAAGCCGGGCCGCCCCCTCCCTTCTGTTTCCCGCGCGACGCCCAGCCCATTCCGGCCGCGGGCCAATGCTGCCGCGTGGGCCGGCCCGTTCGGCGATTTCAAATTTAGTTTTTGAATTCTTATTATTATTTGGAAAATAAAATGCTTTAGAAAATGTTGTGTACAATTTATGGCTCCAAAAATCATGAAATAAATTTTAAAATGTTCCTTGTGAATAGATCTACAGTTTAAAAATATCCCATGTTATTTTTGTGACACTTTACTGTACATTTTTATTTAATTGTTATATATGCTGTTATCTTATAAAAATTTTAGTAAATAAACTAATAAAGAGAAAAATGTGATTCTTGTTGCATTAATCTTCTTTAGTGATATACTTTCTAGGAAAAATGCTAGTGAAGCATGTTCTGTGGAAAATTTTTGAAGTGTAGTTCAAATGCCTTTATTTGTTAATATTTGTTATTTTTAGTAGAAGGCAATAATTGTATATAACATACTTATGATAATTTTTGTAGTATGTTAGTTTATGGTTGGTAACCTAGGAAAAATGTGAAATCTGTTGTTTGATACTTTTCTTAGTATAAAACAATTTCATGCTCACATTTAAGCCATAACTTGTTTATTTTGTACAAGTAGTTTTACAGTTCCTTTTACCATGAAAATTTAGTGGTAGATTAGTTAGAGTAAGAATACTCTACTGTCATTTTTGTAGATTTTTATCTACACCAGAGATAGGTGTTGCAGAACAACCCTAGCTAAATAAGGAATAAATGATTAGTCTTTATGAGAATTTAAGAAAAATAAAATATGTTTGGTGTATCTTTGAAGCATCATTATGCCTTGCTGATGTTGTGGTTGAGCTAGGTTGGTAAGCTCTGGTAGCTTAGGTTCAATTGTATGTGTAGATGGTAGCCTAACTAATAGAAGGATAAGGTGTATGTTTTAGGTTACATGTTCTTGGATGATGTTGACTACCTTGTAGAAGATGAAGTTTTGCACTAACTGCTCATTCCATGTGCTCGTCTGCATCTCATGTCACTTCATCATTCCATCATATTCCGATGCATCATTCACAATGCCCTTATGCACTTGCATCATACAGGATCGCAGGAGGACTCGCAGGCAGCAGTACCCGGAGGAGCAGGCTTGGACGGACCAGCAGGAGCCCCAGGCACAGGAGGTGCCCGAGGAGGAAGGAGCCAAGCGAGGGAGCTGCCGGAGTGCGTCGATCACCACCCCTAGTTCGTTCGAAAGAGGCAAGCCCCGGAGCATTATAAGTCTCCTATTTTACAAAAGCTATTCCTTATTAACTGGTTTATAATTATATATTGTTGCATTAAGTCATAGGAGTTGAGTGGAACCGTTGTTGCATTACTATCCTTGTCCACCAGAATAATGTTACCTTATTAGGTCAGGATCGAGTAATTCGCTTAGCCATGCTTAGATCGGTAGAAGTCGGGTGATTTCCTGTCACCTGCGAGTTATAGGTGAATACCTGGCTATGGTTAGCAGTATTGGTGAATTTTGACAAGTAACCAAGTGTTGTTGAATAAACGGAGACCGGGCGGAGTCTTATAGGGTTTTGGACTATAGTGATTCCGTCCGTGTCGGTTAAGGACCGATCGTTGCTCGTCCCTCTTGTCATGTTGAACGCATGCCTCACATTTAGCTGGCCGGATAAAGTACCTTTCGACCGCGAAGCTAGTGACACTTTTTGAGCCGGGATAAACTCGGGTTGGCAGACTGGCGTTGAAGGGGGTGTACGGGGACGCGAAGAGTGAGCCCAAGGTGCGTCCTGGCAGTCGGGCGGTCCCTGGGTAGTGCGATCCATGATTGTTATCCCGCGGCTTCTTGGAAAGTGTCATTGGTGATCTACGCAACCCTGACGGGGGAAGCATGGTTTGTGTGAGGAATAAATCTCCAGCTGGATAGGAATTCGATTCGAATCGCCGTCGCTCCCGGTTAGTGAGCACTTGACTCGAGCTATGGCATCGTAGTGTTAATGATGGAACACAGATGGTTATGTGGTTAATGTTGGAAATGCTAAACCTGAGATGGTAACCTTTGATGTTAATGGTTAATCAAGTGATTGCTTTAGCATAGGTGCTTACCTAGCATGAATAGGTTATCATAAAATGATGCTAAAAGTACTTATTATTAGTTACTCCTAATAACTTATGCCTTTCGCAAATGAGTCAAGCCAGTACACTATTTAAAGCCTTGCATGCTCCTTGGTGTCATGTTGTTTCTGGTTTATGACGGGTAAGTCTAGCTGAGTACATTCTCGTACTCAGGGCGTTGTTCCCATTGTTGTTGCAGATGGTCAGATGTACTACGGGTACTGCTCCAACTGTCTGTATCCGGCGATGGGTGACAACTAGGACCTTGGGCAGAGGTCGTTCCGTTTGTCTTATCTACTGCTTTTGTGGACTATGACTATCTACTGGCACTGTAATTGAACTAAGGGTGCGTGCGTAAAACTATTTGCTTCCGCTACTTTTTGTTGAACTTTGTTGTAATAACTTTTATTTCTGAACTCCGATGTATTTTACCTTGGTCGACTTTATGTATCGTGTGAACTGTGGCTGCTAAATCAGTACGATCTTGGTTGTATGTTGGTTGGTTTGAAATCCTTCGTGATTTCACGGAATCTCGAGTTATACGGGTTTAAGTTTGTTAAATTAACCGCCTCGGTGGGAGATTGGCTTACTTAATCTCGTATAATTACGTTGATCCGTTACAGATTCGCTCTCTACCATCCTAGAGGAAAGCACCGGATCTACTAGTTCTACCCATGCCATTACCAACCCATACGAGTTCCTGGCGTTTCCCCCTAGCTTCGGAGGCGTAATCTTTGCCATCAGCGCCGATGAACCATCCCACGAAGGGGAGACAGACCAAGAGAGAGCTGCTCAGATGGAAAGGAACACCAATCGCACGGCTCACAGGGTGGAGCGAGAGAATGTTGAAGAGGCGCGAGCAAACGTAGAGGTTTAGCGCCCCATTCGACGTGATCTAGCTGACATGTTCGACATGTGCGGCAACCAACAAGTCTATAAGACTCCAAGCTCTAACATTGCTATCACCATGAATGAGCTCGCAAAGCTCCCCCAGTCCCTGGCACTTGACGCCGTCACGGACTATCTAAAGGCCGCCACGGTCGAGGTCAACGAGAACCGGCTGGGGGGACATGCGCATGCTCCTTCCGTGGCTTCTAGTCATAGTCGTCGACCCTATAGCTCCCGGTGAGGTCAAAGTCAGTGCCAGGTGTCGGGAGTCCACCAGAGTCAGCAACAGGGAGGTCCCTACCTCTATTAGGGGCCAGACGGAAACTACGAGGCGCACCCACACGAAGACGGTCCACCTCCCCACCCCCCCCGCGACCAGGGCAGGGGGCATGACGCCAACTAGGGGAGCGCACGCGGTGTAGACCAGCATGGCAAATGCGGTGCTCACCGTGTGTGTAGACCAGCATGGAGCTCTCTGTGCTTGCGGATTTCATCCACTCTACCGACATCATCTGAGCCCTCTATCCACAGGACCCGTGGGCCAGCTCCCTCTTCTCCGGCAACAAAATGTGGCCGCAGTGTGCGAGATGGATGCAGCGAGGCTAGATCTGGCAGAAATGCGGTGGCTGCGAGTAGTTCGGATTTAGGGTTCGAGATGCAACTACAGTGCCTATGCGGGAAGCGGAAGAGACGAAGCAAGCGAGGAAGACGAACCAACGAGAAATGAGAAGTGAGTAGTGGGGCGGCGCCGCACGGGTATTTATATGAAATGGTGTGACGCTTTGACTTCCAGGGTTTTTGGCAACCGTGCCCCGTGCGCCACGTCCGTTTTCTCAATTATTGGTGTTGAGTGGGCCGCTAACTGGGCCTCGCTGTTGAGTGTCATGGCACAGTGGGCCTAAGGCTGTTATCTTTGGATTTTAGCGCACCAGTATTTCTTTGGGATATTCCGATTGCTACAAGAGGTCCATAACGGAGCTAGGGACTGGGTCCACAGTGGAGCTGTGGACTGGGCCCTCAGCTGAGCTAGGGACTACCCCAAAGACAAAAGCTAGGGACGGCTTAGTGGTAGAGCCATGGCTTGTTTCTCTAGAATTTTAAGGTTAATGCTCCCGTCTATAGCAAAGCTGGGGACTGGGCCCACAGTAGAGCTGGGGACTTGGCCTCCAGCAGAGCTGGCCACTGTGATAGATTCACAGTCTGTTTCTCAACTGAGTTAGGATTATTTCTTTTTGGACCCTGGCACCACGTGACTGAGTCACCTACTGTCAGGCTCGAGGACTAAGTGGGCACGCTTCACCTAGCGGTGAATGTGCTTATTGTTTTTGCAACAGAGTTGTCAAACAGAGGTAGAGGCATGACCCCTACCTTGGATATGCTGATACTGAGGATCATCTCTTGTCTATTTTGGCAGAGCCAATGGTGCAGAGCATCAATAACTTTCCACAATGAAACTTAAAGTGGGCACACTTCACCAGAGGTGAATTGTTTTTCTTTTTTCTCGGAGCACCATGTATTTTTTTTGGACAAGTTGCTTTTCCGACCAGGACGGTTGTTAGTATTCAGTTAAAATGGTCGGAAGGTTAAACGCTCTTCTGTTATGGATACCTCTGGTCGGAAGCCTCAAGACTTCAAGTCTCACTGGTCGGAGACAGTCAAGACGGTGTGTCACATCAAAACACATGGTGCTCGGGGACTAGCTGTGGGGGTATAGACCCGTATACCCTCATGGCTGCTCATGGGTCACGCCGGAGGATGTGGCCCAACTCGCGAACAGGCCATGCGGATCACCTAACTGATCGGCGTACCGCGCAGGACTTACGGAGACCAACTTGATGATCAAGGAAACCTAGTCGGTAAGGGTAGATTTTGTATCCCATGGGAATAAGGTTGTTGTAACCTATTAGAACTAGATTCCTTAGATCTGTAACCTTGCTCCCCATACTATATAAGACGAGCAAGGACCCCCCTCATTTCATCTCATACATAATCAATACAATCCATAGAGACGCAGGACATAGGGTGTTACGCTGTTTTGGTGGCCCAAACCTGGATAAACCCTTGTGTTCGCCTTGCGTCACCATCTAGTTCATTGTCTCGCGCACCTCCACCGATTAATCTACTACCATGGGCACACCCTTCGGTAGACTGCCGATCACATCTCGTCGATAAATGCTCCACCCACTCTCTATGCCACCCGCGCCATGCCCACCTGCCCTCTACGCTGCTGGCCACCGCCCGTGCCGCACCCACCCGACCCTCTGTGCGCCACCGCCTAGCTCCGCGTTGTCGGTGAGCACACCGGTTACCTCCGCACGCCACCCACCCCGCGCTCTGCGCGCACCCGCCCGCCCGTGCCACCTCCACACCTAGTCTCTGTGTGCCACTGCCTAGCTCCGCATCGCCGACGAGTACAATAGTGACCTCCACGCGCCGATAAGCCTCCATTCGCCAAAGCAACAAGGAAATGTTTGCACTGAATGAGTATGCATGTTGCAAACTAATGTTTCATGTGTTTCAAGTGTTTTAGAGGTATGTTGCAAGTGTTTATATTGATGTTGCAAAAATAGACCCGGATGTTGCACATGTTGCAATGGCTATAAACGTATGTTTCAAGTGTATGTTTCAAATGTTTCATTTGTATTAGATGTATGTTGCAAGTGTTTTCATCTGAATGTTGCAAAACTAGATCTGGATGTTGCATATACATACATATTACAAGCGTATGTTTTAAGTGTTTTATACTCTATTGCAAGTGTTTCATTTGGATGTTACATATGTTTACAATGGATTTCAAGTGTTTTCCAGGTGCTTATTTTGAACGTATATTGCAAATGTTTTAGCTATTTCTGAACGTATGTTGCAAGTGTTTCACTTAGGTGTTACAAATAGATCTTGTATTACACATGTTGTAATGGGACCTACCTATCGCAGCTACCTGTTGTAGCGGTTGGGTGAAGTCCCGGTGGCACCGGGCCTGCTACTATGGCGCCGCCAAGCGGGTGTAAAGAAACAGAGAGCAGGCATGGGGGCCCACGCAGTGGGGCACGTGAAAAATAGGTGATGCAGGCTCCTTCTCTTGCGCGTGGGCACTGTCCGATGCTAGTGCCCTAGATCAGATGTCCGGACGCTAGCAAGTCCATATGATTTTAGAGGATTCTAACACACCGGCGCACATTTGAAGAAACATTATAAATCTATAACTCATAAAGCTAAACTCCTCTAAATGTTCTATTTCTTCATGTAAGTTGTCCACGTTATTTTCTACTAAATATCCCACTAACTTGCGATCCCTTTCATGCAAGTTATCCATGTCATCCCTTATTAATTACAAAAAATATTCACGTTATCTCTATTATGTGCAATACTTTACGTACATGTCATTTACATACCCTGTTTGTTTCATCATCTATACTTCCTTAGTGTTACACCTCTGTTCCCGTGTTTCTTCTCATCATTTCTGCAACCTACCCAGCCCCGACAGGCTGAGAATCTCAACAGTTGATGCCGCCCTCGCCTCTACTTAACCTGCATCGTTTCCGTGTGCAGGCCTGAACCACCCAGAACACTTGCCAGCGGCGCCTGCACCACCGGCCACAGGTGACGTGCGTCAAGAAGAGTGACTGTTGGTACGGGTATTGCCGTGGCATCTTGTGAATCCAAAGGCTTTGAAGGCCGATAAAGCCTTCTGCTTCACTACGCGCGCATTGCGGAAGCAGTGTAATGCATGTTGAGCTGAGGCGCAGTGCTGCTGCCGCTTGCCTGGCCACATGCATGAAGCAGCGTAATGCATGCATCCATCTATTCAGGCAAACACAATAAACATGTGTCTTTATCTATTTCATAGTGTCTGCCGAGTGTTTCCTTCCTACTTGTGGCCAAAAAGGATGTCCATTACACAATCAGGTGTTTTTCTGATAAAAGAATCTTTTATTAAAAATGCCAGGAGCATTACATTAAGGTAATACAAGACTTTGAGATAGTACTTTTCTTATCTCTTTAGGATTATCGAAATCAATTAAAAAAATCTAAATGACATCTATAAATAGACCAAATTCTAGCATGGACTAGAAGAATCCAACCACCTAGATTATAAGAATCCGAGAATCTTCCGCAAAATCTACTATTTGGATCACAAGCTTGACCCGGCAGTGACATACAATCACTGCCTGGTATGGTACTAATGCGGTAGTGACATCGAAAATGACATTCATCCTATCACTATAGAATAAGGGGTTAGACCAAGCAGTGATAGACAAGCTATATCACTGCTGATTGCACCATCTGCCAGCTCCTAAGTCCGGCAGTGATGTCGGGTTTGGACCCTGTAGTGATAGGCAAGACCTATCACTGTTGATTGTCGTCTGTCGGCTCTGATTCTAGCAGTGATGCTGAGTTTAGACCCGACACTGATCCATGGATCTCAAGTAGTATATTTGATTTGATCACATAGTCAGAGTTTGTGAGACATTATATACGGAGTCATAAATCTAGGCCACTATAACTTGGTCCCATATAGGAGTACTATTAATACTAGACAACTATATTCTTTACAAATAAATGTATACATAGATAGCTACATTTTTAGATACAGATACAAATACTAATACTGATAAAGGTACAGATACAAATATAGATATCACTAGTAGAGAACAGACCTTTGATCCTCGGCCAAAATGGGCTCTAGTCCCGGAATTTTTTGCCCCCGGGACTAGAAATACCTTTAGTCCCGGTTGGTTGCTCCAACCGGGACTAAAGGTCCCTCCCAACGGCTACTGCGCCAGACAGAGGTGGCAGGGACCTTTAGTCCCGGTTGGAGCCACCAACCGGACTAAAGGTATACTTTTACTCCCGGTTGGTGGCTCCAACCGGGAGTAAAGGTCTACTCCCGGGCCGTGGCTGCGCCCGGGGTTGGAAAGTTACCTTTAGTCCCGGTTGGATCTATCAACCGGGACTAAATGTTCTCCCTTTATAAATCGGCCGTCTCCTCCTTCCTCCCCGAGCCCGAGCTCAGCACATTTTGAAGCTCACTGGTGTTCTTGCTTCCTCCCTCCCTCCATTGTTCCTCCATCCATTCTTCGATTCCTCCGTCGATTCTTCAGTTGTAAAGGTTACCAATCTCATACTCTCATTTTTTACCATTTTCTTATGCCATTTTATTCACTATATATATTTATGGTTCTTTATTGTGGTTTTTTTTCATTTGTAAGCAATTTGAGCTCAAAATCACTTTAAGCTTGCATATTTACATGAAAGAAGGTTAAAAATATCATTGTTTAGAGATGTAGATAATTTTATAGTTTGTTAATTTTATTTGTTTATAAAAGAAGAAATTTATAGTGTATTAAAAAATGAGTATAGAGAGTAGATGGCAACTGCTTCCGGGTCCTCGGCCTCTCATGGGTTTTCAAAGCGACTTAGGCCGGGCCTTCCTCTCATTCCATGTGGCAAGTGTCATGATGAGACGAAGATTGTGATGGAGTACCGAGTGAAGAAGGAGTACGTGTGTGGGATGAGTACAAACAGGAACACTTTGATCTGCGAGCATTGTTGTTCGTAACAATCAATGATTGGCCTGCTCTAAGTAATCTTTCAGGACAGTCAAACAAGGGATATAATGCATGCACACACTGCTTCGGTGATATTAGAGGTGTATTCTTGAAAAAATGTCGAAAGGTCGTGTACCTTGGCCATCGTCGATTTCTTCCTGCAAATCACCCCGTAAGAAAGAAAGGTAAGCATTTTAAAGGGAAAGCAGACCACCTGACCAAGCCTCGCAACCGAACCGGTGAGGATGTACTCGATATGGTCAATGATGTGAAAGTCGTCTTTGGAAAAGGACATGGAAGCCAACCTATTCCGAAAGACGCTAACGGTCACGCACCCATGTGGAAGAAAAAGTCCATATTTTGGGACCTACCCTATTGGCAAGTCCTGGAGGTCCGTAGCTCGATCGACGTGATGCACCTAACGAAGAATCTTTGTGTGAACCTGCTAGGCTTTATGGGTGTGTATGGAAAGCCTAAGGACACATTTGAAGCACGACAGGACCTACGTTGTTTGAGAGAAAGAGACAACCTGCATCCAGAGAAGACAGATGATGGACGCCATTACTTACGTCCTGCTAGCTACACTCTAAGCAAAGAGGAGAAGGAAATCATGTTTGAATGCTTAAACAACATCAAGGTACCATCTGGATTCTCCTCGAATATAAAGGGTATTATAAATGTGCCAGAGAAGAAATTCTGTAACTTAAAGTCCCATGACTGTCACGTTCTCATGACGCAATTACTTCCAGTTGCATTAAGAGGAATTCTACCTCCAAATGTACGTCTAGCCACCGTAAAGCTATGTGCATTCCTCAATGCAATTTCTCAGAAGGCAATTGATCCAACTGATCTAGCTAAACTACAGAATGATGTGGTTCAATGTCTCGTCAGCTTTGAGTTAGTGTTCCCTCCTTCCTTCTTTGATATTATGACACACCTCCTAGTTCACCTAGTCAAGGAGATTTTCACTCTCGGTCCTGTGTTCCTACACAACATGTTCCCCTTAGAGAGATTCATGGGAGTCCTGAAGAAATATGTTCACAACCGTGCTCGCCCAGAAGGAAGCATCGCCAAGGGCTATGGAACAGAAGAGGTCATTGAGTTCTGTGTTGACTTTATTCCCGACCTTGACTCGATTGGTGTTCCTGAATCGAGACATGAGGGGAGACTAAGCGGAAAGGGGACACTAGGGAGGAAAACATATATTGGTATGGATGATGATTATTTCAATAAAGCGCACTACACAGTTCTACAGAACTCCTCTTTGGTAGATCCGTATATTGAGACACACAAGGATCTCTTACGATCCGAGTTTCCAGGGAAGACTGAAGCTTGGATTACGCATAAGCACATGGAAACTTTCGGCGGTTGGTTGCGAAAAAAATGTCAAGGTGATGAGAGCATCCATGAGCAACTGTATTTATTGGCTATGCAACCATCATGGCATATCGTCACATACAAAGGGTACGAGATAAATGGGAACATATTCTACACAGTAGCCCAAGATAAAAGGAGTACCAACCAAAACAGTGGTGTCCGCATAGATGCCACAGACCCGAATGGGAATAAGCAGACATATTATGGACGCATAGATGAAATATGGGAACTAGAATATGCACCTACTTTGAAGATCCCATTGTTCAAGTGCCAATGGGTCAAGGTGACCGGAGGCGGGGTAACAGTAGACAACGAGTATGGAATGACAACAGTAGACCTTAGTAATATTGGGTACAAAGACGAACCATTCGTCCTTGCCAAGGATGTGAATCAGGTGTTCTATGTCAATGATATGTCTACCAAACCAAAAAGAGGGAAAAACGATAATGACTCAACCAAAGAGCCAAAGCGCCACATAGTTCTTTCAGGGAAAAGAGTCATCGTGGGAATTGAGGACAAGTCGGACATGTCAGAAGAATATGAAAAGGATGACCGAATTCCGCCCTTCAAAGTGAACAAAGACCCTAGCATCTTGGTAAATGATGAGGACACTCCATGGTTACGAAGCGATCATAACCAAGGGACATACGTAAAGAAGAAGTTCACTGCTGTGCCCACTTGATGATATAGTGATTTAATATAGTGTGTGTTTGAGATATTATGTAATAATTGTGAATTCAGATGTTTATTATGTCATGTTTCAAATTAAATCAATGTTTGATTTGGTTACTGAGTGATGAAATATTAAAATATTAACGTTAAAATGATGTGAAAACAAATTTCCTGTCCAAAACCAATAATTTTAATAATTTTAATTAAACAATACATTTTGCATTAACGAAATAATAAATATTAGTTACATTATGTTTCATAATTCTAACAAAAAATAAAAAAAGTTAGGTTATCGATTTTTCCTATGTGCAATAAACAAAAATAAAATTCATATTTTTAACAAAATAATTTTATGCCTTTTATTTAATTTACTATGTATTTAATAAAAACTATTGCATTTCTATTGTATTTAACAAGACTATTCCTTAAAACAGGCGGGAAACGAAACTGCAGGCCACCTTTACTCCCGGGTGGGAAGCCCACCCGGGAGTAAAGGTGGGCTGCAGTTTCGTGGCCCGCCAAAAAAAGCCTTTACTCCCGGTGCGTGTTACCAACCGGGAGTAAAGGTACCGGGAGTAAAGGTATACCGTTACTCCCAGTTGGTAACACGCACCGGGAGTAAAGGTACCTTTACTCCCGGTTGGTAATACGCACCGGGAGTAAAGGGTTTCTACTCCCGGTTGGTGGCTGGAACCGGGAGTAATTCTCCTCTGCTATATAACCTCCGGCGCCTGGCAGATCGATCCGCTCGTCTTCTTCCTCGTCGAACACCGCCGCCCTCTTCTCCTCGCACGGCGTCCGTTCGTCTTCCGTGACACCGGCGCCGCCGTCTTCTTCCTCGTGCGGCCTCCACCGCGCCTGGCAGATCGATCCGCTCGTCTTCTTCCTCGTCGAACACCGCCGCCCTCTTCTCCTCGCACCGCGTCCGTTCGTCTTCCGTGACACCGGCGCCGCCGTCTTCTTCCTCGTGCGGCCTCCACCGCGCCCGTGGCTCTCCACCGCGCCCTCCTCCGCGCCCGAGGCCCTCCACCGCGCCCTCGCCCTCCTCCGCGCCCGAGGCCCTCCACCGCGCCCTCCTCCGCGCCCGAGGCCCTCCACCGAGGACATAGATCAATGTTTGTTAACGAAATTTTATCCAAATATATTCATGTAGGGTTTTTTTGAAGGATTTGTTGTAGGATATATAATGGTCAAATAGGAACTCAATTTTGATACCCAGTTTGTAAACTAAGCGTTTTTTAGTTTATCAAAAATATCACATGTTTCTTCATTTGTGAACTTTGAATATACAGATATAATATATTAATGTTGCTAAAGTAATATGAGCATTACATATTTTTTTCCGGGAAGACTATCTTCAAACTTTATATCATAGCATCAGAGATCGCCTGTAGAAGAAGAAAATAAATTCTTATCATTTCGGAAATAGTAATGGCTATATGAGCAATAAGACACATATACTTACATTTCATAATGACTTATACTTATATTATTAACATAGACTTTTCTCATATGATGAATGACTACATGGTTGACGTACTATATATTGGTTTTGTTTTTTGAAGCTAGATGGCCGACCCGAGAAATATGGATGAGGAGGAGTTGATGATGAATTTGATCAACACTGGCACTCAAGTTGCCGGCGATGATGGTGCTAAAAATAACGTGCAAGAGGATGTAGATGACGGGAGTCAGTACTTAGCTCTTGAACAAAATGAGCAACAACATATTGGCCAAGTATATATTTTTTATTATTAGCTATATATATATTATCATATGTCTTATGTGTGCTCATGACATTAAAAATAATGTTTATGTTTTGTAGCCCTCTGGATCGACATCAACAACTACAACGAAGAGTAAAAATGTTCAAGGTCCCAAAAAGCCATTGGAGGGTCGCTTCATCATCTCGGAGTTCAATGTGGATACAGGAGAACCGGGGGGGCCGAATAAAATGAAATTTGTGCACCACTGTGGTTACCTTGTACGGGACCGGCTCCCGATTAGTACCCGTGAATGGAAGAAGAAGACCAATGCTCCTCATATCAGTTTTGTCTCCGATCGTGACAAGGCGTTAATTTGGAATGATGTCTTGGTACATTTCACGCTCCAAACAGATGATTATGATGATATAATAGATGGTGATGAATTGAAGGAGCGAGTTAGGGATTGGGCAATGAAGAAGATGGCCACCCAGTTTCAGACTTGGAAGAAACACCTATACACGACGTATGTCAAGAAGAACATAGCACCAGATTTTACTGTCACAGGCCCGATCTCAAAGCAGAGGCCCTATTGGGATGAGTTTGTACAGTACAAGACTTCGGAAGAGGGTGTGAGTCGAGTGATAAAGAACCAACGTAATGCCCAACAGAAGACATACCACCATACCTTAGGATCAGGTGGCTACCCGACTGCCATTAAGAAGTGGAACAAAATGGAAGCAGACCTTCTTGCCAAGGGTATCAGACCAGAATCACTCGAGTGGGGAGAACGTGCAAAGAATTGGTTTTTCGCTCATGGGGGAACACTAGACCAGGAGACAGGGAAGTGCGTTTATGGCGCAAGACTGCAAGAAGCAGCAGAAAGATTGTTTTATGCTCAGAGAGCTACTGCTAGTGGTGCGTTCAGGCCCAACAGAGATAAGGATGAGCTGACATACGCCATCGGGACTATTGAACATGGTGGCCGAACTAGAGGCAAAGGAAGTGTCTCGTGGGAGCATGGATTCCCTCAGGACAGACCTTCCTACAGAAGTCGCCAGAGAAAGAAGGAAGAAGAGGCACAACGGCTCCAGAGGTTGGAGGAAGCGGTGCGTGAAGCACAGGAGCGGGAAAAAAACCTTGAAGCGAGAATGCAGGAGGAAATCAAAAGGCAAGTGCAAATAGCAGTGAGTGCAAGCAAGCAGGCATCAGAGCCAGGAATCAACATTAGCCAATCTGTTCAGTTGAAAAGCAGCTGCGCTTCCACGGAGATACCAAATCAAGGGGACACAGGACTGCACTTCCCTGTGGATGACGTCACTGAACCTTGTACAACGTGTGAGCTACACATTCCGAAGGAGAATTCCACAATCAAGGTGGCTATCGGTCTTGTTAATCCTATCGACCGAACCAAGACACCAAGGATTCATGGGAATATAATCCAAGAAGGATATGCCACCATCTCGGTAGATAAAGCTGAAAAAGGTTTTAGTGATTTGCCTCTTGATATTCCTGGAGGTGATGGTGAGAAGACTCTAGGAGAAGCGGAGAAGACATTCATTCTATGGCGCAAGCGCTACATCATCATTCCAGGGATGTCGGCTCCACCTCCTCCTGAACTACCTCACCATAGGTACGTGCGGATGAAAACACTACATCATTAATTTGTATTGGCTTAAATAATTAACAATCTGCTCATAATAATATGTCATTCCTTTTTTTGTAGCAGATCCTCCCCCAACCTAAATCCAATTGTTCAATCGCCAGATCATCATAGTGCTCTGTACGATGACATTATGTTGGAAGACGAGGCTGCATCCACACCCTCTACAAGGAGGTCTCCAACGCCGCAGCCGCCACCTCCAAGGAGGTCTCCAACGCCGCTGCCAACACCTCCAAGGAGGTCTCCAACGCCTCCCCCGCCCCCGCCTACCAAGAAGCCTAGCAAGAGGCCAGCCCCTCAAACGAAGAACCAGTCCCCGCCTGCAAAGAAAGCCACTGTGAAACCAAGGGCTATTCCTAAAATAATATCTGAAGAGAAGGAAGAAGGAACTGATGCATATAAAAAAGACATGTCTAGATTCTATGACAAACTTAAAATGAATCAAGAAGCAAGGAGAAACCCAGAGAAACGGTACTTCTTCGTAGCTCCGGATATTTTAAGAAAAAAGGTGACTTCTTACCAGCATCAACAGCGGGAATCTCGTAAGCCGTCCAAATCAACGTTATCAGACTATGACCGCACTCTCACCAAGTCAATTGAGGCGGCACAGAAAAAGAAGCGGGCAGGGAAAGGAGTTGCCCAACTCGGACAACAAGCGCACCAATCAATCCCCCCGCTAGTTGTTGGTAATGAATATGGTTCGAATTTAGGATTAATGCATCAGGCAAACATACCTCCGGATGTCGATTTGGATCACCTTGGTGAATTTCTTGATGAGACTGGTCTCGACCTTTACCAGATGTTTGGTGATGGAAACATTGAGAGTGCGGCGGAGGTTGATATTTGGAAGAAAAAATTTGTACTAGGCCAGAGTCTATACAACCCTCAAGCCTTATCTGATCTGGGGACGCAAATGTACCTGCTAAACAAGTGGTACATGCAGGCGTCTACCAGTGGAGACTTCTGCGTTGGTGTCAGAATTAGAGACGAACATTGGTTTCGTGGCGATGATGTTATGTATGTTGACTTTGCAGAATTTCATCAACTATGCCACCTGACCTCTCTGGACAAAGTTATCATTAGCTGCTATTGCCTGTAAGTAATAATTCTTTCGATCTATTATTAAACTCATCATATGTGTGTATATGCATATAAATTATCCTAACAAGTACTATATATATGCAGATTTACAATGACAGAGCTCAGAAAGGAAGGATGCAATGAAATTGGTTTTGTTGATCCCCATATAGTATTCAAAGACCCAATTACTCCAATGACTAATTGGAAGTCTGAGTCAGAGAGTAACCTCATGAACTTCTTAGTGAACCAACGCCACAAGAAGGATATACTCTTTCCCTATAACTTCAAGTGAGTGTTAATCATGTCGATCATAGCCTTAATGGCTCATATGTTGATTCTAGTTAATTAATGAGTGTTATGCGTTATATCCTATAAACATATGCAGCAATCACTGGATATTGATGGACATCGATCTGGTGAAAAGTCACTTGATAATCTATGACTCGATGAGAAAACCACAACAAGACTACCAAGATATGATAGATATTATCCAGAGGTAATTTCGGGATCTCTAGCAACTATATATACACACAAACATGATGATTAACTATATCTAATGATGTGGCAAATTTTTTATTGGGCAGTGTTTGGAAAACCTTTATTGAGAAGCAACACATGGAAAAATGCAAAGCGCCACTGAATGTAATCCCATTGAAAGTAAGTCCCCTGAATCGCATCATCTTTATTAATTAAACATATAGCTTTCACCGGATCACCAGATTGGATGACAAATCTTTTTCTCGTAAAGTGGTGTCTGAGGCAGGAACAGGGGAACAACTACTGTGGTTACTATGTTTGCAAGTTTATCAAGGTGGTCTCCCAAAGAACTCCTACAGAGAGACTCAAAGTACGTTAAAAATACACTATATATTCATTTAATTATTATTATTGATTGTGTTACTATGTCTTTATATATATATGTACATATATTAATTTATTTTCCTTTAATTCAAACCTGTAGACTCGATGGTTGGAGGAAAAGGTCATACGGCAAGACCAAATCAAAGCAATTCAAGAGTCTATAGCCGGATTTTTTAATGAGCAGGTCATCGATTCCAAGGGCGAGTTCTACTTCGACCCAACACTGCCATTGAAGCCAAGCTAGAGGATGAGAAGAAACTCGTTATGTCACAACAACTATAATGCAATCTTTTGTAATATATGCACATGAAATAATATAATGTAAAATACACATATGCATGCATGCATGTAAATATAATATATATATATATATATATATATATATATATATATATATATATATATATATATATATATATATATATATATATATATTTCTATGCTTGAATTGTGTGATTTAATACGTTCATTGTGCTTGAACCGAAACATACTATATGCGCGTATAAATGTATAATTAGCAGCGTACAATACGACTTCGAAAACCTATTTTGAAAAGAAAACAAAAAAATGAAAAGAAAAGAAAAAAAAACCTTTAGTCCCGGTTCGTATTACCAACCGGGACTAAAGGTGCTGGCCATCGTGGCATGTCAGGAGGCACCTTTAGTCCCGGTTGGTGTTACCCACCGGGACTAAAGGTCCTCCTTTAGTCCCGGTTCCTCACCCGGGACTAAAGGACCCCCTTTAGTCCCGGATGCTTGCTCCCGGGTGGGGAACCGGGACTAGAGGGGGTTCCCCACCGGGAGTAAAGCCCGTCTCTGTACTAGTGTATAGATATAAATAGAGAAAAATATAGATATAGATATAGATACAGATATACACAGACAACCAACAAATTTGCAAGACTGGTGGTTTGCTTATTTATTTTCATCTGATAGTAGCAAGATATTAATTATACCTTATTCTTTCCATAGCAAAATCTTAGTTGAAGAGCATATAAATTCTTAGCGGAAATTAAATATATCTGAGCTTGGAGGTGCATGCGTCTATATAATAACAGGTGCCCACTAAACAGATACTAAACAATAGTAGTCCTAGCCTCCCCCTCCCTCCTCGTAGAAAGGAATTGAAGGAGCAATAATACTGGTTTCGTCATGGCACTCTTCAAGAAAAGTTCCACGAGCATCAATGAATTGATAGCCGTTCGTCTCTTGGTTCTTTTGATCATGATCATGGTCATGGTTACAACGTCCCCTTCCTTCCAAGGTGGAACTACCGCTATCTACTTGCACTGTATTTTTTTTCCCGACAAGTTAGCCAATCAATTTTTTATATGGTTGACTGATTTGAGATACATTACAGTGCATGGGAAGGGCGACGATGGCCGTCAACAGCGATCCCCGGCACTTGGGCAGCCACTGTCGTGCACGCCGTGCTACTACAAGACCACTGGGGATTGTTCGTTTAAGCAGTGGCGGAATGAATGCCCATCCGATATCAACACTACAAAGGGTTCCTGCTATAAACTGACTACTGGTCTTAATCTCTGGCTCTGCTGCTGTGTGCCCATGATAAATACGTAGTGCAACGTACGCATGTATGCATCCATTGATATGGTTTAGATGCAAATAATCAGAAGAAGATGTGGCTTTTCATTAGAATTCATACTCGCTGCAAAACAGAGGTGTGCACTGAATGCTGCTGCTGGTGTTTGCATTACTGCCTGTGAATTGTGAACTGTAGCTGATGAGAAGTGGATTCTGCACTAGCAGCCGCAGCACTGCTGCTGTGCTGCAGCGATCAGTACCGAACATGCAGAATCAAAGCTGTTAACAGTTTGGGCTGAAACCTGTTTATATGGTTTGATTTTTATTTTGGGCTGATCTAGTATGGTGAGAAATAAGGATGAAAACGGCCGGAAATGGTCGAAAACGGTATTACAATATAGAAAAACGAAAGCGATCGATTCGGGATATTTCTACATTTTAGTAATTAAGGAGTACAAAAAATAGTTGAAAATGGTTGTGAAACCAATTGAAATTGATAATTTTTCTTGTTAGAAAACGGTATCATAATATGGAAAACGAAAGCGGTCGGTTCGGAATATTTCTATTCCATTTTCATCCTTAGTGAGAAATGGTTCTAGAAATCTAATGGTCTTGTTTGGTTTAGGTTAGCACCTAGGGTGGATTGATTTGGTTCGGATTGGTTCGTACTTCTTTGATTTTGATATGGTCTGGAACCAGCCCGAGACTCCAATCTCCACCCAGTCTCTTCCTTCCTCCCAAAGTCTGAGCCCCGATCCGAACCAACAGCCATCCACCGCCGTGGCCATAGCCAGCGACGATGGTGGCGGCAACATCGATGTCGACGAGGAGATACTGGAGGCGCAGCTGATGCATTGCGCGGAGACACCCCGATTCCTCATCATCGACGACGGCTGGCAGAGCATGATCCGCGATGACGACCCACCGCACGAGGACGCTCCTGACTTGTGCTCGGCGGCGACCAGATGACCGTGTGCCCCTACCACAATTCGACAAGTGCACGCGCTTTCATGGCAACACGGAGGGTGCCCTGATCCGCCACCTGCCAGAGCTGTTCTACAACACGAGCATGCCCAAGGCCGTCATGCGCAAGGCCACGGAGACGGAGATCGAGAACGCATGGAAGGTGAGTGTCAGCAACCTGCAGAGATTGCCGAATGATCGAGACGAACACGACGGACTCCGACGAACTACGATGAACCACAAGTTCTTGCGAGGAAAGAAAAGTAATGTACGATACAAGAGTTGGGTTCTTTCCTGCCCCTTCTCCACACACTACCCCTCTCTATATCTCACTCGCCCTTGGGCCCATCAACACAGGCATTACAGGCCCACTGTTGGCCGGAAATCTTGACGCTCCTTGCTCGGGCCCGCTTGCTCCTTCTAGGCTGAGCAGAACCATCCGCCTGGTCTTGTGACGCAGCCGCCGGGTGAGGGGCAGTGACATCCCCCCTCCTTTGGCACCGGCATGACCCCAGGCCGGAGCGTAAGGGAACTGCTGGCGAAGTGCTTCCATGTATTCCCATGTCGCCAGGTCTTCATCGAGGCTTGACCATTTGACCAGTACCTGAGCAACAGAGCTATCGCGACGTGGATGTAGACGGTGCTGGAGGATGGCTTCCGGTACCTGGAGGCCGTCACCCACATTAGGCAGCGTGGAGGAGATTTTGTAATTGGTTGACGGCGCCGGCTTGAGCAGCGAGACGTGGAACACTGGTGGACCGAGGAGGACGACGGGAGGTCGAGCTTGTAGGCGACCGTGCCGACGCGCTCCAGGATGACGTACGGGCCGAAGTACTTGAAGGAGAGCTTCTGATGGCTTCCCAGCGCCAGAGAGCTCTAGACATAGGGCTGGAGCTTGAGGTACATAGAGTCTCCGACGTTGAAGGACCGCTCGGACCGTCGCTTATCAGCCTGGTGCTTGATGCATTGTTGGGCTCGATGGAGGTGGTGACAGACCGACGCAAGCATAGTAGCGCAGGCGGTTAGCAAGGCGTCCACATCGAGAACCGAAGAAACCATAGAAGGTGAGAGTCCGAAATGGCGAGGAGGATGACCGTACAGTACCTTGAATGGAGTGCGCTATAGGGAGGTGTGGAACGCAGTGTTGTACCAATACTCGGCCAGCGGTAGCCATTGAAGCCATTGTCGCGGACAGGAGTTGACGAAGCAGCAGAGGAACGTCTCTAGGCACTGGTTCACCCGCTCCGTTTGGCCATCGGACTGCGGGTGATAAGCAGAACTCATGTTCAGCTGGACTTGAGTGAGACAGAAGAGTTCACGCCAAAATGTGCTTGTGAAGATCTTGTCGCGGTCAGACACAATGTGTGTCGGCATGCCATGGAGGCGATACACCTGGTCCAGAAAGCTTTGCACCACCTGTTGAGCAGAGAATAGGTGCAACAGAGGAACAAAGTGAGCAAACTTGCTGAATCTGTCAACAATCACCATAATGCAGTTGGCTGATCCTGATCTGGGCAGCCCTTCGATGAAGTCCATAGAGATCATTTGCCATGATTCATTGGGCACCGGAAGAGGAGCTAGCAGCCCGGGGTACTTGGCTCAATCAGGTTTGGACTGAATGCACGTTGTACACACAGCGACGTAGTTTCTGACACTTGTCTTCAGGCCTTTCCAAGCAAACAGTTTTTTTGATTCGGCCATAGGTGACAGGAAACCCGGAGTGGCCGCCAATGGCGCTGTCGTGTAATGCAGCAAGGATCTTTGACTGCAATGTGGGATTATCACCGACCCATATCCGACCCTTGAATCTGATAATTCCATTGTCCAGGGAATATTGAGGATGGGAGGCAGGAGAAACGGATAGAGCTTGCAGTAGTTTCTTGGAAGCTGGATCACCATTATAGCCGCTGGAGACTTCGGATACCCAAGCCGGAGTGGCAGAAGAGATGGCATGGATATGAGTAGGAGGGGACGGATGGCGCGACAAGGCATCAGCAGCCTGATTCGAAGTACCTGCCTTGTAGACGACTTTGTACTGCAATCCGGCCAGTTTGGTATACATCTTGAGCTGCCATGGGGTGTGTAGCCTCTGGTCAGTGAGATGCATGAGACTGCGGTGGTCAGAGAAGATGGTAAACTCGGCGTGCTGCAAATAACTGCGCCACTGGTCGACAGCCACCATGATAGCCAAGTACTCCTTGTCGTAAGTTGAGAGTCCCCTGGTACACGGCCCCAATGCTTTACTGACAAAGGCAAGCGGGTGTCCATCCTGTAGTAAGACCGCGCCAACCCCGCGATCAGAAGCATCAGTCTGTAGGTGGAACGGCTTGGTGAAATCCGGAAGAGCCAAAACCAGGGCAGTAACCAAGGTGTTCTTGAGTGCGTCGAAGGCGGACTGGTGGGACGAAGTCCAGATGAACAGCATTCCCTTTTTCCAGAAGATCAGTGAGAGGCCGAGCCAACAGGGCGAAATGTTGGACGAATTCACTACCGCAGACTGCGGGTTTGCCGAGCGCCTGAGACGCTCGCACTACAGGAAACAACTGATTTGCCGGGTGTAAAATAATTTGTCGGGTGTTTTTATCGGGCACCCGGCAAAGTCATTCTTTGCCGGGTGCCAGACCTGGCGGCACCCGGCAAAGAAAGGCCTCCGGCAAACCAGCCTTTGCCGGGTGCCAGGCACCCGGCAAATTACAGCCGTCGGCAAAAATTAGTCTTTGCCGGGTCCCGGGCACCCGGCAAAATATGGCCGCCGGCAAAGGTGGCCGGCGTGACGGCGGCCGCCTGCCGTCAGCCTTTGCCGGGTGCCACGTCGTTAGGCACCCGACAAAGATTTTTTTATTTTTTTTTAAAAAATTCTTTGCCGGGTGCCTCCTGAGCTGGCACCCGGCAAAGGCTTCTTTGCTGGGGGCCAGGTTTGGCACCCGGCAAATTATAATTTTTTTTTATGTTTTTAGCCTCATTTTTTTTCTAGGGCCTTGGTACAGTAATTATAACTCCATATCAAAATTTGGGACATTTTTGACTTTTTATACTATATTTCTTTAATTATTTTCATTCACTTGAATTTTTCCGACTATTCTAAATTTAAACTGCAGGTACATGAAATAATGGAATTTGCTCATTCGAAAAATGATATTCATGATGTTTGGCGTATGTTGACGCCGTATCCAGGAACTCGCATTAAATTACGACCATCATGTTGTCGTAACATGATGAGGTAATCGCGGGGAAAGTTTATTTAAATTATATAAAATCTAAATGAAGTCCGAAAATCATGAAACTTGTCGAGGTTTCTTGTTATTGCATTTGGAGGTCGTGGTAAAAAATTGAGAAAGTTTTGAGCAAGTTGCGACGTCAGATGCCTAAAACCCAGACATCTCCACTTGGAAATAACATGTGATCACATATGTGGAGATGTCTGGGTTTTAGGTATCTGACGTCACAACTTGCTAGAAACTTTTTGAATTTTTTACCACGGCCTCCACATGCAACAACAAGACACATCGACAAGTTTCGTGATTTTCAGACTTTGTTTGGATTTTATATAATTTAAATACACTTTCCCTGCGAGTACATCGTCATGTTACGACAACATGATGCGCGAAAATTCATGCCACTTCCTGTATACAGCCTCGACATACCCTAAATATCATGAATACCATTTTTTGAATAACCAAATTCCATTATTTCATGTACCCGCAATTCAAATTTGGAATAGTCACAAAAATTCAATGAAACGAAAAAAATTAAAGAAATATAGTTTAAAAACTCAAAATTGTCCCAAATTTTGAAATAGGGATTTATTTACTGTAGCAAGGCCCCATAAAAAAATGAGGCTAAGAAAACAAAAAAACAAAAAAATAATTTGTCGGGTGCCACCGTGGGCCCCCGGCAAAGAAGCCTTTGCCGGGTGCCAGATCAGCGGGCACCCGGCAAAAAAATTAAAAAAAAATTAAAAAAAAATATTTGCCGGATGCCAGGTCAGGGACACCCGGCAAAGAAATTAAAAAAAAATAAAAAAATCTTTGCCGGGTGCCAGGTCAGGATCACCCGACAAAGAATTTTAAAAAAATAAAAAAATTCTTTGCCGGGTGCCTCTGAGCCCGGCACCCGGCAAAGGTTCTAACCTAAAAGCCCAGCTGGCCGGCCCACTCCTCACTCAGTCACTCTCTCCCTCCCTCCCACCCACCCGCACGCCGCCGCTCACCCTCCCGCTCCACCTTCCCTCCTCAGATCCACCTTCCTCCCTCCCTCTCAGATCTAGATCCACCTTCCGCGGGCGCCCAGTCGGAGGGTGCGGCGGCGGCTGCGGCCGAGTCCACACCCGCAGCGGGCGACCAGCCCTCACAGACGCCTCCCCCCGCTGCGCACGGGCGGTGGGGCCTGCTCAGGTTCGGCGCCTTGGCGGCAGTCGCCGGGGCCATCGGCGGCGTCGGATACGCCAGCTACGGTGCGATCCCCTGGTTCCTCACCGCGATCGGGCCTGCTAGGGCGATTTGGCTTTAGTGCAGATTTGTTCTGGGGTTTGGCTTGGGATTTTGCGCGCCTGACTTGTTTTTTTTTCCGTTTGCTTTCGTGTCAGCCTATTCGCTGAATGAAGTGGAGGAGAAAACGAGAGAGTTCAGGAAGAACCCAGCGCCGCTCATCCCTGAGGATGCCTCCACGTTCGAGGTAAGTTATACCATGCGATCCTCTGTTACTTATTGTTGCTTGTTAGTATTCGTGTGAGCTATCTTCTGTTACTTATTGTAGCTAGCTAGTATTCGTGTGAGCTGCAAAGCCAATGAGTCATAGCACCCACCCTTTTCTCACCTAGGAGGGAGGGAGGGATGGTACTCTGATGATTGGCCTTTTTGACAGCTCAGATTCTTGTAAGATGACTAGGAAAGCCTGTTCAGCTCCCATGAATTAGACTGACTATGCAAAATGGTTGCCAGAGATGCAAATTTTGTGTCACTAGAATTTGATATTCCCTGAAATTTCAGCCCACACTATTTGTTGTTTGTTGTGGAGTGCCATTCTGTTGGTTGGATTTGTGGGAGGATCTTTGACTTCAGTTGACTGTTAATTTCTCTTTGATGCCACCATTCAAGCATATCATAAATGAATGACATACTTTGTGCTGATATTGAATCATGACATAACTTATACACCCCATGAGAATTTTGCACAAATGGATGAGTTGCATTAATTGAAATAGGGAGTGAATGCTTCTCCCATTGAGTGTGAAATTATTTTTTGACTGTAAATCATCATTGTATTTCTTGCATGCAGAAGTACAAGGCTATGGTGTACTCGACGGCTATGAAAGGTGCAAACTGAATGCGCTCCTCTTTTTACTGCTCTTCTCTTTGTTTACTTGGAATTCAAGGGTTATTGTTGCGAAGTCTTTCTTCTCTGGTGATCAATTGCTGTGCACTTCTGAACGCATGTCCGGATGGCAATGTGGTGATGCTTGATGAAGTAGGCTCATTTTTTCACTACGGACGAACTGAATTTCATTACGCAAAAGCAACAAAATTACAAGAGTTTGGTAAACCAACGTACTTAGCTTGAACTAAACAAGCTGCCAGTTGCACTGAACACACAGGGTTCAGACAAAAGGCATCCAAAACCATCATCCCCAGCACGACTAGATGAGCGATGATAAGAGTTCTCGCCGCCAAGACTATGAAGAGTACGATTTATTACAAGTCCAGATCGGATGGAGTAGGCTCATAGAATGACAGAACTACTTACTGTTTCTCGACAGTTGAAAATTTTGCCTTTGGTGATTGCTATTAAATGCTTTGATTTGCATAATCAATAGTTCATGTAAATTTGCGAATTAGGAATTACTCTGAGTTGTTCAGTGGAAGCACAGATTCTGATGTTATTGAATTATGAACTGGGTCAATGCATGTATGTTGGAAATTAATATATATGAACCCTTGTAAAGCATTCATGGATTTAACATTAGTTAAGATAGATGCATATGCTGATTAATATTCTGAGTTGTAACATTTTTCTGTGCTGAATTGCTACTTATCTCCAGCTTAGCTTGGTTGGTTATGGTTTTGTCTTTCATACCTTCTTATCCTTACTAAGTGGTGTAAAATCTTGAGCTGTGTATTTGTGCCCTTCAAAAATTTGATGAAATGGTGGTGGGTTGCTCTGTGTCTTTGTGCAGCGGGCTTGTGGCGGCGTACATGATAGCCAATTCCATGGGGTTTCTCTGGGATTAATGGGCTAACACCATGGTGAGTAATCCGTTGCCTTCTTGTAGCAATACATTTTAAAACTATAGTGCTATAATTCAGAGATCAGAATATAATGCCCACATGTGCTATCTCTGTCCTGCTCTAAATTTGGCCTGGGGATGGATGTCCTTGTCCTCTTAGTTTGGCCGAGTGGAGGTCCTTGGAACTAGCATTGGAGTGCAAGGGTTATTTTTACGTAGATTAGCTATCAGTCCTTATTTGAAAAGAAATAGCTATGAGTGAGGCCGTGATTTGTTATAAGTAAATATTTGTATCATTTATTTGTGGTTAATTAGTGATTGTTTGATATTATCATGCCGTACTTATAATTTTAGAACAAAGTTGTTTGATATTTATCTTGGTCCAACTGGTATACCAGAAGAATTTGTGTTACTACTAGTAATATATGTCAAAGGTTGCAGTACTATGTTACTTGTTCGTATTCACCGGTTCAATGCACTACAGCAGAGAAGGACATCACTGGCGGTTCAAAACCCCCCTTCACTGGCGGATTTTGAACCGCCATAACCAACTCGGCAGTGATGAGCTGATCACATCACTGCCGGTTATGCCAAACCGGCAGTGATAGCTCATGTATCACTGCCGGTTCGTGTTACAAACCGGCAGTGATACTTGAGCCATCACTGCCGGTTGTTTTAACCAACCGGTTGTGTAGATTATATTATCACTGCCGGTTTTCTTTGAACCGGTAGTGATATACTTTTCACAATTTGCATTTTAATAATTGTTTTATTTTCATTTCGAGGGGAGGTGGTGGGGTGGGAGGTCGGGGAGGTGGAGGTGGTTGCTATCGATCAATTTGATATCGATGTGAAGGTGGTTGTTGATTAGCAACAATACAAACCCATCAACATTTATATTACAAAAGTTTCAAAAAAAACTTTAAGTATCGAATTAAGAGTCGTATTACAATAGCCTATCAATGTGGTCTCTTCCGTACTGCGCCTTGTACTTCTTAGTCCTCGCAATGGAGAATGATCCTGTCTTGGTCAATATCTCGTCCATCACAAACCTTGCTATCTCCTCTTGAATTCCTCTCATCTCAAAATCTAGCAACTGGTTGTGATTGTTTGCTTTGCGCTGTAATTGAAGCAAGATGATATTGAGATGCACAAACGTAAGACAAAACAATAGAAATGGGATGCCTACGTACCATGTCATCTCCCTTATTTGTTTTTGCGCCAAAGTATTTTAGCATTGCCCACATCACATAGAACCCGCATTCGTTGTTCCCCATCGGTTGATCTAGGGTCTTGAGATCCTCCATATACTTTACACTGAATGGGGCACTCCATTGCTTTTGCATCTTGCTATCGAGATTTTTCCAATTCGGTAATGCCTTCATTCTATGTTACATTGTAAATGAAGTGTGAAGACCGAGGACATTACAATATCCTATGTGATTAGAAAGTGGTGTGATATTGGGTTCACTTACTTATTCAGCACTTTGACTAGGGGGTCGATAAGAGAAAGTGGCTTTTTCTTTGAGTCCCACACCTCGATATGTGAATCTTGAAGATAGATATCTACGAGGATGAAATGGTTGCTGCAATCACAAAGTCCATGTTATTGAATGACATATCAAGAAAAGAAACACTAAAATAAGGGTCGAGAACACATACTCGCAGTTGTAGGGTAGGAGTACGTTTGTTTTGTTGTTTCTGAACATCCTTTCAAATTCAATCTTCAAACTTGTTGGTACATAGTCATCTTCACTAGAGGCGGTGCATGTTGTCTCATTTACAAATATGGGATCCAAGAAGTCTGTATTGCTCAATTGCTTCTTTAGGCACCATTTTGCCATACACCTGCATAATAAACATATGATATATTCAAATGCAAATCACGTAGTTTATTATAACGTTGTGAGGGTAGGGTACTTACATAGACCATATCATCAAAATCTACGTATCGAGCGAGCGCCGTTGGAAGAGCTGAAAGAGGTGTTCATAATAAATAATATGCACCGTTTCTTCAGGATGATTAAAAACCATTCCGGGAGGGATGCAAACTTCAAAACCGACACAGTCTCCGTTGGCAGTATCCAGGGAGTAATAATCATGCAACTGTCGCATGTATGTTGGCAAATCTCTATACTCTTGTTTGGTGGCGACCAAAGGTTTGCCTCTTGAATACTTGTATGCGACCGTGGCTTTTTCAAAATCTCTCGTTCCGTAATACAACTCCGTGGCCCTCTCCATGGATATGCCCATGTTGTTGGCCAAGTTCTGTATCTCTAGCAATTCTTTGGTGTGTATTTCTCTAGCTCTGATTTGATTACTCTCTTTGTTGTGTTGCCTTTCAAATTCGGTCTGTTGTCTCCACTTAGGTAGACTGGCTATTCGATTAAAGAAGGCAACGGCGGCTTTCTTGCTTGGAGGCTCCATAGTCGGGTCCTTCATCTTACTCGTAATGCTAGCATCCACCTTCTTTTTACTTGTCTGGGGAGCATTACCAACCGAAACTGATGACCTCTTGTGTTGCGAGGTCGAACCTGATCGCACTTTAGATTTTCACGGAGGAGGAGGAGGAGGTGTCTTCTCCTTTGGCTGTGGAGGAGGTGGAGGAGGTAGAGGAGGTGTTTTCTCCTTTGGCGGTGGAGGAGGTGTTTTCTCCTTTGGCAGTGGAGGAGGTGTCTTCTCTTTTGAGGCAGGAGAGGGAGAATGAGGATCTAGCAGAGGAGAGAAACCTCTTGGCGGCGGCGATGCCGATGATTCACTGTCATCCTCATCATCCGAAGATGGCTGCTCATCCAGCTTGATGAAGCGTTTGCGCCAAGCCACATGAGTGCCCAAGTTGTGAACAAGACGCGGCCTATCTTCCTCCACTGGGAAATCAATGTGTATCTTATTGTACTTCTTATCCAAGATCTTATCAATGCTGACCCTGGCATACCCGGGTGGCATTGGCTTGCCATGAATGATGCCGTCTCCTCTTGGAAATGCTTGTTCGACCGCCACCTTATCTTTTGTCCACTGCTGACGGATGTACAACCTGACATTAATAGGTCCAGTGATGTTGTCCACCGGATGAGGAGCATTGACCTCTTCTTCGTCAAGCATAGGGGTCGAGCCGTAGCTACTGCGACCCTTGGGCACTGGGCTATTCAAAGTCAGGATAGGCTGCGGTTGTGTCGAACACATGGATTGCATAGCTGACATAACTTGTGCATCAACTTGAGCAGCTATCCGTGCTTCCATGCTATCTTCGATTTCCTTTCGAAACCTTTGGAGCTCTTCTTCTCTTTGCGTTCTAGCCCTCGCCCGGCTCCTATAGGATGAAGATTCACCTTCGAATGCTTTCACCCAAGGAACATTTCCGGCTCCTCTAGTGCGACCGGGGTGCTCCTTGTTTCCAAGTGCTTGTGTGAGCACGTCATTTTCTCTATCGGACTTGCGGTTACCTCTATTCACTTCCTCAGTTAAGGTTGAAATCCTCTGGAGGAGATTGCTGACGGGTTCACTACGGCATTAAGGCTCCCGTCACTATTGTATTGTGCCCCCTTGCGAGTAGGTAGTTTACTGATCTGGGCTGCCAATCGCTTGTCTGAGGCCTAACGCCGCGCTGCTCTAGTTTCTGGACTTTCATTTCCCATTCCGGAATCTTCCTTACATAGCCACGCGATCCTAGGCGATGAGGATCCTTTGCCTTAAGCGAGTTTGCTCTATTTCTTTCGCTTGATGCCTTGGCCTCTTCGGATAGCTTGTAAGCCTTGAACTCCTCCCAGAAGTCTCTCTGCTTGTTGTATTGACCTCCCTCAAAATTCGGTTCTCTGTCCTCCTTGATTAACTTGTACAAGGTTCCCTTAAAAGTCTTGAACGAGCGACCCATGATTTCCTTGGCCTTCTTCTTGACTGTCGCCTCGTCATAGTCATTAGGAAAAGTGAAATGCCCTTTCAACTTGTTCCAAACTAGCTCCTTCTCACTTTCTGGAACCCTCCATGGGTCATCCTCATGACCAGTCCATTTCCTGTATTTGATCGGGATAAAGTCTCTTACAAGTGCCCCGATGACACTCTTGTATGGGCCTAATGCTGTAAGAGGCTCCACCGGCTCCCCTACTTGGTCGAACTCAGAGATGTGCCAATGTTTACTTGTTTGAGGAAGCTTTGTTGCACCACGCTTAGTCCTACTAGTACCCTCACCACTTGGCTCTTGCGGCGGAACCTGCTTCAAAATTCATAAATAAGTCCCCATCAAACTTATCTAGCGTGATTTCTTACTATCGCGTTATTAGGTATGACCTAAGTTATTACCTCGTCTCCTTGGTCTAGCTGCAGATAATGGCTAGGGCTCCAATCGTCCTGATTGTTACCACCACCATTAGTTGGATCCTGCGGCGCTCCTGTCGCAGTGCTCTCTGCTTGTGGGGTATCAGTAGTTCGGCGACGGGTGGTGAATTGGCGATGACGAGTCATGTTTCTGGACATGCAATCAAAGGCATCACAAACATTGAGGTGGTTATTCAAAGGCATCACGAACCTAACAAGCTTGCTTAAGATCTGCAGCAGCTTGAACAGCTTTCTCCTCATTCAATGGCCATTTAGTGCATGTCCAAGACTGAGGAAAGGTGTATTGTCCAAGACTCAAGACTAATGGCCATTTACAGTTTTGAACAGCTTGAACAGCTTGACAATCGAATAATAGCAGAGATGAATGCAAATGTTAAGTAAAGTGACTATGAAAATTGAAATCATCTAAGCCAGGTAAGATAAGCCACAACAACTAAGGCAATTATTTCCATGTGCTATGTATTGCTGAACTGCAGGGCAGAGAAAACAGGGCAGAGAAGGACTGAGGCATTCTATCGAACACCTTATGGGCACTCACCGAGTAAGCAGGGGTGGCGCGCTCAACAGCGACGTGGAGGAGCTCTTGACGGCGTCGGCGTAGCTGTAGGGGACGGCGGCGTTGAGGAAGCGGTAGGGGACGGCGTCGTGAAGGGCGGCGTCGGGCTACGGCGTCGTGCAGTGCGCGTTAGGCGGTGGCGGCGTGCACTGGCGAACAGCGTCGAGCGCGTAAAGAGTCGTGCACTGGCCTTGGAGCGCGCCAGCGCCTTATATAACCCACGCATCACTACCGGGTGGTTATTAGAACTGGCAGTGATGTCCCATATCACTGCCGGTTCTAATAACTAACCGGCAGTGATGTTCCATATCACTGCCGGTTGGTTATTAGAACCGGCAGTGATATGGGACATCACTGCCGGTTCTAATAACCAACCGGCAGTGATATGGAACATCACTGCCGGTTGGTTATTAGAACCGGCAGTGATATGAGACATCACTGCCGGTTGGTTATTAGAACCGGCAGTGATATTGATTATTTTTAAACATTTTGGGTCCCCAATTGATCTCAAATGGAAAAGTTGTAAACAACAAAGTTGTGGAACTCATGAATGTCTACAACTTTTATTTTATTCATTTCTCAATTTGAGAAAGTTTTATTAGGCATGGCTCATAAAGTGCTCTGTCTCACACAAAGTTATGTCACTTTGTTGGAAACATGTCATCCATTATATCAACAAAGTTCTAAAATAATAGTGGTAGAACTCATCAATCTCTACAACTCCATACGATCTCAAATTCGATGCAAATTACTAAAACAACATTTCATTAAGGATTACATAGTTTATGATATTCTAACTATGATGGCCTCATCGTGATCACTCCGGAGGTAAGCAGGTTCGTCACCCTTTTCAAGGATAGGTAGGGTAATGTCTGCCCCAAAAGGAGCCATTTCTTGATAACCTTTGTACTCTTCTTCGTCTGTCACTCCTTCAACACCGACAATCTTCCTTTTGCCTTGCATGACTACTTGTAGTCTTCCCTTTGTATTGTTATCCCTTGCATAGAAGATTTGCAAAACATCCTTTGCAAGGACGAAGGGGTCATCACTGTATGCGGTCTTGGATAGATCAACGGTAGTGAACCCATCATTGTCGGTGTTGATTTCATCTAGCCGGACCCACTGGCAACGGAAAAGAGCGACCTTCAACTGTCGTCCATAGTCTAGCTCCCATATCTCATCTATGAAACCATAGTATGTTGCCTCCACCGTGCCGTATTCATCGTGGGCGTCGAAACGAACAGCACTATTTTGGTTGGTGCTCTTTCCATCCTGTTTTTTTGTGTAAAATGTAAAACCATTTATATCATAACCTTGGTACATCATCACCGTAGTCGAAGGTCTGGGAGCTAAGAGATCTAGCTGACATCCTGTCACCATTCCTAGCCTGCGGCGTCGAAACCAGTCACCGAATTCCTCCTTATGTTTTTTCTCAAGCCAAGCCTGTGACCTACCGATGTGCTTACTTTGCAGTAACTGCTTGTGCTCATTAATGTATGCCATCACACCGTCGGCCTGCTGGAGAACAGCAAAGTGTGCCTGTCTGAAGGAAACCACTTCGACTATTTTGACAGCTTTCTCACCTATCGGTCCTTTGCCCCCTAGTCTTCCATCGTGACGAGATACTGGAACTCCGACCCGATTGATGTCCATATAATATGTGCAGAACTCAATGGCCTCCTCCGTTGTCCATCCTTCTACCATGCTCCCTTCTGGTCTGAATCTATTCCTAACATACCGCCTGAAAACTTTCATCAACCTCTCGAAAGGAAACATCTGGTGTAGGTACATTGGGCCAAGGGCTTTAATTTGGTCCACAAGATGAACAAGTAGATGCACTGATATGTCGAAGTAAGTCGGTAGGAAATGCATCTCAAGCCTGCATAGAATCTCGGTTATCTCCTGCTTCAGCTGGTCTAGCTTGGCCCCTTCAATGACCTTTTCAGAGATCGCGTTGAAGAACAAACACAACTTTATGATTGGGGCACGGACCTTGTCAGGGAGGATACCTCGCAGGGCAACTGGGAGCAGCTGAGTCATAATGACATGACAGTCATGGGCCTTCATACAACCATAGTTAAACTTAAGTTCTCTCATGTTAACTAGCCTCTTCGGGTTCGCACAGTAGCCAGTTGGCACTTTGAGATCATTGAAGAAAGAAATAAGCATGGCCTTTTCTTCCTTTTTCAGTGTCCATGATGCCACCAGAAGTTTCAAGTGGCCATCCTCAAGAGTTATTGGGTGCAACTCCTTCCTGAGGCCCAGGTGTTGCATGTCCAAGCGTGTCGCGAGAGAATCCTTTGTTGTTCCCCCGGTGTTCATCAATATGTTAAGTGTGTTACCGCACACGTTTTTAGTTATGTGCATTGGATCAAGACAGTGACGTACACTCAAAAGTGGCCAATAAGGTAGTTCCCAAAAGATTGATTTTTTCTTCCAGATACTACCGGCTGGCGCTGGTACTGCACCTTCCCCCTTCCCAAGGACAACATGTGTGAGTTTGCTTACTTGTTTAAGTATCTGTTTCCCGTCTCGATACTTTGGAGGTCCACGTTTCTCAGTAGTCCCATTAAAATCTTTTCTATTCATGCGGTAAGGGTGGTCCCTTCGTAGGAACCTACGGTGTCCCATATAGACCATCTTCTTGTTTTCTGGTAGATGTATAGCATCAGTCTCGTCCAAGCACTCGACACACCCAGTGTATCCTTTTGTTTTCTCTCTAGACAAGCAACCTCGCCCTGGCAGGTCAGTGATTGTAGCAATAAGTATAACCTTTATCGTGACATGTTCTTTTTTGTACTCATCCCAAACATCCTTCACACCCGTCTCCCACATCTGTAGTAGTTCATCGATCACTGGTTGTAGAAGCACATCGATATCATTACCAGGTTGTTTTGGCCCTTGGATTAGTAGTGGCATCTGGATGTATGACCGTTTCATACAAAGCCAGGGTGGAAGGTTGTATATACATAGCGTCACTGGCCAAGTGCTATGATTGCTTCTAACCTAGTCAAACGGATTCATCCCATCTGTGCTCAAACCTATCCAAAGATGCCTTACCTCTCCACCGATGTTCTTATAGAACATAGTGTTGATAGTCCTCCAGTCCGACCCGTCGGCGGGGTGCCTCAACATTGTATCTTTCTTACGCTCTTCGCCGTGCCAACGCAACAGTTTGGCTGACTTTGCATTTGCAAACAACCTATGCACTCGTGGAGCTATAGGAAAATACCATACGACCTTTATGGGCCCTCCTCTGGTCTTGCTTCCCTGATTTGACGGCCCTTGCTTGTATCGGGGAGCTTTACACTTGGGACACGCATCCAAGTCTTTGTATTTTTCTCCACGGTACAATATACAATCGTTGGAACACGCGTGTATTTTCTCAACCTCGAGGCCGATTGGGCAAATCATTTGCTTGGCCAGGTAAGTCTTTTCTGGTAACTCACTACCCTTCGGGAGCAGTTTATGTAGTATACCTAACAAGCTATCGAAGCCTTTATCACTCAATCCATTCGTTGATTTGAACTCTAATAGCATGATGTTGGCTTCCAGTTTGCTTATTGGGCAGGTCGGATACAATGGTGTTTTTGCATCCTTTCTTATGATCTCCAGTTTTTTCAACTGTGTAGCACTAAGGAATCCGCCATGCACATCATGTAGAAACTGTGAAATGCCATCATTTTCCTCTGTGTCGTCAACTAATGTATTCCTAAACACATTATCGTTGGTAGGCACAGGTACTATGTAGCATTGGTAATCATCAATAGGCAGAAATGCGTTTAGGGATACGCTAGGCATGGGCACATCATCATTGTTTTCTTGTGCAACATTTTGACCAACCTCCCCATGCAAAGTCCAAATCGTGTAGTCTCTCATGAACCCCCTGGTAATCAAGTGCAATCGTATATGCTCCACGTCGCCCCATTTTCTCGTATTCTTGCAATCTTTGCATGGACAGAATACAGGCTGTGAGTCCCCAGCATTGGCTCTAGCGAGCTTGATAAAATCGTCGATGCCCGTCAAGTACCGTTGGTCTGTACATGGCAGATCGTACATCCACCCTCGATCCATGTCTGCACAGGTAAAATGGGCCGGACAGAGGAAACATAGGAAAGTTTTAATAAGAAACAATTATTGCACAATATTAAAGAACAATTATTCTACTCCATGCAACATACAAATGGAGACACTAATTTAAAAAAAGACTAAATTTGGAGACATGTTCATGAATAACAATGTAGCTCCAAACAATGCCCATATAAATTAAAAATCACAGCCCCATAAAAAATAATTATTGCACAATATTGTAGAACAATTATTCTACTCCATGCCACATAAAAATAGAGACATTAATTTAAAAAATACTAAAATTGGAGACATGATCATGAACAACAATGTAGCTCCAAACTAGTGGCGGATGCAGGATGATAATGAAGGGGGGCTAAAAAACAATGGAGATGTTGATTTGCATGAAGATTTAATGGTGATTTGAGATTTTTGCTACAGTGTTTCTAGTAGTAAATCAAGTCATTAGGGGGGCTGGAGCCCACCCAGCCCCTGTAGATCCACCACTACTGCTCCAAACAATGCATTGTTTGGTGACACATGGGTTAATTTGCTCATCAACATTGTAAAAGAATCTACTCTACTCCTAAGAACCAATTATAACATCACATACTAACAATGCATTATAGCCATGAATTAGAAAAGTGCTCTGTAAAAGAATGGAGAAATAAGAATGAGAATCAAGCATTATAGCCATCAAAACAAAGCTAATTAAGCAACAAAATCGAAGAAATGGAGGCTGGTTACTAACCTTAAAGCAAAAAGATCAAGCCATTCTTCCAAATCCAAGTGGTAGCTTCACGGATTTGGGCGACCGCAACATTGGAGGGAGTGGCCCAAACGCGCACCTCTGTTCTCGGGATAAAAGAGTGGAGGAAGAAGATGACGGCTACAACCTTTTTGTGCTGTCAGACTCATCACTGTCGGTTCTATCCTAGAACCGACAGTGATAGAATCAAATCACTGTCGGTTCTTGGCTTGAACCGGCAGTGATAAGTGAAGTTGTCATCACTGCCGGCGGGAGGCACAAACCGGCAGTGATAGTAGTCATCACTGCCGGTTCTCGCACCCCCCAATTATTTTCTGGTTGTCAGAGCCTGGAACCGGCAGTGAAGGGTCATCACTGGCGGTTGTCTTAATTTCGGCAGTGATGTGGCCGGCACTGATGACTGAATCTGTAGCAGTGATGCTACTATTCCTCAGACCAATTCCATTTTATTTTGCATGCAAAAATTGAAAAAGTAAAATACATGTTCATTTCAGGAGTTGAGAACTTAGGATCTGTATAGTATTTCACATAATAATTTGTTTTGTATCTATGAAAGTTAATATTTTTGGTTGGTAAAAGGAATGTTCATCATCTATTATCTATTAAATAGTAAACACTACTCTATATGATTTGAATTATGTCAATCTAATTCAGCACATGTAACTTCGAGAGCCTATCCAGCGAAGGAGATTTTGACGAACCTCTGATTTTTTTACAGGAGCAGGTCCTGCGTAACTGATTCCTATCCCCTCGTGCTCAAAGGGCACTCGGCACTCGGCAAAGTTAAAAAATCTTTGCCGGGTGCCTCCCGGTAGGGCACTCGGCAAAGAAATTTTGGAAAAAAAATAAAAAAATCTTTGCCGGGTGCCTCTGACATGGCACCCGGCAAACCAAAGGCTGATGGAGCCGGCATCGTGACGGCCACTTTTCTTTGCCGGGTGTCGGGTTTACACTCGGCAAAGTCTTTGCCGGGTGCCCGATAAAAAGCACACGGCAAAGAAATCTTTGCCGACTAACTTTTTGCCGGCGGCTCTTTGCCGAGTACTGCACCCGGAAAAGGCTTTGCCGAGTGCAAAGTAGCCTTTGCCGAGTGTTTTCGGCACCCTGCAAAGCGCCTGAATCCTGTAGTGTCGGCAAAAGCCGAATTGCGCTCGGCAAAGGCTTTGCCGAGCGCAACGCTCGGCAAAGGGCTCCCGGCAACGAAATGCTCGGCAAAGGCTCCTTTGCCGAGCGTCTTTTATCGGGCGCTCGGCAAAGCCTTGCCGAGCGCCTAGGCGGCCCTCGGCAAAGAAAAGCGGCGGTCACGGCGTGACGTTTCTTTGCCGCGCTCGGCAAAGAGCAAACTAATTTTTTTTTTTAAAAAAAATCTTTGCCGAGCGCCTCCAGCCTGGCGCTCGGCAAAGAGCAAACTAATTTTTTTAAAAAAAATTTCTTTGCCTAGCGCCTCCAGCCTGGCGCTCGGCAAAGAGCAAACTAATTTTTTTTAAAAAAAATCTTTGCCTAGCGCCTCCAGCCTGGCGCTCGGCAAAGAGCAAACTAATTTTTTTTTTAAAAAAAAATTCTTTGTCTAGCGCTTGCAGCCTGACGCTCGGCAAAGGATTGCCTTTGCCGAGGGCCAAGCCTGAGGCACTCGGCAAAGCTGGGTAAGCTGCCGTGTTGCAGCGCTAAATATGGCAGCTTTGCCGAGCGCAGCGCCAAAAAGCGCTCGGCAAAGGCTCTTTGCCTAGCGCTGCGCTAGGCAAAGCTGAAATCCAGATTTTATTTTTTTTATTTTTTGCTTTCTATCGCTGCAAACACAACAAATCATATATATACATCAAATGGATATCACCATGAACATAAATAACACCATTTATATCACAATTTCATCGCTTTTATCACCACCGTCACCATATATATCACAATAGCACTAAGAATTATACTTGCAGAGAACAACGTACACGAATATACTATATATGGTTAAGCCATACTACTACGTATCTTGCAAGCACAGAGAGATTGCAATACGATATTCGATCTTCTTACTGCACTTACATACGAGACAAATTAAACGAGGACTAGATAAATCGGCACACACCTATGCCAGCTGATACCCTAAACCACTTGCCATCCGCGCTTTTGCGCGGCACACCGGGACTCCATGGCTTCTTCACGCGTCACGTTCAATTTGCCATTATACCAGCACGTAGTAGAAGGCACCATGCTGGAGCGGCTCGACTGTGCAGCCTGACGCATCGACGGGGACGGGCTCGAGGTCGAGGCCGCGCTCGCCGACGCCGCGGAGCAGCACGGCCGCCTCGCCGAACGTCGCCCTCACGTCGAGCCTCGCGGCCGCGACGTTGTGCGCCATGCTCTTGCCTGTGACGGTGTCCGTGATGCACAGCGCCACGACGCCCTCCTGCGCCGCCGCCGTGGGCGCCGCGGCCGCGGCCGCGGCTGGCGCACCGCCGGTGCTGACACCGACGACGGCCCCGGCCCCGGGCACTGCCGCCAGTCCTGCGTCCATGTAGAGAGATAGTCAAACATACGGCGAGGGGGTATTTAGTGCGTCCAAGTTATTGCGCGTGGCCCGTGAATTAAGAAATCGAAGGGTTTGAGGAAACCCAAGTAAAAACGACAGTCCAGTCAATGCATGCGTGCATGAACAGAGCCTTGAATTGCCATGCCATGCACACACGCGCACACACGCACGCTCGCTCTAGGTAAAGACGCCTCCGCAGTGTGAAAAGAAGCTTTCAAGAACGTACATACTGTACGCATGCAAAATTTAACTTCTTCTAACCCTTTTCTACGACAGAGAGAAGCTAGCACTACATCCATCAAATAAATTCTAGATCTAGATGCATTCTCCGTTAAAATGTCTAAAGTATAATCAAATACATATGATAAAAATATTAATGTGTATGACATTAAATAAATATACTATGAAAACATATTTAATGCCTATTCTAGTACGATAAATATAATAACAGAAGGGACAAAAGATGGATTCGTTACGTGCAGCATTGGATGCATTCACACATGATGATATGGTGTTTTGTCACAACGAAATAGTTCATACTAGTACTACCTTTGAAGCATTCCATCATGAACGGCTTTTGTTTCCTGATGGGGACAACAACTCACAAATTTTGGTCTTTTTCTAAAGCTACTGTGCTTGCAAACTGACAAAGTTCCACAACTTTTATCATGCACGGTAAAGTCATGCAGGAAGGCTGTGACAAGATCGAACATATGTACTCCTATAAGAGATTTATGTATGCATGGCTCTTGATCTTACCGATTGCCACATGCATCCCTTTAGACATACAAACACTGACAGTACCCTTGTATTGGGATCGGTAAGATATGATTGCATTGGAGCTTTTTTTTATCAAAAGAAGAAGGTGTTTGAACTTTTAAATGAGATTTGTGCAATTCCATGCCAACAAGCATAGTACAGCTTGGACGTCTTTGCGCATATCATAAGACATACCGCTGCATACTCCTAGTCAAAACTAGCAGCCTAGCACTAGTATTGAACACTAATATAAAATGAAACGAACCAGACCGAGAGAAATGACCTCCTAATCATGTGACGCGACACACTGACAGTCCTAATCGATACAAACACATTAATCCAAGCATATGATGATACAACACGTACTGTACTGAGAAAAATATGCAAGGACTTTTAAAAAAATGGTATTCATCAACTTTTCACAAACCTTGCAGCAGATCATAGTTGGCGACGACACCATTAGTAGTACTTGCAGGCAAACCTGTGAGCCCAGCGGTATTGGCAGCCACGCTCGCCACGGTAACAGCTGCGCCCGCCGGCGATGCAGCAAGAGGCGCCGCCGCGGAAGCCGCCGCCTCCATGGCCGTGCTAGCTCCGAAGCCGTACTGCAGCAACCCCAGCCGGGCCCCAGGCGCATGTCCTGTGACCAGTGACGGTCGGCTCTGTCACCTCGTTGCACAGCCCCTAGAACGCTTCCGCAGGCAACGCCGCCGGTGGCTGCTGTGGCACGGGCACGTGCATGTACTGGCCTCGCCGGCGCCACGGGGTGGCCTTGGTAGCACATCTGATGGGGACACGCCGCGGCGAGCGGCCCTAGCAAGTCCATGGCCGCCGCCGTCGCTGACATCGCCTGCGCCGCCGCCGGCTTGCTGGACCCGGAGGAGCGATCGGAGGAGGACGAGGACGAGGAAGTGGGCGCCTGCGCGGGTGAGGCGAGCAGCTGGAATGGGTTCTGGATCAAGGGCGGCGGCGGCGGCGGCGTGACGGGCGCCGCAGCGGCGTTCCCGCGGCCCGGCGCGCGCGCGAGGCCCAGCCCCAGCCGTCCGGCGCCCAGGGTGGTGGTGCGCAGCCTGTTCTTGGAGTGGGCCTTGCGGTTCTGGAACCAGTAGAAGACGTTGGCGTCTCCTGTCCTTTGCCGAGCGCCCGATCTGGCGCTCGGCAAAGAGGTCGGGACGCTCGGCAAAGAATTTTTTGTTTTTTTTAATTTGTTTTTTTAAATTTGTTTTTTTATTTGTTTAATTACTGTATACTACTTTGCCGAGCGTCAGATCAGAGACACTCGGCAAAGAATTTTTTATTTTTTTATTTGTTTTTTTGAATTTGTTTTTTATTTGTTTAATTGCTGTACACTACTTTGCCGAGCGCCAGATCGGGGACGCTTGGCAAAGATTTTTTGTTTTTTTTGAATTTGTTTTTTTTATTTGTTTAATTGCTGTACACTACTTTGCCGAACGCCAGATCGGGAGCGCTCGCAAAGACTTTTTGTTATTTTTAATTTATTTTTTTGAATTTTTTTTGGTTGTTTTATTGCTGAACAATACTTTGCCGAGCGCTAGATAGGGGGTGCTCGGCGAAGGCTTTTAAATAATGTGTAATGCTTGATAAAAAATTTTGAAAGAAAAAACAATAAAAAAAGAAAATTCTTTATCGAGCGCCAAAGGTCAGCGCTCGGCAAAGAAGTGCCTTTGCCGAGCGCCCTCCGTTAGGCGCTCGGCAAAGGTGGCTCTTTGCTGAGTGTCAACCTTGGCGCTCGGCAAATGCACCTCTTTGCCAAGCGCTGACCTTTGGCACTCGACAAAGAATTTTCTTTTTTTTGTTTTTTTTTCTTTCAAACTTTTTTGTCATGCATTACACATTATTTAAAAGTATAGGTTAAGTTTTGGTACTTTTTTAAATCTTTTTACTATATATCGTTAGTTTATTTGATTTAATTGAATTTCTTCGATAAACGCGTGTTTGAACTGTAGGTGCATCGAATTTCTGAATTGGACGGTTCGAAAATTGATATTCGCGTTACTTAGCGTATGTTAAGGCCGTATCCAGGAGCACGCATGAAATATCGAACATCTCACGCACGGAACACGGCGACCAAGTTGCGCGTGAAGTGCTATTAAATTATAAAAAATGCAAACAAAGTCCGAAAATCACGAAACTTAATGAAACGTCTTTGGAGCACATGTGGAGGCTATGGTCGAAATTTGGTAACGTTTCATGCACGTTGTCACGTAAGTTAGTTAGAAACCTAGACATCTCACATGTGATAAGTTATTTGTGGTAATATCCCGTAGTGATTTGTGGTAATATCCCGCTAAGCCCAGAAAGCTGCGGAGCTGCTTGATGTCTTGCGGGGTTGGCCATGCTTGAACAGATTTGATCTTAGAAGGGTCCGTAGCAACACCATTGGCACTTATGACGTGGCCCAAGTAAGCAATTTCGGTCTGTGCAAAGTGGCATTTGGACAATTTGAGCAGCCAACCATCTTTTTCCAACAGACTGAAAACTTGGCGCAGGTGTTCAACATGGTCTTCCAGAGTGCGGCTGTATATCAAAATGTCGTCGAAGAACACCAGCACACACTTGCGAAGGAGAGGATGCAGAGTTGTGTTCATAGCGCCTTGGAACGTGTTGGGAGCCCCTGTCAAGCCAAAAGCCATCACCGTGAACTCAAAGTGGCCCCAGTGCGTCTGGAACGCGGTTTTATGTTCTTCGCCGGGGGCTAGTCTAATCTGATTGAAACCAGCACGTAGATCAAGGCTGCTGAACCAACGAGCAGACGATAACTCATCAAGCAGTTCGTCGATGATGGGTATGGGAAATTTTCTGTTGACGGTGAGGGAGTTGAGCAAGCGGTAGTCCACACAAAATCGCCAGGAACCATCCTTTTTGCGGACCAGCAGAACAGGGGAAGAGAAAGCACTGGTGCTTGGTTGGATCAGCCCCGACTGCAGCATATCAGTAACCTGCGATTCCATTTCGGATTTGAGTGCCGGTGAGTACCTATATGGACGGACGGCAACAGGCTGTGCTCCCTGAACCAGAGGAATCTTGTGATCGCATGCTCGATGCGGTGACAGAATAGAGGGTTCAGCAAATAAGTGGGTGAACTGATCAATGACATCCTGCACAACGGGAGGAATTGCCTGAACCCCGGAAGTGTCAACATCTTCAGCAATGTGGAAAAGCCTGACAACTGAACATTCAGAGACTTCTAGAACAGTACCCTGAAGAAGCACTTGCTTGCGGCCATAGGAAATATACATGGACTTGTGTTGTCGGTTGATCTTCATTGGGGAAAAAGCCTCAAGACAATCCATACTAAGGATCATATCATAGAGACCCAATGGCAGTATCTTCAAGTTAGAGTGGAACAGGTAACTTTGGACAGTCCACTCGACGGAAGAAAGTTGAGTTGAACAGGAAATGGACCCGCCGTTGGCAATTTTGACTGATACCGGTACTGGTAAGGCCTGCACGCCCTGCAGCTGCGAAGCTACTGAGGAAGACAGAAAAGAGTGTGTACTCCGGGAGTCAACCAGGATTGTGATCTCATGTCCCTGGATGGAGCCCTGAAATTGCAGTGTGCGCGGATGACTGCTGGTGTCCACCGCCGCTGCAGAAATCATGAACACATGTTGTTCTTGAATGGGCTCTGATGACTGCACGGTATCTTCAGGAGAAGGACTGAGCTCGTCCATTGCATCGTCATAGCAGAGATTCCAGAACTCTTGAAGAACGTGTAGTTGCAAGTTGGGGGAACACTTGTGGCCAGGTGCCCACTTCTCGGCACAGTGAATGCAAAGACCGCGGGCCTTGCGGTAAGCACGCAGGGTTGAGAGCTTGTCGTCCACCGACGATCCGGGCGCCCCGGAACGCTTGTCATCTCCAGCCTTCTTGTCTGCTGTTGCAGGCAAGCCAGCGGCACGAGCCGGGGAAGACTGCGACTGCTGGAACGAGCGTGATGAAGACGAACGGAACGAAGACGCATCCGGCCTCTTGGGCTTGCGGGAAACGCCTTGGTCCGCGGCTTCTTCCTGTAACAGAGCAAGAGTGCAAGCAGTATCCAATGTAGAAGGTCGAGCAACAAGAACGACAGCACGAATATCCAATCGAAGACCATCCACGAAACGACATGTAACGGAGAGTGGGTCAAGGTTTTTGTTATAGGACTTGAGCTGGTCTACCAGAGCAGTAAACCGGTCCACATAATCTTGGACAGTGGATGTTTGACGGATGTGAAAAAGTTGGCGAATGAGGAGTTCATGCAGATCCCTGCTGAAACGCTCATGAATCATAGCACAGAAGCCAGACCAATCGACATTGGCGAGGCTGGATTCAATATACTGGAACCAACGCTTGGCTTGACCCGTGAAGTGCATGGTTGCGACACGCACCCACATGGGAGGCTCGACAGAGTACATCTCAAAGTAATTGGTCGCACAGGTAATCCAAAACTGAGCATCATCGCCATCAAATTGAGGGAAATTCATTTTCGGAAGGCGACCCAGCTGGGCAGAAGCATTGGGAGGAAGGGAACTAATTGGGGTAAGGGTCTGGTGGGCAGATTGGAAAGTATGTTGGGATGACTGGGCATGTGGTGGGGTTGTTGTAGTGGTAGGATAGTGAAATTGTGGTGGAGGATGATACGGGTGGGGATGGGTGGGAAATTGGGGATGAATTGGGGGAAAACGATGTACTGGAGGCTGAATTGGGGAATGATAGTTTGGGGGTGATGGGTTTGATTGGGCAGAGGAGGATTTGGAGGATGAACAGGAGGATGACACCAATGTGGATGAGGGAGGTGAGGTTGGGGGTGAGCGTGCATACCATTGGCCGGGGTCGGCGCTACGGTGGTGACCATGCCGTAGCCCGACTCCCGTGTAGTGGATCCCTCGCCGTGCCCCTTGGGCCAGTCGGACGTTTTCCGGCAGCAGCGTTGCTGGCGACCAACTCCGTCGCAGCGCAGGGACCCTTGCGCAGCACCGGTGATTTGCATGACTACCTACCCTCCCTCCCCCTCCGAACTAAATACAAGATAGAACAAGCACCTCAATTGATAGGGGCACTGGCTCATCTTCTAAATCTACATCTATTTCAGTTGTATCATAAATCCTTCAACTACATCGCCTGGTTCAGGGATATATTCCAAATATTCACTATGTCTACCCTTTGTGCTTGACTTTTTTTACCTTTGGAGAAATAGGTTTTGGGCCCACACGTATTCTAAGTTCTTCTATCTTTCTATGATTCCTTGCGATTTTTGCATCCCGTGCTCGTTCATAAGCAATTAGTAGCTGTTCATCTAGATTACGAAGCATTTATTAACTAAAGCTTCTATGGAATGTCAACACAACAGAGCAAGAGTATACAAATAAGCGTCTAATTAGTTACTACAACTTATACGAAAGTCATTACCAATAAAGCACATGTTAGCTACACTCGACTATAGGAAATATGTAACCCCATCGCTACCTACACATCCTTGGTTCAGCCACTACAGTAGAGCATACATCATAAAAGGAATTTGGGTACCTCTTCCTCCATGTTCCCTAGATTTGCTTTGTTGCCGGCACCGTTGTCCTGTCATTGCGGTCGCGGAGCTGGTGCGGCCGGCGTTGACAAAGGGTACCAGATCTAGCTCCGACTAGGGGTCTGATTTAGTTGGTCATGACAGGTGCCGAGCTACGTAGGGGATCATGATCCTACTTGTACCGTCGTCGAGGCGGTCCTTTCGCTGTCAGCTAATCGACCTACTGTCGACGAATCGAAGGGGACCCAGCTCCGGCTAGGGTTCAGAAATATATGAGAGAGGGTGCAGTAGGAGAGTGGAGAGGGAGTCGAGCTGCTGTTCAAATGGAGCCTAGGGTCCAAAGCGTGGTGGCAGAGGGGTGGCTGGAGAGTGGAGTGGGGGGCCATGGGACTAGGATTTGGAGCTGGAGGAGAGACGGTCTGGAGAATGGAGATGGAGGCAGAGATGGTGACTGTTTGCGCTTTTATGTGGCCATCATATTACCACAAATGCCCTTATCTAAAATCGATGGCGTAGTAAACCTATTTTCCGCGTGTAGGCCAAAAGAGAGACATCAAATTTTTTGTGTGTGTTGGCAAGATTGCTTGGCGTGGTGCGAAATCAAATTTTTGGGGCGTGTTGGCAGGCTGCTCGGCGCGGTGCTCAACAGAGACCAAAAATTATTTTGTGTTTAATAGGAAATGATTACGACAAAATGTTGTACTTACATAATATTTGTCTTTTCATTTTTTCTCTTGTGCATCTGTTTATATATCCAATCAGTTAGTTGGTGCCTTTTTGGTTTTTTTTGATAATATAAATAGACGTAAAACTAAAAGAGGATGATAACAAACAATTAAAATATCCATGAATTTGACACCTAAGAATTACCAAAAAAAAGAAAAAATAAACCTCCTCGCTGCAGCTTATTGCGCTATAACTGGCGATTTTTGTGTGTTTATGACTGCATCTACGGCTGTTTGAACTAAGGCCTATAATTAGGAACCAAGGGGAAGGCACGCCTAGGAATGGAAAACCCTTAAAAAAACTAAATGGGTTATTCAAATGATATCCCTATGGATTTCCCACCCTGAAAAAGTAGTCATGGATTCTATGGTGTTTTGAGTTTCTAGAGAAGAGAAAAAAAATCAAAACATCCTCCTCTTGGCTAGCACTCTTGCGATTTGCTGACTCGCAAGTACTCCAGATCGTCGTTGTGAGCCTCAAGCTGGTCGCCAACGCCGTCTTAGCGAAGGTGAACATGGACGACAACATCCTGCACGCCCGCCTCGACTCTTGATCTATGGGACGTATTAGTAGTACAAGTCATGACTAGGTTTGGTCTGTGGGACGACCGTTTGTGAAGTTTTATTTGCATGCATGTCTTTATTAACTTTTGTTGAACTTTGTATTAGGTCAATTAAACTGTTGAGCGTGGTGTAGCTCAGGTCCTTTGGTCATTTGGTAAATGGTTATACTAACGGTGTTCGCCCTTTCTGATCGGAAGACGTGGGTGTATAGATGTTAAAATTTTCTAGATCCTAAGACAGTCGATCCTACAAAATATAGATGATCTGGATCACTATGAAATATGGGGTCCATCCAACTAGTCCATAGAACCCGACTAACATTGGCTAACAACTAGTTCTAGTCTATAGAACCCAACAATTAGTTCAGGATACAAACAGGTATGGACTAATAACACAACTAATTGGCTGATTTTTTAGCCATGGATAACTAGTCGTAGTCCATCCAAACAGGGCCCAAGACAGTTCGATACTAGAGAAATCTTGACAGGCCGGATCATAGTTTTGATGAAACAACAAAATACAGATCGTGTCAACTCTTGCGCCATATATGTGGGGTCGTGGGCGCGCAGGCATGCGCACGTAAGTCGTCGGGTGGTCCATGACCCACGAACTATATAACAGCAGAGATAAGGGGCGAGAGGAAGGCTCTCCAGAGCTCCTACTTCAGTTCCATCCCAAAGCTTTTGCCCTCCACCCTACTACTGGTCATCTTTGTTCTTCATTTTTTTCTGCATATTGTTTTCTTTTTTACATAGATCATGGATAACTATGATCGTTTTTGGGACATGTCTGTGTATCGCTATGTCTTCCGTGAGTTTCATGTTCGCCATGGCCTACAAACAAGGGTTGTAGTGCTGGCAGTGCATTCTAACTTTTACAGTAGGTGGTACAATGCTTCTGTAGTTGTTCATCAAGTTCTTGGCCACCGAAACTACTGTCTTGCTGAAGATAATCTAGGACCCTATGTGTTTGTTGTGGTTCCTTCAAATGCAGATCTCCAGACTTTACTTTCATACCGCTACGAGTTCCATGGTGCATAAGTATTTTCTCATCGTATCTGTTATCTTACAATCTGTCCGAATGATCCAGAGATTGGTGGAGTTCGTGCAGTTCCTTTCAACTGAGCAGTAGCAACATGGTCAGATGATGTTAACGTTTAGTATCTATGGCATTAGAGATATGCCCTTGTTCTTTGTTTCTAAAATAGGTGTGATGTTCAAGTATCTCATAACACTGATGTTTAGATTTGTGTTTTCGATGTTCACTGGAGACAATTGTGATGTTCTTTAGTTTATCTTGTTGTAATAATATACATGTAAATGGATTTTTGTTCAACTTTGTATTAGGTGGGTTAAATTCTGTTGACGAGATATATATAAACAAGTATAGTATTGACGAAATGACGTTTACCTATTTGTTGTAAATCATATGCATGCCTCATAGTCCGAGTCGTGTAAATTTGACCAGCCCAGACATTTTACATTGCTACTGAACTGTGACTAGAACTTTTGCTAGATCCGCTATGCTATAAAGAACAGCTGTGGCTGCATGCATGAAGTACTAGTAAGGTAGTTGGATTTGAAGTGGCATCTTCAGCCACAGCCGAGAGAGTGCAGATGATCAGGACCTATGAAACCATGTAGCCATTTCCAGCTAGCTGCTGCTCTACAAAATCAAGCAAGAGAAATTGCTTACAGAAGCAAGAGCAACTCGTCTTCACTCTTCAGTCTACCCCTCGACTGCTGTGAATGCTTGGAGTGAAATAACTGCAGAGGCTTTCCTCATGCATTCAATTCACTCATCGCAACCGCGCATTGTGCCTTGGTTTATTGAACCAAGCACATATTAGTTGTACTAGTAGTCTTGAATTTCTTTGATCTTGCAAGAACCAAACACGTATCAGTAGTCTTCGATAAAATTTGTGGAACTTGCAAGAACATGCAACAAGAAGTTCATCTCAACAAGTATCGCCTAGATCTAATGCATAATGGATGAGACATAGTTGTTGAATTTTACTGCGAACACAAGAAAGTCCGGCCGCTATATATTTGATCTCGTAGGACACAGTATAAAGGGTCATCAGTTTTGAATGTCGTAGCAACTAGTCTACCCCTCGACTATTGTGTCTGCTTGGATGTCTAGCCTGCTGGCATGAAGTATATATTTTATGTGTTGAACACATGTACGAGAAGGCAACCGCACATTCCTCGCGGTTTAGATCTACAGAGGGAATCAGAGAGCTATGAGAAGGAAGGAAAACACGCGGAGTTACGGACAAGATCATGGCGGTTAAAGCGATGGAGCGGAGAAAGTGACGAAGTGTAGATTTACTCAAAGATTCTGATTTTTGACCAAATATATATAGAGAAGTATGATGCATAATAAGTATTTTATACAACAAAAAACAATGAGCTTATAATCAATAATCTTCTTCGGTGAAGTGTGATAGAAATCTCTACACTACCGGGTCAAGATACGTAGACAAATCAAGTCGGCACATCAGGCAGGTGGAGCTCCTGCTAATCCACTTGGTGATGCACTTGCGGTGAAATGCGTGTCCATAGCCAGGCATTTCCACAGCATGGCTGGCTGCAGGATTAGATGTTTCATCCTGCAAGTAGATGCTACAGTCCTGACACCTCGCTAGCCCCGCCTTCGCGCAGAGCATCAAGAGTGCCTTGGACGCGATGAACTTGATTGTTCATCGACCCAAAGCTCAAGTGTGGCGTGGGTGATGCAGCCATCCCGGCAGGCCTTGTGTGCCAGGGCCACAAGTTCAGGAACCTCGCGCTTTGGAAGGATGTCCTCCCACTGCTCATCGGTGAGGTTGAGTTGCTGTAGTCGCGTTAATGTCCTCATCAGGCCGCGGAGGACATCATAGACACCTTCCTAGTCGCAGGGGATGCCACCCACTTGATTTGCCTTAAAAATCCTGGTGGTGCTACCTCCTTCGTACAAGAGGTACATCGGCTGCCAGTGACTACCGGCTTTGAGGGTCTTGGTCATTGTGCATTCTAGGGTCATAGAGAACGATGCTTCAACGCCGCTCTTGCCAGATGGATCCTTGATGGTGAAGAGTTTCTTCGATGTCGTTCTCGACTTGACGCGGTGTTTGAAAGTTCAAAACTGGGCATCAGGATCTATGGCAGAGCTCATGGCGATGGCTACTCTATGGGTCTAGTGGCTTAGTTTGTAGCTATGATTTGAATTGGTTTGGAGTTGGAGCAAGGATGATTTAAAGGGAACCCAATGTTAAATAGCTATGGGATGAACAGGGGGATAGTTATGAGATGGAATTTGAAGTGAATCACTTTGAATGTGGAGGACATTAGACGACTTCTAGTAAATGTCATTCCGGATTCTAGGGGTTGGTCGAACAGTTTCCAATACTAGACGTGTTGGGAATATTCTAGTTGAACGTGAGATGTGTCCAGCCGAGTCAGATCTATAATTCTTGGACTTTCTTGCATGTGCTGTAAATTTTGAATAGCTATGTGGCTCCTCTGTTAGGCATTACATCGATGCGAGACTTGATCGGATGAATTCTGTTATGCATGTTTATCATACTACAGATTAGAAAGAGAACCAAAAAGAAACCTATAGGCAAAACCAACCATCTTGAAGGCCACTGCGTATTTGATCTGAAGGCCACTGCGTATTTCATTGCTATGATTCACTTTCCTGAGACACATTTACATGAACGCCTAGAACTTGAGCAAGGCGCCATTTGGTTCCTCGAGAAAGAACCATCGCATTGGATGCTTCACTTCCCTGAGGCACATTTACATGGTACAAGATCCTTCAAAAACACAGAGTCTTCGCCTACACAAACCGTCGGCCCTATTTCCCCAGCGCTCTCTGCCTCGTCGTATTCGCGCCTTTGTACTCCGCTCTGATGCCATATCCGTCGTCGTTCATCACGTGCATGCTCTGACTCTGCTTCTTCCTCGGCTACGTCATGATGGATCGGCTCCAAACGGAGTTGGCCATGGATATCGCTGGCCGCATTGCTAAACAGTCATATGCCCCCATGGACAACCTTGCTAGCTGTGAGCAACCTACTCGTACATGTGCAGGGTGTGCGGCACCACTAAAGTCGGTTGGCGCATACCACTGCGTCGGGTGCTGCAGCGTCAAGGTTTCTGGGAGTGCTACTACTACGATGACGACTATCACGCCCTGCTCACCACTAGGCTGGCTAGCGTGGGCAACCTAGAGGCCTGCTTCCTCACTGGCTTGCGTCTCGTCTTCATGGAAGCCTATCGGTCATTGACGCCGCTGATTGAATGGCTTCAGCACTTTGCCAAGGTAGGCCATAAACTTGGTATGTATGTCTATGCCCTCGTGCTCTACAGGTCCAATACTAGCGCCGGCAATGATGACATTGCCCGAGGCATGTTAAGGAAGCTCAAAGGTGCTAACAAAGCGGGGCCAGCTGCACTGCCGTGGAAGAACTAGACTTGTACGTGGTGCCGCCAAGACGTGTACTAGCGGTTGCAGGACATGGTGCCACAGCATGTAGAGCCCATTCTTCGCCCCGTTCTTCCCTAGGACAAGCATCAGTGCACAAGCGTTGGCTGCGGCGTGCCCGTCGGATTTGAAGAATGGGACATGTGGGCTAGGTTCTGCAAGGAGTGTAGGATCTCACGGGAGTTCTATAAGTTATTCACATCAGTGTGGTAGATTAATTCTGAATTAGTGCATGTTAAGTTATGTTAAACATCTATGTATATATATCTGATTGGTGACTTTACTTTAATTTGGCAACAACATCAACTATATATGTATCTCGTTGTTCAAAGTCTGCTGGTGCTGATCGTATTTTTTTTCCGTACGAGCATGCACCCCTGCTTCACTAGATTCTTATTAGGGTGTCTCTATATATCTGTTGACAGATTTTTGCACCCCAAATATGTCAACTTTTGACAAAATAAGCACCTGACACATTAGCCAAAAAACTAACAGATTTGGAATATGTGTCGAGGACCTTATACGGCTGCCAGTAAATACCGTCCCAGATTCAAGGGTTGGTCGAACAGTTTCCAATACTGCATGTGTTGGGAATATTCTAGTAGATTAATTTCATCCTCATGACCTCAAATATCTCAATAAGATCAATCTGATTGGACACATTGAGATTTTTTTGTGCTTTGGGTCTTGTTCGTTGGTAGTACTAGTAGTACCATGATTGGCTTTGATCTGTGGGATAGCACGAAGTCATGTATTGTATGTGTTGGGCTCATGTACGATGAACCCTTGCTAATATATAAAGTATTTATGTGAATATCTATGTCAATCTTTGTTGAACTTGCAAGAACCTTGCAGCGATGAGCAAGTCTGGCTTCAGTCTTATACAGATCAGAGGAGCCATTGGTATTGAAATGTTATTGCACATGTAAGAAAGTCTGTCCTCTGTATATTTGAACGCGTCTGATAGTATCCTACGTGGTTTTTCCTCATTTTCCTGTAATGCTTGTTACTATGTTATTTACAATTTTAAGTTTGACTGTTTACTTGTGAAGCAGAACAGAGGAGCCATTGGTGTTGAAATGGTGTTTACCTGTTTCTTGTAAGGGCGTCCCCAATGGTTCACAAATAGCTAGTCTAGGAAGAATTCCATTTGCTATCAAGAAGAGAGATCAAATAGCTAGTTGCAAATTGCCATTGTGGACGCCCTAAACCATATGCACGGCTCATAGTTCGAGCAGTGTAAATTTGACCAGCCCGAACACCTGAATTGGACTGCACTGTATACTTCACAGTATGTGTACAAAAGGTCCGCCCTGTGTATACATAAAGCCTGGCCCCACTCCAATTATTTGATTCCACCTTGCATTGCGCAAAAAACCCACGCCTTGCCTCGCAAAGTCCCGAACTACACCTCCCCGTCGCTTGCCACTAAGGCCATGCCCATGAAGAGCTACTCAAGGAAGGGTCACCTAACTCTGGTCCCTGCTTCCTCTAGTGTACTGGCTCTCCCAGCTTCAGAGGAGGTAGGGCCGATGGTGTGCGCTACTTCGGTGTCGGCGGAGGCAGCATCGACGTCCAGTCACGAGAGACCGGTGTTCCCATCGCGCTGCTGCCCGAAGTCTCCTAGACTGCCATGGCTCTCCACACCGCCCTCGACAACGACGCTGGCGCTAGCAGCACCGGTGGTTCCCTCACCACCGCCATTCCCGGTGCGCTCTACTTTGCCATCATTGCAGGCTGTGTGGCCTCATCTATTCTTGCTGGCCCACGTCATGAGTAGGTCTCATGTATCCTCGCGCTCCCACTCACCGTCCGCCGAGGACATGTCCGAGCGCTCTCCGGGCTGCATTACGACGGACTCCTGTCCCCGAGAGCCAGAAGCTGATGAAACGCGCCAGCCGCTATGGCTTGCTAGTCTGCCCCCTTTGCCCAGAGAGTGTGCCCCGTGGTTGGACACAGTTCGTCGTCAGGGACCATATCCTCGCTTGGGCCAACCACCGCCCACACAGGACGTACGCCGTCGACAAGAAGATGGCTCGACATCACACGCTGGCGAGGAACCATATATGGCTGGATCGCTTATGGGGGCAGCCACCAGCGATTCCGTGCCATGCGGCGTCAATTAGGTTGGTTAATTGTCTGCCTTCTAAATCTGATTGGTCTCCCCTTATCATCTGGGCTTGAACTTGTCTTGCATTGTGCAGCGATTCCTCCATGGCGGCATCGCCCCCCGTCGTGGGGCTTCCCACCGGTGGTGCCGGAGAGTCGTCCCGTCACCATTCGCTGCCGCCGAGCCCGTCTGTCCCTGCACAACCCTTTGGTTCTGAAGTGGGCGAATCTTCAAGTGACAAAAAAATATTGTAAGTTATTGAAGCATTACCATGAGGTCCGAGCGTTGTTGTGTGCGTCCAGGCTGCACGCCGACATGTTGTGCGGTGACTTGGTGGCCGCGCACGCCGCACTTGTCGTGGCCCAGTAGGAAGCCACCCAGGCGCGAGAAGACAAGGCGGCTTTGGTGTCCGAAGCTGTTCGTCAAGCAGCTACCGCGGCGCTGGCCACTGCCCAGCTTCAGTTTGGTTTGGTGGTGAACGTCCGGGTGGGGGAGCAAGGTTTTCAGCCGGGATTAGACGATATTGAGATCAATGATCTCATCGAGAGTCTCCAGCCAGCCGCTAATGGCATCTTAGCAAAGCTAAACGTGGAGTAGATCCTGCACGCCTACCTCGACCCTTGATCTGTGGGATGCATCAGCAGTACTAGTAGTCATGACTAGGTTTGATCTGTGGGATGCCCTTACAAATATGTGAACTCTTATTTGCATGTTTGTGTGAACTTTTGCTGCACTTTGTATTAGGTGGGTTAAACTCTGTTGAGCATGGTCTAGCCCCTATTTGTTGCTTTTCGTTGCAGATTTCTTTCTGTAGAGTCCATACGAGCAAGTCTCATTTTTCCTTGTTTTCATGTGATGCTTTTTACTGTGTCATTTACAATTTTAAGTTTGGACCCCGTTTTTAATCTGGGTCAGCACGTAGGATTGTCTGGCTGTTGAGAAACATGGGCCGAACTTTAGTGCACCATGCAACGTGACATACATCAAATGGACTTTGTTTACTCCTCTGCTAATTTTCTAGGAACAAGGGAACATAGGGAAGGTAGTAAGTTCTGCTGATGAACTCTGGCAGGACGTTACGTCTACCATACAAATAGGTATGGACTAATAACACAACTGGCTAATTATTAAAAACTCTTGGAGGTTGCCTTCTTTATTCCTTCCAATACTTTATTAGGAGTTGTAAAACTTGATGTTTTTGGGAAGAAATATTGGGTACTCTTCGAGATGCTCTAACCACTCAATCTTGAAGAACGAGCACCTAGCAAACTTGAAGCACCCCCAATCGATTATGGAGCCCCAGAACAGAAGAGAACTAGATGATTATAGATCTTCTATTAACACAAGATCTGCAATCATCAAGGTCAAGCTCCTGTTCAATGGCAGCACCTCGCAAAGGATGGAGAAGGAGCACCTCGCAAAACTTGCACTAGCATCTCAGTGAGGTGCTTTATATTCCATAATCTTGCTACCTCTAAGGATCAAGGGATGCAGATCCACATCTCGATGTTCAAATGCAACAAGATTATGGAATCTAAAGCACCCAATCTTGAAGTCCTTCTCCAAACACTAGCTTCCCTATGAGGTGGTTTATCTCCATCTTGAACCTCTCACGGGCTCTAGGCCGTGAGAGGAGCAAGGAGGAAGACAAAGCACCTCTAGGCAATGAAGAAAGATGATTGCATCATGAGTGTGTGGATTCAAGAGTGTGTGGATTGAGCTCAACAAGTGCATCCAGACCCGGGTTAAATATACCAGCCAAAGATGGAGAAGTGCAAGTAATGGTGATGCAAGTAGTTGGGAATTAACTCATGGTGACTTTACTGCCGATGGACCAAATCTGACCGAGCTGATAGATCAAATCTGACCGAGCCGGACACATCTCACTCTTCACTCTTTAGTTTGCCCCTCGACAAATAAGTACACAATTGCACCAGACATTCAAGTCTCAAGCGTGTCAGAAGCCTTTTTCTCGATTCACTTCTTCTATCCAGCTTTCCTGCCACATTCGCTTCACTCTAATATTTTACTGCACTCGTAGGAAAGTCTGATGCAGCACATTTCATCTCATCGGATACTATATAGTACAGAGCTGTGAGTAAAACTATTGCCTACGGATACACTCAGTCAATTTGTATCAGTTATAGTAGTAGACATGACTGGCTTTGATCTGTGTTGAACCCAACTCATCTTATTTTCGTGTATTTGATAAGATTTGTTGAACTTGCAAGAACCATGCATCAAAGATTATTTTTATTCATAATTTTTATATTTCGCAGCATCACACAAGGTCTGACCATATGAAATCTTGACTACTCGGATGACGTATTCCTACATTCCTGCGCAGGCGCGCGTGCGTGGGTGGCATCAGCAGCCTGTTATAGCAGGGGACATCGCCTTCCGGCCTATCGCATTGATGTGACGGGGCGAAGCCCCACGCCCACCCATGCAAACATCTCATTTGGTCATTTTGTAGTTAGTTTCTTTTTACTGCAGATTTCTTTCTGGTTGTCTTTGATGTGAAACTTAATTTGCTAAACATTCATGAGTGCCTTTGATCTTTGTTAAAGACAACTCGTGTCTTTGATAAAATTTGTTGAACTTAAAAGAACCATACAATGAGGAGTTCATCTGAACAAGTCTCACCTTGATCTAATGCAGAACAGAGGAGCCAAAGCTGTTGACTTTTACTATGAACGCATGAAAGTCCGTCCGCTGTGTATTTGATCTCGTAGGACAGTAGAGTGTCGTAGCCATCAGTCTACCCCTTGACTGCCGTGACTGCTTGGATTGGAGTGAAATAAGTACAGAAAAGACTTATCACAACTATATCAGGCATTCAAGTCTCAAACGTGTCATGGTGTTTAAAAGCTCTTTTTCTCGATTCACTTCATGTGTCCAGCTTTCTTGCCGCATTCCCTTCATTCTCATATTTTACTGTGCTTGCAAGAAAGTTTGAATGCGGCACATTTGATCTCATTGGACACTATATAGTACAGAGTTATGAGTAAAAATATTACGTACGAATCAGTAGTAGTCATGACTGGCTTTCCCCTTTCTTCGATTGACACTAACCGAAATCATGCTTACAGATGGCAACTAGTTACCATACCACGGATGTGTATTCTACAACAAAGGATCATAACTTTTCCCCGACCACATCCCTCTAGTATATTCAACGAAATAACGTTTACTTGTTTCTTGTAAACTGTTTGCTCGCCTGATAGTCCAAGCAGCGTAAATTTGAACGGGCCAGACATGTAACTAGTTTCAGTTTTATTTTTTTTCCTTTAGGGATTCAACGAATGTATTTGTACAAAACATGTTTCCCTGTATAACGTGAGATATGTTCGGCCCAGTCAGATTTACGATGCTCAGACTTTCTTCTGTGTGTTGTAAAATTTGAATAGCTATTTGGCTCCTCCATTAGGCATTACATCGATGCGAGACTTGATGGGATGAATTCCATTATGAATGTTTACCGTACTACAGATCAAAAAGAGTACCAGAAAGAAGCCTGCAGGCAAAACCATCCTACAGGGGCTAGAAACTAGCTACCAATTGACCAAAGGACCTGATGTACACCATGGTCAACTGAGTTTAACCCACCTAATACAAAGTTCAATAAAAGTAAACATAGACATGCAAAATAAAAACCCTGTACATTTGAATACGTCTAACATAAAATGCAAGGGAAGATACATAGGGAAGAGTAACAACATAAGGAAAGAGTAACAACATGTACTCCATCCGTACTCCCAATATAAGAAAGATGCATCAAATGCAACATGAGATACATCAAATGGAACTTTATTTACTCCTCTACTCATCGTTGGTTTCACTTTCCTCGTCCTCATCCTCGTCGTTGGTATCAACGTCGTCGTTGTCCTTCTATAGCCATGAGGCCCTTTTGCTCATCATCGGTGATACGGTTGGCCACCTGCTCAGCATCGACACGATCCAGGTTGCGCTAGTGCTTCTCGGTGTTGTGGGCGGTGATGATTCCCTGTCTCATGACGCTAAGCCATCTATCCGGCTCTAGTAGTAGGAGAGGATGTACTCCGCGTTGTTCGCACGATTCTTGTTTAGGTAGGCTGGTAGTTCTTCTAAGACATCGGTGGGGTGGTGAAAATGAAGACATAACTGTTCACCTTTTCATCCTGAGGTGGTTTGAGGGTGCCCAGACAGGTGTTCTGCAGCACATGCCTGATCTTCAAGAAAGCCTTACTCATGATGCCAATGGCCCAATCGTCTCTATCTCCAAAGGGATCCACCGGAGCTTCATCTTGATTCACCACGGGCACGACGTCATCCCCCTCCCGTGCGCACTTCACAAAAGGCTCGCCCTTCACCATGGTGGTGGCTAAGAGTGAAGTAGGTTTGGAGAAGGCAACCACATGTTCCTAGTGATTTTAGATCTGCAATGGGAATGGGAGGGCTCGAGAAAGGAAGGAAAACAAGCGGAGTTGCGGAAGAGATCATGGTGGCTAATATATCACTACTACAGAGGAGCCATTGGTATTTTTTGGGAAAAAAAGGAGCCATTGGTGTTGAAATGTTACTGCGCACACAAGAAAGTCCGACCTTTGTAGATTTGAACGCGTCTGACACACTGCACAGACCTTAGCTTACATTACAAACAAGTTAAAGTTACTACAAAATAATAACAACATCCATCCAAGAGGAAATTAACATGACCATAGACAATCAAACAACATTGATCCATTTAAACATGTCATGACAAAGAGATACATCAAATGCAGCTTTATTTACTACTTTGCGAATGACTCCAACTCCAAGAACAAGGGAACATAGGGAAGATACTAAGGTCTGCCGATGATTTCTGGTAGGATGTCATGTCTACCATATGGAATGTAATGTGTAGGGATGACATGAACTTTTCTATTGTCCATGTTATATGCGATGATGGCTCTTTCCATGCCAACCCCAATAAAGAAAACCAAATTCCATTTTGGGTGAACTATAACCGTTGTGTAGCACGATTCAAAACCAATGTAACCCATTTGTTTCTTAGTCTTTCCAAACAACTTACGCAGGCTAATAGTATGCTTCAATGTCCATTTATTATTAGTACCATAACCTTCAAGAATCCAGATTAAAAGCTTGGACATATTACGACCACCAATAGTATATTGACACAAGTGACCCTGAGCTTGATGTATGGAGCATGAAAAACCACGCGGCCTGTTAGGAATTTTTCTCCATGACTTTCCCTCCATATCCACAGCAAGTATACGATGTAACCCTCGCAGAACCCAATATAGTGCAGACAACAGTTAAGAAACACAGTTACCGATTTTGAAAATATCCACTCAGCCTCCTCGCCCCATTTAGATTCCTTAAAGATCCATGCTGCAATTTTAGATGAGTAGATGTCCATACCCACGCACTGACCATCCTCCTCCATATATTCAAACACAGGGAAGGGCGACTATCGGATCGAACCCCAATCGAGCCTCACAAACAGAATGGATTCTAGGTGGCAATACCTTCAACTTCTAGGTTGCTAGATTGTAGACGACATAGTAGTATCCATCAGCCCCAAGGCACTAGCATAGGATGAGGTCATTGTAGCAATCTGAGACAACTACATTGTTCGTGGTGAAGGGAAAGAAGGACAAGGAGGGGTAAACACCAGTGATGCTGGTGAAGTTTCGTTGGCCATAGATTCCATCATAGAAGAAGCCGACAACAGTCTAGGGCATCAACTTATGATTGTCCGAGATGAGGCATTTCCAGGAGCAACAGACATATTTGTAGCAGAACAAGGAGCGGGCGGGGAGGTGGAGGAGGATCTCGACAAAGACATCGTCTATGAGGGTGGCCAGTGTGTTCCTCTTGTTGGGGGCCTCCTCCATTTCGTTAGTGTGCATGCAGTAGGATGAGAGCTTGCTCAGTAATGAGATCACTGAGGAGGAAAATAATCCAACAAAGATCTATCAGTGAAGTCCACGACTCATACCAAAGTGTAACTTTAACAACCATTAACAATTTTCATGGTACGACCTCATCTAAATTTAGAGTAGCACCACATAGATATATATAACTCAAACTAGAGTAGTAGTCAATGGAGCGGTAACCATTACAATTCCAGCTAAATCTAGTCTAACCATCACACTTACAATTAGTACCGAGCTTAGAGCTTCTTCCATAGGAGACAGACAAAGATTAAGAGGACTACAGTTACAACAGTTTTGAAGGAGAAAGAGGGTGGAGCAGCTGTTGGGTTTTGAAGATAGAAGTCATCATCATGAGCTAAGGCTGGATTTGAGTTGGTTCTTGACTTGAAGGTAGCAATTCCTTCTTCATAGCAGTTGTACTTTTTATAAAAAGCACCACGAAACATATGAACTTGTCTATGGCAGTTAGGCTAGTTTTAGTAAACTCCTGGCTCATGGCCATTGAACACAACATAGTAGGGACGACTCATCTCAAATCAGAACAACCCGAACAGGCTGCCTCAGTTTTCACAAGTAGAATGTCAGTGAACAAGTGGTAGTGATCATCATTGGCATCAGTAGCAACATGTGCAACTTAGACATTAGTGGCCTCAGTCATGTGAATGATGGACACAAAGCATTGATTTGCTTTCGATGCCTTGATCTTGTTTGGAACCAAATGGATAAATTGGTTGTCAACAAGGAGAAGACACGGAAAGCAAACATATGAGCTGCATCCTAATACATCCAACAACCATGTAGACATCATTAGCACAGAAATGTGGCCTCAGATATGTTATAAGTTTAAAATACCACAAGGACTCACTAGTGGCACTAGAGCATACGAAACAGAATATAGAATCAAGCAAGCACTAGGCAGTAAAATAGTTTAAGGCAGAAGCGAAGGGCCTGTTTGTTTGCCTAGATAGATCCGCAAGTGACACATGCCAGTAGAAAACCAACCAGTGCCACCTCATAGTTCTTTTCATCATCATTGGCCTAACCAGATCTAAAACGCTACAATGTTTCTTGTATACCTCATATTCAAGCAATGATCAAAACAATCAAACAAATAGGAAAAGGCAAGAAAGGAGACCAGCAGATTGGATCTGTCGCCTCTGTAGTGGCACACGACGACACAGACGCCAATGCCGCCGTGCTCCACCGGGAAGACCAGCCGTCTAGCCTCCAAAAGGACGCCCGAGTCACCATAGCACACTAGGGATCCTCCATTGCCGCTGTTGCCACAAGTCCAATGGGCACATATTTGTTTTCACTTGCAGGGGATATATCCAATATATAAGTCAACCTATCCACACAGAGAACATATACTACTCCAAAGACATGTCAACACAACCAAGCGTCTAGCGCAATAGTGAGGACGGTCTATTCCTTGCTTTGGGTCCTAGGTTCGACTCCTAGGTCTCATGTTTTTTTAGTTTGAATTTATTAAACCCTAGCGGCTACAAGTGACATGCAAGCCGTCGAGTCCCACAGGACAGATGGAGATGGAGAAAGGTCCCACAGGTACATGTGACACGTAAGCTATCAGGTCCCACAGGTTGGATGGAGAAAGGATCTACAAGTGACACACAAGCCGTCGGGTCCCACAGGTCGAATGAAGATGGAGAAGGGTCCTACAGGTACACGTGGCACTCAAGCCGTCAGGTCCCATAGGTCGGATGGAGATGGAGAAAGGTGTCGTCAGGTCCCACAAGTCGGACACGTAAGTTGTCGGGTCCCACAAGTCAGACATGTAAGCCATCGGGTCCCACAGGTCGGATGGAGAAGGGTCCCACAAGTACACATCTCATGGAGAAAGGATCGAGCAAAGAATTTTATAATGAATTGTAAGCATCACAGATGAGTAACTGTAGGTCTCATAGGTACACGTCTGATGGAGAAAGTATGGTGTGGAGATCTATGATGAAGCGCCGTCGTTATAGATCGAATATTGTTCGTCACAGATCAGTAATTAGTTCGATGACGAAGCCCTGTTTGTCACATTTCTGAATAAGATCATCACAGATGAGCAGGAACAGTCAAGCGAGTGATGTGTGACAAACCCCTATGCTGTTTTATGACTTTTTTTTTGTGACGCTACCTGATTTTGTCATAGATAAAGGGGGTTCGAGGATTGTCACTGATGATCTATGATGAAACCAAAATTTTCATCATCAAGATAAATTTTTTATGATGGTTTCAGATTCGCCATTAAGATTTTCGTCATAAAAGTGAATATTTCTACTAGTGTCTAGTACTTCATTTTTTGTGGTTTTTCTTTGTAATGCTTATATATTTATGTTTGTGTGTGCTATAGAGAACCTCTATACATACATGATGCAAGTTAGTTATTATGTCTTCAAGTGGTGTTTTTCTTTGTGTTAATTATATATTTTAATTAGTTTTGGTTGCTGAAGTCTATCTGACCCAGTTTTTTGATGGGTTTGAGCTATGAATGGAGCTCTATACATTTAGATGATGTAGTTTATTTTTCAAGAGAGAAGATATATACACATCTATGCACCATCTCATTTTGATGGATGCTAATATTTTCTTCCGCAAAGTACAAGGTTAATTGGCATGGGAAGGTCAGAATGGACGTACTAGATACCAAGGATATCACACCCTTTCATAGAACAAGTGACAAAGTTTGTTAACATTGCTTGAAACCATGCTTTATGTGTGGATCGATAGGGAATCATATGTCACTTTTCTCACTGCAAGAATGAGGATGTCTGTTTGTCAAAGGCGGTGATGTCAAATCTCACTTGATCTGACGGGGTTTCATCGAGGAATACATGGTTTGGAAATTTCACGGCGAAGGAGATGTGAGTGGTGCATCTGGAGGAACATTGTCATCGGTGCATGCAGGAAGAGGAGCCTCACTACCCAGGCACAATGTTGACGGCAAGGATGATTTTATCACGACGGATGATTTTATGCATGATGTGATAGAAGGCGAGGATGACAATGTTGAGGATATTGCTGAGGTGGCCTCGGACGACCCTAAGGACATGGAGTTCTTTCAGGATTTCATCAACTGCCTCGACAATGATGACCTTATATATGGGAGCCCAAAGAGGCTAGACAACTTCAAAGAGATGAACCAGGCAGCAAAGAATCCAAAGCAATGGATGATGTTGTCTTCTGATCTCTGATGCTGATGTCGAAGGCTCATTTCAGATGGTCCGATGCTAGCTTCAACGAGCTGTTACATTTTATTGGTTCCCTGCTTCCAAAGGATAACAAGGTGCCTACCAATACCTATCGGGCGAAGAAGCTGATCTGATCAGTGGTGTTAGGTCTTCAAAAGATCCATGCTTGCCCTAACCAATGTATCTTGTACCGGGCCACCGAGTATGTGAACTTGGAGAGCTGTCCACACTGTGACATGAGTCAGTACAAGAGGAATGTCTGGTGTCGTGTGGATGCGAACAATGAGGGGCCTTGAGTGAGCTAAAAAAAGAAGGTGAGCAAGAAGAGTAGTGCGAAGCTGATCTTGTCTCATGAGGAGGATGAAGAAAATTACACACATAAGAGAATTCCTGCCCTAGTGATGTGATATGTATTCATGGACGATCACCTGTGTTCTATACTCGAAAACCCTGAAGATGCCAAGCGGATGTCTAGGCATGCATCTAGTGATCGCATGAAGGACGACGACAAGCTGCAACACCCTATTGATGCCTAGCCAAGCCAACACTTATGTAGTCGTGGTTGTGCCCACGCACAAGAAGCTTCCCATGCTGCCTTCTCCACGGCCACCACAGCAGGCATCTTCTCCAAGATGAGTAGCACATCGCCATGGCACACCAAGTGCCACTGTACTGCTACATTAATTCTTCACCGTGCGCATGATGCGGTGCTATTACCCAGTGGCAGGGCGGAACGATGAATGAAGATGAGTGGTAGTGAGGTGAGGGAAGCCGCCGCATCCATCGGCTGAGGTCAGTGTGATAAGAAGAGGGAATCGGAGGGTTCATTGTAAAAAAAACATATCATGCCTTATGCCACGTCAGCTCAAAATGCCTACATGTGTGGTATGGATCTACGGTGCACCACTTAATAAGTTTAGAGACCCAGAAATATATTTTCAAAGTTTGTGGACCTAAATGACGCACGCTTACAAGTTTGAGGGCTGCTGGTGCATTTAGCTCTAAAAGTAATGTATGTAGAAAATTCAAAGCGATTTACAATTTAGAGTGCATGGGGAGTATAAAACTATTGACTATATCGTGTAGTGGTAAGGAAAGGTGTGTGAATTGTGCAAAAAAATTTCTAGCTTTTCAGATTTTGTTTTGTTTCTTTCTAGTGAATTTTTGAAAACATTTTTAGTGGTATACCGTACCGTCTTACCAACCGCACCAAGAAATCATTTTAGAGAGAGACCACATACCGCCACCTAGAAATCTACTTCTAGGAATCGAATTTTAGTGGTGAGGCATCTTACCAAGCACACTTAAAAATGCTCGATTCTAATCATGCATGGGTAGAAGTAGTTATGAAAACTGCTTCTACCTATGATTGACCATGGGTATAAATGGTTTATGTGGTAGTGATCATTGATCATTCTACTATTATTGGATTGATTTTGTTTAGGAAGACAGATGAGTATGGTCGAAGCAATTTTCAAACAGCATTCCCAGCCTACGTACATATCGATATTTTTTGCCAGCCCAAACAATAAATAATCTCATACTATTGAGTTTCATCTAAAATTATAACATATCTTAGCCCTCGGATACTAAACATTAATGTCCAAACTGGGATATATATGAATTCAGAGAGAAGATATTTGTAATCAATATATATTGAATGTGCTTGTCAAGCATATTTATTTGCATCTAATACGAAGATACCTTAAAGCCCACAGATACGGAAATACTACTAGTGCAGATGAGAGACATGAATTCTGAGACTAGACACTAGAAACAGGGTGTGCTTCTATGTAAGCACTTGCACCGCTATATATATATAACAGAAAACAGACTCTCATCTCCTCGCAAAAGAAAAAAAAAAGAACAATAGCATTCTCTTCGTCATGGCAGTAAAGAACAGTACCACGTATCTGATAGCCTCTTTTCCCCTGTTTCTTCTGATCATTTCTGCAACCTACCCAACCTGCCAAGCTGAGGACCTCAACAGTTGATGCCCTTACCTCTACATAATCTGCATTTTTTTTTATTAATCAGCCATAAAATCATGTCTCTGATTCATACTTCGTTTCCGTGTGTGCAGGCCCGACCCACCCAGATAACTTGCCAGCGCCGCAAACACCGGCGCCACAGGTGACGTGCGTCAAGAAAAGTGACTGTTGGTACGCGTATTGCCGTGGTATCTGCGAATCCAAAGGATTGAAGGCTGATAAAGCCTTCTGCTTCAGGACGCGTTATAGCGATGGTCATGTTGAGATGCAGTGCTGCTGCCCACATGCATGAAGAAGTGTAATAATGCATCCATCTATTTATGCAAACTCAATAAACATGCGTCTTTCCGTTACATATATAGTGTCTGCCAGAGTGTTTCCTTCCTACTTGTGGCCAAAAAGGAAGTCCATCGGACAAAGTTTTTTTCAGAGAAAAAAGTCTTTTATTAAAATATCAGAAGGATTACATCAAGATAATACAAGACCTTGAGATAGTATTTTTATTTATGTCTTTAGGATATCAGAATAAATTAAAAAATCTCTATGAAATCTAAATAGACCAAATTCTAGCACGGACTAGAAGAATCCAACCACCTAAATTACAAGAATCCCAATATCTCCCTCAAATCTACTATTCGGATCAGAGGCCTGACCCAGCAGTGATACCCATACAATCACTGCTTGGCACGGTACTAACCCGACAGTAACATTCATCCTATCACTTAAGAACAAGGCTTAGAGACGGCAGTGGCAGGGCAAGCTCTATCACTACTGATTGTCATCTGCCGGCTCTATTTCCGGTAGTTATGTTGGATTTGGATTCTACTGTGCAAGCCCTATCACTCCCGATTGTCATCTGAGCAGTGATGCTAGACTTAGACCGCCACGGCATTGATACATAGATCTGGAGTAGTTAGCGAGATGTTATATATCGAGTTATAAATCTGGGCCACTATAACTTGGTCCCACATAGGAGTAGTGTTAATACTAGATAACTACATTTTTTAATATAGATATAGATGTAGATGCAAATATAGATATAGATAGATATAGATATACACGGACAACCAACATATTTGCAAGATTGGTTTCCTTATTTGTTTGCATCTAATAATAACAAGACACACATGCTAGAGAGTCCGCCGGACTATCTTGTGTGTGAAGATAAACATTGCATCTCTAATGGCTATAACTGACACCTCTCAACAATGGCTAGCTGACAAGAACCGGACTATCCCGTGTGTGCAAATGAATAATGCGCCTCCAATGGCTATATCTGACACCTCTCAATGACTAGCTGATTTCACTGTCCAGTGCGTGCATTTTGCCCACCGCTGAACAACCCGGTGCACACTCGTGTGCACAATCAGTCCAACTGCTCGGATCTAAATAGTGCTCTGTTTTTTAATCTACCAGACTGTCCCGTCCGTGCTTTTTCTCGAGGCCACCAAACCCTAGATTTTGTTGGTCCTCCATTGATTGTCCTGTGTGTGTGTTTCCTTAGTGGACAGAATGTCCGTTGCTTGCATTTTGATTTGTTTAGTTCCTCCAAAAAAGCACTATGTAAAAAAAAGATTCTCCGTCACATTAAACTTGCGATACATGCATGGAGTACTAAATGTAGATGAAATAAAAAAAACTAATTGTACAGCTTTGTTATACTTTGCGAGACGAACGTTTTGAACCTAATTAGTCAACGGTTGGACACTATTTGCCAAATAAAGCCAAAACGTGCTACAGTACATTTTTTACCCTTTTCAGGGGAACTAAACACACCCTATTAGTTGTAATTAATCTTTGCGGCCTTTGTTGTCCGGGCTTTACTCCTCATTGATATTCCTTCGAGGTGTTGATTGTTTGATCTACACGTTAGACAAACTCAAGTACATCTTGCATCCTATGACTAATGTACCATGTATACTAGCAAACATTATTATCCCAAATGTTATCTTGTCAATCAACCACCAAAATCACTAAACTTTTATTAGGGTTCATATTTTTCTTAGAAAGCCAACTTAGGAGTGGTTGCGGTTCTTATTTTTGACCATAGTAAGGAATATTATCTTCCACTAAATTAAGCCATCAGATCCACTATGGCTTCTTGGATTCCATCGAATTAATAATGTGACAACAAGATTCCATGATAGGGAGTTATTAGATTGATGTCATATCAATTTTATGATTGGTGCTAGAGGGGGCAACCCTGGGAATGTTGTACAAATTTACATAATGGGACGGACGGAGTTCAACTTATGAAAGAACAGCTATGAAAAATATTGTGAAAGCATGTACTCCCTCCGTCCCAGAAAGAATGGAAATCTCAAATTTCGAGGCTAGATTAGCGGAGATATAAAATTACTCATGTACCCCTGCTATATTCTAGAGAGTTCCATAGAAAGTAATCTTTGTATCTAGAGAATTCTCCACAAGTTCAAATATTTTACATTATAAAATGCCATGAGTCATGTGGCGGTTTTTTTGGTTGTTTTTTATTGGGTGGGTCCCACTTGAAAAAGTTGGTCAAAACACAGAATTACATTCTTTTTGAGACAAGATTTGAATCTCAGGATTACGTCCTTTTTTTGGACAGAGGGAGTATTAAATAGTTTGCGGCCAATGAATACTATATGCCAGGCTTTTTAACCATTCGACTATAAAATTTACGTGAGGGCAATTGGCTTAAGAGAACCCCCACCTTAAAATATATTTTCAAGGATAGTTGCTTATATCAACAGCCTCTAAAAATGGGTGATTTCTAGGAGTGGTTGACTTAGTCAAACATCCTTAAAAATAGCTGCAGGACAAATAAATTTATAACATTTTCAAATAAAGTCAGATGATGACAAAATTTATATAAAAATTGCAGGGCTCTATGACATCTACAACTTTGTAATTGATGAAATTTTTATTTGAGGTTATATATATATATATATATATATATATATATATATATATATATATATATATATATATATATATATATATATATATATATATATATGTGTGTGTGTGTGTGTGTGTGTGTGTGTGTGTGTGTGTGTGTGTGTGGGACAGACATCATGTTTGCACAGACGCTAACCCTTACATTTTCTCCATTTATCCATAAAAAATGCAAATATGGGATTTGCACAAGTCAAACAAGTTTAACTTTGACTAAGTTAATAGTGGATAGTTTTAACATTTATGTCTCCAACTCAACTAGGTTTACTCTGGAAATATATTTCATAATTAATTTGATGGTACTCATTTCGTGCCATAAATGTTAGTACTTTTTTATGCAATTTTGGTTATACCAAATCGTTTGACTCCTCCAAAAGTAAGAATTGTATTCTTTTGTGTACGAACGGAGTATTATTCTTGGGCCATGCTAGCACCCGGATGTCTGGACAGACACGTGCGTCCGGATGCCCACGCATACTGCCACGCCTCCTCCTCCTCCTGCGACTGTGCCCCGTGCCTCCCGCTGTTGTTGCACCTGGCTGGGAGAGCATGTGCATGGGCCCACCTACCTGCATGAGAGAGAAAGAGGGAGGGAGCACAGCATGCGTACCCCAATGCGAGAGGGACAGAGCACAGCGCGCGTGCCCAAATGCGAGAGAGAGGGAGGGAGGGAGCACAACGCGCATACCCATGTGTTGACCCGGCTGCATGTGCCACCGTGGGGAACCAAGCCTGGTGGTGCAGGAGCGCCTGATTTTGCATCTGTTGGGTTGTGGCCCGCTCTGGCGCTCTATATGCGCGCATGCACTTTGATCAGGGAGTGCTCAGCTATTTGGACACTGACCGTCCGTTGCGTGCACGTCCGACTGTTAGAGTTGGCCCGCATGATAGAGATAGGCAGCGCTCAATGGGTGCGTGCATTGCGTGTTGCCTGCGAGTTAGAGCGTGTGGAGAGGAGCACCTGTTGCAACATGCTGAAACAAGGTGAAATAATTGAAACATATGTGTATAACCATTGCAACATATGCAACATCCAGATAAAACACTTGCAACATACGTATGAAACATGTGAAACATTTGGAATATACACTTGCAACATACGTGTATAGCCACTGCAACATAGGCACATCCAGATGAAAACATGCAACATCCAGATGAAACAGCTGAAACATTTGAAAAACACACTTGCAATATACGTGTATAGTCACTACAATATATGCAACATTCAAATGAAACACTTGCAACATACGTTTGAAACAGCTGAAACATTTGAAACATACACTTGCAACATACCTATATAGATCTACTTTTGCAACATCCAGTTGAAAAATATACAATATACATCTGAAACGTATGAAACATACTATTGCGACATGTGCTCATCTACTTGCTTCTGTCCAATGAAGGCTCGTTCACGAGGCGCAGACGGCGCGCGGCGCGAGGCACGGGCAGGGTGCGCGGCACGAGGTGGGTCCGGTGTGAGGCGTGAGGCGCAAAGGCGTGCGGCGCGAGGCGGTTCCGATGCGAGGCGCAAGGCGGGTCTATGCTGGTGGAATCAGGCGTAGCTGGCGAATAGGAAAAAGAAGCGTCAAGATTTTTTAATAAAATGGAGAAGTTGGCTGGTCCGACCTCATCCGCAGGCCCAGCGAAGACAAGTGTCCGGCCGGATGGACGCTCGGTAGAGAGCATTACCGACTATTCTTTGCCGTGGCCAAGCACATGTTGTAGCCTTGCAGCTCACTAAATTACGCCCCCATGATGAATCAACATATATAATGCTAACAAAATGCTTCGTACAGTCACAAAGAAGTCACATTTCAGGATTAAGTAAACTATTACAGCTTTGACTACTACTTTTTATTTGATTCATATATCAATAAAGATGGTGGAATTATACTTTTCTACACCTATTTTTTAAGACAAATCCAAGTGTACTATTTCTAAATGCACAAAAGTATTCAATCATACCGTCAAGAAACCCCTTTTCCGATGGGGTAATGCCGTCAAAACAAATGAAGATTTTCCTATTGACTACTTTCCCGTCTTGTTTTCACGGACACGAAAATTTATCCCATCACAGTACTGCTTTATATATAACAGAAAGTACCTTGATGTCGCATAGAGGGGGTGAATAGGCCTGTTTAAAACAAAACTCAAACTTGCTGTTAGTATAGGCGTGGCACTGCTGCTCTCAAGATGCGGCACTGCCGCACTACAGCAGTGCCTCACTAAAAACGCAGCACTGCTGCGCAGACAAGCTCGAACAATAATTCAAAAACTACCTAAAGAAAATTAGATCGGGTAAATTACTGAGCTTCCTGGTGTAGTGTTGAACATATTTCACCACTTGAATCGTAGCGAAAGCTTATGCACAAGTAGGTCGAGATCAAACCCTAGAATCACCAACAAACAAGTATAGAAAGGCAAATCACAAGAACACAAGTGAGACACTGATTTATCCCGTGGTTTAGCTCGCCACTAAGGATTGTCTATGTCACGTTGTTGAGGAAACCACTAAGGGTTTGGTCTCTTTCAACCTTATCCTCGTTCTAAAATCAAGAGAATGAACTCTTGAGATGATGGGTGATTTCACTAGCTGATTGAGGTGATTATAAACCTTCCGGAGCTGCCACACAAGTTGGCAAGCTCCACGAGTGACGCTCTAGCCGGCTAGGAGCAAGCTCCAAGAGTAACAAATACAATCCACCGGCTTGACCGCGAACCAAGTGCTCTAGGAGATGAAGAACAGTTGGGGCTGCTCTCTAATGCAGTTTGGAGGCTCAAACTCTCATGGATTTGCAAGAAAATCAAAGGGAGAAGCTTGAGAGGCTCCAATGGTGAGTGAGGGAGAGAGAGTTGCTCTAGTCGCACCTAGAAAGGGAATGGTCGATCTGAAAAATAGGTTACCGTTGTGGGGGAGAAGAAAAGGTATAAATTACAAAGGTATAAATTACCCCCTGCTCCCAACGGTCAGTTAAGTTGCGGCAGTGCCGCGGCTAAACTGCGGCAGTGCCTCACCTACCAGGCAGCACAATATAGGATTGCAAAGCTTGCTGTCTTGGCTACGGCTTTAAGGATATTTGGTGGGTAAATGAGCACTTAGTTGCATATTAAAGCTTGTGCATTATATCCCCTTTATAGTATGGCTTTTTCTGAACTAAAATTCAATATATCAAAGAATTTAAACACCTTTGAGTTGGTCACCGCATCCTTTTATAATTGGGGGCTCCACCATCGAATGTATTGTCCTCGTTCCCATTATACCTTGAGCATATGGCATGAACCATTTAAAAACATGTGAGTCCAATCCGTGGCTTCAAGTCACTTCCACTAATGATTTGATCCTCAACACAATATGACTCCTCATAGCTTGATTAGTTCCTCGACTCGATGCAAGTACTCTCTTCTTCACCTTAGCCATGGTACCTCGGTCCTCAAGCCATTGCTTTCCCTTCACCTTCGCTTAGTCCCTCGAAGCCCTTTCCTTGCAATCTTCACCCTATCGAGCCATACTCAAGTCACATCATATTAAGCATCCATTGAAAAACTATTTCTTCAATATTATGATCCTTGCTTGAATATCTTCTAGATATGAATCTTAAGATCAATCAGGCTTCAGTTGAATTCACATAGATTGAGATATATGAATCAACATCAATATGGTCAAGCCAATTTACGATTTCTTATGTCCTCTTTATTTTGGATTGACACTCCTAACACTCACTTCAATATCTATCTTCATACTTCTAGCTTGATCAAATCAATACAAAGTGATTTTTTAAATTTTTATCCATACAAGCAAATCAACATAGAGACTGACGTATATCTAATATGAGTTGCGTTCTTTGTCATTTAACCTTTGCTTGATATTTCTTCACTTATGCATTCTTGACTCATTCTTCAATCCTTGATCAAAGCTAATCCACTGTCAAACTCTTCTTGTTCATGCAAAACAAGCCATTAAGATTAATCCAAAATCATCAACTCATGTCTCATTTAGCATTTTGCCAAATATGCTTGCTTTCTCATGATACTGTGATATCCCACAACATAGAAGTCATTTCATTGATTCCATCTGCATTGTTGTCTTTTTCTTGAACTATATTGTTTCCATGATCTTTCAACACAACAATACACAATTTGGCCTTGATTTGAACATTATGTGAAATATCATCAAGTTTGCCTTCTTGTTGAACCTGTATACACTTCTCATTCCACAATCCACAAGCATATGCAATAAACTCAATTTTCTATTTAACACTTAGCAAACTTATTAGACCTTTAATAGTGTCGTCATTCAATTCACCAAAACCCACTAAAGGGCTAGATGCACTTACAATAATTCACATGAAATTTTCTACTGGGTAGTCAATTATATGTGAGTAATCTTTGTCTCACTACTACAAATCAAACTTTACATATGTGCTAGCTATTTATTAACGGTAGCACAAGAATTCACAAGAAAATTATGTTTAATCAATCAGTTTAATTGGCCCATACTAAAAAGACAAATAACACCGTTGGTTCTTATGCATGGAGAACACATGAATGCTTTAAGAAATCGGTTTAACACTGTTGTCACACCCGAAAGTCACCTCCAACCGTAAAACTAAAAAGAAATCGTGCAATTCATCTCTTCACCGAGCTTGTCTATGCCATGCTTGAAGTGCTTGCTTTAGATGAGCTCTAGCATATAGGTTCTCGTCATGGCTTCACCAAATAACAGCTCATCATGCTTCTATCATTGTCAAGGTTTCAACAAGCTTACTTGAGCAAGATTCGCTGGGTTTCACTTGGTTTGGCCATACGACGCCTCATGGGGCAGAGCTCGCCTTCATCCGTACGAGCTGCACCTAACATTGAGGGGCTTTGCTAAACTTCTATTGGCCTTGCTTTTGTAGTTGTTCTGCTGATAGTCCACATAGAGAAGCTTCCAGTGGTGTGTTCATCTTCATTGGGCTATATTTGACAGGGCCCAAGCCCTGAGGGCTAGTTTGGATACACACATTCCATGGAGATTGGAAGGGATGATTGATCCAAAGAAGCCCTGAAGAGTTGCAGGGATGTTCCCAGAAAGATACTTTGTGAGAAAAAAAACACTCGAAAAGCATGTTCAAAATGAGCAAAGGGGGGTGGCAAGCCAACAAAAGCAAAACCACCCAAAAAATAAGGAATGTGCTCTTGTGCAAGTGAGATTTTAGCAGAGTGACAAAATAATATTGTGTTTCTCATATTTTACGCCAATCTACTGTAGTCAGGTGCATAAGAACGAATTCCCTCAAGAGGAGGCTTTTTAATTTTAGCATTTCGAAGTTTTGATTAACGAGACATGATTAATTAAACACCATTAAAAATAATCATGTTTGCGATGTTATTACGATTATTGTGAACTCTATAACTCCTAATTATTGAGAACAGATAAGAAAAATCTATATGCACAAACCGAAGACGATGATATTATACATATATATAGCCACATATTTGTGCCATAGCTAGAAGTGTTCATCGATATCGATCAACTCTTTACATTGATAACTACAACAGTTCGTTTCTTTTCCGGGTTTTTGAAGCGGGCAAGTCGTGCTAGGTTGTCAAGCGACTCTGTTATTTTATTGATCTGCAGAACCAAGTCCGATAGAAGGGATGCTATAACCGCTGTATGCATAACTTGCAATTGAACGGCATCTTCCACTAACTCGCTTCTGCAGGCACTTGCAGCTTTCATGGCTTCAGACAAGTCACTATCGTCTGTTGTAGATGGCGTAGTCATCGACTGGAGTGCCGATGCGAGTTCTCTCAGAGCTCTAGCAGAGTGCTTGCTCATTTGACCACATACTGTCTGAATCTTCAAGCACAGCTCTGGTTTGGCTTCAGGATACTATTGTATATCAAGAAAAGGTTGTTGATCAATAAACTTTGTTAAGTTTCAAAATCTTTTGATCATGAAACTGGTGGGTAAATTAATTAGCAAATTACCTGGTATCTTCTGACGATGACAACATAGGAAGCAATATATAGCCTCCATTGAAGAGGTGCATTGGCGACAAAGAGTACCTAGTTTCTTGTATTGACTCCATGGGTGCCGGAAGCGGAATCGGCCATGAGGAAGCTCCCACTGGGCTAAGGTGCACTGCAATGTTTGAAATAATAATACTATTGGTGAATATGTTGTGATTGGCAAAAATAGGGTGCATATATAATATGTGAAGTCATATGTATGAGCTTACCAAAGAGTCCTCTTTGTCCTTGGAACTCAGGACGCTCTTGTGTGCACGTAGTAAGTATTTGCCCTCCAGATTCTCACTCCCAGCATTCTCTCCAAAGCATTCGGTTTCCAGTCCTGCATACATTAAAAATTAATCTGCCGTTGTCTGAAAAGAAATTCCTGCACAAATTTTACCGATGTTTCTCTAAATTTTTAAAAGCGAAATTTTACTCAAATCAGTAAGACCACCAGCATTGTGGCAGAGCAAGCATGCATGCGCTCGTGTCGTGTCGTACACTCGTACTCTTACCTTGAAGGAAGTCGGCGAGCTTGTGGAGGTTGCCGGCGGTGAGCCTGTGGAAGTCCTCCTCGGCCCAGACCGGGAAGACGAGGACGGTGGTGGCGAGGCAGATGGCGACGCCGACGAAGATGCTGGAGATGCGCTGGAGCGCGAGCGGCATGAGCTCCTCGACGCGGTAGCTGGAGTGCTGGACACGGCCACCAGGCTGAAGCTCAGGATGAAGATGCTCACGCCGTAGTCGAACCTTGCCTTCACCTCCGGGATGAACCGCCGAAGCCGTCGAAGAGGGGCGTGACGTAGTAGACGACGGACACCAGCGTGAGCGCCAGCCCAACCTTGAGCGAGTGCGCCACCCGCCTGGGGTCCTCCCTCGCGATCCGGGCCACCTTGTCGCTGCAGACCCCGGCGACGGTCGAGAGCCACACCCGCTCCGGCACCGAGCGCGGCCACCGCCTGTGGCGGCAGCGCACCCTGGACCTGGAGACGCCGCCGTTGCTGCCCTCGGCGACGCCATCATTGCTGCTGCTGCTGCTGCTGCTTTCCGTCGTCGGCGCCGGAGCTTGAGCTTCCATGCGGCCAGCTCTGATCACGAAGTTGCTGCCAATGAAAAGCTAGTATGCTGGTTGCTTCGGAGCTCTAACGCCATGAACACACATATATCGAGCCTTAACTAGAGCTAGTTAGCTAGAGATCTGATACGTATAGTAGCGAGAGATGTCAGGTAAGGTACTATAGACACCTGCACTAGATGCCGCCTGTTCTCGATCAACCCGGCCTCTCTCTCACACACACAGTGACAGAGTGTGTGTGACCTAAGTCGACCCCTGTGCGCTCCACGTGGGAACTCCACAGGAGTTCCGCACCGTACATGCCTTGTTTAGCGGCGATGAATGAATGATGGAGTAGATACGGCCATCGGCACAATGCAATGCAATGCAAAGCAAAGCAAGCAGGGACCGGATGAATGATGGAGCTGGTTACATGCATGCTCTCACGTTGCCTTCCCCGGATCCGCCCTGCCCGAGACATACACTGATCAGGTTATTAGTGTAGCTCATAGAATATATTATCTATAACCCCTTTTTTCTTTTTCTTTTTAGCACTCCTTTCCTAGTGCGCTGCCGACCTCAACTGAGGCTCTCGCTCCTGGCTATTAGTCTTTGTGGTCGTACGATCATTGAGGCCAGTGAGGTGTCACTGGGCTTGTCCTATGTGTTGAAAACAGTGCAAATAAGTTTCATCCTCATAAAGTCATTTCATTCTATTAAACTTCTATTAAACTTTTATCATCTCTCTCTTCATTTATACTTTGTCATGTCAAATTATTTTAATGTCTCATGAAACTCTCATTGAGACTAGTCTGGTCAACTTAGAGGAGACATAGACGAAAATTTAAAGAAGAAGAAAGGCCGATGATCTTCGTCAACAATGTTGTGAAACATGTTATCAACTGTGTTATGATGTTCCACTCTCCATCTGTCATAATCAACATAGTAGATGTAAGTAAAAGAACACATGGACACAAAGTAGAAATATTTCTTCATTCTCTTAATATTAATGATTATAACATAGAGCTCCCACGTATATATAGTCCTGCCAAGGTTTAAGCATTTGGTAACACTACAAGAAATTCCATGGTACATGACGTTTTACAGGTGACGTATTCTAAAAACATCGTGGATCAGGAATGGGCTCGTTCGGATTCCCACAGCCGGCCCATTTACAGGCATCGACTATATAAAAATGGACTTAGGGTTTCTGGATCGAGCAACTCCCACCACGAGCCGTCTCTCTCTCGTCTCTCTCTAAAGCAGATCGGGTTCCTCTACCACCACCGCCATCCCCTCCATCATCATGCAGATTGGGCCCCCTCGGGCGGCGGCCCCTTCCGGCCGCGGCCTCCTCAGGCGACGGAGCACCTCTGGTGGCAGCGCCCCCTCAGGCAACGGAGTGCCTCCGGTGGTAGCGCCCCCTCCGGCGGCGGCCCCCTTAGGCGACAGAGCGCCTCCAGCGGCAGCGCTCCCTCCTGTGGCGGCCCCCTCAGGCGACCGAGTGCCTCCGGTGGCAGCGCCCCCTCCGGCGGCGCCTGCTCCTTCTCCACGGGTGGCCGTGGTTTCTCTTTCCCCGTGCTCTTCACCAACATATCCGGCAACACAGGTGGCGCCTCCTGTGTTCTTCCCAGTCATCTGCAGAATAGGTGACATGGATGATGGCTGGATCTCGTGATTCCTCTGTCATCTTAATGTGCTTCATCTGCTAATTCACGGCATATGTGCCTCCTCTCTAGCTTAAACAATTTATGTTTTTGCTTATCATCTAATTTACTTTATTTGGTTCAGCAGATCTGATTTACAGTCTTTCTTATTTGACTGTTCATCCATGAATGCAGTGATGCCAATTGTACGTATTTGTCAAGGAATGCTCTAGAGTTCAACCATCTTGCAGACTGCTCGGCTTTCAGTTGAACCGTGAATTTCATAAAATTTCAGTTACGTTAACTGTGAATTTCCTAAAATTTCAGTTGTGTGAGTGTCAATGTGAACCCATATATCTGCTGTTAGTGTGAACTCTCCCTTTGGTGGGATAGTGTGAAATTGAATCATAGTCTGTACGCTGTAAATTCTTATGACATTGAGTTCCATCTATGCCTTCACTTTTATAATGAATATTATTGTACTAAAAAGTCCTAAATCTGTCAGTTCTCAACAAAGTTAGTAAATGATCTTTGTACTGTTAATATCAGTTCAGAATTAAGCTAAGTTTTATGCAAAGTTGTTTAGGTTCCATTGTGCAGGTCTCGATTGCAAGAACATGTAACTGCATATCTGCAACTGCAGCAGCAGCGGCAAAGGGATGGGTTTAGGGACTAAACCAATGATCAGTGGCATCGGTGAGCCTTGCACCTGCCATTTGTTTCCATTTTGTTTCATATTGTAAATAGGATGTTCTTAGCCAGAGTCAACCTATTAACTGTGAACTGTCACCACAGTCAACCTATTAACTGTGAATTGAGCTACTGAATTGAGCAGAACAAGAATCAGGAGGTAGTTTTTGGTATATGGCTAATTGGCTGGCCTCTACTTTACAAGTGAATTTACTTTCAGTCAATTTTATCATCATCTACATAAACTGAATGCCTGATCATTTAACTATTTGTAGATCAGTTACCAAATTACCACTATTTCTTTCAAGTTGTGAGCAGTATTTTATTTGTTCCTAATATTGCTAAAAACAGTTCCAACTATGTACATGATGCTACCCAAAAACTAAAAGCACATACACCTGCCTCATGCATTTGGCCCTCAAGCTAAGACTCTCCATTACATGTTTCCACTCAGATTTTATAAGTCAGTTCGCCACACTTGCTGAGAGAGATCTTGTCCCCTCTCTGTTCCTTAGAGGTCACAATAGGACTGCTATTATGTCTGTGTAGATGTCCCAATGTATGTACCTTCTCTGTTCTTATTGTACATGACTTGACGCCTTGTTCCTTGCCTACAGTTTACTTTGCCTACATTTGAGTTAATCTGTGCACATGTGTATTTTCAGGGAGACAAGTACAAAGACCAGGAACCTGGTGCAATGGATTTTTGAAGGAGTGCCACTATACAGCAAAAAAAATTCAAGATTATGCAAGCTGTCCAGAATGCTATTTGAATAAATGTGAAGGTTGACAATGACCTATTTTTGTGCAGTGGTGGACCTAGAATTTTACCATAGGGTATGGCGGTCAAAAATTTTCTTGACACACAATTAATGTTAGAGTGCAAACTTTGTAAAGCGGACACAACACTACACATACCTACCGATTTCCATTCCATTTCATGGCATATATATCTCACAGGACACAATAAGATGGGATGAAAAAATTACAAAATAAAGGATGAGTTGTATTATTTATACTTATAATAGCTAGTGGGGATAAAAAATTGAAAAAAAATAAAAATAAAGACACATGAGGTCTCATGGGACACAATAAGAGAGGATAAAAAATAGAAAAACTATAGAATGAAGTATATTATCTATACTTAATTTTAAAGGGGTCAAAAGAAATGGAAATTTAGAACGGCGTTGTACATAGCTGCAAAAGAATGCAAAATGGAAAATTTAAAGGGGTCAAAAGAAAATGGAAATTTATAACGGCGTTGTACGTAGCTACACAAGAATGCAAAATAGAAAATAAAAACAAAAAGTGCGGCTGCTAAGGATCAAACAGGCGATCTCTGGGTTACAAAGCAAGAGGCTTACCACTGGGCAGGAAGAGGTACTGGTAACTTCTGTTGCAAATTTCGCTATCTAAAGAGTTATAATCCAGTGTTAAGGGCTGCCCTACAGGGTATGCCGTGGCCCACCTAGCATACCCCGTGGATCCGCCCTTGTTTTTGTGTTTCCTTAGGTTACCAGAACATGTTGTGTTAATGTACTGCAAATTGAGTTAACCAAATGATTGGGCTTTATGTGATTTTCATTATATAATTTGTGATGGTCAATTTTGTGAACACATGGCATTTACATGGTAACTCAAATCTGTGATAGAGAAACATCCTACATGGCATCCTGTGTGGTAGATGGTTATAACAGTCTATCTTGTCACAAGCTATCCCGAGCTGAATGGGCTTTCAGGGATTCCATGACGAACATAAATACCAATCTGTGACGGTCCATTTCGGTTCAACAAATATATGACGCGGGATACATGACATTTTTCCCGATCGTCATCATGAGTTAACTGTGACGCATTTTCGCTTGTCTATGATGAAAGTAAACCGTCATGTACCATGAAATTTCTTGTAGTGGAGTTCATGTACAAATGGACAATAGGATTCCTCCTTTCCTTACAGGTAAGAGTTCGTATGTTTTACAATACTCTTTATTGGGACAATTACCATGATATGCGCATGATTCATTAAAAACTCCATCTAAAAATCTAGTGGGAAAAAACATTTATTGGAGAAAAAGTATAGCACATTCGCAAGTTGAATTGCACACATGTTGCCTCCTTAAAAACCTTACATGAGAAACTTCTTGTTTTTTCTATACCTCACAGCTGAACTAAATAATAGAGCCTAAGGCTCTTAGGGTAAGGGAAGGAATGCGTGCTATATGTGCCACCATTTATCAAATATTTCTTGACAAACAAATTCTTTGTTTTATTTGCAAAAGGATCATAATAAGGATCTTAAAACTCAGCTTAAGATCGTTAAAACAAAATCGAGCCGCCTATCGATGTCATGGGGCCAATTAGCTTTTGCTCAATCCTATTTTTAAGGTAGATTCTTAATTATACTCCATATGATCTTACCATTTGCATTGAGTATCGAGTTGAAAATCTCATTGTATAAACTTGCGGCAGTGCTAGCGCGCGGACGTCCGGACGCCCGCGCCTGCACTCTATCTCCCCCCGCGCACCTGCATCCTGAGCCCATCTACACGGGGCCCAGCCGCCCCACTGCATGTGGGGAGTATCGCGCTCGTGCCCCCTCTGCTTCACACACTCATGCACGCAGCCAGCAACTGCAGCAGGTGACTACAACAGGTGGCTACACTAGCATCCATAAAGAGGGGGAGGGGGCGGCGGATGCCCAACCGGCGCCGGGAGGAGGAGGAGATACCGAGGCGAAGGTGAGGCAGTAGAAAAGTGAGGACAAAGATGCAACACCTAACGTACTTCTGAAACATCCAGATGCAACGCTAGCAATATACGTCTGAAGGCAGATGAAACACATGAAATATGCATCTAAAACACTAGCTGCAACAACAGATCTACTTTTAAAACATCGACGAAACACTTACAAACATGTGTTTGAAACACTTGCAAAAAATATATGAAAACACTTCATATGTGTGAAAATAGATGCAATATCTAGATGAAACACTTGCAAACATACGTCTGAAAAACGAGATGAAACACTTGAAACATATGTGTATAGCCACTACAACATGAGCAACATTTCGATCTACTTTTGCAACATCAAGATAGAACACTTGCAACATCTAGATGAGACATCTGAAACACTTGAAACATACTCTTGCAACAAGGGCTCTGCCTAGACGATCAGAGGCACACCGATGCGGAGGTCGGTGGCAGTGCATAGACCTCACTGTGCGGCAGTGGCACAAGCAACTTACCGGCGGGCGCAGTGTCACACGGATCTCGTCCCCCCTCGCATGCTTCTTGGAGCATCCATCGTGGATGCTCGCCAGCTCGGGTGGAGGCGGTCCCTGCGAGCGGGCTGGCCACGGCGGGGAGGCATCATAGTGGAGGCGGGTGAGGCAGACTGGGCTCGGTTGGGATGCGGCGTAGATGAGGTAGTGCGGAGGAGGCCATGGGGGATGGGGAACGGTGCGGCGGGGGCGCGGCGCGGCGGGGGACCGACAGCAGCAAGGCGGAGTGGGGTGGCCGGATGGGCACGATGACGCAGGGAGGAAATGACGTAGCGAGCACTGAAGCATGTGGATGGGATGAGCGGATAGGGTATTTGGGCGGGCGGCGCGTGTAGGAGCGAGCTGAGGGAGGCGTCCATCCGTCCGGATATCTTAATTATATCATTGTCGATAAACTTGTGACAAACTTATTGTGACGGATAATGAAGAGACCTCAAGTAAGAGGTAGAGAGTTTTTTAATAGGACTTAGCAAGATTTAAGGCCCTTTACAATGAAGAAATTTTGCAGGAATCAATTCATTTTTTATAGAAAAATGTGTAGGAATATGAGAAAGAATCCAACGATTCAAAGCGGACCTCAGAATATTGACTAGGTAGCATGCCCATGCATTGCTACGGGATGACTAAACTTTTGTACTAAAAACATATGGATCACACGATAAGATAACAATACTGTGAAATTAAATACCGACGTTAAAGTGACATTTAATCCAAAAAGCAAACTTCGTGAAATTAACACAGTCACAGAGAGCGCGGCGTCGCAGGCTCACCAACTCTACTGTATAGACCTTTCCGTGCGTTACAACGGGAACAAATAATGCCATGATAATTTGAGCATGAACGCGTTGTATTGTTACAAAAAATAATAATGCGAACGTGTCGGAATGTCCAAATTACAAATTAAATTTTGTGCATGGCTAAAAATCTCGTTGATGATTTGCAATCATCAAGGTATGCATTTATAGTATTGTATATTTGTGCATATGCACATAAAAGTTCATATCACTATAACAAGATTAATTGATTCCTCAGCCTTTTACTAAATTCAGTTTCTATTCATGACAGCAGCTGCAAGTTTAGAATTAGCATCAGGCCTACGAGACAGCCTTGCCAATGCTATGCTCAGACTGATCAACAGACAAATTTTAATATAAAAAGATAAGTTCATTAGCATTTCCTTTGGTGACAGTATTTCAACCAAAGAATTTGGCAATGATCTGAATGGAAAAAATTGTACATGGAGTTGTACATTCAAATAAATCTGACAGAGTTCTATGAGGAATACTTCATAGTAATCAATTTTCCTAAACAGAACAGCTAATTAAAGTTTATGAAAAATGTTCACATAATAATAACATGCCTAGTGTTGCTGGCTTTGATAAAATACATGCTGCTTTGCTAGTGACCTCCAAGCAATAGTTCAAGTTCAAAGAACTGCAGCTACTGCAGATAGCATATTTTATAAACTTGGCAAAGAGGCATATCTTTCCTAGAGCCACAATGAATATGAACAAACTTACCATAGTGGTAACTATTATACTTGAAATTAAAAGTCGCATCAGATCCTCTGGCAATAAAGCAACAATCTGTAGAATTAGGAAGAAAATATGTGACAGACTTGCACCACAACAAAGTACTGAAATTCAGGGTGTTTGCCCCCATGGCCCCATGGCGACATACGCGAGTCCCGCAGCAACGCCTCCGACGCCGATCTGACCCGTCTTCCCTCAGTAGTCCATGGCCTTCACTCGGCCACCACTCTTCATTCTGATTGAAAACCTAGTGAACGCGACCCAGCCTATTCCTTATCTCCGATCTAATCTAAACAATTTACGAAGGATGAAACTCAAAGCTGCAATCAGCACCACCGGCACAGAGGTCAGAGAGCAGAAATTTGCTGTTCTGACAAAAGCTCACTGAAAAAGAAATCTACATGGCCAAAAAAATTTTGACACAAACCTGAAAACACACACTGCCTTTGCTACACAAACATTGCTTGTTCCTCCTAAGAAAAAAATAAAACAAATCATTGTTACTAACCCTTAACAATAAACTTGGTTTTGCACTGATCATTCTATCCCATTTTTGCTTTTGTTTGAACCACTAAATTAGTCCAAATCTCTTATTTTCCCACATTTTTAAGAACTCATAAGTGCCAGAGATCGATTTAATAAAGTAGATTGAGCAACTGACTTTGTTGCCAAAGAGTGAAAGTATATATGCCTTCCTTTGCTCACTGACAAGGGCCGGGCACTGTTATCTCACTGCATCCTCTAGGTGCATCTTGCCGGTTATAATGAAAGCAAATAGAAAAGCAAGATGAAATGAATGTGTAGGGGATAGAACTAACCTTCAGGACCGACCTGGCGACAATTTGATCTGTTTGTATGCGTACAGAGTGTTCTCGCCCGTTCAGGGTACCGGTGGCGTATCCGTGACGTTGCATAACTTGGCAGACAACTTCAGCGCATCTGTATCAAGCAAGGTGATTGAAAGTCTCCCTCCTGGAATCAGTTCAGCATCCATTTGAATGCCAGTATCAGCATGATTCAGGAAACTAATCATATGTGTTATCTGTTGGAGGTGCCAGTCAACTCTTCAGACAACTGCCATTAAGAGAAACTAATCATATGTACACCATAAACTAAATCAATATTTAGTGTAAAATCAAGTTAGCTGGTACATACCTGCATCCTCTCAGAAAATTTATTTTCTTTTATTTGCTCATCTTTTGTTATCATATACTTCCCTTCAAGAATAAATGGCTCAAACGCATCTTTAAGCCTTTTCCATCTCAACTCACCAGAGTTAGAAGCCTCCCTCCCAAGCCCTTGCTTTCTCCGTGCTAACAACTCATCAACCTCACTAAATATGTCTTGGGCCTCTTGCAGAGCAGATGATGATACACCTGATGCATGCTGTGGTACCTTCTTTTCAAACTTCATCCTTCAAGTATATGGCATTGTACATATTACTTCGAGTGAACAGTAATATATAATTTTTCAAAGTGCCGAAGACATGGAACTGGTTGGTGAACAATAGAAACACAAAGAGCCGCACCTTACAACTTGGCATTCCCATCAATTCCATCATCATCCACAATGAAACCTCCCAATTTATCACTTCATCGGGCAAAAGAGGAACATATTCTTCAGTTCCAATTTTTCAGGATCTCTGCAAGAGCTTGATAAGGTGCTTCACTGATGGTCGAAAATGAGAGCCTATATTGTAACGAACTCGGGTCATTATATGTGACGACACGGAGGAAGTGGGGCCCGAGACAGAGATGGCGACGGAGAGTGCTTGAGGCCCGCCGCACGGGCGCGGGAGGAAGGAGGCATGGTGGGAGGCAGAGAGTGCGGCGTCAGGGAGTGGCTTGGAGAGGAGTGGGGATGGGACGCAGAGGAAGGCCACCGGGAGCGCCAGCTCGGCGGTCAGTGCGGCATCGTGGCTGCACGTGACGAGGAGAGGTCACTCTCGTGGAGTGGGCAGCAGCGAGGCGGAATGGGAAACGCGGCAGCAGCAAGGCAGAAGTGGGCGCGCGGTGTCCGGTCGGACAGACGCCACATTTGTTGACGTCGGTTTATATATTTGATGTGTATGACGATGGGCCCGTCGATCCTGTGAAGTTAACCAGAATTCCTGGATACTTCTAAATGGTCTGCTTTGGTCTATTTTCTATATAAATCAACCTGCATAAAAATATTCATCAAGACTTGTGGAATTCGTTAGTTTAAAACATCTAAACCTATCTTGATATTTGGTTTTAAGGATAAATGCAGGTAAAGTTGATGGTTTATAGTTGACGTTAGCGACTGTCAACATTGGCCATCCATCACTATGGCACGAGTGTCTCGAGCTCTACCGTGACTTGTTTCATATTAAGACACTACTATGGAACCGACCTTCAGTGTCGGCACCATCAGTGCTGGTTTCTAGTGAACCGGCAGTGATAACTCTTCACTGTCAGTTCTTAGCTTCAAAGTTAGAAAATGATTGGGGTCTCCAAAAACCAGCAATGAAAGTCCATGTCACCACCGGTTTGTCGATACAACTGGCAGTGACATATCATCGAAAATTTACAGCCGGTTTCAGCCACAAACCGGCAGTGATGTGGACTTTCATTGCCTTTTTTTGGCTTAAGCTGGCAATGATATAGCGCAATACAATGTCCTCTCCTCCCTACTCTCTCCCATCCCGAGCACACTCATCTTGCACGGGCGCATTTTCCCCACTCCCTCCATTGTTGCGGCTGCTCTTCACCAAAATGCTCAATGAAGGTCTTGGATTTTTCAAGCATGGGCATGATCTTCTTGCTTTAAGGTTAGTAACAAGCATCCACTCCTTCGAATTTGTATCTTTACAATTGTTTTGATGGCTAGATTACTTGATTCCTATTCTAGTTGTTTCTCCATTTTAGAGAGCATCGCCGGCTTGAGTCAAGAACCGGCGGTGTTGGTCAAGAGAACACTACGGCTTGAGTCACAAACCAGTAGTGTTGGTCAAGAGAACACTGTCGGCTTTGTGTCAAGAACCCGCAGTGAGTCGAGAGAACACTGTCGGCTTGTGTCAAGAACCATCAATGTTGGTCGAGAGAACATTGCCGGCTTATATCAAGAACCGGCAGTGTTGATTTCCTCAAAAATGGTGGTTCATACCTCGAACTGACAGTGTTGGCTCAATGGGACACTGTTGGCTCGTGTCACAAACTGGCGGTGAAGATTTTGATCACTCCTAGTTTAAAATAACTGGTATTGATGTCAACCCCATCAGTGTCGTTTTGGTTGTGCCGCTTCAAAATCTGGCACTGAACAGGGGGTTTGAACCAGCCACCCCATCAGTGTCGTTTTGGTTGTGCTGCTTCAAAATCTGGCACTGAACAGGGGGGGTTTGAAGCGGCAGTGATGTGTGGATCTGAGGCAGTGAGAGAACCTTCAGAGACCTTCTTCACTGGTGCTTCTTTGGGATTGATTGTTGATGATAGTATGGTCTCACAGAATAAGTAACGACGCCAGTACATGAAAAGCACAGAAATCGATTTATTAAACCACGGCTCAGTATGTCCATCAAGTTCTGATGTACTCACTACGACCGTAAAAGAATACAATTATGTGAAGCGCGTCAGTCAAACTTGTCTAATTTTGACCAAGTTTATAGTAAATAGTACTAATATTTATGTCTCCAAATAAATTTATTATGAAAATATATTCATAACTAATCAAACGGTACTTATTTTTTTATCATGAATATTAATACTTTTTTATATAAATTCAGTCAAAATTTAAATAGCTTGACTTCTCGAAAAACGAGAATTGCATTCTCGAAAAAAGCTAGCTGGTTCCACCAAACCAGCAAGCACCGATTGGACCAAACCTGCGTATGTGGTTGAACCCAACCAGGTGGGATGTTCCCACCCACGACCTACCCATCCCACGTCAGCCTTCTCTCCATGCCATTTCAGAATCCTTCTCCCCATCGTGGCGCCCCTGCCCCAGCGATGTGCTCCACACAGCGACGGGGCTCCCCTACGCAGCGCACCTTCCCACAGTGGGAGCCCTCTCCTCACGCGGCGCCCCCTCCTTGGCTGCGACTTCAGCAACCTCGCGTGGCAGCAGCTATGGCAGCGTTGGCGGTTCTAACCGCTGTGCAGTGGCTGCAGCTCTGGCTTGCCTCCTATGGAGCCGTCGAGGTGCTGGCCTCCATCCTCGCCCCCGGTTGCTCGTCGACCCAACAGGGCGGATGGAGGCTGGCTGGCGGCCGAGCTCCATTAGATCCCGGCAACTCCATCCTCCCCCGACGCAGGTCCAGCAGCTCCTTCCACCCCGATCCGCGGCGGTGCGGCCTCCTCCCCCACCGGCGGCCCCTGATGTCGTCACGGCCAGGCCCGCGCGCGGCGCACACGGCGGTCCCTGGAGGCGACGCGGACGGGCCCACATGCATAGCTTCAGTCGGCGGTGGCTCCTCTCCTTGGCTGGGGCTCCTCAGGGGCGGACGATGGCTGGTGGAGCTTCCCCGACCGGCGCCACCTCCTACACCGGCTATGGCGGCGTCTCGTCTCCCAGCAGCGATGGCATCCCCCAGATCGGGTGGTGGCACCCTGACGGCGACTATGGCGGCTTTCCACCACGTTGATGGCCATTCCGGCAGCCCTCCCCCACACCGATGGCAGCATGCATAGTCCAGGTGGATCCCCTTTCTGCAAGGTCCCAAAACTCCTATTATTCTGCATGAATATATTTAAACCACAATCTATGCTTCTTGAGTCTAAGATTTTATGCAATATGTGTCATCCATCTGCGAGCTGCTGATAAGGAACAACAAGGTTTATGTGCAATTCATTTTTTTAGCCAGCCATGTAAGCAAGCACGCCGTTATTCATGCTTCTTTTTATTTATTGTTCGAACAAATTTCTATGCATTATCAGAGCATATTTCTATACATTATTGTTGGCTGTAGGTGATATTGCATCACTGATTGTTATGGATCTCCTGGTGGCCATGTACGTGCAGATATGGATGTGCAATGAATTTTCTATCCAGTTTTGATTAAAATTTTTAATGCCTTGTATGAATAGGTAGCGCCCCTCTCCGACGCAGCTCCGGCATCCCGGTGCCCCCTCCCCACCACGGCCCATGGCGGCGCCCCTCCCCACCACTGTTCAGGTCGTGGGCCTCGCGTGGGCGCTAGGCGGTGTTTGTTGAAATGCCAAGGTGTTTGTTGCAATGCATAGCCCGTCTGCTAGTTGCTAAGTTGATTTAGTGCAATACGTAGGATTCTATGCTTCTTGTGCTAAGATTTCTTACAAGGCTTTGCAGGGCTGAACGTGTTATTATGCCATAGGTTTCAAATTTTTTATGCCAACTGTGTAATAGATTGTATGCTTCCTGTGACGTCCTCCACGGGTCCACTTCCGATTTTTTTATGCTCCTTGAGCCACAGTCTGTGATTGCTTAACACTTTTGATGCCCTCTGAAGCGGATGTTTTATTTTTATCCTTAATATATAATGTGATGAAATTGAAATCTTTAATTTTTTGTTGCATTAATGTAGCTAATATTAGTTCCATTACTGTTTTTATGCTTCTCCTTGATATGATGTGCAATGAAATTGAAGTCTTAATTTTTGGTCATGGGGGTATGTATTCTATACATTGTTGGAACAAATTTCTATGCGTACATACAAAATTGGTTACTATGCTTGCATGCATACTCTTAGTTTTTGTTCTAGCATTAGTGAGTTTCTATGTATATAAATTGGTAATGAAGAAGTCTAAAATTACCCGTTATTTGTGAAACTACATATATGAGGCACAACTTTTATGACAATGGTTTTCCATTCATTTGAGAATTTTTTATGACAATGCTTTTTTCTATGAAGTTCTGATCCGATTTGGTTGCCGCTTGCAGGAACAGGTGGTTTGTGGCAAATGAAGAGCTAGTATTTTTGCAGAAACAGGTGGTTTTATGCATACCATGTAATAGCTTTGTGGATCTAGTAAGTGTACCCTTCTCCTAGCATTCAATGGTGATGTGGATCTTCATCCTCTCTGCTGCACGCTGACCTTCCTCCTCTATGCAGCACACTGACCTTCCTCCTCTCATTTAGATCCAACAGATTTTAATATTTATGCCTCCATCCTCGCCTCTGGCTGGGCCACGGAAGTCGTCGTCCGCTGCGGCACTGGGCGCGGTTGCCATGTCGCTCGGTGGCAGCTTGGCCTCATACATGGCCACTTCTTTTCTGCCACATGCTTGGCTCCCTGGCAGGGTACGATGAGCCCCTGGAGTCCGAGCGAGTTCTCCTGTGACTCCGTCACGGCGAGCAGTATCCCTCCATGCATGCTTGCTTGTTTGCAGGTAAGTACGTGTGTTCTTTGTAAATCCCAAATTCAAATCAATTTCCATTCCTTTTTTACGCAAATCAATGCATGACCATCCGCACCACGCTCAGCGTCAGGTGAAACGTTGATTAATCTGCATAAAAATTGTGTCCCAATCTTGATCTTTTGTGAGCTCCAGTAGTATAGTTTGTTTGTTGATTATTATGCATAAAAAATTGTTGGTCTATGACAATACAAGTAGTTCTCTATGAAATTTGATTGCTTGTATTTTTTCGCAGATTTGGAACACAGGGCACATATCAGTTAGTGTGCTTTCAGCACCTAGACATGGATCAGTTCGTAAGAACTCTGCTTGTGTGCTGCTCGCACACTTTCTATGACTTTTATCATTGCTTTTTATGTGAATACATGTTTATGCAATATTGATGTGTCTACTAGTTCGGTAATCTAGCGGCAAGGTTTCTATGCGCGCAATTTTAGGTAGAACCATGCAAGTGTGAGTTTGGTAATCTAGCGACAAGGTTTCCATGCTATTTAGGAAGAAGCATGCAGGTGTCATCAATTGCAAGCTTCTATTTCTTATTTTCTTGTTTTTTCCTCAATTTGTGCGTACTCAATTATACGCTCAATTTAATCATTAAGTGTGCTTGCTGCTCCTCGGCATGGATCAGTCCGTAAGAACTCATGCTTGTGTGTTGCTCGCATACTTTCTTACTGTTATCATTACTTTTTATGTGACTGCCTGTTTATGATGTTCGTGTTGGTGACTTGCTTCTCCGTTATCTACTCTCCAAATAGGGTTCCTATGAATTTTTTTAGGGCTTCTGGAGGACATCAAAGCCGCATCTTGATTTTATTTCTGCATTTTTTTTGCCCTATGTAAACAACGAAGATCCAGCAACTGGTGAATACTTGCTTATACTCGGATCGTACGTGGCTTTAATGACATGATCGAGGAGGTATTTTTCTGGAGGACATCAATGCATGGTGAGAACGTTGATTAATCTGCATAAAAAATTGTGGCACATTCTTGATCTTTTTGCTAGCTCCAATAGTCCAGTTTGCTTGTTGATTAATATGCATAAAAAATTATGGCACAATTTTTTCTGTTTTTTACAATATTCTCATTCCTGGTTTTATTTGGATTTGGAGATGTTGCTAGCTTGTACATTGATAGCTATTGGATTCTTTATGCTTTTCCTTGATATGATATGATAGTAGGTTAATAATTATTTTCTGTGCTTGCATCTTCATTCTTCAAGTATTTGCATGGCTAAAACTGTAACTTGGTATGTATTCTATACATTATTAGAATAAATTTGTATACATTGTTGAGCAGTTATCTATACATGCAGGCATCCTAGCGGCGGCACATCCCCATCCGGACCCAGCATGGTCATGGTGTGCGTTGGTCTATGTTGTGGCTGCTAGGATAATCAACAGAGAGAGAGACTGGTGACTGAGAGACCACGGACAGGGAGCGGGAGAGATTGATCTCAATCTCCAGCTGCCTTTCACATTAACCAACGTTTAGGCTTTATAGCCTGAGAAGCCTAACAAACTTGACTGCTAACTTTAATTAAGGAATAAACAAACACCTAAAGAATAGGATCCTATCAACTGACGTCCAACTCGCTGGAGACTCTGGTGATTGTGATCCCGCACTTCTCGGCTTGGCCCGCGTTCTCAGCCAGCGACTCTGGTCATCGCATTCCCGCGTGTCTTGGCTTGGCCTGCTTCCTCAGCCACGGCTCTACCTCTTGTCGCCGTCCATAACACTTCTCCCTCCCTCGACAAACAGCTCGTCCTCGAGCTGAAGGGAAGAGTTTGCCGCGCGGAACGTGTCGACGGGCGCCCACGTGGCAGCGGCAACAGTCATATCCGCCCGTGGGGCCAGCGCGAGGCTGAGGCTGCGCTGACTACTAGCGCACGGAGCGCGCTCGAACTGCTGGAGAAGACGGCCCATCTGAAGTGATGGCAGTGGCAGGAGAGGTGTATTCGTCGGTGGAGGACCTTGCAACGGCCTTAGAACGCCCACGTGGAAGACAACTTGGATGGGGCGGCAGGCCATTGTGCTCATGCGGTCCAGGACGGGGTCCTGCCCTGCGTGCGTATGTCCCACCGCGCCACGAAAGCCGGCCACCAAGGACTGGGCGGGGCGTTGTAGCACACGAAGCCGTACCGAGTCACCCCCAGCGAACTCCAACTCGCAGTGGTGAGCGTCTTTGCGGCGCCTGGCGTAGTCCTGGGCTTGGAGAAGACGAGCACTCCTCCCAGCGAGGAACTTGTCGTGGTCCCGGTTGGTGAAGTCGACGAGGAGCCACACTGGAGAGTGTGGTCGACGCCCGCGTGATCGGCCGTGTGCGCCAGCTTGAGGACCTCAGAAAGAAGGCCCACTGAACGCGGCACGAGTGCACGGCCGCCGTAGAGGATGAGGCCGGCGCGGACGAGCCATGGTGCACCCTGAGGGTCGACGGTGAAGTCGTTGCGGAGGGCGCAGAGTTCATCGGTGGCCGCAAGCTCTCGGCGTAGCTCAGCGTGCATCAAGAAGAAGGGGCCCGAGATGGTGGCCGCTAACAGCTCATCGCTGCCATGTCGAGACAAATCATCCGCCACATTGTCGAGGTGGCCGGGCCGGTGGGGAACCCTGACCGGCGCACCGAAACCGGGGCGTGCGGGATCGTAGTCCACGACGACGGGCGGGGGTTGGCCGGAGGTCACGACGTCCGTGGCCGGCGTGGACTGGTGACGGAGCGCAAGGAAGTGCGCCTGCTGCGGCAGAACGTCGATCGACTGCAGCACCAGAGCTGACGAACGCATGGGCGAGCTGCCTGTCGGGCTTGACGAAGGACTGCGTGCGGAGTCTCTGCAGTGCCTTTTGTAGGCTGTCCTCGTCGGTCGTGGCCAATGCCGCTAAAGAGACAGGGGCACACACACAGACGTTGCGGCAGATGAGGCCATCCACGACGCTCAGCGGCTCACCACTGTCGGTGGCGAACAGGTCACGCAGGGTCCGGAGGTTGACGGTGTCCGGGCTGTCACGATGGAGGTACTCGAAGATAGTGAAGGGGTTCACCAGGGGTGCGCTGCGATGCGAGCCAGCCTCTGCGGGGCGAGATCGCGCCGCCCCGCCTATGTTGCGGCAATCAGGTGTTGCTGGAGCGGCGCCGCGTACGACGTAGAGATGACCAGGTGTGGGCACGTCGGAGCGCAGCCACCCTAGGCCTCGCCAAAGGACACGGCGGCCCCCACGCCAGAAGGCCATGCAGGAATCATCTAAGTCCCATAGAATCGGCCCCAGCATGCTGAGGAAAGTGGCACCCAGCACCATGTCGTGGCAGGTGAGTGGGATGTTGTAGCAGTCGATGGTGAACTCTTCTTGGCCGATCCAGATGCCAACGTCGCGTGCGAGGCCTTGGCAGGCCACCCGGGTGCCATCAGCAATGGGGACCTGGGCGCCGGCACTGGAGTGGAAAGCAAGACCCAACCGGCGAGCGACATCGGTACTGACGAAGTTATGCGTCGAGGCTGAATCGAGCAGCACGACAATAGGCTGGTTGGCGATGGAGATGTGTAGCAGCATAGTATCCTCCGTGGGGAGCCCAGCCATGGCAATGGCATGCAGGGAGATCGCCGGTGAGTCTGCGGCCAGCCTGATCTCCTCTATGTCCCGCGTCGGCTCATCGCAGCTATAGCACAGGCCCTGGCGGCGGTGTTCCACGAACTCCGCCTGGGACAGACAGCGGAACGGGCGCGGTGGTGGTGGCGACGCCGGCGCGATCGCCATGGGAGGCTGCACCGAGCCGGCAGGCATGACGGTTGGTGGAGGAGGACAGACCACGGTCCTGTTGGTGCGAACACCTTGCTCTGATGATGGTTGCACAGTTTGGCCGTGTCATACCAGACCGCGCACCAACCTCATGGTGCGCTGAAGATCCTCCGGTTCAGGCGGCTCGACGTCGACGTACGTAGGCGGAAAGGTGCGGTTGCTGGTGTGAAGAGTGCCGGCCAGCAGATGCCAGATGAGCCGGAACGACCTCCTGGACCTCATCGACGGTGCTGCCGAAATTTTTCGTTCTCACTAATTGTTTTTCTTTTTCAGGAGGGCTCCCATTGGAGGCTAGCCGGAGGAGCACGACTCGGCACTACCCCGCTAGCCTTTCTTCACCGGCACCTGCGGTATGACCCCTCTTTCCGCCACATGTAGTCGTAGGCCGCGTTACCCAGTTAGGCGTCTCCCGTCCGAAACGGATATGGTTGGAAGTATGCGTTCTTCGCATATGTATAACCGTATCCGTTTCGGATTGTCCACGTTATTTGGACAGCCCGAGGATGCGCAGACGAGGTTAGCTCCCATGTTCCGCTCCCGTCCGAATCGGAGGAGAGGATCGCCACGTTGCACGCGCAGATGATGGCGCAATAGATGGCTTACTAGCAAAGCCTGCAGCAGCACTACAACACTCAGATGCAGAACATGGCCAGCTTCTTCCAGTCCATGCAGACGCCCGGGGCGTCTACACCCGCCTCCTCTTCCAATGTTCGCCTCCACCGCCTCCTCCTCCAGAGTTTTTTTCCTGTGCCTGCTCCTGTCGCTCCTGGAGGGACCCCGGTGAGTATATTGACTCTTGCTTTAACTTGTGCGTCCATGCTGCAGATACTAATGACATCACTTGGCGTTTAACTTGTGCAGGTACAGTCGGCGGTTCGAACCCGTCTCCTGGAGGTCCCCCGGCCATCAGATGATGTCGTATCCACCACCTGCACCCTATCCACCGTATCCACCTCCGCGTGGCCCTCCTCCGACGTACTCGTGGCCGCCGGTGCGCGGAGGGTGGCAGTACGCGCAGGCGCCTCAGTTTGGTCCAAGGGGTTTCCGTGGGCAAACCCTGGGGGCTCTGGGGGCGGAGCGGACGACGAGACCGGGTACGGCACGACGAGCTAGGTACTTGTCAATTCTGTTATCATGTATCCACCGTATCGTCGAAGTTGTTGTCATGTATTTCTTTTCTTCGTTATGGACCTAGACTTGTTATGTTGAACTTCGTGTGATGGACGTCGACTTGTGGTGTTCGACGTGTTGGACTTCATGTGATGGTTGTAATGCACTTGTGTGGTTGTTATTGTGACATATATGTGAGATATATGTGATGTTGTGCGTTATTGTGATATATGTGGCGATGTTGGCGACAAATGTGATGAAATTATGATATAAATGGTGCTACCGGTGCTTCTGGTGAAACTGGATTATAATTTGTGATTTTGCAGGGTTTTGATGCGAGAAAACAGAAAACAAAAGCAAAAAAAAATTCCAGCTTAGCTAGGCAAAAAAACCCAGTACAGAGTCTTTGCCGACTGCAATGGGAGGCAGTCAGCAAAGAGGTCAAATCTTTGCCGACTGCAACTCCAAACGCAGTCGGCAAAGAACATTTCAAAAAAATTTTCTTTCTTTGCCGACTGCCGAGCTGGCGGCCAGTCGGCAAACAATTTTTGAAAAACAAATTCTTTGCCGACTGCCGAGGAACCAGCAGTCGGCAAAGCCTGCCGTCAGGGCTGACGGCGCCACGAGGCTAAGCCGACTGCTGGCGTGGCAGTTGGCAAAGGATTTGCCGACTGTGTGCCACGTGGCAGTCGGCAAATCCGCCTTTGCCGACCCAGGCTTTGCCGACTGCTCTTTGTCGACTGCCACGTGGCTTTGCGGTCGGCAAAGCCTTTGCCGACTGGGTTTATGCCTTTGCCGACCGGGGCAAGCAGTCGGCAAAGAGGCGTTTTCCTGTAGTGCGTAGGCGGAAAGGTGCGGTTGCTGGTGTGAAGAGTGCCGGCCAGCAGATGCCAGATGAGCCGGAACGACCTCCTGGACCTCATCGACGATGGTGTGACACGGCCGACGTGCCAACTCGTCCGGGTGATGATGACTGAGGGGTGGCGCGAAGCGTTGAAGGCACAACGCCTTGAAGACGTCCCAGGTGAAGGCACCCCCACATGCCTAGCATCTTCTTCCACCCTGTAGTACCACTGTTGGGCGACCCCCCATCAGATGGAAGAAAGCCAGCCATACCTTGTCGCAGTCCATGGTTCGCTGTAGGTGGAAAAAATGGTCGCACCGGTTTAGCCGGCCCAAGGGATCTTCGGCGCCGTCAAATGTGGGGAAGGAGAGCTTGAGGACCCCTGGGACACCAGTGTTGATGGGCATTGGGTTGGCGTAGGGCTGGGGTGGTGGCACCGGGCTGGAGGCGATGAACGGCGGGATCGACGCTGGAATGTGGGGAAACGAAGACAAACTGCTGCCCCCCGTGTGTGGCGACTGCTGACAAGCGATTTGTGGGATCGGTATGGGGCAGTGATGGAACTACCGGCTGAGTGACCGCTGGATGGATGGCCACTGGCTGGGTGATCGCCGGCTGGGTGGTGAGGACCTCCGAAAGGCCAGGGAAAGGACCCGTGGCCAGAAGCAGGGGAACGCCGCCCATGCCGAAGTGGAGGAGCGGTGGAACAAGCGCAGCCAGCCGGTTCTCAACAACGGCGATGCGGTGGGACAGCTCATCCAACTGGCGCTGCAAGCCACAAACGGCTGTGGTGAGCACGGCGAGTGCATCGGTGGAAACTTGGGTATGCAGGGGCTGGGAGATTGGGAGCGGCGCAGTGGGAGCGAGGGCGATGGCAGCTGTGGTGGCGGCGATGATGGTGGGCGTGGCGGCGGCGGAAGCAGGAGCAAGCTCAAGTCCTGGCATAGCCGATACCAGATGTTTTGGCTGCTAGGAGAATCGAGAGAGAGAGAGACAAAGAGACTGGTGACCGAGAGATGGTGCGGCAGCGAGGCAGCGACGCCATGCTCAGCGTCGCCCACGAACAGGGGAGCTGGAGAGATTGAACTCAATCTCCAGCTGCCTTTCTCATTAATCAACATTTAGGCTTTATAGCCTGAGAAGCCTAACAAACTTGACTGCTAACTTTAATTAAGGAATAAACAAACACATAAAGAATAGGATCCTATCAACTGACGTCGAGACTCTGGTGATTGTGATCCCGCGCTTCTCGGCTTGGCCCGCGTCCTCAGCCAGCGACTCTGGTCATCGCATTCCCGCGTGTCTTGGCTTGGCCTTCTTCCTCAGCCACGGCTCTGCCTCTTGTCGCCGTCCATAACAGTCTACCAACGGAGGTAAGTAAAAAATTATTTATTTTTCTCTTTCCTTTGGTTACTATGCTTACATGCATAATTTTCTATGCATGGTGAGACTGTGTTTTTGGGACCTGATAAAAACAAAAATTTGTATCGTTCACTATCTAGGCTAAGGAGGCCATCGCCACAGTCCTCAAGGACGTCCTCCTCAACGATGACAACGCTGAGGACCAGTTCAGCAACGGCAGCAAGGCGTTGCATGCAGGCCGTCATCGTGCAGCAATCTTTCACTGCATATTGTTAGTTATTCATTTGGGGTGAGTGATCAACGGTGGCTCGGACATAGGACATGGCTGCGACTTTCACGACTTCCTTGGCTTGGGGCGGTGGTGTAATGTGATCTTGATGGGTCAATGTAAAAAGTTGATGTAGTTGATGTTACAACAAATTTGTATACATTCTTGGAGTAGTTATTTGTGTACTTCTACACAATTATATACATAGTTGGAGCACTCTTCTATTCATTGTTGGAACACTTCGACATACATTGCTGGAACAATTATTTGTACGCTTCTACGGAATTCTATACATGGTTGGTACACAAGTCTATACGCTGTTGGTACACAATTCTATATATTGTTGGAGCAGTTGTCTATACATTTCTACACATTTATGTACATTGCTAGAAACATAATTCTATACATTGCTGGAGCACATTTCTATTCAATGTTAGAATAGCGGGAAGCATGATGTTGGTGGATGCAATTATAGTTGTGTCAAGTTGAGTGTCCATCTCGCGGAGAGATTTTTAGGCGGTAACAAAATTAATTTTTATTTATCCAAACACTAATTTCTATGCAACATCGGCGCCAAAAACTTTTCTGCGCATCTTGATCATTGATTCCATGAATCTAATTGGCCATTACGTGCCATGATTCAAATTTTAAATTTTGGAAAAGACGAGATCGTCTCCATATTTTACACTTGTGGTCTTCATGTTCTATACGTTGTTCCCATGTTAATTATACACCCACATGGTGAGAAACATGATGTTATTGGAAGCAATCACGGTTGTGTAAGGTGGAATGTCCATCTCGCGGAGAGGTTTTTACGCGGTAACAAAATTAATTTTCATTCATCCAACTACTAATTTCCTAGCCAGCCCAACCATTCAGGTCCGCCGTGCTGACACGCGTGCAGGTGGGGGACCAATGTAGACCAAACGGATCGGATGCATAGAATCCCAAGTTAAGCTGCACAGAAACATTTTTGTCGCAACGTTGCATAGAAAATAGTCATTGGATGAATAAAAATTAATTCGTTGTCACATAAAAAACATCTCCGCGAGTTGTATGTTCCACCTGACACCACCTAATACAACCTAACAAAGCTGACGTATGTATGCATGCACGCATCTAATCTAATCTCTTGTTATTTCATTATAGTTCCTCAATGAAGCTTCCGATTCAAAAATGGTTTTCACCATTGAACTCCTAACATTTTTGTGCACGATTCAAGATCCATTGTGAATATTTTTCTGAAAAATTTTAAAATTCATAAATTTAAATTTTGAATCTGGCACGTGATGACCGATTGGATGCATAGAAACAATGGTCAAGATGCGCAAAAAAAGTTTTTTGCGCCGACGTTGCATAGAAATTAGTAGTTGGATGAATAAAAATTAATTTTGTTACGCATAAAAATGTCTCTACGAGATGGACATTTCACATAACACAACAATGATTGCCTCCACCAACATCATGCTTCCCACTATGGGGGTGTATAATTAATATGGGAACAATGCATAAAATATGGAGACCGCAAAACGTAGAACATGGAGACGATCTTGTCTTCTCCAAAATTTGAAATTTGAATCATGGCATGTATGGGGTGTGTATAATTAACATGGGAACAATACACAAAACATGGAGACCGAAAGCATAAAACATGGAGATGATATTGTCTTCTTCAAAATTTGAAATTTGGATCATGGCACGTGATGGCCGATTAGATGCATAGAATCAACAGAAAGATGTAAAAATTAATTACCGCCTAAACACCTCTCCGCGAGATGGACATTCCACCTGACACAACCATAATTGCCTCTACCAAAATCATGCTTCCCACTGTGGGGGTATATAATTGACATGGGAACAATGCTTAGAACATGGAGACCGCAAGCGTAAAACATGGAGACGATCTCATCTTCTCACAAAATTTGAAATTTGAATCATGGCATGTGACGGCAGATTGGGTGCATAGAAATCAATGCTCAAGACGCGTAGAAAAGTTTTTGGCGCCGATATTGCATTGCAATTAGTGGTTGGAAGAATAAAAATTAATTTTGTTACCCGCCTAAAATCCTCTCCGCGAGATGGACATTCCACCTGACATAACCGTGATTGTCTCCACCAACATCATGCTTCCCACTATGAGGGGTATAATTAACATGGAACAATGCATAGAACATGAGGACTGCAAGCGTAAAAACATGGAGACGATCTCGTCTTCTCCAAATTTGAAATTTGAAAAAAAAACGAAGAGGAGGACGATTGGATGCATAGAATCACTAGTCAAGATGCGCAAAAAAGTTTTTTAGCACCGACGTTGCATAGAAATTAGTGGTTGAATAAATAATAATTAATTTTGTTACCACGTAAAAACCTCTCCACGAGATGGACATTCCACCTGACACAACGGTGATTGCCTCCACTAACATCATGCTTCCCCATATGTAAATGTATAATTAACATGGGAACAATGCATAGAACATGGAGACTACTCACGTTAAACATGGAAACGATCGCGTCTTCTCTAAAATTTGAAATTTGAAAAATAGCACATGATGAACTATAAAATTTATAGAATCAATGGTCAAGATGCGTAGAAATGTTTTTTAGCACCGACTTTGCATAGAAATTAGTACTTCTATGAATAAAAATTAATTTTGTTACCGCATAAAAAATGCATAGAAACTACTCCAACAATATATAGAATTGTTTACCAACAATGTATAAAATTGTGTAGAAGCATATAGATAATTGTTCTAACAATGTATGTCTAAGAATTCTAACAATGCATAGAAGAGTGATCTAACCATGTATATAATTGTGTGGCAGTGCGCAGATAACTGCTACAAATTTGTTGTAACAATGTATAGAATGCATATCATGTTACAGGTTAGCCATGCATACAGAAACTTCTGCACACAAGCATGCAACCACAAAATCAACTAACAAAAAATGATGAACAGACATCGCTGCCATTGCTGGAGATGTTGGGGAGGTGGCGCCGAGAGTCCAGAGGTGCCGCCACGGGCCGTGGTGGGGAGGGGGCGCCAGGAGGTCGGGCATGCGTGTGTCCCGTCGCCGATGTACGTTGCAGATCCGGTGCAGCCACAAGCTCGCCGCCGTCTCCGCCGCTGACCCGTGACCCGTGACCCTGTCACTACATTTGGACCTGGTGGCCTCGCTGCTCGTCGCACGGAGAGGGGAACCGGGGAGCTCGTCCGGCGGTGCCTTCCAAGATACCATCGCCGTCCGCACGGTGAGCTCGTAGTCTTCCCCAAAATTTAAAATTTGAGTGATGGCATGTGATGGACGATTGGGTGCATATAATTAATGGTCAAGATGCGCAGAAAAGTTTTTGGCACCGGTGTTGCATAGAAATTAGTGGTTGTATGAATAAAAATTAATTTTACAACCGCGTAAAAACCTCTCCGGGAGATAGGCATTCCACCTACATAACCGTAATTGCCTCCACCAACGTCATGCTTGCCACTACGGGGATGTATAATTAACATGGGAACAGTGCATACAACCCTGACAAAACCCTCCCCTCTGGGTATTATTGTTTTGAAAAACCGTGACTTGCACCCACCCACACCATGCTTTTCCACTAGGGGTGTATAACTAACATAGGAACAATGCATAGAACCCTCACAAAACCTCCCCTCTAGGTATTTTTGTTTCATAAATCGTGACTGCACCAACCCACACAATGCTTCCTTCTGGGGTGTTCAATTAATAGAGGAACAATATATAGAAACCTGCAGAACCCTTCCCATGGGATGGGGCAATTATAACAAACATCGTAATGACCCCCAACCAACATCATGCTTTCCACTACAAGATGTTTATTTAATAGAGGAACAAGATATTTATTTAATAGAGGAACAATCCATAGAAACACACAAAACCCGATAGTTTTGCTCACAACATGGTGTGGACTATCCATAATGGTCCCAACTCACATCATGCATAGAAACTCAGTCAACCAAATATTGAAACCCAACTGAGGTTACATAGAAACCAATAGTTTTGCTCATGTCATCCAAGCATATAAACACAATATATGGAAAACTAAATTTTTACATTAACCCATCAACTACATCAACCAAGTCGTGGATGTCAACTTTTTACATTAACACATCAACTACATCAAGATCACACTACGCTACTGCTGCAAGCCAAGGAACTGATGGACATCGCAAGCCATGTCCTATGTTTGAGCCACTATTGACCTCTCACAACAATTGGAGAGGAATCCTTCCAACCAACCTACATCAATTAGAGAGGAATCCTTCCAACCAACCTACATCAATTGGAGAGGAATCCTTCCAACCATCCTATATCACAACAGGTGCAGAAAATCTACAACAGCCATGCATAGAAACAAATTGTTTGATGCATAATAATCCATTTAGCTAGAGTAAAATATAAAAGTGTTTCTTGCATAATAACCCACTAGGGGTGTTCAATTAATAGATGAACAATGTATAGAAACCCACAAAACCCTTCCCACTTGGTGGGACAATTATTACAAAACATCATAACGGCGTTAACCCATGAACTACATAAGATCACAAAATGCCACCGCTGCAAAGCCAAGGAAGTCATAGATGTCACAATCCATGTCCTATGTCCGAGCCACTGTTGACCTCTCACACCAAATGGAGCAATTCATACCAGCCATCCTACATCACAACAAAGGCATAGAAACATGTTTAGTAGGCGCAGAAACCTTACAACGGCAAGACAGGAATAGAAACATATTTTAGCAGGAGTAAAAACCTTACAACGACAAAAGAAAGGCATAGAACAATGTTTTAATAGGCACAAAAACCTTATAGGGTAAGAAAGGCATAGAAACATCTTTTACCAGGCACAGAAATCTACTGGTAAAATTAATATCAGCTACATTAATGTAAAAATCACGGCCAAAAAATATGAAAAAATATAGCTTGGTGGATGTGACCAACATATCATACAAAGTACATGAAAACAAACTGCAAGAGTCATTCTTGATAATTGTATAGAAATATGTAACAACAAACTATAGAAATGCCATCCAGTGATGTATAGAAGTCTTCCAAAAATGCATGGATAACTGTTAATGTCTAAAAATTTGTTCCAACATTAAATATAAATGTTCTCCAACAATGTATAAAATTATGTTTTAGCAATGTATAAAATGAGCTCCACTAATGTATAAAAATTCTAGATGATTTCTTGCTTACACTGTTTGCTCAAAGAAGCATAGAAATAAAAAAATCAAAGTACATGAAAACAAACTACGAGAATCATTATTTATCTAGTATTTTTAGAAACATGCACTGACCATCATAAATAAAAAAAAATTTAGTCAGATTGCCAAATCATAATTGCTATGCATAGAAACTTATGTATGCAAGCACAAAAACAATTTGTCTCTAAAATGGACGCATCAATATTGCATAGAAAACCATGCTAGCTTGCATTGCTAGCTCTTCATTTGCCGCAACCCTTCCTGCAAAGCTACGACCAAATCGAACTAAAAACATGGCATGGCAACTATGGCTTAAGAAGCATAAAAAATTAGAAGAAAAATATTTTTTTACTCACCTCCGTTGGCAGATCAGCGCACACCATGACCATGCTGGGGCCGGTGGGGATTTGCCGCTGCCGGGGGCCGTCATGCCAGCATGTTGGGGTGGGGAACAGTTGCCGTGGGGAGGGCACCATTGCCGGAGATGCAGGACGGGGCCCGTGGTCGGTGAGTTCGTCCTAGCCATCCCCTTGTCATGTGAGGTGTCGTAGCCACGATCGGCCTAGTGCCCACGCGAGGCTCATGCGACCGGAATAGTGGTGGGGAGGGGGCGCCACTCGGGCCGTGGTGGGAAGGGGGCATCGGGATTTTGGAGCTGCGTCAAGGGAGTAAGGAGCCGCCAGGATCTGATGGAGCTTGGCCTCTTGCCTGCCTACCTCCATCCACCCTATTGGGTCGATGAGCAACTGGCGCGAGGATGGAGGCCAGCACCTCGATGGCTCCATCCTTTCGTCCACCTCCAGAGAAACCACGTAGCCTCGCCGGTGAGCGAGATGGGGACGGACGACACGGTTAGATCCGCTTTGGAGGGGCTCGTCGGCACCACCACCGGTGGGGGAGAGGACATCGTGGCCGTTGCTTGAAGGGAGAAGGACTCGCCGGCACCACCGCCGCCACTGCTCCAAGGGAGGAGAGTACCGTAGGAGAGGGAGCATAGGGACGGGCCGCCACCGGTGCCTCCGCCTCCCCTGCGTGCCGCTGCCGATGGGTGGGGAGGAGAAGGGGGAGGGGACGCCACCCGGAGAGAGCACGGAGGAGCCTTGGCAGCCTCACTACTCGTTATGAGAAGAGGGTAGCCGGGGTGCCGCTGCTCCATGTCGCCAAATCCGGCGGGCCTCGCTTCAGGTGGGCGGCCGCGGCACTCTAGGGGCGGCGGGGGGCCGCGCTCCAGGAGGGGCGGCGGGTGGCAGGGGGTAGCGGCCAGGGTGGATGGGTTGGGATTAGGGTTTAGATGAATATATAGGGCCCAGGAAGGTAGGCCTAATGGGCCGGTGGGTGGGCTGGCGCTGGCTGGTTGGGTGGGAACCTAGTTTAATGGAACCACAAAACACAGGTTTGGGTCAGGGCTTTCGGTAATTATTGGGAGCCCTACGCTCCCAATAACACACACACACACACACATATATATATATATATATATATATATATATATATATATATATATATATATATATATATATATATATATATATATATATATATATATATATATATATATATATATATATATATATATATATATATATAGGTGTGGTAGCTGCCCCTCCACCAAAATGGCGAGGCAGCTCTATCAGCCTTCTTCCCTCGCAGACACCGTCTACTTTGGGAAATCACAGGACCACGCCGAATCGCTCTGCTGTGCGCAGACAAAAGCAGGCGCATGCATGCACCACCCAGCCGATGCCCTCCCTGACACCATGCCATCTTTTTTTTTTGCGCACAAATAAGTACCGCGGGTGGAACATCCAGTTACCAACTCAAACAATTCCTGGGGACCGAGCCATAGCTCGGACAGCAGAGTGCTCGAGTGGTGAGCAGCCGGTCGTGAGTTCGAGGCTTGCTTGTCTCACGTCTCCTGTCGGGGTTTTTCCCCAATTATTTTCAGGATGGTGGATGTAACACCCTGGTGTTACGGACTTAGCGCAGAGATTAAGACCTAACAAACCCAAGTGAATAAGTTCACCAGGTTTTGAAATGAATTCTCACATGAAATGATAAGGTGAATTTCGTGTGACTTACTTTTGTGAGCAAAAGAATGGGATAGGTATTGCTAATCGATTTTGCTTTAGTGCTTAAAAACTTTTAAATAATCTGGTGAATAAAAGTTGTTTAGGGTTTGGTTTTGGGAAAGTGTGAAGAAAGTGTTTAAAAAAAGTCTAATAGCAATGTTAGCAAATAAATAACGAGTGGCTTGTTTTGTTTGATTAGGCATGAAAAACATTTTTTATAAATAAAAATAAAATACAACTTGTATATGGTACTTAAATAAAAATTTGAAGTGCAAGTTTAGTAGATGGGAATGCAACTTTCGTTTCGGAAAATAAATGTTGTTCAATAGTATATTTGATAGCTCAAGAATTGAATTTGGAATTTAATTTCAGCTTCTAGAACTAAAATGACCCAATCTGAAAACCTAATGGCAATACCGTTTTGGCATTTAAATTTTGATTAAAATTCTTAAACACTAGATCTATGTTTTGCACCGTTGGTTGCACCATAGTGAGCCCTTGGGCATGGTATAGTTGGTAATTGGGTTGGATATCATGTTGCTTGTCTTAAAATTGTTCAAAACCTCGTCAGAACGCTATATGAACCATGTTTTGGCGCTCTGTTTGCGAACCAGCCCGCCAGTGATGAACTCGCGTTGGCATCCCTCTATCTCTCTCTAGTGGCTGTTCAGTCTTGACGACGGCTTCGTTAGGTAACTGATAACGTTGACTTGAGGGTAGACCAAATGGTTGAACCTTAGTCGAGTTAACTAGCAACCTTCGCTTGCTTTAAAACTCATGCACGTCACCAATTACGCTTGCTCAGCTCGTGTCCATGGTCACCGCGCGCACGCGGCCGCTGCTGGCGCCGAGCTCATGTCGCGGCCGAGCGGTTGCCACTGGCCGCTTGTGCGCCTAGACGGGGTCGCACGGTGTCCCTGGCCCTACCTTAGCCGGGCTCCCGCTGTTGCGTGGCTAGGTGAGTGTGCGCTGCAGGCCGGGTCATGCGCGGATATAACGATGCCGTGGTAGCCGCCGCCGTGCTGACGTGGTGCACGTCTCAACCTCGCACGCTACCTACCGCCCTTCGATTCATCTATCGCGAGCCAGTACCGCTACCACAGCATCATGGTCATCCGACCCCAGTCGCAGTGCTGAAGTGACACTCCTCTGTCTCGCCAGCCCCGCTAGTCGACGCCGATGAGCCCCGCTCGGGCCTAGCCACGCCATTTCAAGCGCGCCGTGCCAAGCCCCTCTGTCACGTCACCTATGCACGTGTTAGTGTTGTCGCTACCGATCGGGGTTGCCTGTCTTATCCCAACTCATCTCGCTCATGTGTTTCTCCCCGGCCGCGCCTGGCATAGAGCCACCGCCTTCTCCCGTCTTATCGACCACTCGGTCTCGCAGCAATTCCGCGCACCGACGTGTGGCATAGGTAGTCAGCTAGGCGCTCTGTTATCCTCATGCCCATCCAAGCATTACTGATCGCCAATTTGACATTTTTCTCGCCACCCGGTCATGTGCGCCGCCGATTCGGTGAGTGTGGAGGTAAGGCCCATAGGGTTATATGCAGTTCGATTGCTTGTATCCTCGAGTTCGCCTCGACCCCGTCGACCCAGTGCTCGAACTACTTTGGGCAGGCACTCGTCGTCGACGGAGTGACACGCCGGTGCCATCCCAGAGCCATGCCGCCGCCCCGACCGCACGCATGTGGCCAGAGCACTATGGCACTCCTCCACCTCGACTGTCACCACAGCGTGTACTACGGTGAGTCCCTTCGGCTTCCCTGCAACCGCTATCGCTCCGCTAGCCCATAGGCTCGCCGGGACACTTGCGCCGCCGTAGGGGTTGGCCCGTCCACGTGAGCAGCTCGATGGGGTCAGCGATTAGCTTCTAAATTGCCGCCTAGGGTTTCACTTTAGCTCCATGGTACTCGTTGGCCTGCTGGTTGGGCGAGTGTTTCGCTCGGTCGTCGGCGAAGGTGCGCCGCGTCGGCCGGAGCCGCGTCGTCGCACACAGGGGCGTCGGGGACCGGCTCAAAGCGAAAGTGAGCACTTTGGGGGTGTTCGGTGTAAATTTTGTCTCTTGCGTAATAGTGCTCACTAGTGTCACGTAATAGTATGTTAGGGCAGGGACTCTTTTGCAAAGGCACCGGGGTGCTCACGCAGCAGGCCAGTTGGGCCGGCCTACTGGCGCGCACCCATGCTCGCGCGGGCCGCAGTGGGCTGCTGGGTCGGTTTGGGGGCAGCCAGCCTTTCCCCTTTTCTAAATGATTTTCTCATTTAGTTTCTAAGCCAAATTGTAAATTCAATATAAAAACATGTAGGAGTCCAAAAATTGTTAAACAAATTTTGTTAGGTTTCTAAAATCATGATCTCACTGCTAGTGCATCTTGTGTACATAGTTTTATAATATTTTTAGAAGTGCTATAATTAAACTAAGAAGCTTAATAGTAGTAAGGTATAAATTTATAGGAATTTTTGTGAGAAATTGGTGATGGTGTTGGTCCTAAAAATTTCACAGTAGCTTCCTAATATTATGAGGTGCCCACTATAAATTTTGTGGCTTCTGATTAATTGGTTTGCTAGGATAGCTAAGGAGCCCTTTTCTAATATATATTAAATCAATAAAATGAATAAAGCAACACCGTGGTTGGCATAACTCAAATACCTATTGGGAACTAGTGCGTTATTTGATAATGTGGGTATGAAGTCTAGTGCGTTAGTTGTAAAGCTAGCTCATTAGCTTGAGAGGCGTAATCATATTTTAAGAAGTTCGTTTGCCATTGATTATTTAGTCTCTGCAATTACATCCACGCGTATCATAATAGGAACAATGATGGATCACGGAGTCGACCGGAGCAGCAGAAAAAAGGGTGCCTTGTTGATCGTGTCCTTGTGATGAAATGCTAACATTTGATTATATCTTACCCAGGCAAGCGGTGCATAACCCCTACTATTCTGCACTTTTTTTTTATGCTTGTGCATTAAGTTTCGAGGAGTTGAATGAAATCCACTTGCATATATATGATAGGATCTATAGGTTGCTATGCTATAGGACCCCGGTAGAAGTAAGTGATTACCTGTCACTCGCGAGAGATTGAATAAAATATTATTGTTATTATTATTATCATATTACTATCACATGGATTATATATGAATTATAATTGGAGTCCTGCGAATTATAATTGGAGACCGGGCAGAACTACATTTTGGATTTGGACCTGGTTGGCAACTGAGCGAGGCACTAGTTGCATTTGTCCTGCCTATGTCGATTGAGGACCGTCCGTTGCTGTGGATGGTAGTCAGGTCACAGACTTATTATCTTGAGTACATATTTGCTTATGGGAGCGGGAAGACTTATTACTCTCTTGTCATAGGTTCCGGCTCTTTCCGGACCGGATTTTAGGGGTGGATTATGGGTGAAGATCTAAGCACCGCATTGAGGTTGGGTCTCAGATGTTGAGGGCTTAGAGTACAAGCTTAGACAGGGACCTGGACCCCTTGACAGGAGTGAAGTGGGTTAGTCTTGTCTGTGCCCAGGGTATAGTTGAGGCATTGTTTCGGGGTACCCAGTTGGGATACATTGATTCATGAATCGCCATTTTTGGATGGTACCGATATGGCTATGGTCTAGCACCCTAGTAAAAACTGAAACATGAAAGGAGGTAAACTGGTTCTGATTGCTTACCACATGATTGAAAGTAGCATAAGTGCTTAATAGAAGGGTTAGCTAATGAACTAACGATGCTGCTAATAAAATTGAATATAAGGACGCACCTTTAGTAATGCTTCCTGCAGTGGCAATAACCCAAGCCAGATAGCCTTGCATATCCTTTGAGTCTTTTCTTTTCTCCTAACGGGTAAGTCTTGTGGAGTACAACTAAGTACTCAAGGTTTGTTCTACCCTGTTACTGGTGACAGGTGTTTGTGGAGCTGACACTTATGTGTGGAAACCACCTGGTGGGCTCGGCGAGGATTTCCTTTACGTGCGGATATAGAGTTTATTTAAAGTTTTCACAAAAATATTTTTCAAAGGAAAACTTATAACCTGTTATTATTTCATATACATAAAGTCATCATGCTAAGGTTTAACTTGACATAAACTAAATATGTATTTCTGCTGAACTCTGATCATATGTTTATTTTTCGCTGCAAAATAAAACTTATGAACCTGAAATGTATAAACTCTTTTACATGTGAACTATTTTAATTCCGCTGTTGCATTCAACGGATCTAGTACTCTAACGTTGCAATAAAGTGATGTAAGAAATGGTTAAGAATGTTGTAAGCTTTATTCATTTATTTATGATCCTAACAAAAAAATATGAATTTTCAAGTTCTCCCTTGGGTGTGCTCGACAAGACTGCATAATTTAGTGCTCTCACTTGGGTACTTTGTGTCTAATGGAAAACAAGGACTCTCGAGTGGGCATTAGATTAGGCGGTTCTGTCACAGGTGGTATCATAGCGTAAATGAGGAAATAAAGCTTCTAAAACCTTTTCTAAATTAAAATATGACAACATATTTCTGTACAAAGTTAGGACGTTTGGATGCGAATATATAAGTAGCCCTATTATTATAGTTAAGTAGTCGGAATAGGCTTAACTAGGCCTTCAACCGGTGGACTAACCCTTGCGCGATATACGATCCTTGGAACAGACGCACTAGCCCTACCTTAGCCGTCGCATCAGTATCGCTTATTTATAGGTGTCACGCGTACCGCAGAGTGCACAGATGGACCAGTCCTTGCCTATGAGTTACTGCGGAACTATGGCTTCGTGCACTACATTCGTCTGCGGTTCACACCTGCCGAGGCTCATGTCTTTCATACATCCTTTCTGTGCTCATGTCGGACCGTAGCCCTGCAGCTGTACTAGTTTTTTACGGTCTCGGGCACCGGTCATCTCGTGCGCATAAAAATCCTACTGTTTTACTTTTACTGGTTCCCATACAAGGCTCGAGGGTGGACTGCGCCAGGACCACTGACTGCTCTACCTATACAAAAGGGCAAGCCTAGCCACTTGGTCCATCATTCGGTGTATCCCAGCTCACTTAGCCCTTTTCCCTTGAGCAAGCTTCTCCTCAAGCCTTCCTTGTAACCACCACCCACCAGGGATGGCAGGAGCCTGGGTTAGCAGCTACTGCCTAAACATTGAGGGCTTTCCCAAAATCCTGTATGCCACCCTGCAAAAGCTCGGAGTTAAGGATCATCCTGAGTATGAGGGTCATGAGTACATGAAGCATGGCATTGAGCAATGTGAGGTCATCGTCTACATTGGCAAGAGTGAAGATTCCCTGACATCACTGAAGCCTAGAATGTGACTACAACCGGGTTTCGCTTCGGCGACACCTACCAAGTTATGGCCCGCAAAGCCTTGTGGCATCTGTGCCAGATATATGAGAATCATATTGCTCGTACCCCCATGAGGTTCTTTCCACCTTTGGACAAGAATCAACGAGTATGGAGGGCTTGCATGGAGGCTTTGTTGGGTCGGGATGTGCAAGAAGACAGCCCGACTGTGATGCACCTGACCATGTACTTGCTTGCTCTAGATGAGCAGTACGACCGGCAGGCCTCGAAGCTGAGGGAGTGCCTCCGCCGAGTCGAGGAAGCCGAGATCTTCTGCATGATGCTCAAAGTGCAGCTTGCTGAAACCCACACCAATGTAGCAGCTATAGAAAGTCGAGAGACTACCATGGCGGAAGCTCTCAAGGTGGACGAAGATCGACATGCTCAGGAGCTGGAGGACGCCTATCTCGTCACGAGGGCCAAGCGTAGGACACTCTGGGCAGATGGGCGGGAACCCTTGATCTTGAAGGGAATCCCTATCAAATTGCCGGAGAGATGGAGGACTGGTGTTGCAGTGCCGCCAACACCTACACCCTCGGAAGTATCAGAAGTGGAGCCCTTGCTTCCCCTCACTCAGCCACTGCCACGAGAGGAAGCTGATCCTTAGACAGTGTAGCAGGGATGAAGCTGTTGGTCTGATGAGGTAGATTAGTTGCCCTAGGGGAGATGTATCTGTAGTTAGTGGTGCTTTTCATAGTTGCCCTTCTGTGTTGTAATCTTTCCGTAGTAGTTAAGACCATCTTGTTGTAGGAGACAAGCGATGTGACGAGAGTGGGAGAGTGAGTGACTGTATGTTGTACCCGTGTAAGGCCGTTTGGAACGAGCATTTGCTTTATCTGTTGTGTTTGTTACGTCAATTTACCCTTAAGTCTCGTTAGGCTTGATTAGTGTTCGTGAGATAATGACAAGCGAGTTACAAGAAGAGCAGCTATCCAGTTGCAAGCAGAACAACCATGATTGGATAATAGAGTACACTGTTCAACTAATTGTGGATGACCTAGCAGAACACTTGAGTTTCCTTAACTTAAATCCGCCTTGGGATTTAATTTCCTTGTTCCTTGTTTTGAAAGGAACCATTGTTGCCTGAATCTTCCATTGCAATACTCCTCTGATTCTGTGGTCTATAACCCCACTGCCTTCATTGCGTGTAAGTTGGTAATAGTTGCCTGGTTAATAGCTTATGGTGCTACAATGGAACCAAGGGCCCCTGTGGAACAGCTGCCACATGGTGACGCTGCTTGGCGCGCGCTGGTATCGAGGTTGTTGACCCAACACCTTTACCAAGTTACACCGCCATGTCGTTTTTGCAACAAAATATTCTCCTTAGTAAAATATCTCAAAAATATCCTTGTGTTCTAACGGAAAATCCACAACGGGTTGATGTAGTTGTGCTCTTTCAAGGTAACGGAATTAACATGATTTTTGAAGAAAGAGAAGAGCAACAGGAAAAGTTAGTCCCCGGGTAGTCTGTAGTGATTGAATGCCTAAATTGACGTCGTCCCTATGATTGGTTTGACCATGCTATGCATGCCAGGTTACTGTCGCTGCGTGCTTCGTGGACACCGTCTATGGTGGGGCCCATGTGTGCCGCTCTCGCTGGCCCCGGCGTTGTGCCGCAACCGCCTCGTCCTTTTGCACGGTGAGCCCTCTTTTTTCGGCACCCTTGTCGGCTCTCAATTCCCGCTTTCGTCCCCATACCGGACCCTCCCACCCTTCTTTCTCTTCCTTTAGGCACTGTTGCCCGCACGCCTCCTCGTCGAGCGAACCCCATCCCCATCCTCTCTCCTTTTCCTCACTCAAGCTCGCATAGGATGCGCACCATGGCCGGCGCCCTCCCCATCTCGTGAACCGTCAATGTTTCCTTTCCACGCCATTTCCACTTCGTGGTGCGTTGTACTACCTCCGTCCACCAAGCTATAAATGCCACCTGGCGCACTTCCCCCTCCATCCCACCTCCAGATCTGAAGTAGAACGCGTAGAATCGATCCCCTCCGTCAGTGTTCAGGTTGGAGAAGCTTAGGAAGTGACCAAGCCGGGGAAGAAGTAGTTGGAGGTAGAGCTACGAGATCCAGCCGTTGCTCGTAGATCTAGGGTCACCAATCAGAGATGATGGTGTAACTCGAGAAGAAGGGATCTGGTTTTCACCGAAGGAGTTCAAGTTCATCTCTAGTTAGTTAGGTTTTAGGGCTCACGATGATCTATTTCACACCCTCTTTGTTTCTGGATCTGTTGGGTGTACGCCATGTTCTGGATAATCATTTTCTTGCTGCTCTTCCATTGCCCCCGTCTTCGCTGATTTTTAGAAAGGTTATGAGTTGTATCAGATTTGTTCTAGCCGCGTCATCTCTAGATTCCTGAGTGGTGTAGTTTTTGAAGTCGTGTAATCTTCCATGTAATTTCAGATCTACGAAGTGTAATTGTGTTTTCCCTTTCTGATTCGTGCTCCGAATCTTGGGACGAGATTCCTTTAAGGGGGAAGGATGTAACACCCTAGTGCTACGGACTTAGTTAGCACAGAGGTTAAGACCTAACAAACCCTAGTGAATAAGTTCTCCAGGTTTTGAAATGAATTCTCACATGAAATGATAAGGTGAATTTCATGTGACTTACTTTTGTGAGCACAAGAATGGGATAGGTATTGCTAATCGATTTTGCTTTAGTGCTTAAAAACTAATAATCGGTGAATAAAAGTTGTTTAGGGTTTGGTTTTGGGAAAGTGTGAAGAAAGTGTTTAAAAATGTCTAATAGCAATGTTAGCAAATAAATAATGAGTGGTTTGTTTTGTTTGATTAGGCATGAAAAACAATTTTTATAAACAAAAATAAAATGCAACTTGTATATGGTACTTAAATAAAAATTTGAAGTGCAAGTTTAGTAGATCGGAATGCAACTTTTTGTTTCAGAAAATAAATGTTGTTCAATAGTATATTTGAGAGCTCAAGAATTGATTTTGGAATTTAATTTCAGCTTCTAGAACTAAAATGACCAAGTCTAAAAACCTAATGGCAATGCCATTTTGGCATGTAAATTTTGATTAAAATTCTTAAACACTAGATCTATGTTTTGCACCGTTGGTTGCCCCATTGTGAGCCCTTTGACGTAGTATAGGTGGTAATTGGGTTGGATGTCATGTTGCTTGTCTTAAAATTGTTCAAAACCTGTCAGAACGCTATATGAACCATGTTTTGGCGCTCTGTTTGAGAACCAGCCCGCCAGTGATGAACTCGCGTTGGCATCCCTCTATCTCTCTCTCTAGTGGCTCTTCAGTCTTGACGATGGCTTCGTTAGGTAACTGATAACGTCGACTTGAGGGTAGACCAAATAGTTGACTTAGTCGAGTTAACTAGCAACCTTCGCTTCGCTTTAAAATTCATGCACGTCACCAATTATGCTTGCTCAGCAAGTGTCCACGGTCACCGCGTGCACGCGGCCGCTGCTGGCGCCGAGTTCATGCCGCAGCCGAGCTGTTGCCGCTGGCCGCTCGCGCGCCTAGACGGGGTCACGCGGCGTCCTTGGCCCTGCCTTAGCCGGGCTCCCACTGTTGCGTGGTTGGGTGAGTGTGCGCTGCCGGCCAGGTCATGCGCGGACATGCCGATGCCACGGTAGCCGCCGCCGTGCCGACGTGGCGCACGTCTCAACCGTGCACGCTACCTACCGCCCTCCGATTCATCTATTGCGAGCCAGTGCCGCTGCCACAACATCATGGTCATCCGGGCCCAGTCGCAGTGCTGAAGTGACGCTCCTCTGTCTTGGCTGCCACGCTAGTCGACGCCAGTCAGCCCTGCTCAGGCCTAGCCACGCCATTTCAAGCACGCCGTGCCAAGCCCCTCTGTCGCGTCACCTATGCATGTGTTAGTGTTGTCGCTACCGATCGAGGTCACCTGTCTTAACCCAACTCAGCTCGCTCATGTGTTTGTCCCCGGCCGCGCTTGGCACAGAGCTGCCGCCTTCTCCCGTCTTATCGACCACTCAGTCTCACAGTAATTCTGCGCACCGACGTGTGGCATAGGCAGTCAGCTAGGCGCTCTGTTATCCTCATGCCCATCCAAGCATTACTGATCGCCAATTTGACATTTTTCTCGCCGCCGGTCATGTGTGCCGCCGATTCGGTGAGTGTGGAGGTAAGGCCCGTAGGGTTATACGCAGTTTCATTCCTTGTATCCTCGAGTTCACCTCGACCCCCTCTACCCAGTGCTCGAACTATTTTGGGCAGGCACTCGTCGTCGATGGAGTGACACGCCGGTGCCGTCCCGGAGCCGCACCGCTGCCCCGACCGCACGCATGTGGCCAGAGCACTACGTCACTCCTCCACCTCGACTGTCACCACAACGTGTACTACGGTGAGTCCCTTCGGCTTCCTTGCAACCGCTATCGCTCCGCTAGCCCATAGGCTCGCCGGGACACTTGCGCCGCCGTAGGGGTTGGCCCGTCTATGTGAGCAGCTCGATGGGGTCAATGATTAACTTCTAAATCGCCGCCTAGGGTTTCACTTTAGCTCCATGGTACTCGTCAGTCTGCTGGTTGGGTGAGTGTTTCGCTCGGTTGGCCGGTGAAGGTGCGCCGCGTCGGCCGGAGCCGCGCCGTCGCACATAGGGGCATCGGGGACCGGCTCAATGCGAAGGTGAGCACTTTGGGGGTGTTCGGTGTAAATTTTGTCTCTTGTGTAATAGTGCTCGTTGGTGTCGTGTAATAGTATGTTAGGGCAGGGACTCTTTTGCAAAGGCATCGGGGTGCCCATGCAGCGGGCCAGTTGGGCCGGCCTACTAGCACGCGCCCATGCTCGCGCGGGCCGCAGTGGGCTACTGGGCTGGTTTGGGGGCCGCCAGCCTTTCCCCTTTTCTAAATGATTTTCTAATTTAGTTTCTAAGCCAAATTATAAATTCAATATAAAAACATGTAGGAGTCCAAAAATTGTGAAACAAATTTTGTTAGGTTTCTAAAACCATGATCTAACTTCTAGTGCATCTTGTGTACATAGTTTTATAATATTTTTAGAAGTGCTATAATTAAACTAAGAAGCTTAATAGTAGTAAGGTATAAATTTGTAGGAATTTTTGTGAGAAATTGGTGATGGTGTTGGTCCTAAAAATTTCACAGTAGCTTCCTAATATTATTAGGTGTGCACTATAAATTTTGTGGCTTTTGATTAATTGGTTTGCTAGGATAGCTAAGGAGCCCTAGTTCTAATATATATTAAATCAATAAAATGAATAAAGCAACATCGTGGTTGGCATAACTAAAATACCTATTGGGAACTAGCGCATTATTCAATAATGTGGGTACGAAATCTAGTGCATTAGTTGTAAAGCTGGCTCGTTAGCTTGAGAGGCGTAATCATATTTTAAGAAGTTTGTTTACCGTTGATTATTTATGTCTCTGCAATTGCATCCATGCTTATCATAATAGGAACAATGACAGATCACGGAGTCGACCGGAGCAGCAAAAAAGGGGATGCCTTGATGATCGTGTCCTTGTGATGAAATGCTAACATTTGATTATATCTTACCCAAGTAAGCCCCGGTGCATAACCCCTACTATTCTGCACTTTATTTTTATGCTTCTGCATTAAGTTTCGAGGAGTTGAATGAAATCCACTTGCATATATATAATCTTATCCCCTGAGTCTTACCGGTATGATAGAATCTATAGATTGCTATGCTATAGGACCTAGTAGAAGTTGAGTGATTACCTGTCACTCGCGAGAGATAGAAAAAATATTATTGTTATTATTATTATCATATTACTATCACATGGATTATATATGAATTATAATTGGAGACCGGGCGGGCGGGACTACATTTTGGATTTGGACCTGGTTGGCAACTGAGCGAGGCGCGGGTTGCATTTATCCCGCTTGTGTCGTTCATTGCTGTGGATTGTAGTCAGGTCATAGACTTATTATCCTAAGTACATACTTGCTTATGGGAGTGGGAAGACTTATTACTCTCTTGTCATGGGTTTCGGCTCTTTTCGAACCGGCTTTTACGGGTGGATTACGGGTGGAGGTCTAAGCACCACACTGAGGCGGGTCTTAGGTGTTAGGGGCTTGGAGTCCAAGCTTGGACGGTGACCTAGACCCCTTGACAGGAGTGGAGCGGGTTGGTCTTGTCTGTGCCCGGGGTACAGATGAGGCATTGTTTCGGGGTACCCAACTGGGATACATTGATTCACGAATCACTATTTTTGGGACGGTACTGACATGACTATGGTCTAGCACCGTAGTAAGAACAGGAACATGATAGGTGGTAAACTGGTTCAAATTGCTTACCACATGCTTGAAAGTAGTATATGTGTTTACATAGAAGGGTTAGCTAATGAACTAACGATGACTCTTAATAAAATTGAATATAAGGATGCACCTTTAATAATGCTTCCTACAGTGGCAATAACCCACGAGCCAGATAGCCTTGCATATCCTTGGAGTCTTTTCTTTCTTTCCTGACGGGTAAGTCTTGTGGAATACAACTGAGTACTCAGGGTTTGTTCTACCCTGTTGCAGGTGATATGTGTTTATGGAATTGACACTTGTGTGCGGCAACCTCCTAGTGGCCTCAGCGAGGATTTTCTTTACGTGCGGACATAGAGTTTATTTAAAGTTTCCAAAAAAATATTTTTCAAAGAAAAAACTTATAACCTGTTATTATTTTATGTATATAAAGTCATCATGCTAAGGTTTAACTTAACATTAACCAAATTTGTATTTCCGCTGAACTCTGATCATATGTTTATTTTTAGCTGCAAGATAAAACTTATGAACCTGATATAAACTCTTTTACATGCAAACTGTTTTAATTCCGCTATTGCATTCAACTAATCTAGTACTCTGTCGTTGCAATAAAGTGATGTAAGAAATGGTTAAGAATATTGTAAGTTTTATTCACTCATTTATGATCCTGACGAAAAATATGGATTTTCGAGTTCTCCCTTCGGTGTGCTCAACAGGACTGTATAGTTTAGTGTTTTCGCTTGGGTACTTTGTGTTTAATGAAAGACAAGTACTCTTGGGAGGGCAATAGACTAGACGGTTCTACAAAAGTGGATGTCTCACACGGATGGAATACAACTGACATATTTATCGTTCGTATTCTAATTGATCTAGATATAAGTTGTAGATATAGGTATGTGTGCATGTTGTGTTGTGGTGTGAGTGTGTGTTCAGATACTTGTATTAAAGGTTGAGGCAATAAAAAGAACTCAAACAATTCCTATACCGCCATTGCTATGCTGTGCGTGAAAATGGGAAGAGAAGATGGATGAGGAGTTCTAGAAGGGGAAGGGATAAGGCTCAGCTCCCGTCGGTCCCCACGTTTGGCTCCCAGAATCCCAGGAGCCGCAGGCTTGCTCGCACCCGCCCACACCACGGCAACAAAAAATTTCCTCCCATGGTGGCCCCGTCTAGAATTTGTCCTCGTAATCTCAAAAAAAAAAAAGAATTTGTCCTCGTATCTTTGATAGGCCACGCAACATTTTGTTGTTTGGTTTCAAGTTGGAAACAATTATATCTTCTAAACTGTTTATCAAATTAATGATCCGTTTTCACCATCATGTTTGTCTCAATTAAATGTAAAATTTAAGACCCATATTGAATATGTTTCGAAGATTAGAAAAAAAGTGACATGTAGGCCCCACATTTCATGCCTGCAAATTTCTCCTGCAAGCAACCAAACGTCATTTCTCCTACAAATTTTGGCACCACCACCATAAATTTGGCTTGTCATTGACCAAACATCAACTTACAAGCATCATCTTGGCAAAAAAAAAAGTGAAGATTTTTTCCTTACTTGTGACCCCTAGTTTCTATAATAAAAAACAAAGAATAAATAAGGGATCATGTCACAAAAATAATTTTTCATTAAAACATAGCCGAGTGAGATCTTGTTTTGTAAATTTAATTGCAAGGAATATTATAGTGCAAATAGATTACAAAATTATGCATCATTTAAAAGTTATAGCCATTCAAAGTTTGACAATCACAAAAGCGAAGAGGTACTTGCCTCGAGTACTACCGTACAGCAGGCCATCGGTTAGGCCCTTGCCTAGCTGCGCACTAAACACCTCCTATTGGCTATTGTATCTCTCCATATTTTGTGATTACGAAACTTTCAATGGCCATAGATTCTTAATAGTTCATCATTTTTATGATCTATTTGCACTATAATATTTCTTGCAATTAAATTTATAAAACAAGATCCCATCTGACTACTCCCTCCGTTCCGAAAAAAACACCATTCTAGAGTTTGAATTTTTTCCAAAAAAAACGCCCACATTTGACCACTGCAGTACCTGCACAAAGTATCCATGCGTTTGCAGCACAGGCCTGGTTTAGTTTCCAAATCCAACCCCAAATTCCACTATGCAAAAAGGAGATTTCCCATCACATCAAAATGTCGACAAATACATGGAGTACTAAATGTAGATGAAATCAAAAACTAATTGCACGGTTTTGTTGTACTTTGCGAGATGAACATTTTGAGTCTAATTAATCATTTTTTGGATAATTTTTTGCACTAAAAAACAAAAGCTGCTACAGTGTTCCGGTAGAAACACTGTAGCAGCTAGAGCCGATTCGGCCACCCGAATCCTGGATCTAAACACGGCCACAAAGTTTGTACACGTGGAGGCCATTTCCTCCACTCGTTCCACCTCACAGGCTGCAATATAGAGAGCCCATTCGTTTCGCTAAAAAGTCATGAATGAAAGTATTGTTCACTAATTTATTATGAGAAAAAATATTATTTCAACTAAAAAAACAAGCTAAAAAATACGGATTATAATACAAACGAATAGGACCAGAGTTTCTCGAACTGTCCATACAGGGTGCCGCGCTAGTCACGCAGGGAAGGATCGGGAGACACTGATATCTAGAGAGGGGTATTTACATAATTTTATACTACATATTTTTAAGGACAAAGAAGCATGTTTTAATAAAATACTACCTCTGTCTTGAAAAGCTCGCAGCTGTTAGGGAGTGTTTAGATCCCTTCAAACTTCTAAAAATTTTACAAGATTTTCCATCACATCGAATCTTTAGACACATGCATGGAGCATTAAATGTAGGTAAAAACAATAACTAATTACACAGTTTGTCTGTAAATGTCGAGACGAATCTTTTGAGCCTAGTTAGTTCATGATTGGATAAATTTTACCAAATAACAACGAAAAGTGCTACAGAAACTTTACACCAACTTTTACACCATCTAAACAATACCTTAGATTTAAATTTTTTCCTAAAAAGACTAGCTCTAGACTTCTACTCGTAGGACGTGTCAGGTCACAAACTCACAAAAGCCTATCCACGATCCATTCCAGCACCGTACGGCTGAACAAAAAAAAATCAAAGCCAACTTCAGTAAAGACACGTGGCCAGCCTCTCCTCCACTAGTTTCTCTCATGCGCCGACGCTAGCCTCTCTCCACTCGTTTCTCCCAAGCACGGACGCTAGGATTGGGACAGGTCTAGCGAAAGAAGAATACTACATCAGATATTTATAGGGTATTCACGTAATATCACCTTTACAATGGTTTGCATGGGCTATAGAACTACGGTCTTTCTAGAAGGGAGAGAGTATTATTTTTTTGATAGTTGTATTATTTAAATAATAGTTATACTCTTTCTGTCCTAGAAAGACCATAATTGTAGGATTTAATTTTTTTTCAGAAAGACTGTAGTTAGGACGTGTCAGGTCACTGACTCGCAAAAGCCTATCCACGATCCATTCCAGCACCGTACCGCTGAAAAAAAATCAAGGCAACTTCAACAAAGACACGTGGCCAGCCTCTCCTCCACTGGTTTCTCTCATGCACCGACGCTAGCCTCTCTCCTCCACTCGTTTCTCCGATGCACGGACGCTAGGGCTGGGACAGGTCAAGCCAAAGAGGATAGATCAGATATTTAGAGGGGTATTTACGTAATTTCACCCTTGAAATAGTTTGCGTGCCTAGTCCAGCCACTGCAGTCTTCCTAGGATGGAGAAAGTAGTGTTCACACGTAACAAAACGTGAAAGCTAGGGTAGGTGAAAAGTTATTGTAGCATCTTTCGTTATTATTTGACAAAATTTGTCTAATCATGGACTAACTAGGCTTCAAAGATTCGTCCCGATATTTACAGACAAACTATGCAATTAGTTATCTTTTTTACCTACATTTAATACTCCATGCATACGTCGAAAGATTTGATATGATGGGTGGAAAAGAAAATATTTTGAGTTAAGATGGGGAAGTGAACAAGGCCCTAAAATAAGATTATTGCAAGAACCAGGCTTAGCTAAAACAAATACTGGCACAAAGCTGGCTAGCAGCTAGCTGGGCAACACATGCAAGCCAAAGCCTACAATCCAAAGTGCGATTGAAGGCTCGTTGGCTTGGCTTACGAGCCATATTTTTTTAAGTAAAAGAATAATATTTTTTCTTATAATAAATCAGCGAACAATATTTTTTAGCTTAGTTTTTCAACGAAGCGAACATAGTACAAATATGCAAGTGCTCTGCAGACTGCCACTATGCACCAGGCGAACTGCTGCATGAATCCTTTTTCCGCTGCCAGATTTCGGTTACTTTGGGAAATCACAGGGCGGAATCGCTCGTAATGCGACCCAAGAACCGATGAGCAGCATGCAGGCATGCAAGTGGGTCACAATTAGTTGACCCAAACACTAACCCATACTACTATCCTTTTTTTTTGGGGGGGGGGGTTGTCAACCCAACCCATTTCGTTCTTGAGTGCCCGGCCATGGCTATTGCCCTGACTGCTGAGTGCTGCTGCTGCTACTCTAGAGAAGAGAGAGGGAGAGGAGATAAGACTATCTCCAACGATGAAGACATAACACGACACCCATTTCAGATTTTGGGTCACGCACAGAAAACGGTCACGAACCCAAATCTCAGCCCTCTCCAACAGCATAGATGCCTTCGTGTGGGTGCGTCGTCCTCATCCACTCGTTTGCATCCCTTCCACCGAGAGAGAGCAGAGAAAGAGAAGGGGAAGAGAGGGGGAGGAACGGATGGAGAGAAGGAGGGTGCGACAGGTGGATGGCCTAGCTCCAGCGGCGCGGTGGTCTAGGTGGTGCTTGGCTCCGGCGACCTGGCGAGAGGAGGCGCGGGTTCGACGGTTGTGGCTCGGGGCAAGGTCCGAGGCGGCGTCATGGCCGAGTGCGGCAACAGCTCCGGTGGCGTTTGCTGCAGAGCAGTGTTGGGGCGCTCGGCAGCGTTCTCGCAGACCATGGTGGCGGCTTCGGCGTCGACGGCAAACAGCTCCAGCGCGCTCCTACTCCCTCACGGCGCCAACCGCGCCCCGCCGTGCCCGGCTCCCCGCTCCTCGCCGCGCCGGCTGCTCCTCACCGCGAACCCGACTGGAAGCACCGGCGGCTCCTTGCCGCGGGCTCGCCTCACCGCTGCCGCTCCTCGCCTCGCTACGGGCCCACCACTACGAGCGCCAGACATTTGCGTCCCTCCCTCTCGACGACGCTTATTTGCCTCTCGGCTCACATGGTACGCAAAATGAGTCTTCCGTCTGCGTCTTCTGTTGGAGACGATTTCGGATCGGCAAAACACGGTAGATTACCGATTTTTGGGTATGGGTGGCCTTGTTGGAGACAGTTTAAGAGCATCTGCAACAGCTCTCCTATCCCCAATCCAACCACCATATTGGGGGAGTTGGCTCAAAATCTTAGCTCCAACAGATCCCTCATCCCATCCCCATAAATTGGTGATCACCAAAAACAAGCCCAACTCCCCTCAAATAAAGGGGGAGATGCAACTCCCCCAATACTACAGGCGCGCACGCAACTGCCGCCGTCCGAATTTTTCTTGCGCCCGACACCACCCGCGCGTACCTCGGAGCTCGTCGCCCGAGCATGGCCTGCCTCTCGCTACCCGCTGCCTGAGCGCCCGCAGTTGCCGCCGTTGCCGTGGAGGTGTCGAGGAGGGTGGCGACTGTCCAGTTGAAGAAATCGAGGAGGGATTGCATGCCGAGGACTCGAGGAGGGGCGCCGGATCTAGATCTGAGGAGGAACGAGGAGGAGGGCGGTGCCGAAGTGGAGTAGGAGGGGGGAATGCATGGTGGACGCGAGGAGGAGAGGGGGGGCCACGGTGGGGGGGGGTGCTCGGGGCGCGCTCGTGCTCGATGGGGTAGGGAGCGACGGGGAGTGCTCGTGCTCGACTGGTGGGGAGCGGCGGGCCATGATCGGGCGCTGGAGAGGAAAGAGCCGCTGCATAGATGGAGAGAGAGGAAAGAAAAGAAGAAGAGGAAAGAAATAAAAAATATATAATCTGACAGGTGGACTCATATATTGGAGGAGATTATTGATGAACCGTTAGAGATGCTTTAAGGACGTGCAAGAGAGGGATGACTACTAGAGAAGTAGATAAGGACGGTGAAAAGCAAGGAGAGAGAGGTAATGGTGTTTAGTTCCTGTGACGAAAAATTTTAGGGTGTCATATCGGACGTTTTATGGAATGTCGAAAGGGGTGTTTGGATACTAATAAAAAAACGAATTATATAACTCGTCTGGAAACCACGAGACGAATTTATTAAGCCTAATTAATTCGTCATTAGCACATGTTTACTGTAGCACAACATTGTCAAATCATAGATTAATTAAGCTTAAAAAATTCGTCTCGCAAATTTATCGCAATCTGTGTAATTAGTTATTTTTTTCGTAAGCATTTAATACTCCATGCATGTGTCAAACATCCGATAGGACGAAATTTTTTTTGAGAGAAACTAAACACCCCGTGAGTTGGTCGTCTTCGGTCTATACATATAATATACTACAAGTCCATTTGAAGCTCATGGGTCGATTGCTCTGAGCAGGTCATCAAACTAGTGCAACTAGCCCACACTACCAGCCAGGCAACCACCCAAGACCAGCATCAGTCTGATCTCCACCGACCACCCCCCACCTACAGGCGCTTGTCGGGGAGCAGAGCAGTGCAAAATGGCTGCCGCAGCACATGGAAGCCTGAAGGTCCACGACGATGGCGAAGACTATTCTGTGGATGCTTTCTCGAAGAAGGAGCTCGCTCAGCGGCCGGAAGTAAGGTTCATCAACAGGTACGCGGTCCTCCTGACGTACGTGCTGATGGGGCTAAGAGGCATGGGCGGCCTGGAACTTTTGTGGGCGACAGTGGTCCTCCTCGGCGGCTTCGTCTCAGCGCTCAATAAGAAAGATTTTTGGTATATCACCTTCATCGCACTCGTCCAGGCTGCGGGGTTAGTTGTAATCTCTAGCTCATCATCCCTCTCTCATCACACACACCCACACTCGCGTCGTTTGCTAGTTTTTCTATTTTTCTCTTTGGAAAAACCTTCTCCTATACTAATACTAGTTTTGCAAGGTCCTGCAGGAGGTTTTGAAACAAAAACAATAAACACTGCACGTTTGAAGAATTACATACATATATTTCTCTTTTTTTTGTTTACTGTTTGTTACAAAAGCTTATAAGGCCCACTCTGGTATGGATTCTATCAACTTCGGCTCCTATGACCTGTGCACTGTAGCAATAATGTTCCAATACTGTTTATAAGATTTTTTTTCTCTCTCATCTCGTAGAGCCGGTGAAACCACTTTTTTTTTTCTTCACCAGCTCCGGCTCCTTGACGCTACAGCCACACAGTGATGGAGCTGGACCTGGAGCTAGAGCCGACTGAATCCATACCAGAGGGGGCTAACTGTCATGCGTGTTATTCCAATTCCAACTAGAAGGCTAGTCTTAATTGGAGTTTTATCAGAGTTTCATTTAAATTTAATAAGCTGACACATAAGCATTTTTTATGATACGATAATGTTTTTAAAAAGAGATAGAAAAAGTGAGTTTTACGAGATTAAACTCTCTCGATTACGAACTCTCTATAAGTCATAAAATTAAATATCTATAAAACTATAGAATAAAACTTTCTGTTAAGAGTGGGTGTATAAAACTATAGAATGAAATTTCATCCATGTTTTATTCCATTCCACATGACATGGAAGTTTTGGAAATAACACAATGAAACTTCTCAAATATATTTTGTTGGCACAGCTGCTTCATTTATTTTCTCTTTAAAACCTTTGTCCTGCTAGCTCTAACTACAAGGTGCGTGCGTACAAAAACAGGATGTTCAATGCCTTGGTTGATAACCAGCTCAAGCATTTGCTGATATGGAGGATATCTGCGTTGGCCAAACTCATCAGCTGCTTTCGTTCTTCGAGAGTAAAGCACGATGAGCGTGTGGATACGCAGCCTCATCGGGCAACTTGTGCCTGCTGGTCCTGGTTGAAGGGAACAATAAGATCATTAATTTCTAAAGAAATAGCTTTCATTGTGTTTGTTGTGCTCGACCTCGGGCTGGGGTTCTGTATGTACGGCACAATTATTTGCGCTGTGCTGTCGGCTGTGCGTCTACGACAGCCGGACTACAGCAGTGCCTACAAGGATGCCAGTCAAGATAACCTGAAGCGAGGACTGGACTTGTTCTATTTTCTATGTTTTGCTCAAGGTATAATATTCATTTTTATTTTACCGGCTGAATTGCTTGCGAAGCCCTTCATAGTGTACGTGGTCAGCCAACAAGTTGGGCTCAGCAGGCAAGTAGTTTTTAGCTACTCTGTAGCAACAGAACGAAAACACTTCAGCAACCTGGCGTCATGCGACGAGAGCTGGAATTTCATCACATATGGTGCTGGCTTGCTGGATTCAGAGATGTCAGAGGAGAATGCGTCAGGAGCAAGGCTGCTAACCGCGCTGATAGAGCATGGTGTTCCAGTAAGACGACTGCTGCTTCGGTCACCAAGAGACAGGATCCAGAAGCTGATCGGGGGCCCTTGCCTGGACAAGTCCATCTGAAGGGGAGATGAGATGGCTTGCCGCGAGGATTGTTCAGCATGTCGCCCCAGAACTCAGCCTTGCTCAGTTCCCAGGAGCACTAGAATGCATATCCTCTCTCCTAGACACTTCTGGTTATTACAACAGGGATGGTGATCAAGAAGCTACCTATTTTGCAGCTCAGCTGAGGCTTGACAAGAAGCAACAAGGTAAGCAGGGCAGGAAACAAGTTAGCATCAATAATTGGGTGGAAGGAACAAATGAGGACCTGATATTGCAAGGCCTGAGAGTCCTAGAGCACCTGGCTCTGGACGAACGCAACTGCAAGGTGATTTGCAGCACTGATTCTCTGTTCTACAAGATTGTTGCACCAGTGAGTTCCGAAAAATTAATACAAGATACCAAGACAAACACTGCATGGGCTAAGGTTACAGATGGATCACTGAAGCTGTTGAGCCGGCTTATGAGATCTCTTGGTGACAGTGACACTGGCAAAGAGATGCGCCGCAGAGTTGCAGACAATAGAAGTGCAGTAAAGAACTTAGAGGAGGTTCTGGCACTGGAGATCAATAGCAGTAATATCATAGCACTACAGATCCGAACAATAGAGATCCTTGAACAATTATGCTCCGGTGACGGTGAGTCCACCTACACCAACAATTCGACTAGGGAGAGAAGAGGAAATCTGGTTATGAAGTTGCTACACATCTTCCTTACAGACAAATGGATGGAAGATTACTTATTGAAGACCCAGCAGGCCGGGCAAGCATTGGCAGAAAACGAGATGAATGCAGCTCATGAAACCGCGAGACATCTGAAAGAAAAGGCTGGGGAAGCACTGGCCACATTGTGCACGGGAAGCCAGATTAATACAGAATATATCACAAGGTTCACAGGATGTGGAGACGTTGTCCAATATCTAACTGAAATGTTGGACTCTAATGAAAGGAGTATCAGATGCAGGTCTAGCGCCACTGTGATCCTGAAGCACTTATGTACCCACTGTATTACATCCACGTTGGATAACCGCTATCTAAAGGAAACGACCTTAAATAAGGTGCAAGCATATATATTCTGCTCACTTGCTGTTCTTATTTCTGTAATTGCTGTAAATGTAATCTTGAAACCACCAGCTAACTGCTACCATTACTTGACAAACTACCATACTAAGGAAGACGTACCTATCCATCATTATTCATTACAACTTCTTGGAGTAGCTCGCTAACAGATTGTTTGTATTACTACGTGCTGCAGGTCCTTAGAGAGTTGCTGCATATAAAGACTGAAACACAAGCAACGACCAGAGGCAAACTGCTCCAGTTGTGGCTTTGCATTTCACAAGGAGGGAATGACGTAGAGAATCAAAGGGGGTGGAGGTCACGACGAGCGCCTCCCTGTCTCCATACAAGGACACAAGCAGCAACAGGAGGAGAGGAGGCTACAAGTCGCCCTGCTATCGCTGTGCGCAGCCATCCGCGGGAGATGGATCGACGCGCCTGATTTTGCGAGTGTGCTGGCTCAGCTCGCTTCCCCTGAACATCTTGCTGAGAAGCTCAAGAAGCTCGTGGACGAGAACAGGTACGCCACGCCGTCATGCCTGGCAACAGTAAAGCTCACCTGTGAGCTTGTCACAGCGTTGATTCCGCATGATCATCGCGCCGAAGAGGTAAAGATGAAGGGAGGTGATCGTGGACTCACTATACCAGGCTTCCAAGACAATGGCCGGGCTCGAGAGCTGCATGCTTTTCGCTGGGACCAATCGCGATTGCTATGGGTTACCTGTGAAGCCTTTCTGTTCTGATCTCGTGAAGGAAGCGCAAGAGGTTCTGAGACAGAAAGGACGAGCACTGGGACTGAATATTGTTTGATTGTGTGATTTGATTTCAGCATGGAGCGGTCAGGGTCGCCCATGAATTGGTGTTCCCCTCCTCCCTCTGAAAGCCAACTTTAATTTCATTCTATCGTGTAAACCATATATTCTGGTGACATAATATCTTGTTGTATATTGTATAAACTCATCATTTGGTACGGTACAATGTCTTGTATTGTATGCTGTCAGAAACAGGGGCAGTTGGCCCGAACACTGCAAAGTGTGTGTAGAGGGAGGCTAAAGGCTGAACTATTTAGTAGTCGTACTGAATACTGATACGGATACGCATATCATCCATACTGGTTATACGAATACGTACACATTCGGTGATGGGAATCCCACCGACAGAGTAAAAGGCCGCCGATTGACACTGGCCTACGAGGACCTCGGCTCAAAGGCCCGGTACTCGAGGGTTCAGACTCAAATATCGAGGCAAGGGATTCTTCGTTGGTGTGTCAATTGACCTCTTTTTATTGAGGCTCGAGTTTCCCTTTTATAGTGTACGGTTAGGCATTTTGACATGTATGCAACTACCCCTTTGCCGGCTGGTGCATATTCTAGCATATTCCCTTATTTACTGAATGGTACAAATCAAGGGCTCTACTGACTTTTACATATGAAACTGACTTGTTGCATGGGCCCTTGCTGAGCTGTGGTATCGGCCTGCTGGGCTGTTCGACGTAGTTCAAGGGCCTCCGATGCACGGGCCGTCTTCTTCGCCCAATTGGTGCTGTCACTTCATCGTCCTTTTCCGACGGCCATCTTCTTCGGCCTGTGCGTTCAGCGGTCATAACGTATGTTGATGTTTTTGACATACCGCTTTTGGTGCCATTTAAATCTTGTGTTCAATCGTCGGAAAGGAGGTCGGCTTCGAGCTCCACGGTGCTCCAACCGCCGGCGACGAGGACGACCGGGAGAATGACTATGCAGAGACTATGCTGTAATTTCTTCTTTCTTTTAGGGTGTCTTTGCAAGTCTGGGAATGTAATCTCTATGAAATTTATATGAATACAAACCCGGTTTCTCAAAAAAAAAAACTTCATCGTCCTTTTAGTAGACTGGCCTGACATAGCAGCCGAAGAAAGAATCATGAACGCCTGATCGGAAGTTTGAGCAAAACAATCAGCCTGAGTTGCGGTCTTCGAGCCGGGAAAATCACCATTACAGAGATCCCCGTTTTTGCTGCAAAACGTGAAGCTGGACTGCAGGGGCACAACGATGGCCAGGAACCCACTTGTCTGCAAAGCACATACACACACCGCGAGCTCGACGGTATGCACATAGGGAACACAGCTTGTCATCTAGAGGAACACCCTTGGCTGCCAGTTTCCTGTCACTGGGCATCTTTTTTTTTCTTGAATACGCAAAAGATTTGCGTCTCATTGTATTAAGAAGAAGAGTACAAATATACAAACGACGCGCTTATGATAAGCGCCACCGGAGGTCTTACAGCCATAGGCCGGACCGTCCTCGCAACAAAAGTGAGATTCGATATTATATAAAGGACAACAACCATGGAAAGAGCGGCGCTACGCACTACGAAGCGGTGCCGTGAGAGTCCACTCCGACGTCCGAGAGGAGTGTTCCGCCGATCCAATGTATGGCTGCCGGGAAATATCCATCCAGAGCATCAATCTGGCTTGACGTCAAGTTCCCAGTGAGAATAGTCTCGCGTAAACTCTTGGGAGCTGGAGAAACTGGCGTCGCCGGCGGTTCGATGCCCATCCTCATGTTGAGCAGTACCTCGCCTCACCTGGATGTCGGTATGTGCGACAACGGTCGAGCGGCAATCCGAGTACTCCTTTTCACCACGGGATGCCGCCTGATCGGCATCACCTGCTTTGGAGGGCTGGCAATCAAAGGCGGCGGTCGCTCGATCTGCACCTCGTCGATGAACCGGGCGAGCCGACGAGCAGCTTCACATGGCGTCGCGTCGTCGGCGTTCGGTGGCACCGGCAGCTCCTCCCGCACCGGCGACAATGGAGTCGGATCCGTCGTCCGCCGAGCAGAAGCGTCCACATCGTGAGAGACCGCCATCAAGATGGACGGGTGCCCAGGCGACAATGCTCCAGCTGAGGGCCTCAGCATGGTGGCCACTACGGCTGGGTCCTCCTCACCCACCGTGGGTGCAACAACGCTTGAGGGGTCGTCAAACACCAACCGTTTTGGTCTGGTCCGTGACTGCTCAAACTGAGGCGACACCGAGGGTGCCCGCAGCAACTGTTGGCACTGCGTGCAAACACCAGTGGCCACCACCGGGACCTCGTCCTCCGGCTGGGAGACCAGAGGAGGCCTCGAGACAGTCTGAGCACCCTTGAGTGAAGCAGCGAGCTCCATCAGCATCGGGTCCTCCGCTAAGACGCAAACAGCTGCGTCCAAGCGCGTTGTCAGCGTGAGCGGATCGAGCTCGACGGGGGCCAGCTTGCCGATTGGCTCACCACGGCCGACCTGGCCGCCATCGGAAGCGGAGGCCGGCGCTGTCCGTGTAGATTGGGTCGACGGCCCGCGGAGCCTCCGCCTCCTCCGCCGCCGACCGACAGTGGCAGGGGCAGTGGTGTTTGTCGTGGCACCACCAGGGTCGGTGGTGTCTGTCGTGGCACAAACACCCGAGCTCCGAAAGGCCACACGCCTTGGCTGCTTGCAGTCGCGCGCAACGTGCCGAAGACCCTTGCACCACAGGCAACGCTGGGGCAGCTTGCAGGTAGCCACCCGGTGCGCAGAGGAGAGGCAATTGAGGCACTTGCCGTGGAGCTCGGCCGGGATTTGCCTCGGTGGTTGACGACTCGCCGGCCGGCCCCCGCGAGCTGGCCCCGGTGGCACGGGCGAGGCGGTCGCCGGCCGCGTCTTTTTGTCTTCACGATTGAGTGTAGCTTGTGGCCGCGACTGCGACAGGGTGAGGGGAGCGGCAAGGCTCCTTTGGTGGGCGCAGCCTTGATAAATGGAGAAGATTATGGCTTCTCGAACTCATGCCACCTTCCCTAGTCCGACGCCTCGTGCAGTAGAGCAAGTATACAAGCAGTATCGAGGTCCAAAGCACGAGCACCGAGAATTATAGGACGGATATCGTCGCAGAGGCCATCAATGAACGGAGTAGTGTGGTACAGGGTGTCTGGGACTCTGGGTTGGTAGTATAGGAAGCGAGTTGATCTACTAGCTCGGTGAATTTCTCCACATAGTCAGAGACTGTGTAAGTTTGGCTTTCTGAGGAGGAATTCATGCTGATCACAGCTAAAGCCTTTGTGGATCATCAAATAGAAGGTTGGCCAATCGGTGGACGTGGACTGGAGACGGCGCTCCATGGACTGAAGCCAGCGAAGAGGATTCTAGTAAAGTGCATAGATGCGATGGGAACCCAAACAGCGAGTTCAACAGAGTACGTGTCAAAGTATGTTGCGACGCGAGAAATCCACAGTTGTGCGTTTTCCCCATCGAATTGAGAGAAATTCATTTTGGGTACGCAGCCAAGATGAACACAGGAGCTTGGTGGTGGAAATTGGGGAATGGGTGGGTTGGGTGGAACTGGAGGGTGAGATGGGTTTGGTGGATTTTGCGGAACTGGTGGATTGGTGGATCGGATGTGTATGAAATCAAACCAGAACGTGAGAAGAAAGTGGGTTTGGGGTGGAAGAACGTACCACTTCTCGGGATTGGGGCTAGTGTCGTAATGGACCCATAGCCCTTTCTCCCGAATTGGTGAGTTCGCATGGTGCCCGCTGGCCAGTCGGTCATTGCTCTGGCAGATGGACGTAGACGTCTCCAATACGGCTTGGTCCCAGTGCTTGGTATGGCGTCCAATCTCCAGGCGGATGTCGTCGACAGCGGCTTCGATCCTTGGATGCCATTCGTCGAACACGCCGGCCGTGGACACCTGAGCTTCGATTCGATCATCCCGCTCGTCGCGGACCTGTGATAGCCGAACAAAGCTTGAGGTCGTCCATCCGTTGCTCCATCTCGCCCATGCGTTGGTCGATGGAGCGCCCCCCAATCCTCGGCCACCACCGCGACCTCGGACTAGGTGACGCAGTACACCTCACGGACCGAGATCCGGTCAGGCACATCATGTTTGGTGGCGCAGAAGCCCAGTACACCTCACGGACCGAGATCCGGTCTGGCACATCAGGTATGGTGGCGAAGAAGCCCTCTAAGGCGGAGATTCGGCTCTCGGCTTTAGCGTCGTGCTCCCGCCGCGAGGTCTCCGCCTCAGCCAGTTTGTTCTCCCACTTGGCGTCGAACTCATCGAAGTGCCGGAGCACCTCGTCGAACGCCGACTTGATGGTTGGGTCCATGGCACCGCGGGATCTCTGGAACCGGGTGTAGTGGGAGTGGCCGGGAATTATATCCAGCGCGCGCGGCCACCGTGATCGACGGCTCTGGTACCAAATGTGAACTCCGACGAGCCGACGATGAACTGAACTCAGGGATACGGGGAATATATTATTAGAGGTCTGCCCGCCGGCAACGAGCCTGGCTTGGGCAAGAAAGAAGAAGGATAGTGTTATGTCTTTACATGAGTTGTTCTTTCCGTTTTCCCTTCTACTACTAAAGCTTACGGGCACAGATGTTACACGCCCACTCCAGGCCCGACACATGCACACTGTGAGCCCGCTTCCTCTCGTTCTTCCTAGGCCTTGCCCCTGCTTGTGGCCTGCTAGGGTGTGGAGTGCTGACATCAGCGCTGTAGATTCTACCTGTTCGGTAATGATTGCTGCAGCTAAGGATGAAAACGGAATGGAAATATCCCGAACCGACCGCTTTCGTTTTCTATATTATGATTCCGTTTTCAAACATAAAAAATTATCAGTTTCAATTAGTTTCATAACCATTTTTAACCATTTTTTGTATTCTTTAATTACTAAAATGTAGAAATGTACCAACTAACCGCTTTCGTTTTCTATTTCGTAAGTTCGTTTTTGACCGTTTTCATCCTTAGCTGCAGCAGTGCTGCGGCTGCTAGTGCAAAACCCACTTCTCAACAGCTACAGTCACAGGCAGTAATGCAAACAGCAGCAGCGGCATTCAGTGCACACCTCTGTTTTGCAGCGAGTATGAATTCTAATGAAATTCACACAGGCACTATATGAGAAAAGCCACATCTTCTTCAGATTATTTGCATCTAAACCATATCAATCGATGCATACAAGCGTACGTTGCACTAGGTACTTATCAACTTATGATAGCTAGGCACTACCGGAAAACCGGCCTATGCCGAGAGCCGCATCTTTCGCCGAGGGCTAAATGTCGGGCCCTCGGCAAAGAAACCATTTTCCGAGAGCCGCTCTCGGCAAAGAAATGCCGTCAGGAAACAAGCTATTTGCCGTGGGCCAGGATCTCGGCAAAGAATAACTCTCGGCAAAACGGCTCTTTGCCGACGGCACCCCGCTCGGCAAACAAACCCTCTCGGCAAAGAGCTCACGCCGTGACCTCCCCTAGCGGAGTCAGCTCTTTGCCGAGACCCCCAATCCTGGCTCTCGGCAAAGGGACATTTTATATTTTATGTGTTCATGTTCCTCTTCTCCTCACTCTCATCAAATAAATTATTTTTTCTTTCATGCGCTCCAAACTTTTATCTCTATACACATACTACATGTGGTACTCAATATTAAAATTTTGTGTATTTTTGTAATTATTTGATTGCATTTCAAGCAAAGTTTTTAATTAATTGCATTTCAAGCAAAGTTTTTAATTAATTGCATTTCAAGCAAATTTTTTAATTGATTAAAATTTGAACTACAAGTGATTTAAACACTAGAAAAAAATAAGTATAAAAATGATATTCATGTTATTTAGCCATTATTCAGGCTAAATAACATGTTGTTTACGATTTTTTTGCACATTTTGTTTTATGGGTCAAGGCCACGAACGTGTCGCTGAACGATTTAAAAATTCTTAAAAAATGAAACGAAGACAGAAAATGGTGAGATTGGTCAAGAAGTCATGATACCATACGTGGAGGCTGTGGTACAAAAATGAAAATGTTTTCGCATAATTTGTCACGAATGATACTCACAAACTGAGACATCTCCGAATAAGTTTCATGGAGTTGAGAAGGATCCATTAAGATTTTCATACAAAGTCACGATCGAATTAGGTTTGGACTTCCAAACTTTTTCTATAGTCAAAAGAGAGCATGTAACACGGCAAATTTTGGTATTTTTCCGGAGCCGTTTGGTAATATAATTTTTTTTTGGAAATTCTTTGCGAGCGCACAGGTTGAAGCGCTCGGCAAAGGATCCTTTGCCGAGGGTTCGTGTACTGGCTCTCGGCACCGATTTCTTTTTTTTTGTCCACTGGATTTGGTTTTGCCGAGAGCCCCTTCAAGCTCTCGGCAAAGGATATTTTTAGTTTAAAATTTTTTAAAATAAATATATCATATTTTTAAAAAAGAATTTTTTTTTTTGCCGTGGGCAGCTCTCGGCGAAGAATAATTTTTTTGCTCCAGTTAATTTAAAAAATAACATACAATGTAAAAAAAAAGTTCCTCTTTGCCGAGGGCGGCTCCCGGCAAAGAAAACAAATAAATACATTTTTTTGCTGCATCTACTTAAAATAAATAAATACAATTTTAAATAAAGAACGGCGTTTGCCAAGAGCCAGATCTGGGTGGCGCTCGGCAAAGAGAAACGTTTGCCGAGAGCTGGCGTGATCTGGCTCACGGCAAAGTGAGCCCGTGGGCTTATCCATTGGGGCCGCTGTCCCCCGACTCACACACTCACACACACTCACACACGCACGCACAGCGCCGTCGCCGCCGCCGCCGCCCGCGCTGCTCGCCGGCCAAGCCCGCGCCCGGCCGCCCAGCAGCCCCGCCCGCCCCGCATGCGCCCGGCCGCCCAGCAGCCACGGCCGCCCATGCACAGCCGTGCCGCCCCGCGCCGCCTGGCCGCGCGCACCGGCCGCAGCCGGCCGTTGCCGCGCCCGCCGGCCGTGGCCGCCCGCAGCGGCCCCAACCCCACCGCCTGCAGCCGCCCGCAGCCGCCCGGCCAGCCCCGCCGCCCTTGCCCATCCCGCCCCGCCCGCCCACTGCCCCGCTCTGCCCTGCAGCGCGCCGGCTGCCGACGCCGCAGCCCCGTGCGCTGCCCTCAACCCTCGCCCTCGCCCTCGGCCGTCACGTCCTCACCCCGACTCGGCCCTCGCCATTGGCCTCGCCCTCGCCGCGGAGAGGAACCAGGTAAAAGAATTGTTAGTAGTGTAAGTAGTAGTAGTGTTAGCAGTAGTTAGAGTAGTAGTAGTTGTAGTAGTGTTAGTAGTAGTAGTGTTAGTAGTAGTTAGTGTAGTTAGAGTAGCAGTAGTTGTGGTAGTTAGAGTAGTAGTTGTTGTAGTAGTGTTAGTAGTGTTAGTAGTAGTTAGTGTAGTTAGAGTAGTATTAGTTGTAGTAGTTAGAGTAGTAGTTGATAATTAAACTGCATGTGGTCCCTTTTATATATGTGGTTGTCGGCCTTCGTGCCATTGTTTTTCTATCAGGTTTGGAAACCTCACAGTTCAGGGGAGGTGCTGCCAAAATTTTTAGTTGATGTTATTTTGCTTCTCTTTTTTTGCAGGAGCCGAGTCGGAGTACCCCGGTGACCCCGGTCTGCCTGCACCGCGTCGCCTCTCCACTGCACCGTCCCGCCACGGCCCCGCTAGCCTGACTTCACCGCCACCTAAGGTATAACCACTCTTTTTGTATCACGGTCATGTATCTCCACGTAACCCAGTTAGGCATCTCCCGTTAGAAAGAGATGCGGTTAGAAATATGCAGTTTTTTGTATATCTGTAACCGTATATGTTTCGAATTGTCCACGTTTTTTTGGACAGCCCGAGGATGCGTAGATGGGGTTAGCTTTCATGGTCTGCTCCGATCCGAGACAGAGTTTCGGCAATACCTTCTTGTTGTTCTCCGGATACACAATCTCCCTGCCGGGACGTGTATTTGGAGAACAGTGGGGAGGTGCTACCGAAATTCTGTCTCGGATCAGACCAGACCATGGAAACTAATCCTATCTACGCATCCTCGGGTGGGATTAGGACCTATCCTTACCTATTAGATAGTAGGAACGACGTGTAGATGAAAGTTGATGGTTATATTTATTACTTGGTGATATATATGTTAGAGAATGGATGACTGTGAGTGGATGTACTCGGGCCGCCGGAGTCACAGTGAGGTTACCAGAGAATGGGTTGAGAAGACAGAGGCTTTCATCAACCAATCATTTGACCAGGCTCCCGGAGCGCGTGCCATTTTTTGTCCCTGCAGCAAGTGTAACAACAGAAAAAGGCAGACAAAGGGGACAATGACTTCACATCTGGCTAAGAATGGATTTACGAGAAACTATACCCAGTGGGTTTACCACGGTGAAGCTGATCGTGTGAGAGAGAAGGTGGTGAGACCACGTGTCGAGGGTTATAATGCTGATGCCGGGGTAGCGGCTTGGTTAGATGACTATCACGAAGCACACTTCGCTGAAGGACGTAGGGAGGAGGAGCCAGAGGAAAGCGCAAAGGCGTATTACGACATGTTGTCCGCTGCGGGGAAACCCCTTCATGGCCACACACAGATTTCTCAGCTGGATGCCATTGGACGCTTAATGGCCTTAAAATCCCAGTTCAACCCGAGTCAATAACTAACAGTTTTTCTAAACCACTTACGCAAGGCTTGGAAGGTTGTGGCTCTAGGTGCTCACAAAAGGTTGCCCAATGGCATCCTGGGTCTCCTCTGCAGGGAACACTTCCCAGGCTTGGTTCTATTAGCCTCAACTACAGAGCCGGCCTATACGTTTGAGCACTACGTCGCCGCCCCTGATGCAGAGGACGAGTGCGGCAAGGTATACGGCAGCAAGGCGGAGCGGGTGATGATGGAGTTTTGGGTAAGTCTTCCTCCCATTACATTGCTCAATACATCGCATTCATCAAACTTTCTTGAAATAATGAATTGATATATCTTTTCGATATGCAGGACTTCTATAGATGCGACGAGGGATCCGAGGAAAGGGCGGCTGTGGTGTTATCCAAAGCCTATAAAAACGCATCACAGACATGCATTACGAGGCGCGGATCCAGGCCATCATCACTTACTATGCGATCTATCTTGGTCAGAAGATCAAGAAAGAAGATGCAAGAGGAATGACGCTGACCCGGGAGGAGTACCTGAAGGTAAGTATACAACATCAATACTGATTTCTTCTGAGATTGGGTATGCTTGAATTGTTCTTATTATATGTCACATACTTGATGTCCTGTAGGTGCCTCCGTATTGGTGCGGCAATCATATGCAGGCCTGGGTGATGATGGTCGACAGGTGGTTGAGTGGCGACTGGTCGGAGTGGCACAACGCCCTTCGGGACCGGCGTTTGCTGATGCCAGGTGTAGCACACCATCAGGGCAACCTTAGCCTCGACGGATATGCGGCTAGATGGGTACATGGCTTCATTTATTCTTTCTGACGCTTATTTCTGCATGATTTATAATCACCTTGTTGTTTTTCTCGCAGTCGGCGTCACATGGTAACCAGCCATTCGGATAGCTCAAGGCATGGGCTATGGCCCACCAGGGCAAGGAGACGTCCACCGTCGACTGGCACCCCGAGGACCCAGCCGAGTCGTACACCAATGAAGGCGTCTCTGAGCGCCTCAGTCAGTACACTGAGATGGCAAGGGCGGTCCATGGGCCAGAGTACGATCCGACCACCGCGAACCTTGATGGCGAGATCATCATGAGCAGGGCTGGACAAAAAGCTCGTTAAGCTGGCTCGGTGGCTCGGTACAAAAGTGCTCCGATTGGACTCATTTATCTTTTAAAATGAAAATGACTTGATTTGGAACAACTTTCAATTTCGGCTCGGCTCGTTAGGCTCGGCTCGTTAGGCTCGTCGTGAAGTTGGGTCTTAAACAATGCAGAAAATAATGATGAATAAGATTATACCAATTTCTAAAAAAGCTCGAAAAAACTACGGTTGGCTCGATATCCAGCCCTAATCATGAGGGTGGGAGAAGGCAAGAAGCATGGGCGGTACTGGATTGGCAACAACACGCTCGACTCGGCCAGTACTCCCACTCTCTCCCAGATCCGGGCAAGGAGCACGAGCGCAAGCCTGGCCATACGCACAAGGCCGGAAACTTCGACGCATCGGGTGGCAGCACTACAGGTTATTTCTGTTTTATTCGTAGTTCATTGGTTTACATGCCGCAAAAAAACTTGTAACAATGGGATGAAACATTGTAGGCCCAGCTGGAACAAGAGAGGAAGCAACGGGAGGAGATGGAGGCGAGGATGGAGGCTGAGCGTGAGGCCGCGCGGATAAGGTTTGACGCCTTGACTTCGTACGTGACAAGTCTTGGCGCCTCGATGGGTCGTTCACCGGCACCTGACCTGTTCGCTCCTCCTCCTAGGCCGTACCAATTTACTCCTGTGAGTTTAACTTCTCTACCACAAGCTCTTTACTTACCAGGTTTACTCTTGGCTATCGTGCCGTTGATATATACATGTGGGGTGAAATATATATGTGGTGGTCGGCCATTGTGCCGTTGATATCATATGTGTGTGTCGGCCATTGTGCCGTTGGTTTCTTGTAGGTTTTGGAAACCTCACCATGCAGGGGAGGTGCTGCCGAAATTTTGACTTGTCTAGTCTTAGATTACAATTTTATACCTAGTGCTGCAAATTTTCTCTGTATTTTGGCCTTAGTATTACTATCAGTACTAATTTTTCTTCTTCTTTGTGCAGAATCACTCGGCGGGTTCGAACGATATGCCTCCCAATGCACAACTTCCGCCGCATCAGCCGGAGCCGGGGTCGGGAGGGTCGGGGTTGGCACCTTGGGGGTGAGACTGTTGTTCTTCATGTATTATCTGTGCACTTGTGAGATGGATTATATCGTTAGACATGTGATGTTGGTGATGCACTTGTGAAATGTTTCGATGGATTATATTGTGAGACATGTGATGGTTGTGATATATTGTGAGATGTTTTGATGGATTATAATGTGAGACGTGATGTTGGTGATATATTGTGTTTTGTATTTGATGTGTTGGTGATATATTGGAGTTTGATATATGTATGATTTATTTGTGTGGTTGGAAAGTAAAAAAAAAATAAAAGGGGCTGTTTTTTGTCACTTTGCCGAGAGCCTGGGCTCTGGCTCTCGGCAAAGGTACCATCCCCGGTTCCCAGATATGGTCTATTTGCTGAGAGCCAGAGCCCAGGCTCTCGGCAAAAGCGACCATACTTTGCCGAGAGCCAGGCAGCAGGAGCTCTCGGCAAAGACCATTTTTTGTTTTTTTGGAAATTATTTGCCGAGGGGGCTCTTGGCAAAGACTGGTTTTTGTTTTTTTGAAAATTATTTGCCGAGGGGGGCTCTCGGCAAATACGTTTTTTGTTTTCTCGAAAATTCTTTGCCGAGTGGGGCTCTCGGCAAAGGCGGTTTCTGTTTTTTTAATTCTTTGCCGAGGGGGGCTCTCGGCAAAGGCTCCGTCTAAAATGCGTGGAGCGCCGTCAAGCAGCTTTACTTCACCGAGGGGAGAGCTGACTCTCGGCAAATTCGTTGCCGAGTGTGGTAGGGTTTGCTCTCGGCAAAGGAGCCTTTGCCGGACAGAGCTTAGCCGTGAGGTCTTTGCCGAGAGCGGCTCTCGGCAAAGCATTTGCTGAGAGTCTAATTGGCTTTGCCGAGCGTTTCTAGCTCTCGGCAAAGAGGGTGAATCCGGTAGTGAGGCAGCGGCACTGAGACTGAAACGACCAACACCAGGCCGTGGATAGCAGAAAGCACTTGCAGCGTTGAAGCCTTCGGATGCGCATTCACTCTGGCACTGCTTAACCAAACAAAACCCAGTGGCCAGCTGGTAGCACGACGTCGCCGCCAGTTGCTGCCGAAGCGCCGGGGATCCCTGTTGACGGCCATCGTCGCCCTTGGCATGCACTACAATATAATTCTCAAAGCAGACAGCCATAAAAATTGGTTGGCCAATTTATAGGAAAAATTAATACAGTGGAAGTAGCAAGACAGCGGTAGTTCCACCTTGGAAGGACGGGGACGTTGAAGCCAAGATCAAAAGAGGCGACAGAGAAGCGGCTACCGAATCTGTGATGCCGTGGAACTTTTCTTGAAGAGTGCAATGATGAGGAAACGAGTATTCTTGCTCGTTTAATTCCTTTCTGCGATCGAGGAACGAGGGGGGAGGACTACTATATAAAAATCAAGGGATCTCCTCCGGTACTCCTCCTTCTATAAGTTGCACACATCTCGAAGCAGCCTGTTAAAATAATTAAACATCTTTTAATATTTTCTATATGGGTCACACTTGGGCCTAGCCCGTCCTACCCAGCCCTGACATCAAAGGTAAAGTCACGTCTCCTATTCTCTTCCGTGCTGCTCCGCCGTTTATTCAACGAAGAAGACGGTGGCGGCAGTGTATCAGCGGCGGATCTTTATTGGGCCAAACAGCTAAGCCGATCAGCCTGCCAGGGCCTAGGCTTACTCCATGCGTCACGTGTCCAGGTTCCCTTTCTCCTCTTATCTGTCGTGCTACTGTCGGTCTTTTCTTTTCTTTTTCTTTTTCTTTTCTTATTTATTTATTTATTACTTTCTTTTTCCTTTCTTTTTCTTTTTTTTCTTTTTATTGATTTCTTTTCTTCCTTCAATTTATGCTTTCTTTTTCTTTTCTTTTTAGTTCTCTATGTTTTCATTCTTACCTTATTTTTCTTTCTTTTCTTTCTTTTAACTATACTGCTACTACAATTTTTTATGGTTCATATTTCTTATTTTCTTTTTTTTCTTTCATTTTTTATTTTGTAATTTTATTTATATTTTCTGCTTTCATGTTTTATTCTTTTCTTCTCCTTCTATTTCTTCGGACCCAGCACACTGAGCGATGAGCATGGGACGGGAACCGCGCCATATTTACGGGACCCAGCGGTCGTGTTGTCTATTTTTTTATTTTAATTAGGCTATTTGTTACCTATTTGTGCCTTTGAAGATGCTTCGGCCTTTTTCCGCTACTTGCTTATTGGCTTACGTCGTTCCGTGAGTTGGTGCCCATTTTCTTTTTCTTTTTTATTTTTATTCTTTTCTTTTCTCTTTTAGCTTATTTTCATTTTGTTTCTCTTTCCTTTTCTTTTTACTTTTTACTTATTATTCTTTTGTTTTCTTTTTTTATTTTTTCTTTTCTTTATTTTTCCTTTCTTTCTTCTATTTACTTTTTATCTTTATTTTATTTTTTTGTTTATTCTTTTAACTTTTTATTTTCATTCATTATTTTATTTTATATAATTATATTTTATGTTTTCTTTTCTATTTCTTTTCCTTTTTATCTCTTTTATGTTTTTTTGGATTTTCTTATTTTCATTTAGATTTATTTTTTTTATTTTTTTATTATTTTTAGTTTTCTATATTTTATGAGACATAGGTGATGTTCACATAGCAACATGTAATGTTTACGTAGTATACATGTGATGTTCTAGATGTATTATGTGATGTCCACGTCGTATACATAAGGTGTTTTATGATATATTTTGTGATGTTCATATAGTATACATATGATATTCTATGATGTATTTGTGATGTCCATGTAGTACACATATGATGTTCTATGATGTTTTTGCGATGTTCACGTGTGTAGGGTCGAGATGGCGGACTAGAGGGGGTGAATAGTCCTTTCTAAAACTTAATTGCGTCGGCTAACCGAAATAAATACAAAATTAAAACTATCGGTGTAGCCAAGACTACACCACTCTATCTATTACTTTAGCACCTTACACAAGATCCTAATCAAACAAATAAGGTGTCAAACTAGCAAGAGCTTACCTAAATAATTCTAGCTTGCAAGGTTGAAAGCCCAAGTTTAGTTTTGGTAATTAATGACACCAAGTTGCTAATGCCATGTGTTAAGTGGTTTAAGTTAGGCATAAGCAACACATGTGATGAAGGTGCATGTGGCATAGAGTGGTGGCCACAAGATCACAAAGAGATGGTGCATGGACATGAAATGATGGTCATGGTGATCAAGCATGAGGAGATGGACATGGAACAAAGTGATCAAGGTAAAGATATAATCATAGGATTTGCTTTTGCCAGTCTAAGATGAGTAGAGAAGTGATTGACCGGGTTTAGGATTGATAGCCGAATATCAAGAGGGGCAATCACGGTTAGCTCGTGAATCAAGTGCTACTAGGTCATCATCTTGAGCATATGCATTAGGATCTAGTAGAGAGCTAACGTAACGCCTTGAAAAATGATTGTGAAAATGCTAACACATATGCACATGGTGTTTTACACATGATGGTGTTGGCACATTTGCGAAGGCGGATTCAGGTGTTTTCGAGGAAATGAAATGCCTATTTTCCATTGCGCCGGAGGTTGAAAAGTGGTGAAAGCACGTAAGTGTTTCATGAGCTAAAACATGTGCTTTAGTGATACACATATGGAGAGTAGCTCATAAGTGACAAGGGCGATCAAGCGGAACGAGAAAACGACGAAGTGTCGCCGAGATACACGCGACAGACGCGCGAGCCGGTAGCAACAGACGCTGACGTCAGCGTCTGTCGGGCTACCCTAGCTCGGCCTGTGCGCGCGGGCGCGACAGACGCGCTGTCGCGAAGGCAACGGACGCGGCCTCACGCACTGTTCCAGCGTCTGACGCTGTGGAACTGCACGGGCGCGCGCGAGCATGAGCGACAGACGCTCGACGCCGCATCTGTTGGCCTTGTGGCGTACGCGTCTAACGAACTCAGGCAAAAACATCATCACTGGACCGCGTCTGTTGGGCGTACGGGCGCGTCTGTCGACCGGTGTTAGATGCGTGTGTCGCTACTGTTCATGACCGTTGGTTTTCGAATGAGCTAGACACGTGGCATCGCACGGAGCGACGGACGCGCCTATAGTGTCTGTCGGCTTGGCGACAGACGCTACTGTGCAGCGTCTGTCGCCCCCGAAATTTGCCCAGTGAAGGGTATAACGGCTAGTGGCTTTTCTATTCGCTATAAATAAAGAGGTGGCTGGCCCTTGGGGGTTCTCTCTTGCACATTTGAGATATTGAGGCACACTTTGAGGTAGAGAACTTCCCCTCCACTCGTCTCCTTGCTTGGTTGCATACTCTAGAGAGATTGAGTGAGATTCAAGTGCATTGCATTGAGAGTTGCATCTAGTGGCACTTGATTCTTGAGTTTGCTGCGGATTGCTTATTACTCTTGGGTGTTTCCCGACACCCTAGATGGCTTGGAGCAGCGGTAGTGTTGAGCTCGTGATTGGAGATTGTTTCGAGCCTCACCAAGCGATTATGAGGGGTTCTTGAGCCTTCCCCGCGGGAGTTCGCGAATTGGCTACTCTAGTGGAGCTCGTGGCTTGGAGGATCCCCATCTTGTGAGTGAATGTGCGGCACCCGCTGAGGGTTCAACTCTTGATAGTTGATTAGCTCGCGATCCATCAAATGGGTGCATCGCCACAACGAGGAGTAGCTTGCCGGGAAGCAAGTGAACCTCAGTAATAAATCTTGTGTCATCTTATTGCCGAGGATTTTATTTGTGTATGTGATCACATTGATTGATTGGTACATTGGACATATCTCTTCTCATCAACGTTGGTATATCTTTTCAAGCTCGCTCCTTTACTTATTGTTCTTTGCCTTGTTTAGCTTGAGTAGAATAGCTTATCACTTAGGGGTAATTAGTTTAGAGACTTAGCGTTGTTGGTGTGAACTAGAGATCATAGCCTTGCACTAGAATTGTATTTGTGGCTTGCTTAAAAGTAGTTGAGCTAGTGCTAGAATTAGCTTCGCCATCTTATTTACTAACTTGTTGTTTAGTAAAGCTTGTAGAAAATTTAAATAGGCTATTCACCCCCTCTAGCCATTTGGACCTTACAAAGGTCACACAAACCTATGCAACTAGTACTTCAAGCACCAGAGAGCTCCTACACAACTAGTAAGCAAAAGTACAAAGCTCCTAGGCTCACTAGCAATGCTCAATAATAAGGCAATCAATGCTAAATTAGAGAGCACAAATTACTTAGCTACACAAACTAAGCAATGTGACTAACAAGGTTACACAAACCAAATTAGCCACGCAAAGGGGATACTTCTAGCTACACAAGCAAGAATATATCTAGCTAGCTAAATAAGCACAACTAGAAACAAGAGCAACAACACAAGCAAGATATATATGAAAGTAAATACAAGCTTGTGTTGTATGAAGGCAAACCACTGAGTAGAGTAGATAATGTTGACACGGTGATTTTCTCCCGAGGTTCACTTGGTTGCCACCAAGCTACGTCCCCGTTGTGTCGACCAACACTTCGTGGTTCGGCGGCTAATCGGTATTTACAACCAAGCTCTCCCAAAGAGCGTCGTAAGAACCCACCATCAAGTGTGGTAGCTCAATGACATGCTCTACTAGAGTTGCTCTTCGCGATCCCCGTGGGGTGAGCACAATCCCCCTCACAAAGCTTCTTCGGAGCCTCGCACAATCTTCTTGCGAGCTTCGACGGAGCCACAAGCCACCAAGCCATCTAGGAGGTGGCAACCTCCAAGAGTAATAAGCACCACCGACTTGCAACTCGAACACCTAGTGCTACTCGATGCAATCTCGCAATGCAACGCACTAGAATCACACTCACTCGCAATCAATTCACACTCTTACAAGCACAAGTGAGTTAGAGGCTCTCCTAGCACTCCCAAAGCATGGACACTAAGTCCCAAGGGTGTCAAACTCCAGCCAAGGCCTGCCAAAGGGCTATTTATAAGCCCCTCCACGAAATAGAGTCGTTGCCCCTTCACTGGGCAAGAAACGCGAGCAACAGACGCAGTGATGCTGGTGCATCAGACGCACCAGGCCGTGTCCGACGCTCCTACGGCTGCCACGTGTCACTAGCCGTTCGAACACCAACGGTCGATTTCATACCACCAGACGCGTCTAACGCTCAGAGACCGCGCGTCCGACGCCGCACCAGACATGGTCCAGTAAGGTCCGAAACCGCTCTACCGTGCAACAGACGCGTCCATCGAGTGGGCATCAGACGCGCTCCACGTCTGTCGTCGCCGAGGCTTGCAACGCTGCTGACGCCACTCACAACAGACGCTAACGATCAATGTCCGACGCAGCAGCACTAGCACGTCTGGTGCTCACTTGCCAGCGTAGAGCTATAGAGGGTAAGCCACTGGACGCTGATGTCAGCGTTTGACACTCCCGAGACCAGCGTCCTACGCTTTTCCATCCTTCGGTGCAATGAAAAATAAGCGTTTCATCTCCACAAAAATGCCTCCTTTTCCATCCTTCGGCGGGAGGGAGAGAGGACCCCAAACCCCTCTCTACCGCTCAAACTCCACCTCTTTTGCAAATGTGCCAACACCAACAAGAGTTCACCACCTTGTGCATGTGTGTTAGCATTTTCACAATCATTTTCACAAAGGAGTTAGCCACTCAACTTACCACGCCACTTGATCCTAGCATGTATGCAAAGTTAGATCGCTCAAGTGGCACTAGATGACCGATATGCAAACAAGTTTGCCCCTCTTAATAGTACGACCATCTATCCTAAATGCAGAAATTGAAAGCACGTGGCCCAATGCAGAAATTGAAAGCACAAGGTCCAATAAAGCCCAGAGAGGAGACCGCGTGCACGCTGCCCGCGTACGAAAAATAATTGCCGGCGCGAGGAGACCGTCCGTGGCGCGAGCGGGCGGGAAACGGGGCGCGGGAAATCATCGGACCGATTTTATGGTCCGAACAGTGGCTGTAGCACGCTCCGTGAACGGGGGCACGCCGGCACCTCTACACTTTTCCCCGATCCGTTTCATCGTGTCTCGTGTGCTGGCAGCCGGTAGCCGGTGCCATTCGATTTGGAATGAGGAGGTCCGCAGCTCCATCCACTGATCCACGTCCTCGACGGACGGCGTATGGGGACTAAGGAGGTCTGTGCCTCCATGCCCCTCCTCGACAAGCGACGTCATTCCAGTTATTAGCGTGAAGAGATCCACGGCTCATCCTGATGGAAGTCCACCGCTAACTGCTGCCTGTTGCCCATGTTGGAAATGTACAAGGATGCCAGGGCGACGGTTGTGCTTGTGCCATGGACACTGCAAAATTGAACGGTACCGCTAGATCTCACACGAGATAATCAGATCGATCTGGACTGGAGCGTTTGTGGAGCACCGCCGCGGCTGCTAGGCACGAGGGAAAGCAACGAGCGGAATCTGAAGGAAGGGGGTCGGGGGCACATGGCACAATGAGCTCGGCTTGGGTATAAGATAGGCACGGGCTAGGCTTGGACGGGTTGGGCCCATGCAGGATCCAGGTGAAAAAAAATCAGAAAAAATCTAATTGTTGACAAGCAAAAATGGCCAAAGCATATAATGGAATCCGCCATTATGTTTCTATCAACGAGAGGGTCAGAAAACATATTTGGATCATCTTATTTGGAGCCTAGACGAAGAAACGGCGTTTCGGGGTTGCTGACCCTGCTGGAACTGGTCTGGCCGGTTCCTAAACCTGCCAGGCCGGTTTGGGAAAATTCCTCAAATGCAAGATATGATTGCGCCATTGCGTTCCTCTCAACGAGCTGATCAAAAAACATATATGCTTGGCCCGTTTGGAGTCCGGATAAATTAATTACAATTTTTGAAAGATTCTCCGCACCAGACTGCAGCAGAACCGGCCAGGCCGGTTTGCCTGCATCTGTGGCTGCGCAGACCCCATGAAAACAGGCCTAACCAGTTTGCCTGCACGAGTTCGACCCAAACGCTATGTTGGTCGGTATTTGGATGTATTTTCACATGGGAAACTTGGATATCACGATTTAGAGTTGTTTTCTCTTGGGATAAGACCACCCCCTCTATACATATGAGAACATCATGGCCGATTGAATGATCCAACACTCAATCGTCAAAAAACAAATCTACTACATCTCTCTCTACCCTCCTTTTCTATCTACCTCTTCTCCTCATTCTTTGTCGATGCTGCATGATTGGAGGATCGATGACGATGACGCTCTATAGCAGTTAGGCCGGCTAGAGCAGCCCATAGCCATTGCATGCCCCGACGGGTCCCTTCTGGGCATGTGGGGTTTCGGGTCTCAAAAGACCTCGCGCGGTGTGCCTTGCGTATTGCGCTCCTGGCGAGGCTCCTTCATCGACGTGTCTTACATATCGTGCTCATCGCTAGAGGCACAAGGTCCGGGTGCGGACATCCCCTAGGCGCCGGCCGACCTTAAAGTCGGCTAGGCCTTACATCGAGTGATCTAGCTCCTTATCGGTGTGGTGACCTAATTAAGCGTCAACATACTTTTTGGTGACTCCGCCGGGGACGATTGGTTCGGCTATCTCCTATAGCCGATCTTTCTGCCCTAGCCAATTTGTTGGTTCCAATCTATCCTTTTTGTGTTTATCATTACCGTTGCATCTAGCCCAAAAGGTCGATAGCATCTGGTCTTATCCTCTTTTAGGACGTGGAGCAACGGTCGCAACGGCGAGTTCACCGGTCCAATGGGTCAGGGGGCATCGTCAAGTCTACAACCATAGTTAAGGTAAAGGCAGGGGATTACTGAAGGTCTTCCTCTTTTTGATATTATGATTAAGACTATGTCCGAATTTGATAAGTTAGAGGAAAGAATGGTTAGTACTCCTATTGCAACTTTACATCATGCTACACATATTAGTGAATTGGTTTCGGCTTTTAGTCAACCTCAATATGAGAGGTTGTTTCACTATTATCTTGATCAACATGGCAGGTTTGTTTTTGATAATCAATCCGAATTGGTCTCTTCGGTGCCTGAAACCGATAGGGCCAATTTAGGAGGGGTTAGCACTAAACTTCCTTCCGAGAGGTCGTATTATTTTGATCAACATAGCAGGGTGATTTTAAAAAGTCAATCCAAATTGACCTCTTTGGCACCTGAAACCGATAGGACCAATTCAGGAGGGGCTGACACTATACTTCCTATTAAGAAGTTGTCTTACTGTTATTTTGATCAATATGGCAAGCTTATTTTTAGGAAGCGACCCAAATTGGTCTCTTCAGCGCCAGAAACCGATAGGACCAATTTAGGAGGAGTTAGCACTATTCTTCCTGCTGCTACATACACACCCAATTCGGTTTGTACTTCTCGAACCGATGACGGGACTGTAGCACCATATGCTTCATTGCCTCATATTATGGTGTTGTCTGACTCTCCAAAGTCATCGTGCATGGTTCCAGTGCCTGAGGCTTCGTGTGATGCCTCCCAAACCAATTCACAGAAAATTATTAATCAGTTTTGGAAATCAAAAGAGGCAAAGTGCGACATGCAAGCCATGCATGGCGAAGATGCACATCATTTACCTTGCAATAAGACACTTTCTATGGCTGAAACTCTGGAGATAAATATAATAATCCGGTTATCTTGATTCGGCTAGAGCAAACCGATTCCACTATTGAAAAAATATGATAATCGGTGAGCCCAGAGAATCTAAGAAGGGAAAGAAAGTCTTAGATCGTGAGGTGGTGCTAGAAAAGTCCAATGGTAATCGGGAGAGCCTCAAGATCACAATCAAATCTTCTGGACTTGGGGTGCAAGCCCAAACTCCCATGGACAAGCAGAAATCAGCCACTAACGCTATTGTTCAAAAAGGGTCGACTAGGATGACTTTAGAAGTCGGCCAAACTAATTTTAATGTTAGTGAACAAGAAAAACCAGTGAGACCGGTCTCCCAAATCGGTCAAGTTAGCTATAAACAAAAATTGCAGCATATAAATAAAGATAGAGTGTGGATTCCTTACTCATTAATGCGTCAAATTCCACACCATTGGAGGATGCCTATTGGTTTAACTCACAATGAGCAACGGTGTGTCCCTCATAGCCAATTGAGCTATGGCCAATCAAGCACCAACAAGGCAGGACCGATTAAGCCAGTTTTGGATGAACTTGCTAATCAGGTCCAACAAAAGCGTAAGGCATCAGCAGAGCAAGTGTATGTGTTGAGGGACAAGAAAGTTCTCACCAATTCTATACAAAAGGTTGATGAGAAGATTATGATCAAAATCAACTCCGCTGTTGTTCTAGTTAAAGAAATTGAAGGACCAATTGTCATTAGTAATATGGACCAATATGATGTGGAGAAAATATCAAAGGGCGTTGTTGCTACTGATCATGAGGATCAAAATAATACATCAGTTCCTGAGAACTTCCAACCAACATTGTGCCCTTCGGGTTTGTCAAGAACACAAAGGCGCAAACTCCAGCATGCTCGATGCAAAAAGCTCAAGCAAGACGAGCTAGCAAAGTTTGGGGAAGAAATATTCAACAAGATCCACCAAATTTCTCCTCAAATAAGCAAAAAGGGACAAAAGACGGCCCGCTGCGCAAGCGAAACCGGCCAAGCCAGTTCTGGTATCGGCTAGGCCGGTTCATACCCTATTGACGCTGCCAAACTGGCCAGGCCGGTTCCTCTGGTCCTAGCAGCCGCCGATGCATCTATGGATGATTCGGCCACTGCTATTGATGCTATTGTTCCAATAATTTTTGAGGTGTCCCACAACAACAAAGAAGATAAGTTGGTGGATTATGAAGTGTCTTCGGTCAGACTAGAGAGTGATATGAATTATTCATCTTCCAACTACTACTTTGTGGGCAATGATGAGAAGATGGCTCAATTTGGCTTTGTAGCTCAGATTACTATATTTCAGAAGCCATAAGACTCCATGAATCACCTCAAGCCACTGCATGTGAAGGGCCACATTAACGGCAAACCACTCAACAACATGTTGGTGGATAGCGAAGCAATGGTGAATTTGATGCCATATTCACTTTATAAGAAGCTTGGTGAAATTGATGAGGAGCTGATCAAGACCAAGAGGATGGTCAGAGGTGTTGGAGGAGGAAAGCCTATTCCAACCACAGGATTTGCTTTGATGAAGCTTACCATCGAGAACAAAACATTGGCCACTACCTTCTTCGTTGCAGAGGTTCAAGGGAGCTATAATTTGATTCTTGGGCACGATTGGATTCAAGGCAATCGGTGTGTGCCTTCTAGTTTGCACTAGTTCCTCATTCAATGGGTTGATAATAAAGTCGAGATCGTCTATGCAGATTGATCGACTTGTGCCACCGTCGATGCCCCTTTGCTTGGGGGCATGATAATATGATTTGCTTGTTAGGGAGGGACCTTGCTGGTTTTGAGTCACTAGAGGAGCTTTGTTCATGTTTCTCTAGAGTCAATTAATGATCGGCTCCATATCATCATTGAAAGGTCCTTGTTTGGTTTTGGTAATTGAGTGACAACTTAGGTGGACTAATATGTGGTTATATGAGATACACAGGCGATTAGTCCATAGGTGACGGTGTCATGAAGGAGGCTATTGCACATGAGACATGACATAGAGTCATGTGACTAAGGTGGAGAAGATCAAGATGAGGCTTGGCTTGATGGACCGGTTGCTAGGGTGAAGGACAAGCTGTGATGGCTTGGCGCCGAAGGACCGAGGCAATGGTGAAGAGCAAGTGAGGTCAAGATTGATGAACCAATACGGTCATGTGATGATATGAAGTGGATCATATCATTTGTGATATGGTTGGTGCATGTGTTGCATCAACGTCGGAGGAGATGGAGTGGAATGCGCAAGGCAAAGGTATAACCTAGGGCATTTCCATTTCACCGGTCATAGGTGTGTAGAGAAGTTGATGACCGGGTTTAGGATAGATAGCCGTACTATCAAGAGGGGCAAACTTGTTTGCATATCGGTCATCTAGTGCCACTTGAGCGATCTAACTTTGCATACGTGTTAGTATCGAGTGGCGAGGCAAGTTGAGTGCCTAACCCTTTGAAAATGTTTATGAAAAGCTAACACACATGCACATGGTGGTGTACACATGGTGGTGTTGGCACATTTGCAAAGGAGAAGGTGTTGGAGTTGGTGTTGATCAACTTGGAGAAGAGAGAGATGTTTTTCGGTGTTCTCTGGACACTAGGATGGCTCTTAGAGTGGAATACTACTTTGATCTATTGTGAATTGGATTAAGTGCTTTAGTGGGTTGTGTTGCCCTCTGAGTAAGCTTTCCAAAATATCTAAGATCATCGAAATCGGAGTTCGGAGCTAAGAGTTATTGCCGTTTTACCGAAGAGTGGTCTGTGACCGGACTCGTGACCGGACGCGTCCGGTCAGCACCTGCGCGTCCGGTCAGCGCGTCCGGTCAGTGTTTTTCACGGGCGAAAGTGACCGGATGCTGCAGCGAGTCCGGTCAGTGATCACTGGATGCGTCCGGTCACTTCAGGAGCTTGCTGGAACCTCTCTGTTCGCGGTTTCGCTGCGACCTGCACGTCCGGTCCCATTAGTGACCACCGCGTCCGGTCAATACAAGTTTATACGCGCGAAAACTAGCCATTGGAGCACGCTACTAACCTATGCATCCGGTCAGTTCGACAGGCGCGTCCGGTCAGTTCGTCCGACGCGTCCGGTCGACCCAAAACTTGCCCAGTGAGGAGACTAACGGCTATATTTCGTTGTGGAGCTATAAATAGATGTTGTGGCCAGCCATGGCCGGTAGCTGAGCACACTTTGGCCTTGGTGGCTTATGTGGTAGTGCTTGGAAGCCCTCTAACTCACTCATGCTTGATAGTGTTCATCGGATCGAGTGAGAGAGCAATTCTAGTGCGTTGCATCGAGAGGATTGCATCGAGTGATACTAGGTGATCGTGTTGCAAGCCGGTGGTGCTTGTTACTCTTGGAGGTTGCCACCTCCTAGACGGCTTGGTGGCTTGCGACTCCGTTGAAGCACGTGTGGAGATTGTGCGTGGCTCCAGAGGAGAATTTGTGAGGGGGATTGTGCTCACCCCGCGGGGATCGCGAAGAGCAACTCTAGTAAAGCTCGTGGCTTGGAGGATCCCCATCTTGAGAGTGGATGTGCGGCACCCGTTGAGGGTTTGACTCTTGATAGTTAATTAGCTCGTGATCCATCAAGTGGGTGTATCGCCACAACGGGGACTAGCTTGGTGGCAACCAAGTGAACCTCGGTGAAAAACCGCCGTGTCAACATTGTATACATCTTCTCGGTGGTTTGCTTTCGTTCACAAGCTTGTATTTACATTCATATACTTGTGCTTGTGTAGTTGCTCTTGGAACTAGTTTGCTTGTGTAGTTAGCTAGTTACCTTCTTGCTTGTGTAGCATAGAAGTAGCTCCCGTTGCGTGGCTAATTTGGTTTGTGTAACCTTGTTAGTCATATTGCTTAGTTTGTGTAGCTAAGTAATTTGCGCTCTCTAGTTTGGCATTAGTTGCCTTGCTATTGAGCATTGCTAGTGAACATAGGTGGCTTCGTGCTTTTGCTTACTAGAATTGTGTAGGAGCTCCCCGTCTTTGCTAAAGTACTAGTGCATAGGTTTGTGTGACCTTGCTCTAGAATTGTTTAGGAGAGCTCTTGCTAAGGAAAGCACCTTAGTTACATAATTAGAATCTTTGTGAGGTGCTTGTGAACTTAGATAGAGGGGTGTAGTCTTGGCTAGACCGATAGTTTTAATTTCGCATTTGTTTCGGTTTGTCGACGTGATTAATTTTAGAAAGGACTATTCACCCCCCTCTAGTCCGCCATCTCGACCCTTCAATTGGTATCAGAGCCTGGTCTCTCATTTGTGGTCTTCACCGACCCGAGAGGATGGCGGAATATGGACTAGATGTTGATTGTCCTCATATGTTTGATGGCACACACTTTGCACGATGGAAAAATTGGATGATATGCAATTTTAAGTTTATTTGCCCTCAAATGTGGTGGATGGTAGATGTAGGCTTTTCTCATGTGTTGGATGAAGATAATCTAACTCAAGCACAAGAGAAATGCCTAGATCTTGACATCCAAGCTACTAACATCATGTATAGATCTTTGGATGATAGCATCTTTGATAAGATCATGGACCTCAAATCCGCTCATGAGATATGGGCCTATCTCAATGAAAAGTATGGAGCTATCACCGATGATGACGATGATGTCAAGCCCAAGGAGGTTGTGCATGATGATGTTGAGCATGACCACAACACGATGGTTGTGGAGGATTGCTCCACCTCATGGTCAAGTGATAATGATGATCGATCTACCACATGTTCACTTGACAAGGATGGTGATGATGCATCAAGTGTTGCAAGTGATGTTTCTACCCCAAGCACACTTGATGGTGACAACGTTGGTTCATGCTCGGGCCTTGATGATGCTACTACAAGCCCATCCACTACATCACATTGCTTCATGTCACTAGGTGACACAAAGGTATCAAATGATAATGTGATTGATCATGTTGATTCATATGATGAGCTTGTTAGTAGACTTTCTAGCATTAACATGTCTTTAGAAAATGAGAAATCTAAAACCATGAAATTGGAAAATGAAAACTCATTTCTAAAAACCACATGTGAACAACAAAAGCATCTACTTTATGTTACTACTTGTTCACATGAGGAGCTAAAATTGGCTCATGAGGAACTTAGTGTTGCTCATGATAATTTGGTACAAGAACATGCTTCTCTCTTTAAGATGTTATTAAAGGAAATTAAAATTAATGAGAGCTCATCACATGGATCAAATGATCAATTGCAAAATGTGACTAACCCATGTGATGTAGGGAGAAAGCATGTATCCACCTCTTGTGATGACTTATTAGATATGCCATGTTCTTCACATATATATGCTTGTTCTACTTCTATGTCTTGTGAGACTAACATTTTGAAGGAGAACAATGAGCTCAAAAGTGAAGTGAAGAAATTGAGCAACAAGTTAGAGAGGTGCTACAACTCAAAGGTCACTTTTGAGCATATGTTGAAAACTCAAAGAAACTTTGGTGACCAGAGTGGCCTTGGTTTCAACAAGAGCAAGAAGAATATGACCAAAGGGGAAAAGAAAAGAGAAAGGAAGATGAAGAAGCTAGCTCGAGAGAAGCTCTCTCATTTCATGTGCTACCGATGCCATGAAGTGGGTCATCTTCACCAAACATGCCCCAACTTAGAGAAGCTCAAGTTGAAGAAAGAAGAAGAAAGGCTCAAACACAAGTGCTTCAAGTGCCATACATGGGGTCACTACACCTCAATGTGCCCAAGCAAGAAACTAGTGAAGCAACAAGAAGAGTCTCAACCAAAGCCACACGTTGAGCATGAAAAAGAAAACAAGAAGGGGTGGAAGAGGAAGGCATCCAATGCAAATCCAAGATGCCAAGATGATGAGCAAGATTCAAGATAAGAAGAGAGATTTGGCTCACATCAAGTGCTTCAAGTGTGAAGATATGGGACACTTTGCCTCGGGGTGTCCTACCAAGCTTGAAAAGAATGCTCAAGCAACTCATGAGAGGCAAGGCAATGAAGAGCATCACATGAGCAAGGAAGAAAAGGCTCAACCAAAGAGAAGATGCTATTCATGCCGGGAAAGGGGACACATGGCACATTCATGTCCCCTAGGTAATAATTCTAAGCCTAGTTTAATTAATAATACTAACATGCTTAGAAAGGATGGCAATGGTACCTCATTGGTTGGAATTACAAAACATCCCGCTACCCATACTAAGGCTTTGCCTAAGTATGTTGCTCCTTACTTGAGAGGACCCAAACTTGTTTGGGTACCATCAAAAAGTGGATGATTGTTTGTAGGTATCATCGGCATTGGAGACTTGATTCATTTGGATTCATATTGGTCATCATATGTTGAATCAAGTTTTAAAGCTTAGTGCATATTCTATCCCAATGCCAAGTCAAAATAAGTGGAGTCCAAATGCTACAACATACGAGTGCAACATTCAAGATTGTGGTGATTTATTAGATATATTTGATGGCTTGCAAATATTTGAGTTGGAGCTTGCTAAAAGGATGATCATGTGATAACCAAGGTATATCTCTAGTTGATCATTTTATTTGGGTGCATATGAGTTGATTGAATTGGATATTTATATGCAATGTTGCTTGCTATGAGATGATTGAATGGATTAAATGCCTAGCAATCAAATTTGGATTGATTTGTGTTGGATAAATTCATGAGATGACATTTAGTAAGTCGATTGAATGGATATATGTCTTATGAAAATGTTCAAACAAGTTAGTTTTAAGTTTGATTCAATGTGGTGAAGTATAGCTCAATGTATTGAAATCTGTGCATTATTGAAAATCTGAGCTAGCTGAGATCAAGTCTGAGTATGAGTGACTAAACCATATTGGATTGGCTTGAAATTTGGTATGCATGCTCTAGACTTATGATATGAGATGCTGTATAAATTTCATGATAATTGGATGAGAAATGCTATGGTTTTAGAGCACATCTTGTCAGCTATAGTGCAGCAGTTTTCAGCATATAGCAGTGGTGGAAGATTTGAAATCTAGTAGCAATCTAGAAGTCAAATGAAGCTCAAATTTTTACAGTTGCTATATGACTTAGTAATTCACATCTCCACCAAATTTCATGGCATTTGGACCTATACATTGAGAGATATGAATTATTCTTTGAAGGGTACAGAATCTGCCAGAAAAGTGACAATTATTGGATTGATCTAGAGTCACTTTAAGTGAAAGTTCCTCAAGTTGGAAACATATTTATAAGTGTTTGAGGCACCTAAGTTTGGTTTTGAATTGATCTAGAAGCATGACAAGAAATGAGTACAAGGGCATTGATTGTGGAATGTACTTAGTGTACAAATTTGGTACTCAAATTTGAAAATGAAGATCAAACTCAAGATGAAGATGAGGTTCAAGTTCTAGTAATAATTGGAGATCATTTGGTAGAAAGAAAAGGACTTAAAGAATGATTCAAGGTTACTCATCAGGTTAAGTCCATAGATCAATCAATCAAAGGCAATTCAAGTAAGTGTCAAGGATGGTTCTTTGGAGAGAGGTCACTTCTCCCTGCTGAGGGGGCTTGCTGCCCATGGGTGGGTAAACCGAGCACTGGCTTGGAAGGCTAACATGGAAATGATGAATTCAAGGGACATTTGAGATGCTTAATTGAAGCAATCAATAGGGTTGATCAAGAAAAGCAAGCAACACCCAAAAGAGAGCTAGTCATGGTTATAAAATTGGTATCATAAGTACTTCTCTCATGCAAGCATTGATCAAAGAGAAAAAGCAAGCCAACCACAACAAGAGATAATGCACTTGATTATTAGTGGTTCTCATTTCATATGGGTGAATAATGGATTTCTCTATAATGATTGGTCTTCACCAAGCTTATAAATTGGACTTCACATTGCTATTGGAGTAATAAATTGGAATCTATGTGACTATCCTCTACTCTAACATAACAAAGGTATCATTGCAATGTGCATGATCATTTCATCCCTTACTAGTATGCGATTAGTGCATATAGTACATGCTTACTAGGATCATGCATAACAAATGAAATATTTAAATTCATAGCCTACCACTATTGCTTGAATTGTTTAAATGATCTAGTGGTATGTGTATGAATTTATTCATGAGCTAGTGAACCCAAGTACTTGATCTAGTTTGGATTGCTAACAAGTGACAAGTACAACATTGGCAAGATAACCCTTTGTATGAGGAGTGAAGAAGCTTGTCATTGGATCAAACCGGACTTAGAATCTTAGGCAAATCAACTTAGTTCAAGTCATACTAGAAGCTCATGACAATGATATGGGTACAAGCACAAGACAACAATGCAAATTGATATCTAGGGTGTTTCAAATGGTATCTAGACTCAAAGTATTTCTTCATGTGGTATTTTCAAGTGATGTCTAGATCATGATCTACAAGTGATATCCTACAAGTGGTACTCATAAAGATAGCAAATGTTCAAAAAGATCATATTGACAAATTCTACAAGTGGTTCCATGATAGAGGATTCTTCAAATTGGTATCATACCCTTATTCGTGGTATTTCTACACATAATAATATTTATACAAGACGGTGGTTTCACAAGTGATCCTCAACTTTAAGTGATCATCAAATGAAGAAAGTTCCCTCACACACAAGAGCTCAAGATTATCAAGTGAATGACCCATGCTATGACATAGGGGGAGGAGCCCCACCTAATGGTATCAAGGTCAAAGATCCTAAGTGGTATCTTAAGAGCAACATACAAGTAATGTCATTCCAACATGTGCGGTGATGTCCATCAACAACGCAATATTCAAGTTTCAACCATCTACCCCAATGCAAGCCTTTGCATCAATGAGATGTACACCCTTTATGGAAATTGATGACAAAGGGGGAGAAGTTAGAACAAAGATATGTCAATACACCAAGAGAGAGGTTTGGGAAGAGATTGAACAAAGATATCATGAGAAGATGAGTTTGGACATGGAGATGGACAAAGAGGGAGCAACATTGAAGAAATGAGAAGGATCAAAATTCTTGGACAAAAGAAGCACACAAGTAGGGGGAGCAAGCTCATGAACATTGTTTGGTTGCATTTGATATGTGCATGTTCATGTGCTTGCTTGCATTGCATAAGTTTTATATTTAATATGCATGCTTGTGTGTTGTATGCTAGTTATAGAACTTGAATGATGATATGATAACTAGCATGTATATGATGATAGCTAGACTTATATTTCTACACGTGGTACTAGAACCTTGCTTATAATGTTGATCTCACGGGGTTTCTAGTATTTTTGATGTCTAGCTACTCATGATGCTAAGGATGATGGCAAACTTGTGTTTTTCAAATGGTATCGAGCTATCAAATGGTATCGAACTATAAAGGTTTATTCTATACACCTTAGCATCACTTAGTAGTGCTAACCCTCCCACAAATTTCATATTTATGCATATGTGCAAGCTTGAAACCAAACCATTTGAGCACATATGTAGGGAGAGTTATCACTACCAAGTCGGATTTTATGGTGCTTATCCAAATCCTAACATATAGCTTAAAATGTTGGATAAGTGGCATAAAGTCTAAAAGAACTTAATTTCCATATCTTTGTAGAGTTGTCATCAATTACCAAAAAGGGGGAGATTGAAAGGTCCTTGTTTGGTTTTGGTAATTGAGTGACAACTTAGGTGGACTAATATGTGGTTATGTGAGATACACAGGCGATTAGTCCACAGGTGATGGTGTAATGAAGGAGGCTATTGCACATGAGACATGACATAGAGTCATGTGACCAAGGTGGAGAAGATCAAGATGAGGCTTGGCTTGATGGACCGGTTGCTAGGGTGAAGGACAAGCTGTGATGGCTTGGCACCGAAGGACCGAGGCAACGGTGAAGAGCAAGTGAGGTCAAGATTGATGAACTAATACGGTCATGTGATGATATGAAGTGGATCATATCATTTGTGATATGGTTGGTGCATGTGTTGCATCAACGTCGGAGGAGATGGAGTGGAATGCGCAAGGCAAAGGTATAAACTAGGGCATTTCCATTTTACCGGTCATAGGTGTGTAGAGAAGTTGATGACCGGGTTTAGGATAGATGGCCGTACTATCAAGAGTGGCAAACTTGTTTGCATATCGGTCATCTAGTGCCACTTGAGCGATCTAACTTTGCATACGTGTTAGGATCGAGTGGCGAGGCAAGTTGAGTGCCTAACCCTTTGAAAATATTTATGAAAAGCTAACACACATACACATGGTGGTGTACACATGGTGGTGTTGGCACATTTGCAAAGGAGAAGGTGTTGGAGTTGGTGTTGATCAACTTGGAGAAGAGAGAGATGTTTTTCGGTGTTCTCCGGACACTAGGATGGCTCTTAGAGTGGAATACTACTTTGATCTATTGTGAATTGGATTAAGTGCTTTAGTGGGTTATGTAGCCCTCTGAGTAAGCTTTCCAAAATGTCCAAGATCATCGAAATCGGAGTTCGGAGCTAAGAGTTATCGCCGTTTTACCGAAGAGTGGTCTGTGACCGAACTCGTGACCGGACGCGTCCGGTCAGCACCTGCGCGTCCGGTCAACGCGTCCGGTCAGTGTTTTTCGCGGGCGAAAGTGACCGGACGCTGCAGCGAGTCCGGTCAGTGATGACCGGACGCGTCCGGTCACTTCGGGAGCTTATTGGAACCTCTCTGTTCGCGGTTTCGCTGCGACCTGCGCGTCCGGTCCCATTAGTGACCACCGCGTCCGGTCAATACAAGTTTATACGCGCGAAAACTAGCCGTTGGAGCACGCTACTAACCTGCGCGTCCGGTCAGTTCAACAGGCGCGTCCGGTCAGGTCGATAGGCGCGTCCGGTCAGTTCGTCCGGCGCGTCCGGTCGACCCAAAACTTGCCCAGTGAGGGGACTAACGGCTATATTTCGTTGTGGAGCTATAAATAGATATTGTGGCCGGCCATGACCGGTAGCTGAGCACACTTTGGCATTGGTGGCTTATGTGGTAGTGCTTGGAAGCCCTCTAACTCACTCATGCTTGATAGTGTTCATCGGATCGAGTGAGAGAGCGATTCTAGTGCGTTGCATCGAGAGGATTGCATCGAGTGGCACTAGGTGATCGTGTTGCAAGCCGGTGGTGCTTGTTACTCTTGGAGGTTGCCACATCCTAGACGGCTTGGTGGCTTGCGACTCCGTTGAAGCACGCGTGGAGATTGTGCGTGGCTCCGGAGGAGAATTTGTGAGGGGGATTGTGCTCACCCCGCGGGGATCGTGAAGAGCAACTCTAGTAAAGCTCATGGCTTGGAGGATCCCCATCTTGAGAGTGGATGTGCGGCACCCCCTGAGGGTTTGACTCTTGATAGTCAATTAGCTCGTGATCCATCAAGTGGGTGTATCGCCACAACGGGGACTAGCTTGGTGGCAACCAAGTGAACCTCGGTGAAAAACCGTCGTGTCAACATTGTATACATCTTCTCGGTGGTTTGCTTTCGATTCACAAGCTTGTATTTACATTCATATACTTGTGCTTGTGTAGTTGCTCTTGTAACTACTTTGCTTGTGTGGTTAGCTAGTTACCTTCTTGCTTGTGTATCATAAAAGTAGCTCCCGTTGCGTGGCTAATTTGGTTTGTGTAACCTTGTTAGTCATATTGCTTAGTTTGTGTAGCTAAGTAATTTGCGCTCTCTAGTTTGGCATTAGTTGCCTTGCTATTGAGCATTGCTAGTGAGCATAGGTGGCTTCGTGCTTTTGCTTACTAGAATTGTGTAGGAGCTCCCCGGCTTTGCTAAAGTACTAATGCATAGGTTTGTGTGACCTTGCTCTAGAATTGTTTAGGAGAGCTCTTGCTAAGGAAAGCACCTTAGTTACATAATTAGGATCTTTGTGAGGTGCTTGTGAACTTAGATAGAGAGGTGTCGTCTTGGCTAGACCGATAGTTTTAATTCCGCATTTGTTTCGGTTTGCCGACGTGATTAATTTTAGAAAGGACTATTCACCCTCCTCTAGTCCGCCATCTCGACCCTTCAATCATGTTGTGTAAATTCTGTTTGGACAGGGCTTCACGTCGGCCAACCTATGTGGAGATAGTTGAGATTGTGATTGGCACTAGCCCATGGCCGACATTTGTAGGTCAAGAGTCAGAAGCTGATTATAAAGTTAATCATGCTTCTCAAGGAGTATCTATCAACACCACCGGTTCCTCGTGCATTTAGGAGAGGAGCTCTATTCACATCATATATTATTGCCAAAGAGGGTGTATCAGTGTTTTGCTGTCTTGATGCTGAGATGAGCATATTATAGCTTTTGGTGATTTCTTACTGATCGTGCAGCAAGTCACGAGTGTGCATCAATGCTTAGAAGGGTCACTAAATATTTATTTTGACAAGTGCCTTGATATCATCAAGCAATTGGCCGAATTTCAAATTCGGCATATTCCGAGGCATGAGAATTATAAAACTAACATGTTAGCTCAACAAGCATCAGGTTATCATGTTAGTGGGCGGAATTTTCACATCAAAAGGGAGCGATGTGCCGCATTGCTGTTCTAGAGGCTGCCAAACCTTCCTGGCTTGATGCGGGGCGCGGAGCCAGGATGGGATTGAGGCACGAGACGGGTTGTGTGTGGTCGGACACAGTCGCTGGCGTGACATGGGTCGCAGGCTGCCAGACAAGATCGCCGGCGCAGGATCTGTGTGAGCACAGAGGCGTCCAATGCGGCATAGGTGCAGACGTCGAAGCTGCATGTGAACGGGGGCTAGCATCCGGACGTCCGGGCGCTAGCCCCACCCTATTTTTTTAGCAACATGAAATTAATGCTTTCCCCTGTCCCGGATTCTAGTTATTATTAACTAATAGATGGGCTAATTACATGGGTATGCATGGGCCGGTTTGGTGCATTTACGTGTGCTGGTTTGGCAGCTTAATTATGTGTTATTTGCCTGAGCTTCAATTGCTCTAGATTCATCAAAAATAACTCTAGATCTTATTATTTTTTGAAACACTCCTTATAGGGTGTCCGTCCATCCAGACGGACCCCGCACTCGCCCACGCCACCCCCGCCCACTTCGCCTGCTTACTCTGCTTGCGGGACAGACCCTACCCTCACCCGCGCCGCCCTTGTTCGCACCCCCGCCGCCCGCCTGCGCCAAGCACGGCAAGCCCAACGCGGTAGGCACTCGGTAGCTCACTCCCGAAGTCGCGCCTCCCGTCACAGTCGTGCTCCATCCGCCTGCCCCTGCCCCTGCCCCTGCCGAGATCCGTGCCACCGGTGAGCTCCACATTGGCGACCTCCGTGCCACTTCGTAGCTTTGAGCTCCGCACCAGCGTCATGCTCTGCGTTGACGAGCCTCCATTCGTCCAAGCAGCAAGCAGATGCTACGCTAAAAGGGCATGTGGCAATAGTATGTTTCAAATGTTTTAGATATTTCAGACGTATGTTGCAAGTGTTGTATATCGATGTTACAAAAGTAGATTAGGATGCTGCACATGTTTAGTTATACATGTATGTTTCAAGTGTATTTCCAAATGTTTCATTTGTTCTAGACAAATGTTGCAAGTGTGTTTGCTGGATGTTGAATATACATGCATGTTGCAAGCATATGTTTCAAGTGTTTTAATGTGCTTTATACGTATGTTTGCAAGTGTTTCATTGGATGTTGCATATGTTTGCTTTGGTTTTCAAATGTTTTTTCAGACGTTTTCGCAAGTATTTCGAACGCTTGTTTCAAGTGTTTCATCTGTCTTTTTTTTGTATGTCGCGGTTGTTGCAGCTAGATGTTTCAAAGGTAGTTGGGTGTTGCACATGGGATGCGTGTGGGAAAGCGGGTAGTGGCGGACGATGTCCGGGGCAGTGTGGGTCTATTGCTGGTGCGCTCCCTCACGAGCCAACGCGCCAGGTGCTCGTTCACTCCATGTGCGGGCAGCGTTCGGTCGCTAGTGCCCAGATCGGACGTCTGGGCGCTCGCAAGTCCATATTATTTTTACCCAAACACCTCGGTTCTACAGAATTCAGATCCACCAAAACTCTAGATCTAGGCTAGATCCATAAATTTCCTATAGCACCTCAAGCAGTGCTTCAAAAACTCATGGATTCTTAGAGTTGGCCAAAATTACCCACCATTCCACTTATTACACAAGACAAATCATGGTTCGTTCATCTTTCATTTCTCTCGACACCACGCTCACCCCGTCCCAGCCGTGCTGGCCCAAGTCCTTGCCGCGTGTGTGCATGGGGTCCTCCAATTGTCGCGCTTTTGCCCAAGTCCGGCCCTGCTTTGTCTGCGCTCAGCTCCGGCCCCACCGTGTCCCGATGTCGCCCGTGCTTTGCTTCCTATCAAGAAGATGAAGTCTGTGGGCCCAAGGCGTCAGTGAGACAAAGGAGGAGGATGAGCTCCCACTAATTGGCTACAATTGGATGGTTGTTGGACTGGCCTGGCAGATCTACCGTGGAGGTCTCCCAAGACACTTTTCTCACCAACAGTGGGGTCGTCCTAGTTTCACAGTGGATCTTATCCTCCAAATATGGTTTTTCAGAGTTTAACCTCTCCTAAACAGACCCTAGACAAATTGATGCATGTCATCGACGGAGATCACGTATGATAACGTGACAACGTCGTCGATATCACCGTAAGCCTAGGTGTTCGGGTTACCCGAAAAATTCAGGTTTTGAGAAATTTGGGTTTTAAAAATTGATACTTGATGTTTGTCCCAAAATAGCATGACCCGAATTTTCATGTACCCGATGTTTCGGGTTCAGGTAATACCCATTACCCGAAATTATAAAAAACATCACTTTTAACATACTCGGCAGGAGCCTGGAGCCTGGCGGAACGGGGGGCGGTGGGCGTGGGGCGCAGGGGCAGCGCAGCATCTGTGTCTCCCCTCGCGAGAAGTCGCGATCGAGACAACGAGTAGCCGCATGGTCTAGGCCACGTGGTCAGGGAAGGGAGTGTCGCTGGACGCTGGCTTGCTGGTGGGCTAGGCCATGCTCGTCAAGGATTAGTGATGGGCCGGTGGGGGAGTTTCAAGTTTGTGAATTGCGACGGCCTTAGCTAAAATTCGGGTTATATGGGTAGTTTGGGTCCCAGGCATATAACCCGAATTATCCAAAATAATTTTGGGTTTTCACTTTTCAGAGTTGGTATCTGAATTAGTGATTGGGTATTTCGGATCTAGGTCCGGATATTTTGTGTTTGGGTAATGGGTAACGGGTAATGTACCCAGGCTTATATCACCGTGAGCCCATCACTTCCATGGCTACAGGATATGGACCAGCACACAGCACACCGTCTATGGTGGGCCATGGGGACCAGTTGGTGGTTGGTCAAAGATGACCGACAAAAAAACATAGCGTAACCTTATTGACCGGAGATGCAGCTCTTTGTTGGACAATTTGGCTAATAAAAAATGATAAGGTGTTTCATAAATGTCACCCAAAAACATTTTTGTAGGTTCCATTCAGAGAGACGTACTAGCTTCGGTTCTGAGCTCTATTGTAGCTCATGGATGACCGCAAACATCAGATGGTTGAGGCATCTCGAGTCTTATAATCCTGCTCCATATGGAGTTCTTCGCATCCATTGGATAGCCTTTCATTTTCCGTTTACAAAATATAATAATGTAGACCTGCTATAAGCGCTTAAAGCGGGTGTATTCCTGTAACTTTGGACTGATGGCTCTCTTCTTTGAAGAGGACTGAATCTACAATTTTCCATTATCTTAAAAAAAGGACTGCACCGGCGGCGGAAGCAAGGCCAAGTCCAAAGTCAGCAGATCACCCTGCTTGTGAGCTCCTATTGCTTACTAGACCTAAGCAAATTGAGCCCATCCTAAACCTGACGGATTTTGTCCTGCCCAATGACCTTAGCGGATAGAGCCTGAACACAGATCCCGCTACATAAAAATATTTTTCTCCGAACAAGTGCTCTCCAAATCATGATTTAGAGAATTTAGAAGTATTCTAGGAAAGAGCGATATAAGAAAGTTGGATTCTTCTGTAACAAAAAATAGAAAAATATGATTTTTGTGTGACAGCTATTTGTAGAGTTGAACCTCTAATGCAGCTGCTCCGTAAACGATATAAAGTCCCAATATTCATTTAAGTTCCTCTATTTTAATTCAGAATGTTAAATTTTTAAATAACCTTGAATGTTAAATTTTCATGCACACACGCAGTTTCGAAATGTGACAGTCCTGACACGACTTTCATTACGACAACCGAGAAACAGGCCCCCTACTAGACCGAATCAGATGCCATTGTATCTCAATCCAGCGACAGGAATCAGATGTCGAACATTAAAAAAAAGACAAGGGAAAAAACGAATCCATATCTTGAGAAAATAAATATGCGATTGAGTCGACTGGGAAATAGGAAAACTGAATGTCTTAATAGAACGAACTGGAAATTGTTCAGCTTAGTTGCACCATGAAACCGACAGCCTGCACAGTGCCTACCATTACAAAAAGATTTGGAGAAATGACATAACAGGCTCCGGAGCAACATCGCGACCGAGCACCACCACCTTATTCACCACCCGACAGTTGTCATCAAAGGCCCTAGGTGACACAGCCACGAGACGGTACACTGAACCAAAATGAAAACATACTATCAGTTATATTATATGACACATTCATTGATAAAACAGGAATTTCTGATTGCTTGGATAGATTTCTTGAATCAGAGGACATCCCAATATGCACATATTTTGACCTAATTCTTGTTCACCTGGAGTTAAGTCAAAACTTTCGATTCAGTAAAAAGAGTGGCAGGCATGCTAGGGAAATGTAATTCCACTACTAGTCACACTATAATCCTGGTGAGATAATAATAACAATTCTGAACTACAACAGTTCATACTAAGAATAATATAGATTTTGAATAATGGATGTAACTGTAAAGGGTGTTGTTATGTGCTGTACTTTATGTCTTGATGAGTAATTACAGCTTAGAATATATTGGAACAAGGTTCAATTTTTTTTAATTGGAGTATGAAGCATAAAGAACACTAATAGTTACAACCTTCTGGCCTTGGGAGCTTCTTGAAAGTGATTTGCTCTTTAAGTATGCCATTTCTATTCAAGATCTTCACAATTTGCCTGACCTTATCCTTGACCCTTAGTTTCTCTTCACATTCTATGCTGACTTCCTTAAGATGTGCACGTGAAAATGATTGCTCTATTCGAACATGTTTTATTTCGCCTCGGCCTGCACATAAGAGATTCTACAGGACACAACATACAAGTAAAGATAAATCAAGTATACATTACACATTCATTAGTACAGTGATAACATATATCCGGAAAATCTACCTTGTCACTACGAAGCTCAAGTGTAAGCTTTTCAAGAATTGGTGTGTGCTGAAGAATGCGAACCAGTGCATGCATGTCAACATGCCTGCACCACATGAAGAGTAAGGCCCCGTTTGGTTTGGAGGAGTTAAAATTTAACTCCCATCACATCAATGTTTCCTCAAATGCATGGAGTACTAAATGTAGACTAATTGCATGCATGTCGGCACAGATTATGAGTAATTTACGAGACAAATCTATTAAGCCTAATTAGTCCAAGATTGGAAACTTTTTGTCAAATAAAACGAAAATGCTACAGTGTTTATTAAACTTTAACACCCAAACCAAACGGGGCTTAAAAGAGTCTTCAATCTTCCAAATATGGGGCAACATTCCAAATCCCTTTTGTAGATATACTACACAAGTAGCAAAATACCAGAAACTCAAATTTTCACCTTATGAAATGAAATAATTGAGGCAAGTGGAAACTTTGGTTGATCTTTTAGACTCACAAATAAATAAGAAAATGACAGAACTACACCTTAAGCCTCTAAATTGTCATTTTGCCTAGTCAGGATCAGGATCCTGTTATATAATGAAATTGCATAATCCAATCATGCACTCTAACAAAAATAAAAAGTTGAAGGCTAGCATGAACCAATCAATAGTACAAGAGCTTGATTGGACATACGTACAATAGTTAATGTTTGATTTTGACTTACGCAAATACAATGAGAAGTGCTCATAACCTATATTACTTCGTAAGCTTTTCTGCATCTGAAACAGTGATATATTGGCCATAGAGGCAGATGCTATCAACTCCTAAAGAAACTGACAAGGACCACTCAGTCTAAGAACTGTAGAATGGATTATGCACACAATTGACAGCTACAGATAGTAACAATATTCTATCATAATCATCAGAAAGAAACAATGAAAAAAGTATGTCAGCCAAGTAATGACAGTGACAGCACCAATGTGTGATAATGAAAAAGCATGCTGTTTGTGTTTATGCATGTAAAACTATATAGCAAAAAACAGTTAGAGTAGATATGGAGTACAATATAAGTGGAAGCAAGAAGCATACCACTTCCGGTTGATCCTTCAACTCCAAATTTATAGCATTGGACAGAACATTCAGAAGTACGCTACGATAACTCCCAACAGGATAACCATGACAACCTTCACAGCTTTCATCAGTACAACCCCCACACTTATCCTTGCACTCATAGCGGGAAAGATCAATGGACGCGGTTTGTAGCAACGGCATGCTCTCAAGCAAAGGAGTCTTGCCTCCACACTGAAGAAGGCGCAGTGAAACAATACCCGGTGCCGAAATACTGACGCGGCGATCCACAGGGAAGTTGCATTCAGTAAGGAACAGACGCTTCAGCGATGGAAATGTCATGCTGCGCACCCAAAGGCCGCACTCCTTCATCTTTAACTCCTCTAACACTGGACAGCTTGAGAAATCCACAGAATCTTTTTCCATACAAATATGGTGGACATCCAGGTTCACCAGGTGCTGGGAGATAAGAGGCACGATGAGCTCTGATTCGCAGCCAACAACGTTGCCGACGACTTTGAGCACCTGAACCTTGCACGCCAGCGCGTACTGGATCCAAGAGTCGAAGTACAGGTTCGGCTCCGGCTCCTCAGGCTCACCACCGTAATCATCCCAAGTCAGATACGCCTCGACCTCGCAGCTGACGAGGGGCAAATCGCCGCGGGCGGCAATGAGACGGTTCACGAACCTGTCGAAGTCCTGGGCAGTCGCGAACCGCGTCTTGGGGCCGACGAGGCGCAGGGCGGGCATGCCCTTCCAGAGGTGCTGCCATGCCACCGGCGCGCGAGCACGGACGTCTGCACGGCCTGGTCCGCCGGCAGCAGGGAGAGCACGTGGTGGAGGACCCCGTCGGGGAGATCGCTGATGCGGTCCTCGCCGCTCGCTCCCGCCGCCCTCTTGTTCATTCCGTCGAACAGGTAGCCGGCGTCCAGAGGTTCTGCGGGAGCGGCGAGTGAGGAAATGAACAGAGAACGAGAGGGGAAGAGGAGATGTGTGGAATCTAGGATCACCTCACCTCGACGCAATACTTGGCTGCTCCTTGCTTCGGCTGCCGGCTCTCGGGCCTCGGCGGCGGCGCGAGAACGAGACGATCCCAGACGGCCAGACCTTCGTCGATTCCACTTCGCCCGCGAAACGAGAAATGGTAGACTCTTTACTACTTATTTTTTTATTAATTTATTAATGATGACTTGGGGGAGGTGAGGAGACTTGACAGCTGGGGGCTTTGGACTTTGGACCCACTCCCTGGTGGGCTCGTGGGCCGTGCTCCGCTATTAATTGCTACATCATTCGTCCATTTTCCAAAGGAAATTAGGGTTTAGAGGTGCTAAAGTTTAACAAACACCGTAGCAATTTCGTCTTATTTGATAAAAAAATTTCTAATTTTAGACTAATTATGCTTAATAGATTCGTCTCGTAAATTACTCCTAATCTGTGTCGACATGCATGCAATTAGTCTACATTTAGTACTCCATGCATTTGCCACAACATTGATGTGATGAGAGTTAAACTTTAACATTCATGAACCAAACAGGGCCTTAACATATTTTTTCATTAAAAAAATTGGCCTCTAAGTTTTTGATTCAACCATTCATTATGATTAGAAACTAAAAGAATACTCCACAAGTTGTTGTAGGAATCGTAGATGTAACTAGGTCTCGCAAAAAATATATTATTTTCTAATCCCATAGCACATTCTAATGTCCCGCCTTTTACACTTTATAGTGTGACAAGGTATCAAGGCAAGAATGGATGGGCACACGAAAGACCCATTCGAGGTTGATCATATGCAAATTCATACCCTACAACAACTGATGGCGAACAACGAATGCGGGTTCTTAGTAATGTGGGAAATGTTCCATTACGTCGGCAGGAAAACAAAAAACTCTAATGAAATGGTGTGTATACTTCCCATTTCATGTATATTGGTTAATTCAACAAAATGATCTACTATTTCGTCTTACATTTGTGCATTTCGATATCATCTTGCCTGAACGACAGCGCGAGACACTTGGTCATCACTGGCTGTTAGACCCCGAGATCAGAGGGTTCCAAGATGTGCTAGCAGGCTTCATCTTGGATGAGGTATTGAGTAAAAAGAGGATATTCTCCGGTTTACGGACCAAGCAGTACAAGGCGTAAGCTAAAGTTGCCTACGATAGACTATTGTAATAGGGATCTTGATGGACTTGTGATAATGTCACCATTTGGATAAGTACATTTTCATTGTAACCATAACATTTGTAATATAAATCTTGTGGGATTTGTGATGTAAGTCTAGTGTACATAGAAAATATAGAGTACCACACAAAAATAATAAAATTATAAAATAACAAAATGCGAAAAAGAGATCACTGTCGGTTCACCGAAAAACCGGCAGTGATGATAGACATAGCACAACCGGCTCAAGTAACTAACTCAACAATGCTGGATGGAACCACGAACTATCAGTGATCATAGAAACAACACTGCTGGCTTGTGTGATGAACTGGCAGTGTTGTTCGACAGAACACTACCGGCTTGGGTGATGAACCGACAGTGTTGTTCGACAGAACACTGTCGACATGTGTCATGAACCGGTAGTGTTGGTTTCCTCAATACTGTTGGTTGATACCACGAACTATCTGTGAAGATTGTGATCACCACCCGTTGAAAATCGACACTAATGTGAACCGCCCATCATTGCTGATTTGGTTGTGTCGGTTCAAAATCCAGCAGTGAAGGGGTTTGAACCAGCAGTGATGTGCTGATCTGAGGTAGTGAACGATCACCACGGCATGGCAGCGGCAGCGGTCTAGAAGCATGCTTAGCCGGTGATGTTGAAGATTATCACCACCGCCCACTTTCATCGCCAAAAGGCAAATAAAACTGGTGGTGAAATTGATTTAGACCCATCAGTGATGAACTTTGTGTAGTTGGGAATAGATTGCTTTCTAGAAGAACTTAGGAGCCAAGATGATTTGGGAGTTTAGAATTTGCATAGGATAAGGTTATCACATTAGATTTTTAAATGCCAAATCACCCACCCATTCGGTCCTTATAGTCGAGTGGAGCTAGCACGTAAGGAAGGCGAATGGTTGCAAAGATTTGGAGAAGCATGTACAACTTATTGCGTGATCATGAGATGATCTGTGGCTTGGAGACTTTTATTCAACAATTATGCCATTTGTTCCAATACGTCCGGAATCAGACTCTGTTGTACCATCGCCGGATGCACTGATGTACACAGGTCTAACTCATATGAGCACGTGCCATAAATCAAGATCATATTCAGGATATGGAGAGTCGTGAGGGCACTGTGGCAAGTTAAAAAAGGCATGGTTGGAAAAATCTCCTCTCTTTAATATTAGGTTTACTAAAAAGTGCAAGGAATGCGTGAGTATCCAAACAAACCACCTGTTGTGTAGTCTAATTATTTTTATCTTGCTAAAGTATCTTCGGACCGAGACTAAAGGGGTGTTTAGTTTCTCCCAAAATTTTTTTACTCTGTCACATCGGATGTTTGGACACATGTATGGAGTATTAAATGTAGACAAAAAAATAACTAATTACACAGACTGCGATAAATTTGTGAGATAAATTTTTTAAGTCTAATTAATCCACGATTTGAACAATGGCGTGTTACAGTAAACATGTGCTAATGACATATTAATTAGGCTTAATAAATTCGTCTCGCGGTTTCCAGGTGAGTTATGTAATTAGTTTTTTTTATTAGTATCCGAACACCCCTTTCGACATTCCATGAAACATTCGATGTGATATCCCAAAATTTTTCACCGCAGGAGCTAAACATCCCCTAAAGTTTTACAAAAGAAGGAATAATTAGAGAGAAGAGATTAATTAAGGTTGATATCATTGTTGCAACAGAAGAAGGCACGGTGTCCTCCTCCATGAGCACGGGCTCCTCCTCCTCGAGCATGGGCGCCTTCTCCTCGTCATCCGAGATGACGACAACTTCCAGGGGTGGCGCCACAGGTGGAAACAAAACACGTGGTGCAAGGCGGCCTCCAGAGCTCTTGCGGGCAGTTTGCTTGCTTCGGACCATCTACAGATTTAGTTTTAAGATAGAATTAGAATCAATAAATTTTATAATAGAATGAAGCGAAAGGAGCAGAAAAATTTTATCAATTAACAAGACCAAAGTAATAAGCAAGAACATGTAAAACAAAAGATGCGGAACGACCATGACTAACTAGGCTTGCGTCCTACAGTCGACACGGCTCTGATACCAATTTGTCACGCCCAAATTTTGAATAGCAAAATTGGAGGTAAACCATATGTGTGAAACATATAGAACAAATTGTAGAAGAAGAATATCAAGCTCAATGCCTTATTACAATAACGAACTTTAGTTCAATACATAAATAAACATGCTCAAAGTCTAGACAAGTGAAAGATAAATCTAAAGCAACTCCAGGGCGTCTCCAAAGCCACAGGATCCGGTCGACTGGTTGACCCCAAACCTAGCTTTCCTCATAAAAATCCTCATATCCATTGTCATCTGTACTCATCTAGGATTTTTGTCCAAAGAATAAAAGTAAACAAGCGTAAGTACATGTCGTACTTAACAAGATAATAAGTGGTTCATGAGGCTCAAAGGCTGACACATGTTGTACTGCGGGTTTGCTTTTAGTAAGTCAACATTTTAGCATTAGTTAGGTTTGATTATGCTCAAGCCCCAATTTCAACCCCAAGTTCATATACATGACTAAAATAATGTTATGAGTACCTCATCATTTCAAACATCATCCACAAGTGATCAACTATTTCATTAGTTTTCTGGGCCGCCCGTGTCCGTGGGAATGGCTGTTATAACAGTTTATTAAACTCTGCGCAGAGGTGTACACTTTCACTGTGAGTCATGATTTACCCTTTCGCCCGAGGTGATCGACCTCTTGACCCACTACCAAGGAAGGTCGGCAGTGTTCACTATGAAGCCTTTTAAAAGTTCGTCTAACATGTTAGGGCCGCTAGGTTTCAGTGGCAAGCGGGTGTAGGTCCCCCCTTTCCAAATGGCACAATGACACGCAGCCTATGCACATAGGGACAGGAGCCAAACTATACCCGAGTCGTCAGACCCCTTTTGCACCCTTTCAGGTAACCTCTAACATGCTAGAAAAGGTCTTCATACTTGACTAAAACCAGAGCCATGTGATCCTCACAGTTGTACTGTATGTCCCAGCTTTTGCCAATGAATAAGTCCTTACGGAGGGCCAGAGCATCATGCAAAAGTAGAAATTATCTCGCCCTAAGTACGTTTGCTAGAAGAAATTTTAAACAGTCATTGCGTATAATCATTAATCATTGTTCAGGTCAGGTATATAATTAGTTGGAGCACTAGCAATTACCCATATGCACAAGTAACCCATTGGTGACAAGATCATAGGATAACAAAAACTAGGATGTCCTTGCGGTTATCAAATTGACACATGCACATGATTTTTAATTAATAAGTGAATAGGACGACAAGGAATTTCCCATATTATATTTGCCTTGCTCGTACTGCTCTTGTTACTCCGGGTTATCACAATAGTACTCTTGGTCATCGGCGAGGTACTCACCGTCTATACTCGAACAACGGGCAACAACACACATTCCAAGTTCAATCATGCAAAGCAAACAAGAACTATAAATTAGAACAGTACACCAACAGAGGTAAATCAATATAAAAGGTTTTATAAAGTGAATCTACAACTCACTACGATCACACAGACGCGAAGATCATATAAATCGGAGCTAGAACGAACAAGTTACGAATTAACTAAGGTTTGCTATAACATTTTTAATAGATTTAACCTAACCCTGAAATTTAACAGCGAGTAACATGACTAACAGTAGGGTAATTATATAGATTATGTCGCTACGATCTTAACGCAACTTGAACGGATCAATTTGGAGTTAAAACGAGAAAGATATGATGAAAATATGAACCAGATGGCAAAACTGTAAATAACGTGAACTATTTACGAATTAAAATAAATCACAAAAATCAGATTTCTTGAATCCGGTTGAGGACTGCGGGTTCTATTACTAAAAACTCGAGGGGCACTTAAGGAAAAGCGCCACCAAAAGGGTACGGGACGCTCACGGCCGTCCGATCCAAAACGAACGGCCAAAAATAGATGATGGAGAGGGGGCGGCGCATCCCATCGGGGATGAAAACAGGTGCGGAACGACCAAGATATTTTGAATTCCTTTTTCAAAAAAGAACAAAGACAATCATCATATAAAAAGATATGCAGCAGCATGAGTGCATAAACATGTGTCTACCCTTATATTTGCTTTTAATTTCACAAAAAATATTATTTCCCTAAATTAAATGCTCACACAAATACCTAAATAAATCATTTTCATCTATTTTGAAAAGATGCAAAATTTTGGGTGTTACAATGATGCACTTTAACAAATATAAAAAGTTGAGGGCTAGCATCAAGCAATCAATAGTACAAGAGCTTGATTAGACATATTTACAATAGTTAATGTCTAATTTTGACATGCAAATACAATGAGAAGTGCTCATAACCCATATATCTTCCTAAGCTTTTCTGCATCTGAAACAGTGATATATTGACCATAGAGGCAGATGCTATCATCTCCTAAAGAAATTGACAAGAACCACTCAGTCTAACAATTGTAGATTGCATGGTGTACAAAATTGACACCTACAAATAGTAACAATAATCTATCACAATTATCAGAAAGAAACAATGGAAAGTATGTCAACCAAGTAATGACAGTGACAGCACCAATGTGTGATAATCAAAAAGCAAGTTGTTTGTGTTTACGCATGTAAAACTGTATAGCAACAGTTAGAGTAGATACAGAGTACAATATAAGAGGAAGCAAGAAGCATACCACTTCAGGTTGATCCTTCAACTCCAAATTTATAGCATTGGACAGAATATTCAGAAGTACGCTCCGATAACTCCCAACAGGATAACCATGACAAATTGACAACCTTCACAGCTTTCATCAGGACAACCCCCACACTTATCCTTGCACTCGTAGCAGGAAAGATCAATGGACACGGTTTCTAGCAATGGCATGCTCTCAAGCAAAGGAGTCTTGCCTCCACACTGAAGAAGGCGCAGTGAAACAATACTAGCAGCAGGGAGAGCACGTGGTGGAGGACCCCGTCGGGGAGATCGCTGATGCGGTCCTCGCCGCTCGCTCCCGCCGCCCTCTTGTTCATTCCGTCGAACAGGTCGCCGGCATCCAGAGGTTCTGTGGGAGCGGCGAGGGAGGAAATGAGCAGAGAACGAGAGGGGAAGAGATGTGTGGAATCTAGGATCACCTCACCTCGATGCAATACTGGGCTGCTCCTTGCTTCAGCTGCCGGCACTCGGCGGCGGCGCGAGATCGAGACGATCCCAGACGGCTAGACCTTCGTCGACTCCACTCCGCCCGCGAAACGAGAAATGGGAGACTCTTTACTTTTTTAAGTGTTTTTTAATGATGACTTGGAGGAGGTGAAGAGACTTACAGTTACAGCTCACCGAGACGGCCTTCGGGGGCTTTGGACTTTGGACCCTCTCCCTGGTGGGCTCGTGGGCCGTGCTCCGCTATTAATTGCTACATTACTCGTTCTATTTCCCAAAGGAATTAGCATATTTTTTCATTCAAAAAAAGAATTTGGCTTTTGTATTCAGCCATTCATTATTGTTACAAACTAAGAGAATAATTTGCGCGTTATTGCAGGAATTGCAGATGAAACTATACTACTTATATGTACTTATATGAACCAATAAATAAATATTATTAGACATGTTAGCGGATGATTTAGCACTCTGATATGAACAAGTAAATACTCCCTCCGTCTCTGAAAGAATCAATTTCTAAGTCAAGAATTTGTCTCTAAATAAGTCAATTTCTAGGGGTGTACGGCTCCCACTTGCTCGCCTCGCAGTCCTCGTGGCATTTAACAAGCCACACACGCCTCGTCTCTCTCTCCCCTGCATTATTACTCCTACTCCTGTGCCTCTCCTCTCCCTCGTCCTCCCGTGCTCTGACCCAAGGTATTCCTTTCCACTTGTATTTTTCCTTTCTTATTACTTCCTTTACATTAATGTATTCCAACTAGTTTATGTTAGTGTGCTTAGCATAGATTTCATAGTTGCTAACTATGGATCTTACTCCTAGTGTAATCTTAGAAAACGACATGATTTGTGTGTTTGCCCTAAGAACTCAGTCACTACTACATAAATAGCTTTTACTAGTGGCATTTTGACCATCAGTTTTATTGAAACTGCAGTGATAATATAACACCGTGGGTTCAGAATAAAACTAACGGTGAAAATAATTTTAATGTTAGTTTGGGACAAGAATCAGCAGTGAAAACCATCCTATTCACCATCATGTTTTCTTATGAAATGGTGGTGAAAATTAGAAGCTTGTACAACACTCACATATGCCTCTCTCTTCGGTGTGTCTTACCTACCAACTTACATGTGTTATGCTTCTTTGGAGTGGCCGACTAGCAGGATCCATCTGTCCGAGTGGCACCCTAAGAATGTTGGCCACGTCCGAGACATGAATCCACATCCACCAGTCCCATGCATTATCCTCTCCGTCTCCCACTGGCTCCCTCCCAATTCCACTGCAACTCCTCCCTCCCACTCTCTTTCTTTCTCTATCTCTCTATCTCTCTCTCCCTCCGTCTCCATCCCTCCCAGTGACTGGCATCCCAATACGCGCCCCATGGTGCTTGGCCCCCTTGCACACATAGGACCCCCCTGATGTAGCTTGTAACCGCCCGACATGCATGTGAGCTACTAATCCTCTCTCCATCTCTCTCAATCTTCCTCACCATATCTTGATCTAGCGACGACAGTGGCGGGTGGTAGCATGAGGAGGCGGTGAGGAAACAACGATGTGCTCGGATGAAAGACCAGTTTGGGTTTTGGAATTGAGTGACAATTAGTAGACTAATATTTTCCTGGAGACGATGAGCTAGGTTAGTCCACAAGGTGATATTGAGAAGCATGGAGTCCATGAGAAGATGTGGCAAGGACCATGGAGGTGAAGTGCTCAACAAGTGATGGGATGAGATGATGGAGATGGAGGCGAGCCCAAAGGCGAAGGTATACCTAGTAGTGCTTTGCTTTTGTTGGCCAAGGTATAGGGAAGAGAATGATCGCGTTTAGGATAGTAGTCGTACTATAAGGATGATAATTGTTTGGCTAGTAAGGTTGTCTAGTGCCACTAGGTGAGAACCAATAATGCATATCTGTTAGATTGAGCAACTCAGTGAGGAAGCAAGAGAATAGCGTGGTCATGTGGTAGTGATTTGTGTGATGGAGAGCGTGTGGGAGATTTTCAAAGGGCACCAGAAGCTTCCAGTACTAGGCTCCAAGAATCTAATCACCCAAATAACCTTTTGCATAATCTTCCCAAACCCATCGTATTGGTCTAATGGTGTCATCGGAATGCTCAATGGAGCTTCTATCAAGGGGAGAAGTTTTTAGCACATTTGGAGGTTTTTAGCTCACTAGAAATAAAAGTCTAGTGGCACCAAGGAGTTCTTATTATGAGTTTATGGATTGTAACAGCTAGTTTAAAGTATCCGTTAATATCGCCATTAGGGGCTCTGATGGTAAGCTCTAGTGCTACCATCGGAGCTTTCTATGAGTATGTAGAAAGCAGCTTTGGTTGGTAACTGCTATTTTCCTAAGGAGGCATATAAATGAAGGTATGTCCAGAATTTTTGTCTCTCTTGACAGTCCCATTTGATAACCACACCTAATTGGAGCTAAAGAAAGCTCTCCACTCACATTTTCTTAGATGAAAATGCATTTGCGTGTGGTTGGAGTTGATCTAGTTCATTTGTATTAAGAGTTTGTATCTAGTGGCACTAAAAGAACATGTTGTTGCATGATTTCTTGTTACTCTTGGTGGTTTTTGCGCACCTAAACAGCTTGTAGCAATGGTGATGCCTTAACACAGTAAATTGGAGATTGTGAGCTGCTCGAGATTTTGATTGTGAAGAGTTCTTATGTTCATCCCCATCGATAACCGCGAAGAACAACTCTTGTGGACTTGAGGTTGTTGGTTTACCTCATGATCTAGCCAACTCATAGTCTAGCACTCACGTTGGAGCCTACCTTGAGGGGTAGTTGAGGTCATAGAAGAGTAGTGGTGATCCTTGGACATGCCTCAACGGGGACATAGATAACCAGCAAGTCACTGAACTTTAGGAATATACCCGTATCCCTCTTATGTGGTCTGATTTCTTCTACACTCACTCTTTAGTTTTTGCGCTTCTTCTTGCTAGTGTAGTTGCTTGTTTTAGTGTTAGCTTGTTATTTACCTTTGCTCACAAGACTTGTATAGGAGGTCCCTTGATTAGCCATGCTAGTTGTTTTTGTTGTCTTCCTAGTTGCTAGTTTTGCTACTAGAATTGTGTAGGGGTAGTCTTGTTAGACTAAGCTTGAGGTTTGTTTATTGGGACCATCTTATTGTCTAACAAGTTTTTTTAAGTGTTTTGCCTTATAGTTTTTAAATAGGCTATTCACCCCTTGCTTCTAGCTATCAGCTAGTCCTTTCATGGGGCAAGGAGACTGTGATGTGTTGAGGCAATGAGACAACGATGCAGATTTTGTAGGCCATGACATGGACAACGGCGGTTGCGAAGTGGATGCAATGGTAGTGGTAGTGGTTTGGAAGCATGCTTAGCTAGCGATGACAAATATTATTATCCCCACCCACTCCACCGCCAAAAGGCAAAACTGGCAGTGAAATTGGTTTTAGATCCGTCAGTGATGAACTTTGTGTAGTAGGGAATAGATTGTTTTTTCAGAAGAACTTAGGAGCCAAGATGATTACAGAGTCTAGAATTTGCATACACCAAGGTTATCACATTAAATTTTTAAAGGCCAAATCAGCCCCCCCACTTGGGCCATTCGGTCCTTATAGTCGGGTGGAGCGCATGAGGAAGGAAAATGCTCGCAAAGGTTTGGAGAAGCACGTACAACTTATTGTGTTAGCACGAGATGATTTGTGGCTTGGAGTTGTTCAATGATTGTGCCATTTGTTCCAATAAGTCTCGGAATTTGACTCTGTACCATTGCTAGATGCATGGATGTATGTAGTTCTAACTCATATCAGCACGTGTCATACATTTGGATCATATACAGGACATGGAGATACATGAGGGCTGAGGGCACTGTGGCAAGTAAAGAAGACATGGTTAGAAAATCCCTCCTCTTTTCAATATTAGGTTTACTAAAAATATGCAGGCAGTGCGTGAGTATCCAAACAAACCAAAGGCTAATTGTATAGTCTAATCATTTTATCTTACTAAAACATCTTTGGACCGAGACTAAAGTTTTACAAAAGAAGAAATAATTAGAGAGGAGAGACTAATTGTGGTTGATATCATTGTTGCAACACAAGAAATAAATTCTTTCTTAGACTGTACATTTGGCTTGTGGTTTGTTTGGTAAATATTGATCATGCCATAAATTATGCATTGATCGGAGGTGGTTCTAGTTGTATAAATTGTATGTACATTCTCAACGGCAAGTGCAATACATATATCAGTATTTCTCCCTCCGATCCCCACTCTTCATAGAAAGAGAAAAGGGTTGTCGTATATACACCCTTTTTCCTCATCATGTCACCTGTCAAGGGCAGTGCATGGAGGATGGTGTCCTTGACAGCTGCTTTTTTCTTAGTTCTTTGCTACCATGTCTTCAACCATCATGCCCTGCCGAGTTATGCAATTATTATGTACCTGATGTAAGGTCTTTTAATTAGTTAACCAACTAAACTTGTTTGATTTGTTTATATCATACATGGCGTTGCATGTACGTGTAGGTGCAGGTCGTTCTTGGATAGTATCTTCACCGGTACCAGACGTATCACCGCTGAAGAGGCCGTTGCCAAAGTGCCACATGGACAAACATTGTCTCTTTGATGTGCAGTGCCAGATTTACTGCAGACACAACCATTATGGCTTAGGTTCCTACTGCCAGACAACCTTCCTTCCGTTTGTGTGTTGCTGCCTAGAATAGGCACTGTGTAATGCATCCATCTGTTTCTGATGCAGAACATATTCGATAATAAATAAACTAGAAATAAAGACGTGTGGCCTGTTTATAGCAGGATCATAGTGACATCTCGATCTATAGGCAGACCTCAGCTGCTTCTTGAATCTTATATGCAATCGCAGTGCCTTGTGAATGTGTGATCCCCGTGCCATTGCTTGGGTAAAGCCATAAAGCCTGTCCTAAAAAGGTATTTTACCAGAGATCATATCTTCCAGTCAGAGTGCATTTGTACTAGGCCGTCTTATTTCAGATAACATTCTGATAGTCTATGAGATGACACATCATTTGCTAAATAAGAGAAAGGGGGTTCTAGCTACGCGACCACTAAGCTTGATATGAGCAAAGCTTATGATCACGTCGAGTGGAAGTTTCTGGAGGATATGATGATGAAGATGGGGTTTCATAGGAGATGGGTGGAACTGATTATGAATTGTGTTACCACGGTCTCTTATAGAATTAAGGTAAATGGTGCGCTCTCAGAAAATTTCAAACTATAGAGGGGGTTGAGGCAGGGGGATCCCCTCTCCGCGTACTTTTTTTTAGGGGAAATAGCAATTTCCATTACTGGGAAGATGCTGAATCTTCATCAATCAAGGACATTACATGAGCCAGGATGGAAACCAAGTTTGGTTCCTCCTTAGGATCGCTAATACTCCCTAGACTAGCCAACTCGTGATCTACTCTATTACATGATTGAGGGCAAAAGTGAACTGATCAAGAAATAAAATTTTGAACCAAAAGGTTACGAAGCTCCGTTATCAGATGTGTGGCCGCGCTGAAGTTGTGTGAACTTGAATAGACTGCCTGCACCACCGCAGCAGCATCCGTCTCAATGCTCAAATGACCAAGGTAATAAATAGCGGTGGTAGCGGCCGCAATTGCACCTGCAATAGCGATAGCGGTCCATTGCCGCTACCGCTATGAGGTAGCACTCTGAACTTTGCATCATGGAACTTTGCGGCCGCAATTCTGAATAACGGGTTGATATTGCAGCCTCAATTGCACGTGGTAGGCCGCAATAGCATGGAAGCAAATATCCCTAATTAGTCTAGCCCACTATGACTCACACTCCAAATTCAAATACTCACGTATCGGTTGTGGAACTTAAAATTATTCATGATATATGCACTTAAAATTATTCATACTCATTATTCATGATATATGTACTTAAAATTATATGGGACTATCAGGTGCTGCTATTGGAACTTATCGTCCGCAATTTCGCTCGCTATCCGCAATCCGCTACCGACCCGCTATACGCTATTTATTAGCTTGCAAATGACCCACGCCCGCATCAATAGCAGCCTGAACACCTTGAATACAAGCGATCAGCTCTCCATGCGTTGGGTTCATGAGCGTTGGAATTCTCCCTCGGCATGCCTTGATCAGATCACCATCTGAATCCCGGAGGATACACCCCCATCCCCCATTGCCAGTGCCTGGGTCAAAAGCTGCATCACAATTTGCTTTGATATAATCAGTCCCCGGCCTTTGCCATTTCTGAGGTGCTGCAGCCTGCGGCCTTGCTCCCTCTCTTACCTGCTGACTCCATTCAACTATACGAACTAGTATGCTGTGAACTATCCAAGCAGGATCGTGGCCTTGTTCTTCTCTGACCCGATTCCTCTCCGACCAGCAAAGCCAGATGGCGATGCAGGCCTTAAGCTTCGGCTCCTCCTTGAACCCCATCACTGCTTCAATGACCGTTCTGGCAGAGGGCAATGTCAGCAGGCGTTCTCTCCACGACTCAGCCCCAATTGATTCCATACCTTCTCCATCTTATTTTTGATATGTGCTGAAGGATTTTCTGCTCTACTTAATCATGCTGAGGAAGAAGGCTGTAATGAAGGAGTTAAAATCTGCTGGGGGTGCTCCTAGTGTCTCTCACTTACTGTTTGCCGATGATTCCCTAATTCTCATTCGTGCAAAGGAGGACGCTACACACTTACAAGAAATTCTGGATTTATATGAGCATTGTTCCAGACAGGTAGTCAACAAAGGAAAATCGGCTGTGTTGTTCAGTGCAAATACAAGTTCAACAGATAAGGAGGTGAAGCAGAAATTACAGACTGAGAAGGAAACATTGAATGAAAGATAACTTGGCTTACCAGCCCATGTCAGCCGATCCAAGGGAAGCACGTTTTCATATCTCAAGGACCGCGTATGGCAACGTATCCTGAGGTGGAAAGAAAATAAGTTGTCATGGGCAGGAAAGGAAGATCCTTAACAAAGTAGTGGCACAAGCAATACCAACGTATGCAATGGGCTGCTTCGAAATCACCAAACACTACTACAGAAATCCTTTTGGAGGCGGGCGTTTTTGATTTTTAGAGGCGGGCAACCCCAACCGCCTCCATTCATAGGCTTCGGTTAATCCGTGATTTATAGAGGCGGTTGCCCTGCCCGCCTCCAAAAATGGATTAACGGAGGCAGGCATTTTACACATGCCCGTCACGGTTAATGAATTTAAAAAAACAAAAAAAGAAAAAACCCTGGACAGGCCCGCCGAGCCCATCCACAGGCCCGCCGAGCCCATCTAGGGCTGCAGCGCCGCCGCCGCCGGATCCGGTCGATCCACCGCCGGACGGACCCCGCGCGCCACCAGAGGACCGGATCGAGGGCACCGCGCAGCCGGAGGGCTGGATCGAGGGCACCGCGCCGCTAGAGGAGGTGGCGCCCCATGCCACTGGCCCGCCCGCTCCTGAGCTCACTGGCAGCTGCTGCTGCTCGGCCCGCCTGCTGCTATGGCAGTGGCTCTTGCGCTGGTCTCGTTGTGAGGAGGAGGAACGCACACCGGATCCGCGCCTTGGGAGGAAGAGGGTGCCCGCCACCGTGGTGGAGAGGAGGAGGAGCTCGCGCCGGATCCAGCTTCCCTGGCCGCGCCACCGAAGGGAGAGGGGGTGGCAGATCCACGCTGCCAGCCCGCCCGCCCACCGTTGCTACTTCTCCTACGCTCACCGGCAGCTACTACTGCTCCCTATGCCACCGAAAGGGAGGGGGAAGCTGTGACCCACCGGATCTGGGAGGGAGGGAGAGCTGCCCCTGCACCACCGTCGATGGGGAGGAAGGGAGCCACTCCTCTTGAGCGGCCGCCAGAGGGAGGGGGAAGCCCGCCACCTGCCAGATCTAGGAGGGAGGGAGGGAGGAGGCCGGAGAGTGCCTCCTGCGGAGGGAGGAGAAGGTGGAAGGGAGAGGCGCCTGTGGAGGGAGGAGAAGGAGGAGCCGCCTCTGTGCTAGGAGAAGAGGGCGGCTTGGCTGAGGAGGCAAAGGGAGAGGTGGAGGAAGAAACCCTAACTTACCGCTATTTATATGGAGACGGCTATCGGGCCTCGCTTGGGCCTATCAGGCCTTGGCCTTTTTTGTAGGTGGGCCTTATAGTGCGCCCGCCTCCGAAAATCGATTTATGGAGGCAGGCACCTTAAGATGACCGCCTCCAAAAATAGGCTGTTTTTGGAGGCGGTTGTCTTAAGGCGCCCGCCTCCGTTAATTCTTTAATGGAGGCAGGCACCTTACAGCAACCGCCTCCGTTAATATGAATTAATGGAGGCGGGCATTTTACGTCGCCCGCCTCCATTAATATTTAACCGAGGCAGGTGGGGGCCGGCAATAATGGGCCTCCAATCAAAAAAAGCCTAACGCCACCTAAAAGAAATCCTGCACTAGTGAAAGCCCTATGTGATCAGATTAGTAGTTTGATATGCATTGGTGGAACCAGCAAGAAGGCAAACACAAAATCCACTAGCTTAGATGGGAAAAGATAATCAAGCTGAAGAGCGAAGGGGGGCTCGGGTTCAGATATATATCCTCAGCGGATGCATTCAAATTTCTTTAAAAAGAATTGGGTAATTGTAGAAAGGACCCTCCAGCTCTTTATGCTAAGCTGCAAGAGGCTTGGGGGCTACACTGAGTGCCCTTTGCTAGAAAGCGCACGCCACTCGAAGACTTCAAAGAGCACTTTGTGGCTTCTCTCAGAAGGTACTCGGATGCTACTTGATTCTACTTGGCCAAGTCTAGGAGATTCAAGACGACTTCCAAGATCAACCATGAAGAGCTCAGGGGCTTGATGGACCAGGATCTTAGGGGTTCACCATGGGGCCAACTACACGCCATGGGCCTAGGTTGGCCTACGGTCTGCTTGAGGACACAAGACAAGGTAGTGTGTACTCCAAGATATCAAGGACCAACCTAGTCGGACTCTAGGAAAGTTAGTTTCTATAATAGAACTAGAACTCTTCTGTCATAGCTGACTAGGATTCATGCTTATGCACCTGCCCTCTGGACTATATAAAGAGAGGCAGGAGCAGCCCCCCTGGAACATAACATACATAGCAATCCAACGCAAGGCAACATGCCTAACTCAACATGGGATATTACGCTATTCTAGCGGTCAGAACCAGTATAAATCGTTATCTTTGTGTTTACCATTGAGTGCGGCTTACATTGGAGCCCACCAATCATCGTTCCGGGTAACCACGTAACGTGTTGCCAGTCATCAGACACCGACAGGCAAATGGTCGCAAAAATTTGGAGAAGCACATACAACTTATTGTGTTCTCACGAGATGATTTCTGTCTTGGAGTTATTCAACGATTGTGCCATTGGTTCGAGTACATCTAGGAATCAGACTCTATACCATCGCCAGATGTAAGCAATTCTAACTTATATCAGCAAGTGATACATGAGGGCACTGACACTGTGGCAAGTAAAGAAGATATGGTTAGTAAAATCTCTTATCTTTTCAATATTAGGTTGACTAAAAGTATGCAAGGAATGCATGAGTGTCCAAACAAACCACAGACTAATTGTATAGTCTAGTCATTTTTATCTTACTAAAATATCTTTGGACGGAGACTAAAGTTTTACGAAAGAAGAAATAATTAGGGAGAAGAGACTAATTAAGGTTGGTCATTGTTGCAACAGCAGAAATAAATTCTTTCTTAGACTATACATTTGGCTTGTGGTTTGTTTGGTAAATATTGATCATGCCATTAATTATGCGTTGATCGGAGGTGGTTCCAGTTCTATAAATTGTACACTTACGTACATTCGCAACGGTATATCAGTATTTCGCTCTCTCCCCTCTTCAAAAGGGTTGTATAATGTATATACACCCTTTTCCTCATCATGTCAGCTGTCAAGGGCAATGCATGGAGGATCGTGTCCTTGACAGCTGCTGTGTTCTTAGTTCTTGCTACCATGTCCTCAATCATCACGCCCTGCCAAGGTGAGATACATGTGTAATTACATACCTGCTGATGTATGGTGTTTTAATACTATATATAAATAACTACTTATCTAACTGAACTTGTTTCATTTCTGTATTGTCATATATGGCGTTGCAAATGTGTAGGTTCAAGCCGTTCTTGGACAAACGGATAGTATCACCGATACCAGACATATCACCGGTGAAGAGGCCGTTGCCGAATTGCCACATGGACCAACACTGTGTCTTGAATGTGACGTGCGAGGTTTATTGCAGACACCACCATTATGGCATAGGTTCCTACTGCGAGACAAACTACCGTCCGTGGGTATGTTGTTGCCTAGAATAGGCACCGTGTGTAATGCATCCATCTGTTTCTGAGGCAAAACATACTGAATAAATAAACTAGAAAGGCGTGGCCTGTTTATAGCACGATCACCGTGACATCTCGGTCTATTGGCAGACCTCTGCTGCTTCTTGAATCTTATATGCAATTGCAATACCGTGTGATTCCGGTGCCATGGCTTGGGTAAAGCCAGTCCTAACACTAAAAACCAGTTGCTAGTTTCCATAGTTTGGATGCAACCAAGAAACTTCAAATAGAAACTAGAATGCACAATGCAGAAATCACTTGCGTAGGTCAGATTATCTCGTCGTCCAATTCACTCTCTCAGTCTCTCTGCCCATCCTTTTCTCATTTTTCGCTCCTCGGAAAAAAAATTATATGCAGCGGCGCCGCACACATCTTGCTGTAATGCTGTGCCACACTGTCTAAGTGTCTAGACTGCTGGCAGACGGTTCACGTATCTCATGAGGGAACCCACAGAATAAGAGCCGAACCCTTAGGGACATTACTATAATACATTTTTACAACACCTTTGCATCAATGGTTTGAAAAAACTGTGTATGATAAATTTCACGGTTGGTTTGGAACTCGTTTCATGTCCCAAACAAGCTGTCAATATGCTGTTCATATTACAAACCATTGGTGAAAAATATTTGAACTATTATTCACCTCCGTTATTCACGAGAGAGCTCGCATGATAAGAGCCAAACCCTCAAGGACATTACTATAAAATACATTTTTACAACATCATTTTCAACGATGGTTTGATATATAAAAATCATTAGTGCTAATTTTCACAGTCAGTTTAAGACATGATGAATTGGTGGTGAAAATAATATCAACCTAGGTTCATGTCCCAAACTGGTGAACGATTCATATTACAAACCATTTGTGAAAATATTTGCACTACTGCCTAGCTGTGTAAAAGACCCATTCGGCCCATTACCGACCATGTCAGCCCACTAGCAACTCCAATTATATTAGCATAACAGACTTCTAGCGCTCGGACATCCGTCCGGATGCTGCCACAGTGAGGGAGCAAACAAGCATATAGTGCATCGGGCTTGCGAGGGAGCGCAACAGCAGTGGGCCCGTGCCACCCCGGATGTCACTCACGCCGCCACGAACGTCGTCCGCGCTGCCGGCCGCTTCCTCATGCGCATCCCATGTGCAACATCTGATCTATTTTTGAAAAATCCAGATGCAACAGTTGTAACATACAAAAGAAGACAAATGAAACAAACATATGAAACACTTGCGAAAACGCCTAAAAAACATTTGAAAACCATTACAAACATATACAACATCTAAATGAAACACTCGCTAACATACGTATGAAACACCTGGAAACACTTGAAACATATACTTACAATATGCATATATATGCAACATCCTAATAAAACACTTGCAACATTCGTATGGAACAAATGAAATATTTGGCACATACACCTGAAACTTACGTGTATAGCCATTACAACATGTGCAACATCCCGATCTACTTTTGCAACATCGATATATAACCCTTGCAACATACCTCTGAAACACCTGAAACACTTCAAACATACTACTGCAACATGCGCTTTCAGTGTAGCATCTGCTTGGACGAATGGAGGCTCATCGACGTGGACCTCGACACTGGTGCAGAGCTTGTTGCCATGGAGGGGGCCGATGTGGAGCTCGTCGGTGGCACGGACCTCGGTAAGGGTATGCAGGGGCAGACGGATGGAGCGCGGTCGTGATGGGAGGTGCGAGTCCGGGCGGGGGCACGCGGCACAGGTGGGCGGTGGTTGCATGGGGCCGCGTGGCCGAGGGCGAGGTCCGTAGTAGAGCAGAGGCGCACAACGCGCTGAGCGAGTAGGTGACACTGGCGGGGGCGGCGCGGGCGAGGCACAAAGCGGGCGGGTGACTTATACGGGTCCGTCCGGACGGAGGGATCTGCGGAAGAACGCATGCTAAACTTTTTGATTTTTGTTAGTAATAAGTAAATACTTCGTTTGGACATAAGAAACTTGCGATGTCGAGGGGATAAACACCAATTAATGAAGAGACAATCCACAAAGCAATTGATCATGATCAAATTTGTAAGCCCACTTGATATTGAGCATTTAAGCATAAGAATAGGATTCTTTTCAATGAGTAGTTATAGGCGTAACTTTGGAAAAGACACGTGGTTGTATACGGTGCTATCGTCTAGTGATGCCCCCATTGTCTAGTGGTTCAGGACATCTGTCTTTCAAGGAGGCAGTGGGGATTCGACTTCCCTTGGGGGTAGGGAGTATTATAAAAAGGGGTTAACCATAGATTATCAAAAAAATCTAGAATAAATTCTTCCTGGGTCGATGCCCTCCAATTTCTTAAGGGGTTTATCTAAAAGATTCGCAATATAACTAGGAAGACCTTTCAAATACCACACATGAGTCACCGGATATGCTAGTTTGATGTATCCCATTTGATATCTTCATATCCGAGAATCAACAAATTCTACCCCGCATTTTTGGCAGATCTAAGATTGTAATTCTTCCATGTTTCTGCAGTAGCATATTATTCTATGGAGCTAGGGTTCAAAATAGGAATCAACAAGTGTTAGCACGGCTCTACTGCCCGGCCAATCCTATTCCATGACCTATAAACTGCATTACCGTAAACATAAACACGTAATAAGAAAACTTAAACACTAATCTCTTCGCCCAACCTGGCACCTCCCTCCCACTCAAGTAGATCGCTCTACTAGAAAATATATTTTAGAGCATCTCCAAGAGTACCGAAAACACACTCCTAATCTTAGATTTTTAGAAAGATTGGAAAAAAAAACCATGTCCAACGACTCTTAGTCCTACCTTCCAATCTTTTAGCACTTGGAAAAAAACCCTTCTTTGCACGTAAAGCTACACGGAGTCTGGTCATGCGTATCCCCTGCGTTCCGGTATCCCCAACGATCTTCTCCTTCACCATGCTTCTCGGGGCTACTCGCATTGCGGTTCCTAGCTTTGTCGCGTGGCCGCAGCATCCTCTGCTCGTCGCGCCGCTGCGGATCCTACTCGTCGGCGCGCTCGTTGTGGCTCCAAAGCTTGGCTGTGCGGCCCTCTTCTCGCCTGCGCCGGTGTGGCCACCGCCACGCCCGTTGCGGCTCCCACCCCGGCCGCGCGGCCCTCTGCTTGCCCACGCCGGTGCAGCCACCACTGCCGCGCCCCAGTCTCTGCGTCGTGGCTTGCCGCCCTCCTCAAGGGTCTGCACGATCTCATACCTTCCTAGCAGTGGCTCCCGCATCCACTCCGGCCCCGCCCACTTGCCGTTCACCATTCACAAATGCACGCGCGCCGGATTGCCCAAAGAGTTCGTGAATCTCTCTCGCGCACCGGATTGCCCAAAGAGTTCGTGAATCTCTCTCTGTGTTGGCTCTGTGATGGAACCGGCCAGCTGAGGATCGGAAGGACGGGCTGTACGTGCCTGTTCTCATAAACTGAAAGTCTGCAGTGTATTCTTTCATTCAACTTTGCGTCTGAATCTTCTACTTAGACATGTATATAGCTTTGTTGTAAATTACAAATTTCCCAGTTTTCTGTGTCAACTACAAGTCACCAACCATGTCTTACACAGTGACAGAGTTAGAACTGCAAAGTGCTGCATGATGGGACATGATTCAAATCGGTGTTTTTTGTCGAACTGAAACAGGCTTCCAATGCAGAAACCAGATCTGTATATTCCCTGATTTGTGTCCATCAAATCCGCATACTTTCACAGTTTCACTATAGCTTGGTCATGATGTTTCTGGCTGCATGACTGTCCAGCTAAGAGCAAGCGTGCCTGTTACTCAGAAGCCAAAGCATTTACAGAATGTATTTTGTTGTCAATGTTTATGTTGTTTTAAGTCCCATCATGGATATCTCGAAATCTTAAGGTTGCTGTGCTGGCCTGAATCTTGTTTAGTACCAAGTCTGGATACATATGGCCTCTTGTTATTACCATCATAATTTTTTTTGTCCTGCTGTTCTTCTCAAGTTGGAAGTTTTCTGTTTCTTCAGGGAGGTAGGGTACCCAGCTGAATGTACAATGAATCGCCAATACACCCATTGATTGACAGTGATTATATCTTCTTTTGTCCAGTCCCCAATATGAAATTACTGTTTTGTAGTTAACATTGTTATATATATGTTTAATCGAAACTATTCCAGTCATTTTGTAACACTGTTAAACTGATTTTTACTTTGCCCTTTCTGAAGCATTTTAGCTGTCAACATTTGATGGGTCATGCAGCTTGCAAGTGACAAGTTTAAGAACAAGTAATTTCTGTTAGTTCTTGTGTATTTCAACCTGCTTTTGGAACTTCTGTTAAATCACATTTGCAGCACACAAGTCAGATCGACAAGGCCCTGGCCGAGAAGAAGTCCATATAGAGCCGCAAGTTCATCTTCACACTGAGTATGATCTCAGGTCAGATCGCTGCTCCGAGGTATATAACTTTTTTGTCCAGAGCACTACTGAGCTAACCCTGTAAGTGAAGATATGTTACTTACTGAAAGCCCACTACTCTGTTCTTGCTGCCTTAAGTCTCATGTATGGATCTAAATATTAATCTTACCTAGGAGCACTTCTTATGCGGCAGATATTCTGTAAGTGATATAAATACGATCTTAATCCTATGTCCACTGGCCATGTTTCCAAAAAATACAGCAGGAGCACTACTGAGTTAACCCTGATAAAAGCACTATGCCTTATAGACATATATGACCCCTGTTAACTGAACTTGCCCATTACTTATGCCAACTAAACCTTTGATCTTCTGCTCTCTACTTGGCTGATAACATAATTATGTTCTAGTGACAATTGCTTATAATGTTGCTTATTCTATTTTGCAGTAGGCATATTCAGGATCAGGCTATATTTTTAGATTATGCCACAACTATAGTAACGGTAATGTGCACACTGCCTCTATTTTCTTGAAGTTTAGGTTCTGGGATGTACTAGTCCTATTAGCAGTATACTGCATGGACAAGTAATGGCTTTTGGTATTACTATGTCCAGTTAGGTTCATATTAGTGTTCAAGTAATGTTTCCAAATGAGCTGATGGTGCCTTTTCACTTTCTCGTTGTGGCTTTAAATTTCTTTTGGCATCAGCAGTCTTTGTCCAGGACAAGTCCTTGAAATCCTTGTGGCTATCTTTGATTTCTTATTTTCATCACTGGACTCTTCTGCGCGGTTTCGTGCCTCTACCTACCTGACTTGTTCTAGAAACCTTCTGACACTTATGTTATTATTCTGTACTGCTATCTTTTGAGGTGTCAATTATTTCAGCACATGCAGTTTTATGTGTCATTATTATTGATAGTTAAGTCTAGCTACTTGTATCTTACTTTCTGCAGTTTACTGTTTACTGTCAAGTAGTTTTCAGGTTCAGGTTCCTTGGCTTCCAAGCTAGGGATCAAAGCATCTGCTTTACATAGCAGAATATGCTAAGGAGTAGGTAGTAGTAGCTAAAGCCACTTTTGTTCTATAAAAGCAGTGGCACATCTTTCTTGTATTCCAAGACTTGCAATTTTTCCAATTCAATCCAAGCGGCCCATGGCCAAGCTGCCCTCTAGGCTTTCCTACCACATCTGACGTCTGGGCAACAATTGGTATCAAGAGCCTAGGGTTCTAGTGAGTGAGAGCCATGTCCACCGAGAGCTCCAAAGCGCGCGTCGCGGTCACCGCCGCCGGAGGAGGTTTGGTGATCAACCCCGGGACCGGTGCTACTGGTGGCGCAGCAGGGGCTAGAGGAGGCGATCGCACGACACGCCTTGCTACCGCAGAGGCAGCGGCTACGGTGGCAGTAGCTACAGCCTAGCAGGCAGTGGCTGCGGCTCAGGTCGTGGTGGTTGCCGCTGCAGCGCTTCGCATGGAGATGGAGCGGGAGGACGTGGCGTTTCGCACAGCCCGTATCGCCGCATCCAGTCGCTGTCACTAGACAGGCGTCGTGGTCATTGCGGGCACTCGCCGGTGCTGCAGAACGTCTACCGCGACTCCGGGGCGGGAACGCCGTGGCCGATGCTCACCAAGTCAAATTACCACGAGTGGAGCCTGCTGATGAAGGTGAAGCTCCAAGCGCGGCGGCTGTGGCAGGCAGTCTCCATCGGCGGCGTCATCTAGGACGACAATCACAGGGCCTTGGAGCCTCTGTGCACCTCCGTCCCCATTGAGCTCGCCGTCGTCATCGCCAACAAGCCAACGGCGAAGATGGCATGGGACGCAATCGCGGCATAGAGGATTGGCGATGACCGCGTGTGCCAGGCGATGCTGCAACGACTCCGGGGAGAGTGGGAAGCTCTCGCCTTTCAACCCGGCGAGCAAGTCGAGGACTTCATCGTGTGGCTAAACAACCTAATGTAGCAGATGGCGTGCAACAACGACACTGACCTGACGGAGAAGCGCGTCGTGGAGAAGTTTCTCCGGTGTATGCCAAAAAGGTACGCGCAGATCGTGAATTTGATCGAGATGCTCCTTGATTTTGAGTAGCTCACCGTTGAGGACGTCACCGGGTGGCTCAAGGCGGTGCAAGACCGTGAGCAGGCGCGGGATGCCGAGCCCGCCGCCGTCGGAGGCAAGCTACTGTACACTGTCGAGTAGTGGCGCGCCTTCGTGAAGAAGAAGGAAGAGGGCGTTGGTTCGTCCAAAGATCACTGGTGGCGTCCTCATGGCGGCAAGAAGAACATGCCGAAGGGGATCACGATGGCGGCGGTGGCAGAGCATAGGCGGACAAGGTAGGAGGCACCGGCGGGGATCGTAGGGCGAACCGCGACGACACCTGCCTCAACTGCAACCATGCTCGGCCACTGGGCACGTGACTGCCCCCATCCCTGGCGTGATTGTGATCGGGACTACGGCGCAGCAGTGAACATCGCGGAAGCAGAGGTGGACGCTGCTCTGTTTCTCGCGCATGGCTTCCTAGAGTTGGACGTGGAAGGGAGCGGTGGCAAGGTCCAAGCTTCAACCTTCTGCAATTAGTCCGCTGTCGACCTCGACTTCGAGGAGCCGCGGGCCCGTGTCTTCCTCAACTCTGGCGCCGACGGCGATAAGCTTGATGGCTGGTACATGGACAGCGGTGCCACCCATCACATGACCGGCCGTCGCGAGCTCTTCATTGACCTAGACACTTCGCCCAGAGGCACGGTGAGGTTCGGCAATGAGTTGAAGGTGGAGATCCATGGTGTTGGGTCCATCGTCTTTGAGGCCAAGACCGGCGAGCACCGGGTGATTCATGGCGTCTACTACATCCTGGCGCTCCGCAATTCGATCATGAGTCTCGGACAGCTAGATGAGGGAGGGTCAAAGGTGGAAATTGAAGACGACGTCCTGAGGATTTGGGATCGGTGCTACCATCTTCTCGCCAAGGTGCGGCGCGGCGCCAATCGCCTTTACATCCTCCACCTCAACACGGCCAAGCCCCCCTGCCTCATCGTGTGCAAGGATAATGAAGCATGGCGTTGGCATGAGCGCTATGGCCACCTCCACTTCAACGCCCTCCACAAGCTCTCCTAGGATGACATGGTGCGCGGCCTACCGGCAATCAGCCACGTCGGGCAGTTTTGCGACACTTGCGTCATCACCAAGCACCGCTGAGCTCTGTTCCCAGTCGAGGCCTAGTACCACGAGCAGGAGCCTCTCAAGCTCATCCATGGTGATCTCTACGGCCCAGTGACGCCGGCGACTCCTAGCGGCAGGTGCTACTTCTTGCTGTTGGATGATGACGCCACATGGTACATGTGGGTGGCGCTCCTGACGACCAAGAACGTGGTTACGGACGCGATCAAACATCCCCAGGCTGTGGCTGAGAAGGAGAGAGGGCGCAACCTTGGGGTACTCCGCACTAACAACACATGGGAGTTCACCGCCGGAGAGTTTGCGGCCTACTACGCAGATGAAGGCATCCCGCGCTACTACAGTGCCCCCTACTCGCCGCAGCAAAATGGGGTCGTGGAGAGGCGGAATCAGATGATGGTGGCCATGGCTTGGGCGCCGCTGAAGCAGAGGAACCTGCCGGCGTGATTCTAGGGGAGGCTGTGGTGACAGCGGTCCATCCTAAACTGGGCACCCACCAAGAGCTTGCTGGGCAACACTCCCTATGAAGCATGGCATGGCAAGGCGCCCGCGGTGGGTCATCTATGCACGTTCGGCTGCCTCGCCTTCGCCAAGGAGCTCACTCAGCTAAGGAAGCTGGACGATCGTAGCCGCCCGGGTGTATTCATCGTGTACGCCAAAGGCGCCAAGGCACATTGCATCCTGGACTCGGTAACTCAGCGCGTACGTATAGCACGCAACATCGTTTTTGACGAAAGCCGCAGATGGGATTGACTCAAGGAAGAAGGCTCTGCTCCGGTGGGTGAAGAGTTAACCGTCGAGCATCACTAGAGTGGAGGAGCGGGGGGAGTGCAGGGTGCGTCTTCATCGCCTTCCTTTGCTTTGGCCTCTGCTTCGATCCCTGCTTCGCCGCGCTCACCGTCACCAGTTCCGGGGGAGTCCGGGAGCGCGGCCGCAACAACCGCCACACCTCTGCCGGTGTCGTCAGCTGTGCCTTTGGTAGCAGTATCCGTTCCTTCCACTACGACTATGCCACCGCCTGCTGATCAGCCCCACGTCGAGCTCGCCACGCCTCTGGGGGACGATGAGGACCATCTGGACGTGTTCTATGATGATGAGCCTCTTCGGTACTATACGGTGACCAACATCATCGGCGATGAGTCTCCTCCAGGGCTAGCAACATGCTTCTTCGCCTAGCTGCATCGTACACACGCCGGCGAGCCAATCAATTACGCGGAAGCTCAGGGAGATCTAGCGTGGGTGGCTGCCATAAAGCAAGAGCTCCAGGTGGTGGAGAAGAACAAGACCTGGGAGATGACCCTTAAGTGGGTCTTCAAATTGAAGAAAGATGAGAAGGGGGAGGTGACCAAGCACAAGGCATGGCTGGTGGCAAGGGGCTTCGTCCAGTAGGAGGGCATCGACTACGACGATGCGTTCACTCCAGTGGCGCACATGGAGTTGGTCCATGTCTTCCTTGCACTGGCAGCTCAAGAAGGGTGGCGGGTGCACCACATGGATGTGAAGTCCGCATTCCTGAACGGTGACCTCAAGGAGGTGTATGTGCGTCAGCCGCCGGGCTTCGCCATTGCCGGGAAGGAAGACAAGGTCTACCGCCTGTGCAAGACCCCCTATAGCTTGCGGCAGGTGCCGCGCGCCTGGAATGCAAAGCTGGATGCCACGCTCAAAGCGATGGGCTTCCACCAGAGCGCGCATGAGGCGGCTGTGTACCGGTGGGGCAGCGGGCGCAGCATCCTGCTCATTGGCATCTACGTCGATGACCTCATCATCACCGGTGTAGAGGAATAAGAGGTGAAGAAGTTCAAGGCACAGATGAAGGACAAGTTCGACATGAGCGACTTGGGCTCCTCTGTTTCTACCTCGGCTTCGAGGTGCGCCAGGATACTGGCGGCATCACCCTTCGTCAAGCTCACTACTCCAAGCGGATCCTCGAGCTCGGTGAGATGGTCGGCTGTAATCCTGCCCACATGCTAATGGAAGAAAAGCTCCGGCTCAGTGGTGAGAGCAAGGCGGAGGAGGTGGACGGCACGCACTACCGGCGGCTCATCGAAAGCCTCCGGTACCTCATGCATACCCGGCTAGACTTGGTGTTCGCCGTCAGGTACTTGAGCCGCTTCATGGAACGACCCTCGGTGGAGCACCTGTAGGCTACCAAGCGCGTTCTCCACTACGTGGCTAGGACCCTAGACTACGGTTTGCACTACAAGAGGGCACCTGACGCGGCGCGCTTCATCAGCTACTGCGACAATGACCTCGCTGGCGACATTGATACAAGCAGGAGCACAAGTGGAACTATGTTCTTCCTTGGTGACTGCTTGGTCAGCTGGCAGTCAATCAAGCAGAAGGTTGTGGCGTTGTCAAGCTGCGAGACAGAGTACATCACCACCTCCACTGTTGCAACACAGGCGCTATGGCTGTCTAGGCTGCTTGGGGAGCTGCTTGGTAGAAAGGTGGATGTGGTGGAGTTGAAGGTGGACAGCAAGTCTACTTTGGCTCTGGCTAAAAACCCGGTCTTCCATGATAGGAGCAAGCACATTCGGATCAAGTACCATTTCATCAGGGATTGTTTGGAGGATGAGAGCATCAAGGCCAACCACATCGCCACTATTGATCAGCTTGCAGACATACTCACCAAAGTCGCTGGGCAAGGCCAAGTTCCAGGAGACGAGGAGGAGGAATGGTCTGAAGCAGATCATTCAGTACTAGGCTTAGGGGGAGATTGATAGTTAAGCCTAGCTACTTGTATCTTACTTTCTGCACTTTTTTGTTCACTGTCAAGTAGTTTTCAGGTTCAGGTTCCTTGGCTTCCAAGCTGGGGATCAAAGCATCTGCTTTACATAGTAGAATATGCTAAGGAGTAGGTAGTAATAGCTAAAGCCACTTTTGCTCTATAAAAGCAGTGGCACATCTTGTATTCCAAGACTTGCAATTTTTCCAATTCAATCCAAGCGGCCCATGGCCAAGCTGCCCTCTGGGCTTTCCTACCACATCTGAGTTCATGTGTGGGCAACAATTATATGTGTGAGTAGTTGAGTAATAGTCAATTTCTCACTATTTAGAGTTTCTTTTCAGGTTGCAATTTTGGTCACTGACAGCATCTTGTTCAAGTATAGCAATACCGATTTTGAGAAGAAATGATTCAAGGTGCGCCACCCGATGTTCAGTTTCATGATTAGTTTAATGAGTCATGACTCTTGGTCCATAACAAGAAGTGATTCAAGGTGAGCCACGCATGGCATAATAGAACGGATGGTAGCTCCTGTATCATAGTGGAGTTGATTCTTATATGAGTTGATTGTACTGTATGGTGTAGGAAACAAATTATACAATGATGTAATAAATAAACTGTATAACTTGTTAGTGCCTTTCAAGTATTTTAGCCAAGTTCATATCTGATCCTTCATACTGACCCTTCTTGGACTTACCTTCTTTAGCATCACTACTCTGGAAAAGGAATTCGAAACAAGTTTGTATACAATAATATTTCCTCTTATATATCATCCTTCTGCTAAGATTGGAAGCCGCCATTTAGTTCATGTTTAAGTTTTTCCAGAGTAGTGATTGTGAAGAAGGCAAGTCCAATATGGGTCGGTATGAAGGTCCTGATATGGACTTGGTTGAAATAATTGAAAGGGATGTTCTAAATTCTAATCCAGGGGTGGACTAAGATCATATTTCTGGACTTAGCGATGCCAAACGACTCTTCTTTGAAGCAGTTGTGCTTCCAGTCTTATAGACTGGATTTTTTTAGTTAATAATTTATATTATGTTACATGTCCTTTATTATTGGTTCAAACTTGCCACCGTAAAATATCTGAAAGATGTTTATTTATTATTGACACTAACAAGTTTTACAAGCACTTAGCGATGTGAATGATTTGACATTACAAGTATTTTTCTTTTAAATGCTCTAGCATGGAAATTATCTAGTTGTTTGGTCTACAATCATAAGGTCATCTAAAACTCCAGTTTGGCATTCCTCACAGACGCCTCTGCAATGGAACAAAACTGAAAATTAGAACATACCATTCAAGAAAAAAAATATAGTAAAAGAGCATAAAGGCAAAAACTACTACTTAGATCCTTATTTTTTTCTATGTTTTTAATGTATCAATCCTTTGCTCCTAGCTAAATCAAAACAGGTCCTAAGTCCAAAACACGTAGCCCACATGAAACTTGTGGTTATGTTGTCAATGCATACTCAGGTTGTTAATCATTTAAGGTTTTTAAAAAAATTCGACCCTATCAGGATCAGATTTTTTTGGGTACATCTTTTTAACATATGAGCTGCAAATAATTCAACATGCAGTATCCCAATTTTGTTTGGCAGGTGATTAGTTTTGATTTTATTTAACATGGAAGAGTGAAAGTGTAAACTGAAAGTGGTATAATACACCCAACTGCCCACAACCTACATCAATGACTTGTCATCACTGAATTCAGCATTAAACAGCAAGCATGAAATGCCACCAGTCAGGTGGGTCAGTGCAGTGACACAGTTCCTGTACCAAATTACAAAGACAAGTTCACTGTACAGGAACTGCTTTCATCAGTATAAGATGAGATGTGATATCCTCTAGGCTAAGGAAGCATATAGGAAGGAAGTTTTAGTACTCTTTAAAGCACCATTGGGTTTAAGCAGGAAGCAGCTCCGGCTAAGGAAGCATACAGAGTGAAGGCATTTTTTTTTTGTCGAAGCTACCAGCTCAAAAGTAACGGTATTAATAACATGAATATGCATCTCCAATTTCATGAGAGCAAATTTGCATCCTGAATTCAAAATCTATAGGATTACTCAAAAGCTTCAACACGTTTAGGCAGCAAACTTGCACGAGAGGCTGCACATTCCACTAGATCCTAATTAACATATGGCCCAAAGCGATCCAAAATGGTACCAAATTTTTATACTTGGTCTCATATGGCTCAGTTAACCAAATTTGGTGTAGGTAGATGGAAAATTATATTATTTTAAAGGGGTAATTCAACCCCATTTCTCCAGTTTAGCACAAAATAAATGTAATAATGACCAAAACTGATCAGAAGATTTTGTGTGGAGCCATAATTTGGGTCTCCATGCTAGCAAAAAAAAAAATCAACAGACCTGCAATATACATGGTTCACAAAATGGATATGCCATTTTATAGAACCCTGATAAAAACTTCTAAGTTTCCACAGCTCTCATACATTTTGGTGTCGTATGCTTCTTAATTTTCTCATCCTTGTATACACCACAAGTTAAGGAAATACCAAGTTTTAGATTTTTCGGAGATGGTTTGCTTTTTTTATAGTTTAAATGAATTTTTGCGTGATGCAACAAAGTAATTAGAGGTTGAACTGCCCCGAAATGATCCAAAATGGTACCAATTTTTAATACCTGGTCTCATATGGACCAGTGAACCAATTTTGGTGGAGGTAGATGGAAAATTAATTATTTTGAAGGGGTAACTCAACCTCCTTTCTCCTCCGGTTTAGCACAAAAAAATGTAACAATGACCACAATTGATCAGAAAAATCTAGGATTTTGTGTGGGGCCATACTTCGGGTTTGCATGCTTGCATAAACAATTTCAAGCCATTTTGACCAAACCACAATATACATGGTTCACAAAATGGATCTGCCATTTCATAAAACCCTTACTACAATCCCTAAGTTTCCACAGCTCTCATGGATTTCGGTATCAGATGCACCTCAAGGTTTTTCTCAGCCTTGTATGTACCACAAGTTAAGAAAATACTAAGTTTTAGATTTTTTTCTCAGCCTTTTATGTACCACATGTTAAGAAAATACTAAGTTTTAGATTTTTCGGAGACGTATTGCTATTTTCTGGAGTTTAAATGAATTTCTGCATGACAGTACAAAGTAATTAGAGGTTGAACTGAGGCTACCTCGAAATGCTCCAAAATGGTACCAAATTTTTATACTTGGTCTCATATGGCACAACGAACCAATTTTGGTGGAGGTAGATGGAAAATTACATTATTTTGAAGGGTTAATTCAACCTCCATTCTCCAGTTTAGCACAAAATAAATGTAATAATGACCAAAATTGATCAGAAGAATCTAAGATTTTGTGTGGAGCCATACTTTTGGTCTGCATGTTTGGAAAAAAAATTCAAGCTATATTTGACAGACTTGGACTATACATCCTTCACAAATGGAAACATCACTCACTTAGTTATATAACTGTGTGAAATATCCATTATGAAAAATGCTTAGTACTACTTTGTTAAATCATTTGAATTTTTTATGCAATGATTATACAATAAAATCACGTTGTCATGCAAGTTTGTGGATTTTTGTAACCAAGTTTAGATATTATTACATTTGAATTTCAATATATGAGAAATTTAAACATAATTTTAGGATCATAAATTAATTAAAATTAGAAGTCATTGTAACACCCTAAAATTTTGAAAAGAAGAAAAGTAGGAGAAATATGATTTTTTTTGTATATTTTTATGAGCATGCAAATTGAGAATAATAATAATTTTTATAAATTTAAAATCAAATATAAGGGTAGAAATATGATTGAGCATTCATGCTACTGCATTTGAAATTTTGTATTGAGTGGTTTGAATCAAATTCGAAATGGATTTCAAAATCTTTTGGAAAATGGTTTTTAAAAACTGGAAAAAAGAAAAAGAAAAGGGAAATCAGTTTCATTCGGAATCTGGCCCGCTTATTCCGCAGCCCAGCGCACGCGACCCGCCGCTTTTCCCCGCGTCCGCCTCGGCCTGCCCTCCCCGCGCGCGGCCTGCCTTCCCCCGCTCCCCGCTTCACTTCCTGGGCCGAGTCCACGCCACGGCCAGCCGGCCCGTCTTCGCGCGCGCGGCCGCGACCCGCACCCGAGCCACTGACGAGCCGGTCCCACCGGTCAGCGACACATCTCCCCTTTCCATTCTCCTTCCTCCGGTTCCTTCCAACCGCGAGCGCCGCCTTCCTCTCTCCATCGAATATGGGAGATCCGAATCCCCCTCCGTATCCTTCCCTTTCCATTTGTCGTGATGCCTACGGGCTATAAAATGAGACCCCCGCACCTCTCCGCCCTCATCTCGTCTTTTTGTAGCCGCTTTGGTGCTCGGGAGCTAGGTCACCGCGAGCACGAGCTTCACCGTCCGCCATCTCAAGCCGCACGTCTTCCTCGCTTCGTTCTCGGCCTCGATTTGCTCTAGGTAAGGTCACGTTGAAGTTATCTACCTGCCGATACCTTTGCTTTGCGATTTCATGCACCGTAGAGCGAGTTAGGCTACTCCAGCCATGGCGCCGCCGCGGGAGGTCGCCGTCGGGACCAAATCCGGCCGGAGCGCCGCCGGCTCCCTCTCCGATTCCATCCGAGCCGTTCACTTTAGATCCAACGGCTGAGAATAGCCGATACCGGTTCGTTCGTAATTTTGTAAAGGAAACCCTGAGTTTTTAGTATATCAACCCGCAGTCCTAAAACGTAAAGCTCAGAGTACGCTTTGATCGGTTGAAAACATATTTCGTTTCGGTAAATGAAAAATATGTTTTCTGATATTTACAGTTTTGCCATTAATCTTGTTTTAATTGTAGAATCTTCGTTTTAACTCCGATTTGATCCATTCAAATTGCGTTAGATTCATATTTGCAAGCTCTACATGATGATAGAACTGTACAGTAGGTTTGTGACAATTTATTTTCGAGTTTATATTAAAGTAATTATTTATCTATAGGAAATCTTAGAAAATTTATAACTTTCACGTTTTAAATCCAAATTTCGTGATCTTTACGTCTATGTGATCATATTAACATGTAGAAGAGTTTTTTTAAAAAAAATTATACTGTTAGAGCTACTGTTGGTTAGGTTTTCTATCTTTTGATGTTAGATTTAATCTATTATTTTACTAAAGAAAATCTCATTTAATTCATTGTTTTAATTCTGAATTAGTTCGTTCAAATTGCAATGGATTTATAACAACATGAACTACGTACTAGTATTAATGTTTTCTTTATCAAAATCTCTGGAATTTCATAGTTTAGATCTAACTTGATTAATAACTGTGCAACTAGATTTATGAATAAAATATTATTGATTTCTCCTTTAAATGTAATTTAGCTTAAGTCACTTTTGAATGTCTATAAAGAGTATTTTATCTTATATATATGATTTTATATAGTTAAAACAAATGAGACCTATAATTTTTCCGTTATATACAACAAAATCTTTCGGTAGTCGTTTCTTTCACCATAGCTCCAATTAGCGTGTTTTTCGCTCCGGTGTGTTCGTAGCAATGCGTAGAGCATCTTTAAAACCTTTTCACATATTATTTCTTATGTTTGGTGTACTGTTCTAATTATTATTCATTGTTTGTTTCGTGTATGATTGCTCGATGTGTGTGTGGTGATTTATTGATAAAGTCCAGTCGGTGAGATTTACGTGGAGATTCAAGAAGCTATTAATTGAAGATTTGGATCAGAAGAAGGATCTTGATTTAAGGCAAGTATAGCATGAGATTATCCTTGTTGTCCTATTCATATTAAGCAAATAATATCATTATGCATATATTCCTTGATAAGGATTACTTAGTATTGATCTTATTCCTTGATACCTATTATACTGCATGGATTAGTATTGCTAGTGCTCAACATGAACTATGATCATGTAATTTGACTAATGGAATATGCAATAAACATTAAAAGATGATTTTATTACTGTTTAAGGGTACTAGAGCATGGGGTTACTTTGGTGCTCTCGTTACTCTCCATAAGGACTTATCTGTAAGCGAAAATCCGGGATTTACAGTACAACTGTGAGGGCTAAAATGGCTCTGGCTTTAGTCATATAGAAGGACCTTTTCTAGCTTGTTAGAGGTATTCCTTTATGGCGTAAGAATGGCTTGACGAATCGGGTATAGTGCGGCCGCTGTCCTCATGTGTATAGGCTACGTGCTATTGTGCCATCAGGAAGGGGGGCTCTACATCTGTTTGCCGAGTGAAATCTAATGGCCCTAACTTGTTAGACGAACCTTCGAAAGACTTCATAGTGAACCCTGCCGACCTTCCTTGGAAGTGGGTCAAGAGATTAGCTACCTCGGGCGAAAGGGTAAATCACGACTCACAGTGAAAGTGTACAACCTCTGCAGAGTGTAAAACTGTTATAACAGCCGTGCTCACGGTCACGAGTGGCCTTGGACCCTTACAGAATAAATGATGAACGCTGATGATAATGATAACATTGATGATATTGATGTTCACTAATGATTATTGTTTCTTGCTATACATTATTCTCGTTTACATGATCATGAGGTTATTTGGGCTTATGGTAAACTTGTTGCTACTCAATTGCTAAAAGATGACTTAATAAAAGCTATCGCAGTAAACCTGTGTCAAACCTTTTGAGCCTCATGAACCCTATGATATATTTGCTGAGTTCGACATGGACTCACTCTTGCTATTTCCCACATCTCAGGAAGGGTACCAGATTTCTAGATTCTGGAATTTGTTAGGCTTGTGATCAACCAGTCAGTTTGATCCTGGAGTGAGGTCTACACCCGGTGTTCGGAGTTGTCTTTCCGCTGTGTTATTCTCTAAGGTATAATTTATACTATTGAGTTATGTTTATTAAGCATTTGTCTCTTGGTATTACATTTATCTGCGGCTATATGTGGGATTTGACTCTTTTATTTCACATATAGTGTATGTCTGGTTTTGTCCTTAAAACCGGGTATGACAGTCATCAACTACAAAGCTTTAGACCTCATCGAGATCCGCAACTTTAGTTTTAGTCATTCCCCATACGAGTATGTCTGAACATTTCGAAAATTTGAATTTCAAATTATGAGAAATACAAACAAAACTTTGGGATAGTAAATGCTTTCAAATGGAAAAGTTGTCAACTACAAATTTTTAAAACTCATCGAGATCTACAACTTTTTTTTGCCATTTCTTTATTTGAGTTAGTTTGGATAATTCAAATTTTAAATTTCAAATATGACAAGCTCCCGTGTTCCTCACTTCCCTCCTTGTTCCAAGCTTGTAACATGCAAATGAACAAAATAATAGAAAAGAAAATAATCAATTGGTAATGAACAAAACAACAGTTGCAATAATCGTGCCTCCTCCTATGCACAAGGTGGTATATTACCTGCTACATTTTCATATATTGTGTGTTACTTTCCCTTTCAAACTTGCTGATGAACCAATATCCTAAGGGTTTCCCATAGGGTCGACTACCCGACAAGTAGATGGGCCAACCATGGTCTGCTGGGAGGCACAAGACAAGGTGGCGTGCCTCCCAAGACATGAAGGATGGACCAAGTCAGATTATAGGAAAGTCTATCTCTGTAATTAGATTGGAAATCTTCTGTTGTAACCGACTAGGACTAGATTATATTATTGCCCTCTGGACTATATGAGAGTCAGGGACACCCCCTTATACACCCAATCATACAAGCAACATGCCTAATTGACATAGGGTATTACGTTATTCTAACGGCCTAAACTAGTATAAATCGTTGTCTTTGCGTTCACCATCACGTTTTGCTTATGCCACGCCGAAGCCCTCCAATCATCCGACACTGACACTTGCAACAAATGTTACTTTTTCATTAGAAGAGGCCCTTGATGGCCCCACTGGCAGTTAGTGTTAAGGACGACGTCGAGAGTACAGAAGTTTATGTTCTTGATCCTGGTTCGTATAACAAATAAAATAAAACACTACATCTTCCGTGAACATGCAATTGGTTTAGTGGTAATGGAGGTGCTTGTCCTCATCGGGGTTTTAAGGGTGGTGGTTAAAATCTTTGGTCACACTGTTTTTAACTTTTTCATATTTTAAAATAAAAAAAGAGCTTTGAGCATGGCCTGCGCGTCTATCTCTCAATAAAAATTACTTAAAAGAACATATTGTTGCAAATGGATCAACTGGAAGTTGATAACCTTGTTTGATAGGGGGCTTTTGAACCATCAGGTGCCAAGTTCGAACCCTCTTGCCTCCTCTTTTTCATTTTTCTATTTTTTATAAATATAAATAAAAGGATACTGTTTTTTGTCGCAAAGCACACTATATTAATGAAGCATGTGTGTTTTGTAATGTATGACCTTTGTTTTCTATGTGATGGATAATCGCTAAGCCTTGTTAGGATCATAAATGAGTTCAAATGAAAAAGTTGTCAATTATAAATTTTAGACCTCATCAAGATAAACAACTTCGGTTTCAATCATTTCCCCACACGAGTTTGTTTGAACAATTTGGAAATTTGAAATATGAAATTATTAGAACTTCAAACGAAATTTTGGGACAATAAATGATTTCAAAAGAAAAGTCATCAACTACAAAGATGCAGAACTGATTGAGATCTAAAACTATTGTTTGAAAAATTCAAAATTTATTGCATTCACTCAAACTACTTCCTTTTTGCGCAACTGTATACATAATATACTCAGTTTTTTTAATTTGTTTTTCTATTTACTTTATTTTCTTGCTTTTTAAATATATATCAATGTATATCCCTATTAAATTTTATCTCTCTATTTCCCTTGCCTACATATCCTCTTCACATCACAAACCTATTAAATTGAGTTTAGAAACAAACAATTACACAAGATAAACACATTCAATTTTCTTTATTTATTATTTTATTAAACAACCCAATCATACATTTTTTTATTGTGACCTACTGTAAATCTTAAACGACGAATCATCCATGGCTGTTTTGGTATTTTTAGTGACCCCTCCGATACTGATTATGGGATGGGGCATAGTGCACCCTATAGTTCACACCCACGACTGCATGTGTTTTGTTTATTTTTGTTGTTGTAGTGATTAGGTGTATATAAAATAAAGCACCACATTTAACAACGTCAACCATGAAATATATATAACATGGGCTGAAATATGTTGGGAAAACAACAAAAATAAAAAAGTATATGGACCCACCCGACCACGAGGCTGTGGAACGTGCCAACAAGGACAATAATGTTTAAAACATCAATAAATTACTTTCTGATGCACAAACTCTATCATAGATTGATGGCATTTGTAAGTTAGCCTTTGTGACACAAAAATGCTAGTATAACACAACAGATCTTGTTAGTAGAGTGAATTGGACATACATCATGACATCTTTTGTGACATGCATATTTTTTTATCACTAAGTCAAAAATGCCGTAAAATAAATGTGATAGACTCAAAATTTAGTGACATCTAGAACTGTTGTCATGCTAGAAATGTCAAAAGATGACACATCTTTTGTAGTGATATTACCCCGCCAATATATCCGCTGAGCAACTTGAACTTGCGGCTTTCAGATTGGCAGCATACCTAAGATGTAGCACAACGATAAACAAGATTGCAGGAGACCAATACCAGATGCGATCGACCTTTTGTGGCAGATGCAACGGTAATAGGAAACACAACAATGATAGGTTAAAACAAAACATGGATGGGGCATAAAGGTTTGATTGTAAGGTAGAATCGAAATAACCAAAAAGTGTGTTAACGTTTTTATTGGTTACACAGTACAAGGAGGAGCTAGAACACTAGATCTTAATGGATTGGAGGGGGCCAATGGTTAGCTTGCCTAGGTCGGCTGTCACCTAATAACATGTTCACTAATGAACATTTCACTAGGCACCTCCAACGATGAGTGCGATATGCAAGACACATCATCAGAGGAGTCTCATTGGGAGTGCAATACACAAGACACGATAGCTCTTCAAACCCGAATCCTCACATGCCCAAGAGGGACCTTGTTGGGACGTGCGACAACTATGGGCTTCCCTAGCTGCCTTGACGTCTCTAGAGCTTCATCGTTGTTGAACCAATAGCCGTTAGAACAAACAATAATAACAGACTGGGCAAGCAGTGGAGAGGGTAGCTATAGTATATTGGTTTTTTTGTTGATTGGATAGTTGTGTACCTCAATCAATCGTGCCCCTCTACCTACTAATACACCATCATAAACATCTCTAAGTCTACACCATATAATCTCATCCGCTGAGATGACTCCCCTCCACTCACCCCAAAAATGTTCCTAGAAAAACAACACTATAAACCATCCAAATTGCTTCTCAATCTTCTCTCTCCTTACTCACTCAAATCCGGCGGTCAGGGTCACATGTATGGTCCTCCTCAGCCTGTTGCCATCTGCTGCGCCCTCCGCAGGCCCTCCGCGTGGCTAAGGATCGAATCCCACAAAATTTCTCCAGAAAAAAGAAAAATAAGGTCCACAAGCCGTTCCTCTGTGCCGCAAAACCCTAGCCCGCTCCGGGGGCGCATGCCCAAGGCTTCCCTGTCCTCCTCCAACTGTTCCACCTCTTCAGCGGCCTCCCCCTCTCCGGCTGGGTGCCATGGCCGCAAGCCGTGCCGTCATGAGGCCCCCACCGACGTGGACATCACGTGTCCGCCGTCACTACCCCGGGTCCATGGCGGTTTTGGTCAGGGCAATGGTGTAAGGTCCAAATGGCTAGAGGGGGGGTGAATAGCCTATTTAAAAATCTACAAGCTTCACTAATCAACAATGGTTAGTATAAAAGATGACGATGCTAATTCTAGCACTAGCTCAACTATACTAAGCAAGCCACCTATACAATTCTAGTGAACAAGACTATGATCTCTAATTCACACCAACAAAGCTAAGTCACTAAGCTACTTACTCCTATGTGATACAAACTACGCTAAGCACACTAGACAAGATAAAGTGCAAGAATAAAAAAGGGAAGTGAATTGATTCTTTTACCAATGGTGTAGAGATGAGATGTATCCAAAGAATCAATCACACACATTTATAAAGAGAATCCTCAGCAAGAGATGATACAAGATTTTTTATCGAGGTTCACTTGCTTCCCGGCAAGCTACTCCTCGTTGTGGCGATGCACCCACTTGATGGATCACGAGCTAATTGACTATAAAGAGTCAAACCCTCAGCGGGTGCCGCACATCCACTCACAAGATGGGGATCCTCCAAGCCACAAGCTCCTCTAGAGTAGCCAATTTGCGAACTCCCATGGGGAAGGCTCAAGAACCCCTCACAAACACTTGGTGAGGCTCGAAATAATCTCCAAGCATGAGCTCAACACCACCGCTGCTCCAAGCCATCTAGGATGTCAGGAAACACCCAAAAGTAACAAGAAATCCGCAGCCAACTCAAGGAACAAGTGCCACTAGATGCAAATCACTGAGCAATGCACTTGAATCTCACTCAATCTCACTAGAGTATGCAACCAAGTAAGGAGGTGAGTGGAAGGGAAGTTCTCTAGCTCAAAGTATGTCTCATGTGTTCAAAGACTCAAGAGAAAGACCCAAAACCGGCCAAACAAGTATATATAGAGATACCCTTTCGAATAGAGCCGTTGGGCATAAATCAGGGGCACCGGACGCTCCGACGCATAGGCATCGGACGCACTCAGCAGCGTCCGGTGCACCAGATCTCGCCACGTGTCTTGCACGTTCAAAGTTCAACGGTCGTTTCAGCGAACACCGGACGCTCTAGTGCTTTTCATCAGACACACCACACGCGGTGTCCGATGCGGTCCAGTAAGCTCCTCGAGCTCAAAAACGCGCATCGAACGTGTCAGACACAACACCATCATACGCGCCACCGTGCCCTGTGCTCTCCAGCTCTTCTGCCACGCGCCACGTCAGCAGGCACCGGACGCTGAACAGTGTTCAGCCAGCGTCTGATGCAAGACCATTGAACGCGCCAGTGCAGCCATCCAACTGCGCAACACCTAAGGTTAGCCACCGGACGCGTCTAGTGACTCCGCAGCCAGCGTCCGAAACTTTGCCTCCGGCGCAGTGGAAAATAGATGTTTCACTTCCGGGAGAGAGGAACCCAAACCCCTCTCTACCCCTCAAACTCCACCTCCTTCGTAAATATGCTAACACCACCAAGTGTTCACCATCATGTGCAAGTGTGTTAGCATTTTCACAATTATTTTTCAAGGCGTTATGTTAGCCCTCTGCTAGATCCTAATGCATATGCTCAAGATGATGACCTAGTAGCACTTGATTCACGAGCTAACTGTGATTGCCCCTCTTGATAGTCGGCTATCAATCCTAAACCCGGTCAATCACTTCTCTACTCATCTTAGACCGGCAAAAACAAATCCTATGATTATACCTTTGCCTTGATCACTTTGTTCCATGTCCATCTCCTCATGCTTGATCACCATGATCATCATTTCATGTGCATCTCCACCATGATCATCATTTCATGTCCATGCACTATCATGCTCCTTGCTCCTCCATTGCATGTGTTGCTCTGTCTAACTCAATTCACTTGACCCAATGACATTAGCAACTTGGTGTCATTAATTACCAAAACCAAACTTGGGCTTTCAATCTCCCCCTTTTTGGTAATTGATGACAACCACCAGAAGGATATGAAATAAATTCAATTTCAATTTTGGTAGTATTAACTCCCCCTACATATGTGCTTTCATGTGTTTGGTTCAATTCATCACATATGCATAAATAGGAGTTTTAGGAGAGTTATTACTACCAAAATGATGCTAAGGTATATAGAATGGACCTTTGAAGCGTGATACCATTGGAGTTGCAATATATACCATCCTTAGCACCAATATAGCTAGACACCACTTGTAATACATTACTTGCAAAGATCACAAACACTAAAGTACCCCGTGAGATCAACTTTATATGCATAGAGTGTCTAGATACCACTTGTAAAGCTACTCTCAACAATTCATCATTCAATATCTATTTCTAGCATTCACCACACAATCATGAATATGAATTTAAGCTTTGCAATGCAGCAATTCATTATGTTAGTGCACATACAAATGCAACATATGATTCACGAGCTTGCTCCCCCTACTTGTGTGCTCAATTCTAATTGATCCCTTTTCAATGTCATATCTTTGATTTCTCTCCCTCTTTCCTTTCTCTCCTCCTTTGCAACTTAACTTTTTATCTTTGTGACTTTTCTCTCCTCCTTTGTCAACAATCACCAAAAAGGTGCCAATTTTAGTGAGAGTTAAGTCAATCAATATGAGAGAGTCCAAAATATGGTTCAATATAGATCATTTGCCTAGAATATGTAATTCGGTTTGATCCAAGGATAAGCTTCTTCATACCTCATAAAGTATAAGGGTTATCTTGGCCATGTTGAATTACACATCATGAGCTCTTTTCTAGATTCAACACTAGGTTTGCAAACCCATAAACATGTCATATGCTACCACTAGATCAAACAAACATAGAATCAATAGTGGTACCATATATACATCAAAATCATTTGATTTTCATGAATGAGCTTATTTGTCATGCAAATATGTCTATATGTTCTAAACAAGTCCTTAGCAAAGTATGAATGATATGCCAAACAACTTTACCTTGCATTATCGAAGGGAAGGCATGTCATATAACAATGCGGGGGTGCACTCATTTCATGTTGGAGAAGTCAAGTATGTTCAATTCATTCTTCAACTTGTAAAATCTATTCTCATCAAGTGGCTTTGTGAATATGTCGGCTAGTTGATCTTCGGTGCCAATACTCTCAATGCTAATATCACCCTTTTGTTGATGGTCTCTTATGAAGTGATGCCTTATATCAATGTGCTTGGTTCTTGAATGTTGAACCGGATTTTGAGTCATCTTGATTGCACTTTCATTGTCACAAAACAATGGCACATTCTTAAACTTGATTCCAAAATCATTCAAGGTGGCCTTCATCCAAAGTAATTGTGCACAACAACTACCGGCACTAATGTATTCAGCCTCGGCAGTAGATAGTGCAACACTATTTTATTTCTTTGATGACCATAAAACAAGAGACCTTCCTAGTAATTGACAAGTGCCACTTGTGCTCGTTCTATCAATCTTGCAACCACCATAGTCCGAGTTCAAAAATCCAATCAACTCAAAGTTAGATCCCTTTAGAAACCATAATCCAACATCATGAGTGCGCTTAAGATATCTCAATATTCTCTTGGTTGCTTTCAAGTGACTTTCTCTAGGTGAAGCTTGATATCTTGCACACTTGCACACGCTAAACATCACATCCGGCCTAGAAGCGGTGACATAGAGCAAACTTTCAATCATAGACCAGTATAACTTTTGATCTACCATATTTCCACTAGCATCAATACCCAATTGATCATTTGTGCCCATTGGTGTACTCATTAGCTTAGCATCTTGTAATCTAAACTTCTTGATCATGTCCTTGATGTACTTCCCTTGACTTACAAAAGTGTCATTCTTCATTTGCTTGATTTGAAGTCCAAGGAAGTAACTAAGCTCTCTAATCATGGACATCTCAAACTCATTTGCCATCATTTTTCCAAACTCTTCACAAAAATCTTGATTGGTTGATCCAAAAATGATATCCACATAGATTTGCAACACAAATAAGTTAATGCCTATCTTCTTGGTGAAGAGAGTGGTGTCAACCTTTCCCATCTTGAACCCTTTAGAGAGGAGAAAGTCCCTCAACCTCTCATACTATGCTCTAGGTGCTTGCTTCAAACCATACAATGCCTTCTTGAGCTTGTAAACATGGTTGGGCTTCTTGTCATCTTCATAACTGGGAGGTTGCTCAACATAGACCAACTCATTTATGTACCCATTGAGGAATGCACTTTTCACATCCATTTGATATAACTTGATGTTGTGGGCACAAGCATAGGCTAAAAGAATTCTAATTGCTTCCAATCTTGCAACCGGTGCATATGTCTCTCCAAAGTCAAGACCCTTAACTTGAGTTTAACCTTGTGCAACCAATCTTGCCTTGTTCTTCACAACCATGCCATCTTGATCTTGCTTGTTTTTAAAGACCCATTTGGTGCCAATTACATTGTAGTTCTTTGGTCTTTCCACAAGTTCCCAAACTTAATTTCTAGCAAACTTGTTTAGTTATTCATGCATGGCATTTACCCAATCGGAATCTTTCAACGCATCTTCTATTTTCTTAGGTTCTTCAAGAGACACAAATGAGTAGTGCTCACAAAAGGATGCTAATCTTGATCTAGTTTGAACACCACTTTAAATTCCACTAATGATTTGATCCAACGGATGATCTCTTGCAATGTTGGTAGATTAGAGTATTGGGAGTTGATTGCTTCCACTTTCTTGTCCTTGATCTTGAGCTTCATCATGAGTACCACTTGAGCTTGCTTGATTTGTATCAATTTACACATCTTGATTAATCATATGTATGTCACTATCATCATCAACTTGCATCGGCCTTATATCACCAATGCCCATGTTCTTCATTGCATTTGACAATTGATCTCCTCTCACATCATCAAGGTTTTGAACTTCATTTTGAGATCCTTGGGTTTCATCAAACTCAACATCATGAACCTCTTTCAAGGTGCCATTTGTGAGATTCCAAACTCTATATACTTTGCTTGTGGTAGAATAACCAAGTAAGAACCCTTCATCATATTTCTTGTCAAACTTGCTCAATCTAGTGCCTTTCTTGAGAATATAGCATTTGCAACCAAACACTCTAAAGTATGCAATGTTGGGCTTTCTTTCATTTAATAGCTCATATGGTGTCTTCCCAAGCTTTCCATGGCAATAGAGACGGTTGCTACAATAGCATGCCATGTTGATGGCTTCACTCCAAAATGAATGACTAACATTGTATTCACTTAGCATTGATCTAGCCATGTCAATCAAAATTTTATTCTTTCGTTCAACAACACCATTGGATTGAGGTGTGTATGTTGGAGAGAATTGATGTCCAATACCAAGATCATCACACAAATCCTCAATTCTTGTGTTCTTAAACTCACTACCATTGTCACTTCTAATCTTTTTGATAGTGGTTTCAATCTCATTTTGAACCCTCTTGACAAAAGACTTGAATAGATCATAGACATCACTTTTGTCATAGAGAAAGAACACCCAAGTATATCTAGTGTAGTCATCAACAATCACAAAACCATACTTGTTGCCACCAATGCTAGTGTATATTGTTGGCCCAAACAAGTCCATGTGCAATAACTCAAATGCCTTAGAAGTGCTCATTTCACTCTTGCTAGGATGTGCATTTCCAACTTGTTTACCGGCTTGACAAGCACTACAAGGTTTACCTTCTCAAAGGTGACATCATTCAATCCTCTAACTAAGTCATGCCTCAAAAGTTTGTTCAATTGTTTCATTCTAACATGACCAAGCCTTCTATGTCACGACCAACCCATACTAGATTTGCTAAGCAAGCATGATGTCAATTGTGTCTCACTGTCATTAAAGTCAACCAAGTATAAGCTACAATGTCTAAATCCTTTGAATATCAAATTTGATCCATCAACACTAATGACCTCAACATCATCACTACCAAATATGCACTTGAAGCCAAGAACACAAAGTTGTGCCACCGACAAAAGATTCAAATCCAAGCTCTCAACTAGTAATACATTAGGTATGCTCATGTCATTTGAGATAGCAATTTTGCCAAGACCCTTGATCTTGCCTTTCTTGTTGTTGCCGAAAGTGATAGCATCAAAACCACCATTTTTACTTGTATTAATTGATTTGAACATACAAGAGTCCCCGGTCATATGTTGAGTGCACCCACTATCAAGCACCCAATGCCTTCCTTCGGCTTTGTAATTGACCTACAAGACAAGATAAATTCTTTTTAGGTACCCAAACTTGTTTGGGTCCTCCAAGGTTAGTAACCAAGCTCTTTGGTACCCAAATGGCTTTCTTCTTTGAGCCCATCTATGGTGTACCAATGAACTTAGCATGAACACCATTAGTACCCTTGGTAAGCATATAGAAGGAATCAAGCTTAATTAAGGATACTTTAGCATTGGATTTCTTGTTCATGCAATGTTGCTCTATATGACCAACTTGTTTGCAACTTTTGCAATAGCTACCATTGTTCTTCACAAAATGAGTCTTGTGAGGAGCAAAAGCGGCCTTGCCTTTCTTGGGGTTATAGCCCAATTCCTCTTTGTAGAGAGAAGCTCTTTGGCTACCCAAGCACATAAGCAAGTGGTCCTCACCACCATAAGCCTTGGCTAAGGTGTGATTGAGCTCTTTTACCTCCTTCTTGAGATTTTCATTCTCAACTATTAGTGTGGAGTCACAAGTGAAACCATCACTACTAGATGAAGATGATGTAAATGCGCTACATGAAGGGTTAGTGGGAGCAACAATAATAGGCTTATGAAAATATTCATCAATTATGTCATAAGATATGACTATGTTGCAGGTTTTAGCTTTCTCAACATTAGTTGTCATGTTTTCATATTTTTCAACTAGAGAGGAATGAGCTTCTTCAAGCTTAGTGTGAGACTTTTGAAGCTTCTTATGCTCTACCTTTAGACTCTCATAAGATGCCCTAAGCTCATAAAGTTTTTGTATGAGGCTTTTCTTATCCTTAAGCAAGCCCTTGCACTACTTTCTAGATTCTTTAAATTGTTGAGTGCAATCTTCTAGCATAGTGATTAGTTCATCTTTAGTTAGATCATCGTCATCATCACTATCACTATCACTATCACTATCATTATCATCATGATCACTCTCATCATCGGATGATACCTTAGCGGCCTTAGCATGAAGCACGATGGAGTGTCAAATATGGAACTCTTCTCTTGAATAGCAATGCTAGCATGCCCTTTCTTCTTGTAGTCCTCATCATCACTTGAGGAACCATCACTATCCCATATAGCAACATGAGAATCATTCTTCTTCTTGTAAGAGCTCTCCTCCTTTTCTTGCTTCTTCTTTTGCTTCTTCCTCTCCTTCTTGATAGCATCTTCATCATCACTATCATAAGGACACTTGGCGATGAGATGGTCCTTACTATGATATCTAAAGCATCTCATAGTTTGCTCATTCTTCTTGGATGAGTTCTTCCTCCTCCTTGCACGATAACCTTTCTTCTTCATGAATTTACCAAATTGCTTGACAAAGAGAGCCATCTTCTCATCAATGTCATCACTAACACAAGAGCTTGAGTCTTCATCACTTGATGATTCAATTTTGGACTTGCCCTTCGATGTGGTGGCTTTGAATGCCACACTCTTCTTCTCAGCATCCTTCTTCTCACTTTCCTTCTTCTTCTTCTTGACCAACTCCTCTTTCTCATCATCTTCTCAATATGAGTCATCGGTCATCACTTCTTGAAAGACTTGTTAAGGTGTTGAATCTTTCAAGGTTGTTCTCACAAGCACGGTGATCAATGTGTCAAACCTCTTGGGTAAGCTTCTCAAGAACTTCATAGAGAATTGATTGTCCTTCACTTCCTCTCCAAGTGCCTTGAGCTCATTAACAATGACTTGCAACCTATGAAACATCTCTGGCACATTCTCATCTTATTGCATCTTGAAGCTAGAGAACTTTTTTTGGAGAATATAAGCTTTGGCGGTCTTGGTGCCTTCGATGCCTTCAAATATTTCTTCAAGCTTTGCCCAAGCATCATGAGCAACTTCTATGTTCTTCACTTGCTCGAATGTCTTGTCATCTAGTGCCTCATGAAGAGCACTAATGGCAATGTCATTGCATTGTAGCTTCTTTTCTTCAACCGGTGTTTGTGCTTCCGGATTAGCAACGTCAAACTTAGTTTCGGTCACCTTCCACACCTCTCTATTGATTGACTTGAGATGTGCGGTCATCTTGACCTTCCAATAAGCATAATTTGTGCCATCAAAATATGGTGCCTTCTTGGTGTTGTTGATATACAAACTCAATTGAGCCATTTCTTCACCGAAGGTTGTTAAGCCTTAATTAAACGGTGTCTTGGTTCTGATACCACTTGTAAGGTCCAAATGGCTAGAGGGGGGGTGAATAGCCTATTTAAAAATCTACAAGCTTCACTAATCAATAATAGTTAGTATAAAAGATGACGATGCTAAATCTACAAGCTTCACTATTTAAAAATTTATACTATAGGATAGATTAGATATGATGGGTTTCCTATGACAAAAGCCACACCATAAAAAAGATTCCTCATCCTTGCAAAAACTGGAGGAGCAATAACAATCTTTTCGTGTGCATGGCAGTGATCAGGAGCAGTACCAGGCAGATAACGACCACGCACGCGCTTCATAGCAGCTGTACCTATGGTTCTTCTGATCATTTCTGCAGCATCCCCATCATGCAACCAAGCTTGAAACCACAGCAGTTGGGACCGTTAACACCAGATCCACTTATTTACTCAATTAAACTTCATGCATGTTTTTCCTGTCAACGAAGAAATCATGTCTAATTATATTTTACTTGCGTGTACTTGGTTGGTGTGTGAAACACTGAAACAGGCGCCACACAGCTGCACCACTCGTTGCTGGTGGCGGCGGCTGCTCGAGGACTATCGTTGCGAGTGCGACTGCGATGCTACAACCTCGACTCGGAAAGAGTGTTCAACTTGAAATAGGTACTGCCACTCGGTTTGCCTGGTCCGTGATAAAAAGAACTATCGTCAAGGAGCCTACTGCACTGAAACAATATTGATGTGCTGCTGCCCAAATTAAGGCCTTGGATACCTATATATCCACCTTAATCCATATGTGTTGAATTCGTTTGGTGTCGAATTTAAACTAAGTTCCTTGCGAAACCACTTCAATACACATGGATTGAGGTGGATACATAGGTATCAAACAGCTCTTAAAGCAGCGGTAGTGGTGTAATGACTTCATCCACCTTGTTTTGATGCTGGGCTTCAACATATAAAAATCTTTTTCTCTGTTGACCAGTACCTGCAGTGACTACTTCCATTGGAGTCGAAGTTGGGAACTTACTGCTCTGTTCTCCAAATTTTTTAAGGAATATGTCAACAGATTTCTTACCAAATATCTGTCAAAGTTTCAAGCATTAGATACAAAATATAGGGTCTAGATCTCTCCCTCCACTAATCTTATCTTCTTCTTCTTCCTCCTATTGCCTTCTTTGCTCCCTCCACCTCCAACCCTGGTGTCGCACCAATGGCTGCCAACACATTGTCGTCCAGCATTGCCACCTCACCACCCCAACCATTGTGCCTTCTTTGCCTCCTCCACCTCCTGCCCCAGTGACTCCCTGGTGGCTTCCAACTCCTTACCATCTAGCATTGCCGCCTCACCACGCCACATCGCAGTTGCCTACTCGCCATCCTTCCTACCACATCCTCGCTGTCCCCTATGCCTACTGCCTCACCATCCGCCAACTTACCAACCCAGTCACAACGCATATAGCTCCCAACCCAGTCACAAACACATATATTTAATGATGGATTATCACACCCTTTCCTAACCGAAGTCAAATTTGTAAATTTCATTTCATTACTTCTATTGTAAAATGTTCATGATTTTTTATCTCTAATTGATCCCTAGAACTAAAGGAACAAGAAGGTAAAGATGTAAACCAAGAAAAACCTATACTCGTAAGAGACAATGGAAACCAATAAACTTTCATAAAATCCAAGGTACTATCTTCACCCATCTGTGTATGTGACAAACTAATATGTTCCATAGTAGATTTACTATCTTCACCGCTAAATTTATAAATACCTGGTACCATCCAATTATCAGGAGCCCTCATCAAATCAAAATGCAAAGGGTTTGCCTGATGTTATGAATTCCTCTTTGGTTTTAACACCTAAACATGTTTCTCTAGATTTAGCCAATTCCTCTTGAAAACTAATTTAAAGACAAACTAATATTGGTATGAAGGACGTTGGTTGCACCACTAAACATAGGAATTGCATTGGTGGACTTCGACGGGCTAGGTAATTTTGTATTTTATATGCACCACCAAAGGCTGTGGTGTTGCTGGTCCATCATTGGCTCGCGTAGTGTAAGCCGAATTCGATATGTACATTACAAGCAGAAGTGTTTTGCTAACCCCACCCAAAATGTTCCTATCGATTTAAAGTGCCAAAGAGACCAATCTGGCTTGATTACCATATGCATATTAGTTCTAGTTGTTGTACTAGTCAAATGACATCTGTTACTGAGATTGCTTACCAACCGCAGCCAATCCACATTAAAAGCATCAATATCATGGACTTAACTGTAGAAAGAAGGTTGTTGTCGCTTACTTTCTCATGACAATCTAGCATCTTAGCGAAAACAGCATCAGTAGGAGGTGGGTCATCACCCTTTTCATCATTTTTTTTACCAAATGTAGATGTTGAAGGGTCACAATAGATGTGATCTTTGTATTGGGTGGCATAACCACGATCTATTGTGCAGCTCAAGAGAAAAACATGTAGATCAGCAGCTTGCTTGGCTTCCAACAACTTTAGGAGATGATCAATGCAAGAAGGTCAGATGATGTTTGCCATGACACTTTGGATCGGTTGGATCTTGTGATTGTGTACGGACATCTTGATTGTAGATGGGATCTTCTTCATCCCCATCTAAGTCACAAAAAAGTGTGTTGATTTTCACTCAGGTCACACACCAGCAAGAGCTAGTTTTCCCGAGCCCGCAGACAGCCTAGCTATAGTTAAGAGAGGGCAATGCCGCAAGGCCAACTTGCAGGAAGGTCATGTAGATCTGATGCTCATTCTTCATCAGAAAGACCAATAAACATCTCTCACGAAGACCGCCATCATATCAACGTGGAGCACAATGGGGATAGAGTGTAACAAATCTCGTCGAGAGATGTGCTGGATAGTAGGGGGTTGGAAGAGAGCTAAAGCACTGCTACAGATTCAAACATCACTGCCGGCCCATCACTGCCGGATTGTATTGGGCCAGCAGTGATAAATCTTCACTACCGGTTCAAACTCTGATAGACATTCAAATGATTGGGGTAGGGGTCAAACCGGCAGTGAAGCTCATTATCACTGCCGGTTCGTGGCTGGAATCGGCAGTGATAATGAGCTTCACTGCCGGTTCGTGGCTAGAACCGGCAGTGATAATAAGGTTCACTACCGGTTTTTGAACCACCAGTGATTACGAGCTTCACTGCCAGTTCCAACCACGAACCGGCAGTGATAATTAGATTCACTGCCGGTTCATGATTTAAACCGCCTGTGATATGTCCACAGTACATATAGTTCGACCTCCCTCCCTCCTCTGTCCGAACGGAATAGAACACTGCTCGTGAACCCTAACTCCCAGCTCCCCCTCCCTCACGTGATCTCTCATCTCCGCCCCACTGCAGTAGCACTCTCTCTTCCCATCAGCAGCCGCACTCCCTGAGCTCCCTCTCCTCTCCCTCCCTCGACGACCATGGCGGCGGGGTGGCCTCGCACGCGCACCCAGAGGTGGGGGGCCACGCGCCATGGTAGCAAGCGCTGCCCTCCCCGGCGGCGCCGGGGCGGCCTCGCGCGCGCACACAGGAGAAGGGCGGCGGTGCAGCAGCTCCTTTCTATGGCCGTCGCCGAGGCTGAGCAGGGCCCTTAGGCCAAAACCGAGCCCAGCGACGTCTTATGTAAGCAATAAGGGTCTTAGCTGATCTTAAGGGTGGGGATTTGGATTAAAATTTGGGGATTTCTTATGCCAGGGTCAGCGCCACGCCCGGGGCAGATGTCCGAGCTCATCGTTGGGAAGGAGAAGCTCACTCTATTCAACACAGGTAAACACCTGTTCCCCTGGATCCAATTCTCGTGAGTTTTATTTTGTCTCCATTACCATTTGCTTTATGAGCACCAACGGAACTTGCATCAAGTTACTAATTAGTCTGAAAGCAAGAACTTAGCTGACTACTACATACCGTTTCTGCCTCCAAAACAAGCTGAAGTACCATGGTTAGTAGCGGCAAATCCTGTGAACTATTGTCGGCCATGTGAACTATCTTGTGTGGAAGCTTTATCAGCAGCCCTCATAATATGGTAATTTTTTTAAGCCTTGCCTAACAATATTGTTTGGAATATGTAGGTCATATAATCGTGTAGCTTGATTTATAATTAGTTACTGTCAGGCATCAGCTTATGTTATATACATATTTGCAGTGGGGAGGAAGATACAGCACATTTGCTGCTTGGGAAATTCAAGTGGGGTCACACATTCTTGTCTCTAAACAGGTCAGTTCAGTAGAATTTTTTGTGTTTCATACCTATACTGACAAATCTTATTAAGCGATGATACACCAATCAACTAGTTTATTGTGATGAAATTGTTTTTCTAGTTCCAAATGATGAGTGTAAAGTATATGGAGGATCTCAAGACCCTAGATCAACCGATGGGTAACAACGAATGCGGGTTCTATGTGATGTGGGCAATACTAAAATACTTTGGCGCAAAAACAGATAATGGAGATGATATGGTACGTAGGCATCCCATTTCTATTGTTTTGTCTTACGTTTGTGCATCTCAATATCATCTTGCTTCAATTACAGCGCAAAGCGAACAATCACAACCAGTTGCTAGATGTTGAGATGAGAGGAATTCAAGAGGAGATAGCAAGGTTTGTGATGGACGAGATATTGACCAAGAAAGGATCATTCTCCATTGCGAGAACTAAGAAGTACAAGGCCCAGTACGGAAGAGACCACATCGATAGGCTATTGTAATGCGACTCTTAATTCGATACTTAAAGTTTTTTTTGGAACTTTTGTAATATAAATGTTGATGGGTTTGTATTGTCGCTGATCCACAACCACCTCCACATCGATATCAAATTGATCGATAGCAACCACCTCCACCTCCCCGACCTCCCACCCCACCACCTCCCCTCGAAATGAAAATAAAACAATTATTAAAATGAAAATTGTGAAAAGTATATCGCTACCGGTTCAAAGAAAACCGGCAGTGATAATATAATCTACACAACCGGTTGGTTAAAACAAACGGCAGTGATGGCTCAAGTATCACTGCCGGTTTGTAACACGAACCGGCAGTGATACACGAGCTATCACTGCCGGTTTGGCATAACCGGCAGTGATGTGATCAGCTTATCACTACCGAGTTGGTTATGGCGGTTCAAAATCCGCCAGTGAAGGGGGTTTTGAACCGCCAGTGATGTCCTTCTCTGGTGTAGTGAAGGTATTAGATTGATTGTTTGATCAATTTTTTACGGTTAACCTCAATCAGTCGTGATCTTCTGATATCTATAGAGGAGGTGATCATATCCCCGTAGGAAATCTTATGTTCCCATAAGATCAAAGGAGTTTACATCAAATTAAAGTTGATTGGGACATGGGCACAAAAATTTGGGCTAGGCCGCTTTGTATAGAGCTTTTTCCAACTACTAGGAAAAAGCACCCTAGGCCGGCTTCTTTAGCATGTGCACAAGGGCAACCCAAATCGACCTGCCTGTTTTTCAAATGGGCCTAGTCAGTTTTTTTATTTTCACTCAGTCTAGCTCAAATTGTGTGAACTGATCATAGATCAGCTGGTTAGGTTCCTTGTGGTGCAACTTGCCCATCCGGGTTCAAGTCCTCGACTTGGTATAGGTGCTCGCATTTTCTTGGATTTACTCTAAGATTTAACGGCGCTACACTTTCCGTGGCAGGCAACGTCCCCATCGACAGCCAGGTGCCTGTCATTGGCGGATTCATGGGGGGGGGGGGCTGCAGCACCCCCCCACCCGTGGGCCAAATTCCCAGGGGAGCACCTATTCAAGCCCAGCCCAGAAATCAGACTCAACCCTAGCGCTAGCCCCACCCTGTCGTAGCGCTGAGCGGACGCACCCCGCACTCCGCGTCTCCGCGAGTAGATCCGTGACCCTGTCCCCGACCCCCGTTCTCACCGGCAGCGGAGCCGGTTCGTAAACGCCCTTTCCCAAGAGCGCGAAGCGACTACACTAGCGCGCTCCGTCCTCCGTGGCTCTGCCCTCCGCCGGCGGTCGGCGGCCAGCCGGCCACAGCCAGGGCCAAGTCGGAGGCTGCGCCCACGCCTCGGCCCTCCAGCCTCCGCGGCTCCGCCCTTGGCCGGCGCCCGGTGGCCACAGCCCACGCCCAGCTCACCCCGTCTCCGTGGTTGTCGCTGGTAAGATTTCTAGCCTTTAGTTATTTAGCCCCCCCCCTTGGTTGATTTCTGGATCCGCCACTTGTGTCTGTGGTGGCTACGTGAATCTTAAGATCTGTCGGCTCAATTCTTCGGAGGTGCTCATAGGGTAGGATTTGCATACGTGTGTTCATAGGGGTAAGGTGCATGTTGTTATGGGCGTCTATGTTGTACTATGTAATTCTCGCAAAAAAAAAGCTCAAATTGTCCCAAATATATTATGTTTTTGTTCGTAGTTAATCAATACCGCAATTCAAGTGCACCTTTTGTACCGTCAACATTTAGCAAATCTCTTTTGTTTCTTTCGACATATGCATGTCACCAAAGATAATAACGAGTGCCCTCACTGGGTTTACGTTAACTGCACGAAAAGAATCACGTTGCTCCGGCGCCATCATGCTTTTCGTTCAACAGCTAGCTGCGATCGTTACTTTTCGTACTACACTCTCTCGAAACCTCCACCATCTGGTTTACTCTTTTCATATCCCACGGTGCTAATCTCACCAATGATTGACTGTACCAAAGGCTTCACCAGAAGTCCAGAACTAGCTAGCAACGTTAATTGCAAAGAAAAACCACATTTAATCAACCCGGCCGCCGCGCACGCACATCATCCTCCGTACGTGGATGGGTTGCTCGCGCACCAACCGTGGTTCAATGCCGCGAGCAGTACGCAGCGACCATGCCTCTCACCAGCCATCCCATTCCGATCGATCCCATCACGCACAGAGACCATGCAATGCTAGTGACTGAGCTTTTATGACGATATATGCACCATCGGCAATTGTAAATCCTTTTATTTCTACCATACTAGGTACATCGTTTTTCTATCCTACACATGAAGATATATATTGTGTCCACAATAGTTGTCTAAGAAAAGGCAAGGTATCTAGAAAGCCGGAACCACTTACAATTTTAGATTGGGGGCATACACTGTGGTCAAGATTGTTAGAGCGTCTACGAGAGTCTTTCCAAAACTCACTATCTAAATCATCATTTGGAGAGTCATTAGTAGAAAATCCGCTCTATTTCTATATATATATATATATATATCTTTCTATTCTCCAACTGTTTTTCTATATCTTTCTTGCAATCTAGAGTGTCATTCTCGTTTTTCTATTTTTGAGAAAACTAGCGAGAAATCCGAAATAGAAAATGTCCATATTTGGATAATCAAATATGGACACTACTACAACACAGGATATAGTAACACCAACTTGTGTTACTATATGTTGGAAAAAGTGTTACTAGCTCTCTTAGTAACATTTTTTTTGTGTTCCAATTGGCCATGTTACTATAGACTAGTTTATTGTAACACATTTACTTGTCTATATGAACATTTGTCTAGTGTTACAATGATTTTTGCTGTAATACTTTTTTTTTTCTCTAGTAACACTGGTAGAATGCATAGTTTGCAACACATTTATTTATCTATCGGAACATTTAAATAGTGTTATAGGGAACGTCTGCTTTAACACTTTTTTAGTTCTAGTAACACTTCTACATTATGGTAAAGCATAGTATGGAAACATAGTATGGAACAAAGGAACACATGGTTTGTAACACTTTTTTTTATATCTATTGTAATCTATTCAGATTATGAAACAAATATTTATTTTGCCTCTACATGTGGCACACATATTATTATATAATCACACAAATATGACACATTGCAAAATCATATAAACCACAAATTTTCATAATCATAGCAAGATCCACATATTGTAGGATAATTTCACATAGCTCTTGTTCAGATCAAATCATAGTATATGCACATAACGATATGGCACTGGAGAGCGAACACACATAGTCCATACAGAAAAGTTTAAGAACTAGCTAGGATTGATAAAGTTCATTGCTTCTTCTTGTACACATTGATGTAGGAATTCAACCATTAATCATTTCAACCTGCAAAGAAAATGTAAGTTATAACGTTACAAATTAGTGCACATATGTAAACTGATGTGAAGTTAAGAAATTAAGTTAGTTTGAACATACAAACATCAAAGGCCAAGCAATTGGAACTCCTTTGGCTTGAGCATCACCAATATTATTGCACCTAGGCATGAGCCTCACTAACAGCTCATCTTTCGCTATAGGATGATTGATACGCACTTTGTAGAATTGACTTATTGTCTTAACTCCACCAAAAATGGCTTCTGAATCGGTGCTCAAGGGAGTTGCATAGATCACATTAGTTTTTAGGATATTTTGAAGTCATTAGTAGCACCATGGACCCAACCTACATTAATTTGACATAATCTCTTAATGACCAACAACCCTTAGTTGTACATCATGATCATGCAATTAGAACAAGTGATATTATGTTCATCTACCTTCATTAGAGGAAGTTGTTTAGGTGTTTGATGCTTGTAGCATGTAGCCTTGTCATGAGCCACCTCCTAGTGTGCAATGGTTGTAGTCGCTCGAGGCCCATCGTGACGACCCTTACACATAAAATGATGTATGAAATAATAAGACAAAAATTGTACTATAATTATAGCAAACTGTGGTTCATAGATACCTTTTGTTTCTTTGTTATTCTACTTGTGGTGGATATAAGTAGACTGTCGTCATCACTAAATTCAGACACACATGTTTCTTTATTATAGTAAAAAGAAAAAAGACAGTAACATGAGTTAATATAAAAAAAATCCTTTGTGGATAAAATAAGTATTAAATTCACAAGAAAGTGACTTTATCACTTCGTTCCTATGCTTAGGGAATCCATCATTTTGGTTGGATGCAACACATTGAACTCTCTAAAAATTTTAAACAATATTAAAGCCAAAAGACTAGATTAGGTGAAAACATGAAAAATTATGTAAATACCTTTCTTTTAGAATGCACCGCTTGATTCTGAGAATTATGATGATCACTCCTAGCATAATTTCCCTAGAAAACATATAAAGTTTGAGTAACACATTTCAATATGGAGTTACAAATTAAAACATACATTGTTACCATTGTTGCTTCTTGGTTCTTATGGTGTCTTTGATTGTTTTTTAGTTCTTCAATAACTTTGTCTTGCATTCTAGAATGCTCTTTGAGTTACCCATGTGAGTCTCTACATCAGATGATGAGCCAGCTAGTGAAACTATATTAATGTACTTAAAATGGTGTGTTCTTGAACCATAAACTTGTGTAGGAACTGGAAGCAATTCCATGCCATGCACTTGTTCAGCTTTCTCTTCTCTCAACATTTGATGTAATGCATCACCTTCCCATACAACTCCTCCCTCACTATTTTGTGCTAACTCTAGTTGTGTGTATAGGAGATTTTCCAGTTGAACCTATAAGCAAGAAATCTGCACATTTGAAAAAGAAATAATTTTATATGTGCAAAAATTCCCATGTGCATGTAGCATACCACTGGTTCTTTTACCCCTTTTCCTTTTTTCCTTTGAGTAGAGAGATAAACCTTTGCTCTATGTGGTTGTTTTCTTCAGGATCAACTTTTCTCTGAAAAAATAACTGTAAAGGAAAAGTAAGAAAAATCATATATAAATTTTTTAAATAGAAGATGACTCACCGTGTCCTCAGGCCAACGAGCATATATAACTCTTTGTACCCGTTGTATGTGTTGTCTTCTTCATTTCATGACTTATTTTGTTCTTTTCACTAAGGGTCTAGAAGAATTAATAAATTGAACCATTATACATATTGTATCAACAATAGTATAGATAATGATAGTAAAAAATGCCAAATAGCATAAATAATGGTGCCTTACTTCTCCTTCTTTGGACTTCCAATATTTTACTAGGGTCTTCCATTCACCTTCATAAATTTCATTTGGACAACACCTGTTCAAAACCGACCTTTTCTTTTTGGGAATTAATGTTGCCTTGTATTTTGTTCAATCCCTTCCAATTGATTTCGATATCCATTTCTCACATGAGAGAGGATACAAGAACTTTGTCTAAAATAAAGTCTCTGGTAAATGAATTTGACTTCATTTCTTGACAACAAGCATATATATACTTAAATTGACAACATCATGTCTTGTAAAATTTAGTTAACTTGTACGAATTGAATTATGGTTTCTGCATTGTTTTTCTTAACTTCTCTCCAATCTTTGGCACCAACAGGATAGTAACCAACATTTCTTGCTATGGTGTCCAAAAATTGCCCAAAAAGACCACCTTCTTTTCCAATGGGTTGTCCAACATATTACATCTTACTACTATCCGATCTCCTTCAAGTAGATCCCAAACAAGTGTTAAAACGGTCCCCTTTCGCTTATTAGGTACTTCATCGCCATCACCTATTTAGAACAGAGTGATAGTGGTACTCACTAGTTAAGATGTAGTCCATATGAATGAGATTGATCTAACAACATTTGTACATGATGTGTTCTGGTTCTCATCATTGTGCTGCTTAACCTCATTAGCGTATAGTGCTTCAGTATGCGTTACATTTAATCCCTTCTTTTTCTTTGTACCTTGTCTTCCTGCTAAACAAATGTTGAGGACATGAGCATGTGTTTATAGTAAGTATAATAAATAATATGTAATCCATTTATGAAACAACATATTTGTGTTAGACTATCAAGTTTGTATTTATTAAGTCACATACCATGGTGGGGTCGAATAGGCTAATCTTGGATCAAAATAAATCATTGATGACTAACATGACTTGGAATAGCTGTACTTGAATAATCAAATATACATAGAAGAGCAAACTATATGTTCATTCTAATACCTTTATTTTTATTTGGTTTAGATTTGGATGGTTCTTTAATTTGTTCGACTTGGTAGGCGCTAAAGTGGCCAGTCTCTGCTTCATCACAAACAAGCTAACCATCTTTTTCTTCTCACACTCGTTAAGCATTTCCATCACTTTAGGATCTTGTTGTAATACAACCAAGCTATCTTTTCTCCTATAGTATAGATAGTCGACTGATGTGTAGCCATAATGCTTGATCAACTCAATCAAGTTGAAGAAGCATATCTCATGTCTATCCATTTCACTTGCCCATCGCATTCAAGATTTAAAGTCCAAATATCCATAGCCATGGTAGCACAATCTAACTAAATTTAGCGCCAATAGAAAAATAAGAATAAAGCATAGCATAATTCACAAATAAGAATCAAGTATAATAGAATAATATTAATTAGACTAAAGTATATATTTGTAATGTTATTTGAACTTGGAGCTTGAGAACAAGTAAAGTGCAATGGTTCAGATAGGATCATCTGAAGCATGACACATTTATACGAACAAAAATAGTCCAAAAGGTTCTTTACATTAAATAAGATATAAAATTAGCATGTATGATAATTTATTTTCCGAGAGGCAATGGAGAAAGAGTGCCTGTTAGTTGCCAAGACTGCCTTGCCATACAAGATCTTCAAAGGAGCTGAGCTCTGTATGAAAATATATTTGGGACACATTTAGAACTACTAAGTGAGTAGCTGCTGTATTTTCTATTGCTATGGCACTCATTCCTTGCTTTGTTAGTTCATTAATGGCTGACTTGTTGTAACACCCAAATTTTAGGAGTAATAAATTTTAAATAATCTAGAGAAAGGGAATTAAAATTTTAAAATTATTTGGTGTTGCATTCATGCTGTTGCATTTATTTTATTTTGTGGTGTGGATATATTTGTTTTATTTTGAATTGGTTTGAAGAATTTTATTTGGAATAGTTTGAAAACAAGTAAATAAAGAAAAGAAAGAAAAAAAAAACAGTTTACCTTTTTCCCTGGCAGCCCGATGGCCCGACGGCCTGCTCTCCCGCGCTGGCGCCTGGGCCGCTCCGCGTGGGCCGATCAGCTGACGAGCAGCCCAGTCCGGCCCAGAGCCGCGGCAGCCGCGCCTCTCCCTCCTTTCTTCCGCTGACAACTGGGTCCAGCAGCCGAGCCAGCAGCCGAGCCAGCGGCAGCGCCTTCCCTCTCTTCTCGGTCGCTGACTGGTGGGGTCGGCTTGTCAGCGCCCTCTTCTTCCTCCGATCGTAACCGAGACGAACACCGGTTCCAACCGAATCAAATCATCTAGTTTGGATTTCCTAACCGAAATCGATGAAGTGAACCTATAAAGGGGTAGCCGGGGTTCTCCTCTTTCCGTTTTTCATCTAAACCGCGAGTTCCACCACGTGAAATTGAGTTCTAGGGCTTCAAGTTGGTAGAGGCGGGCGGACGGTCGGCTAGGGGGTTCTAGGGTGGATTCAAGGCCGATTTCTTCGCTTGGGTGAGTTTGTCATCTTCTCCTCTCCCTCCCAATGCTCTTCTTTTGAGTTTTTGTGCTTTAAATCGCGGGTTTGGAGCTCACCGTGGCCAACAATGGCGTCGCCGTCCTAACCGAGCCGCGTTTCATCCTCGGTTCATCATAGCTCTTCTAAACCGCGTAGAGGTGTTCGCATTGAGCTCTGCATTTGATTGGTGTCGGTTGCGAGTCATCTGGTGGTCTAAAACGGCGAAGCTGGAGCTTTCCGGCGAGCCATGGACGCCGGCCATGGTGGCCGCCGGCCGGACTTGGAGAAGGGGGGTCGGTTTCTTCACTGTATCGTTGCCGATGAACACGAGCCGTCCGTTCGCTGATCAACGGTTAGGATTAGAAGATACCCCTTCGCGGTGTAGATTTCTTAAAGAGCCCCTGGACTTCTTCATAATAGAACCCGCGGTCCTTAGCGCAATATCCTGAATCCGTTTTCGTGTTTTGAAAGCGTATTTTCTCCCGGATAAGTCAAAAATACATTTTCAGGTATTTACAGTTTTGCCACTAGAATTGTTTTGGTCATAAAATCTTCGTTTTAACTCTGAATTGATCCGTTCAAGTTGCGTTAGGTTCGTATTTGTGAGCTCTACATGTTAGTGTAGTTGTACAGTTAGTTTTGATAATTTATTTTTCGAGTTTATAATTAAGTATTTATTTATCTATAGGAAATCTTAGAAAATTCATAACTTTCACGTTTTAACTCCGAATTTGGTGATCTTTGCGTCTGTGTGATCGTAGAAACGTGTAGAAGAGTTTTATAAACTTTTATTACTGTTTTGCTACTGTTGGTGTACTGTTCTAATTGTATCTCTTTGTTTGCTTCGTGTATGTTTGATTGGATGCATGTATGTTGTTGATTGATGATCGAATATAGAAGGTGAGCAGTATCTGGACGATTCGGAGTATTACTTTGAACCAAGTCAGCAGTATCACTTGGAAAGCTTTGATCAAGGCAAGTATAACACAGGACTATCCTTGCTACCTATACATTGAATTGTCATACATATGCATGTGCTTACCTTGACAACCTTAGAGATTATAACTTAGTGATTAATATCTTGATTCCTTGTCAACCTTGGGAACGCATATGGGTAGCTAATGCTAGTGCTTAAACTAAGAACAATGATCTTGTAATTTGATTAATGGATTAAGCAATCAACCTTTAAGATGATTTTATTACTGTTAAAAGGGGGCTAGAGCATGTGTATTATTTTGATGCTCTGGTTTCTCTCCATAAGGACTTATCTGTCCGTGATTATCCGGGATATACAGTACAGCTGTGAGGGCTATATGGCTCTGGCTTTAGTTGTTCAAGAGACCTTTTCTAGCTTGTTAGTGGTTACCTTAAATGGCGTAAGAATGGCTTGCCACTTTGGGTGTAGTGCGAGCCCCTGGCCTAGTGTGTATAGGCTGCGGTTGTTGTGCCACAGGGAAGGGGGGTTCTACATCTGCCTGCCGAGTGAATCTAATGGCCCTAACTTGTTAGACGAACTTTTGAGTGGCTTTATATGGTTCTCGGGTGTTTGGGCTTGATCTCCCCACTCATTTGGAAATCATGACTTACAGTGAAAGTGTACACCTCTGCGCAGAGTTAAAAACTGGTATACTAGCCGTGCTCACGGATACGAGCGGCCTTGGAACATTTACAGATAGATGATCACCATTGCTATATCATGTTTAATTATTGTTGATTATTATTATGCTCATGTTAATGCTATTCGTTATCATTATTACAATTGATCATTGGTTCTTTAATGGGAAGTGGTTTATCTTGATGCTACTCAATTGCTAATATATGATTAAAAGCTAAACGCAGTTAAACAGTGTCTAGCCTTTTTGAGCCTCATGAACCCTATGTTATATTTGTTGAGTTCGACATGGACTCACCCTTGCTATTTCCACCATAACAGATGAAGATATAGAGGAAGATTATCGGAATGAGTACTAGTCTTGGTGTCAACCAGTCAACCGTGTCCCTGTGTGGAGTTTCCGCTGAAGAATTACTATTAGTTATTATTACCTATCGTTCAAGACTATGTCTTAAATATTTATTCGTTATGTAATAAGCACTGTGATGATACTTTGTAATTTGTCAACTTATGTGTGCGACTGTTTCCTGGGGCGCACATGAGTCTTTTATGCATCCTATTTTTGTCCTTAAAAATGGGTGTGACAGATTGGTATCAGAGCCGTGTTGACTGTAGGACGCGAGCCTAGTTAGAATGGTCGTTAATAGCATCCATACTTCACTTAATTCATGCTTCCTCTTTTCACCTTGTTAATTACTAAAGTTTTATGCTTCCTCTACTTTATTCTATTGCGAAAATACATTGATTCTATCTAATCTATGTCTAAATCTTGTAGATGTCTCCTTATCCCCGTCTGTCAGCTGCACAGTACGTTGCCCGTTTCAAACCTCAGGAGTCGTATGAAGATGGTGATCAAGAGCTATCTGATGCTGAATCAAGAGTTGGTGATACACCAATGGAGAATGTAGTTATGGGGTGGACTACGAAGTTTTATATCATGGTTCCTAAAGCTGATGCTTTCTTCCATGACATGTTGACAAGAACTTTGGACAACTACTACTACGACTGGGAAGCTACGTTGGAGTATCGTAGTGCAGAGTATAGTCATCCATGGATGGATTCCTATTGGGAAATGGAGTTATGGGTTAAGAAAAGGGATCCTACCACTAAGGAGTCTAAGGTGGAGTCAAAGTTCATTACCAGAGTGAGCCGAGCAACTGTGGAGATAAGCATGGAGGATGTCGCTTTCAATGCATTTGTTTACTACCATGGTCTACGCTCGGACAAGACGTTAAAGGGTGCACTCCGGCATTTTCCTTGTTTCTTACATGACAAGGGTATTTGGACCGTGCCGCTTGCAGATGATTCCTCCTTGACTTTACAAGCTACGGTGGGATTAGCTCGTGAATTGGCTCTCCATGAGGTGGATTTGAAGGATGAGTTGCTGAAGGAAAAAGAACTTAAGGAGCAAGCTTATAAGGAGATTGACCAATTAAGGGCGGAGTTAGGTCATCCCAAGATTTATGAGAAGCTTAATTAGGAAATAGGAAAAATCCCTATGTAATAGGAACGATGGTAGTTGCGAGTTAATTTTAAGTTTGGATTGTTTTAAGAGTCAGTTTGTGGTGTGAACAATTGTGTGATTGATGGATTGTTATTATGATAATGTGTGATTTGGATCTTTGTAATGTGTGCTGGAGTTTTGTAGACATGCCTACAAGTTCCATGGTTAAAAATATTAAGTTTGATCAAAATATGTTAGTTGAATGTGAGGTTAACTTAGTTCTGTCCTTTGCTGATTTTTGGATCAGTCTGGGATGTTTTAGAAATAACTTAAAATCCGTTCATGAGAAATTTAAGAAATTTTATTGGGAATAATTAGACTTCTATATCTTTCCAACCCCATAAGAATCACTTTAATATCTATTATAAGCTAAGAGATATACCTGTTCCAAGTTGGAGTTACTGCACAGTCTGGAATTCTGAAACAGTTTCGGTTAAGTTCAGTTTTTGGCCAATTTATTGACAGAATCAGAAAAAGTGTTGTGAATAAAAGTTGTAGATAATTTTGTAAGCTTTCCAACCATGTAAAGATCATCTGAATTGGACGTCTGTAGCTCGGGATATGACAGTATTACTGAGTTGCTGAAATTGGAGTTCGCCCAGAAAAATCAGATTTTGCTTATCTATTGAATACATCATCTCGGATCGTACTGAATTTCAATTTCTGTGTTTTTGGAAACAGATGTCAGGCAGAGGTCGTGGCAGAGGTCGTGGAGGTGCTAACTTACCCATTACTATGGAAGAACTCATGCAAACTCAGAACCAGATGATGCAGATGTTTATGCAGCACATGCAGAACAATCCCCCTGCAGGAGGACCACCGCCTGTGCAAGTGAGAGATAAGCGTGGGGAATTTTTGAAGGGACGCCCTCCAGTGTTTTCTCATGCTGCTGATCCTTTAGAGGCAGATGATTGGGTGAGGGCAGTGGAGAAACAGCTGAATATAGCCCAATGCAATAATATGGAGAAGGTGTTATATGCATCTGGTCAGTTACAGGGGACAGCTCAGACTTGGTGGGAGTCGTATCAAGCTGCACGCCCTGACAATGCTCCTCCTATCACTTGGAATGAGTTTGTTAGAGATTTTCGGGCTCGTCATATTCCTGAAGGTATAATTGAGCTGAAGCAGGAAGAATTCAGAAACCTTAGGATGGGATAGATGAGCGTTAGTGAATATCATGATAAATTTACCCAGTTGGCTCGCTATGCTCCTAATGAAGTGAGGGAAGATGCAGACAGACAGCGTCTTTTCTTGAAGGGAATTTATTATGATCTTCGCTTGCAGTTGAAGGGGAACAACTATGCTAGTTTTCAAGAGCTGGTAAATAAAGCTATTGTGCTTGATAATGAGCGCAGAGAGATGGACAGGAAGAGGAAAATGAAGGTACAAGGCTTAGGAAGCAACAACCGTCAGCGCACTAATTCTCAGCATGGTTTTCATCAGAAGTTTTAGGGACCAGTTAGCCAGTGGAATCGTAATCCGAATCAGAGGTGGTCCCAGAATTGGCAAAGTAATCAGTCACAACAGCGTTCATCATATCCACAGCGTCAACAGTATCAGCAGACTGGGCAACAGACTCCTCGCACTGGAAATTCCAATGTTACCCCCATGAAGAATAGTGCTCCCAGCACGCCACTAGATGCTTTATATGTGGTAAAGAGGGGCATATGTCTTATCATTGTCCTGAGAAGCAGAACCAGCAGACTCCTCAGAGCCAGAAGAGCAGCCAGAGGCAATCTGGTACTGGAAGGGTGAATCACGTGTCTTCTGATACAGTTCATGATGCACCAGAAATTATGATTGGTACGTTCAATGTACATTCCATTCCCGCAACTGTTCTTTTTGACTCTGGAGCATCTCATACATTCATATCCAACATTTTTGTTAAAATGCATAGTATATGTCACACCCGGTTTTCCAAAGAACAAAACCAGGCTAATCATATGTGTGCCCAGGAAGTCCACACATATGTCAGAATGAAAAAGTATCAAAACAATGTTTATATAAAGCGGAAAACATACTATATTAACACTTACAACTATCAGAGTGTCGCGGAACGGTCACTAATCTTTTCTTCAGGCTCCAACATCACAGGGACGGCTGACTGGGGGTTCCATATGCCAAGCACTTCTGAAAAGACTTCTGGAAACTCCACTACACTTCATCCTTCTTCTAAGCAACACCTCACTACACACTGGAGTGTAGGGGAAATAGCAAGAGTGAGTCCATGTCGAACTCAACAAATATAACATGGGGTTCATGAGGCTCAAAGGCATAACATAGGTTTATCAGCATGTAGCTTTTAATTAGCATTATTTCAGTATATCAATAATATCAAAGTGTCTCAATGTAACAGTAAACATATGATCCATGTGAAATGATTAACGAATAGCAAAAACATATCCATTATTAATGATCAACTATTCCATAAGGGTCCAAGGCCACTCGTGACCGTGAGCACGGCTGTTATAACAGTTTTACACTCTGCAGAGGTTGTACACTTTCACTGTGAGTCGTGATTTACCCTTTCGCCCGAGGTGATCAGCCTCTTGACCCACTACCAAGGAAGGTCGGCAGGGTTCACTATGAAGTCTTTCAAAGGTTCGTCTAACAAGTTAGGGCCATTAGATTTCACTCGGCAAACAGATGTAGAGCCCCCCTTCCTGATGGCACAATAACACGCAGCCTATACACATGAGGACAGAGGCCGCACTATACCCGATTCATCAAGCCATTCTTACGCCATAAAGGAATACCTCTAACAAGCTAGAAAAGGTCCTTCTATATGACTAAAGCCAGAGCCATTTTAGCCCTCACAGTTGTACTGTAAATCCCGGATGTTCGCTTACAGATGAGTCCTTATGGAGAGTAACAAGAGCACCAAAGTAACCCCATGCTCTAGTACCCTTAAACAGTAATAAAATCATCTTTTAATGTTTATTGCATATTCCATTAGTCAAATTACATGATCATAGTTCATGTTGAGCACTAGCAATACTAATCCATGCAATATAATAGGTATCAAGGAATAAGATCAACACTAAGTCATCCTTAACAAAGGAATATATGCATAATGATATTATTTGCTTATTGTGAATAGGACAACAAGGATAATCCCATGCTATACTTGCCTTAGAACTTGCTTTATACCCAAAACAACTTGCTCTGAAAAACCTCAACATAATCTTTCATTTGCAACTTCTGGCACTCAGCTTCTGGTCTTCATCTTCGGATCTTCGGTGCTCACAGATAGTCTTTCTTCTACTCGTAGCAACCAAGCACAGTAAACAAACAACAAACACAACTAAGAACATGCATCAAACAAAAGAAACGCTTTAAAAGAGAACGCATTAAAGGACATGGTACGTTGCTACAGTCACGAAAACGCAAGAACGACGGATAACGGAGCTACCATTAAAGAGAACACGCGACTATCGAGACGATTACAACATAACGTAGAAGACCGACTATAAACTTAATACATTTTAGTTATTGAAATAAGGTGATAAACATTCTGAAGAAATATTCTAAAATTAGATTAATCAATTAAATTACAAAACTAGGTTTAACCCTGGTCATATTTTATTTATAAGTATTACCGACTTTGCAGAGATAAAAGAACATGTGAGAACAATTATTCCAATTATATGAGATATGTGGTTGGGCTAAGTAAATTATAATTTAAACATATTTTAAGTTGCCATTAGCTAAGTTCATGCTTAGTTACAAAGGACTAACGTGACAAGATTATATATTATTTTTAATTATAAAACTAATAACAAGCATATTAATTAATATAATATTCAGCTATATATGGAAAAGCATATGACATGAAAAACATTAGTGCTACTGCACAGAGAACGTCGATGCGAATCTAACGCAACTTAATTGAAGCAAAACAGATTCCAAACGAATAAATGCTCAAGGATTAAAGCCATATAACTATGAAGAGCAGATACGTACTGTAATGTGAAATTATCTACGCAAGTCTATTATATATGCAACATACTGAGACTAAGCAAATTTTAATTTGAAATATATTATACATTAATCATATTAATCAATTTAATATTGAACTATATATATAGAAAACATGTGGCAACTGAACGAAAGCACTTATGTTTCAAGGTTGAACTAAACATCTTATAATTCAAAAGAAACATTTAGTTTAATATTAATTAGATTAACATTAATTTAGAACAGACTGCCTGTGTTGCGTTTAATTAGAAACTCAATTTGCACAAGCATAAATCAAATTAATATCTAACTTATAAATTTTAAGGATGTAAGACATGTCAAACGTTGTTGCTAAAATATAACCTCGATCGGCACTATTGCAAAACAACAAGAACGGATTTAAACCGGAATTTCTTTTAATTGGAAAGTTATTAAATAAATATATTAATCTAATTACTATTTAAATTAATAAATTCATAATCAAGTGACATGATAAACATCATTACTCATGCGTAGTTTACATCGGCACAATCACGACTCGACACGCACAGCATCGCAACCCTAATTCGTTTTCTAATTAAAAGCTATTAAATTATTAGTAATCATATTAGTATTTCAATCAATAAATTCATAACTATAAGACATGACAAACATTAGCACTACCGTGTAAAGCGCGACGACACGAATCTAACCCAACTTGAACGACTCGAATCGGACGTAAAACATAAATGATATGACCTAAACAAGATTATATGTATATGTATTTCTATTATATTTTGGGATTTATTTTTCTAAAGGAAAAACGGCAATAATGTGTGTGTGACATCATCATGACATCATTGCGATGTCATCAAGCTAGCTAGCAACAGCACGCACGGTGTGAGGTACGTATGTGGATTTCTCATGTATTTCCACAATTGTTTCTATGAAGAAAAACGGCCATAGTGCAAATGTGATGCCATGATGGTGTCAACAAGCTAACAAGAATGCACGGTGCTATTTGCTTGAAGGTTTTTATATGTTAAAGCACGAAGACAAAGCACGGAACGCAAAACAGGCTTGCAAGGCAGCCTGTGAGGTACGCGATTGGAGAGCTGGCTGGTGTTTCAGTCTAACCATAAGATCGGCGCAGTGGTAACATCGAAGTCGAATTAAGAAACAAAATGTGGAAGACGCAGAGTTCCTCACCGATGGTAGAGAAGCGGTGGATCGACGAAGCAGTGGATCATCGGTGACGGCGGGACGGCCCCAGCTTCTTCTCGACTCGGAGCTCGGCAACGGGTTGCGGACGATGATGAAACGGCGGACAACGAGCGCGACCGCGGCGACGGCCAGAGAAAGAGGAGAAAAATATAATTTACTACACGAGAGATTTCCCAAACTAGGGGCTCCTCTACGGTAGTTTTGGTGTGCTTTTACCCAAGGGATAGGTACGTATATATAGGGAGGAAAACTCTCCACCTCCATGTCAACTAGCGATATGGTGCTAATTGACGTTGCACCATCCACCTTTACTAATAGGCCTAATTAATTATTAAAGCCCATTAGTAAATAAAGACATGGGCCTTTGGGCATGAGGAAATCTGAGATATTTTATTATTTTCGGAATTAATTAATTTCATGGATAAAATAATTCTAGAAAAGTCCAGAATTGAATTTTAAGCCACGAAAAATACCTCGAAGGCTCCGAAAATTTAGGGAAAATTCTCAGAGATATTTTAGAATGAGACGAACCCAAATAAAGTATTTGGAGCTCATGAAAAGATTGATGAAGATATCAAGGAAAAAGATTAAGCTCACGAAAATTGAAATTTTAAATCCAGAAAATACCAAAAAGTTTTCCGGTGAGAAGCAAACGTCGTCCTATGGTATTTTGAAAATAATAGCACTCACCAACACCAAAGACAAGCATCACACAAACACCACATTATCAAATTAATATGAGAAAGTTTAAAACCATAATTTTCTATATTTAAATTAGCAGCAACTTAACTTATCTAATAAATTTATTCAGATATTGAAATTATTTATTTTATTTAGTGTTTTCTATGCACAACCCAAAATTAGAAATTTTGGGGTGTGACAATTCTACCCCACTTAACAGGAATCTCGTTCCGAGATTCGGAGAGACTAGGGAGAAAGATTAAGCAGACCAATAAGATTGTTTTGAAACTTTTGACAAGTTCTGATATAAGCGTCAATGATTATCAAAGGTTGACAAGAGAACATTGGATTGATTGTTAAGATTGATTCGAGCTAATGACAGAGGGTCAAAGGATTGAATGTCAACATAGACGAAAAGGAAGATCAAAGGAGATTGAAAAGATAGATCAAGGTTGATCACCGAGTCTTCACTTTTATAAGGTGTAAAAACAAGGGTGGAGATTAGCAAAAGATAAAGATAGATCTTATGGTACTCACAACTCCTCGATTCAAAATTTATGAAACATCATGAAAAAGTGACAGACTAGCATTGGTTGAAGAAAGGTAAAGACTAGTTTTCCATTTCATCATTTGGAAAGACCAGTGGGAAGGATAAATTGATCTTCAAGTCTTTGTAGGTCCTTGAATCAGGATTTATAAGATGTAAGGACAAGGGTCAAAATTTGTCAAATGTTGATAAGAAAAGTAAAGATTGATGGCAAGAAGGTGAGACTAGTTAAGAGGCAAGGACTAATAAAAGATGATATTATGATAGCGATTGGTCTCTGGATCTTCTTGTCTCGTGACTTGAGATTGATGATGGTGGCGGACGCTACCCCACTTAACAAAGATCTTGTTCCACCTGGCGATGTCACTGAAGGCAATACTTTCTTTAAGGCTTACTACTATTGATGAGTCCTTCATGTGTTGATCCTCCATTAAGACGAGATAAAGAAGGCAACATGACAACCAATGGTAGGCAAGGACAATGTTAGAGAAAAATAGCAAGATTTAGGATCGATTGAAAGATAAGTAGGATAGAAGATGACACTACCCCACTTAACATGTATTGAGCTACTCCTCAAGACTTATACCTTCTGAGCCACCTTTGAAACATGAGAACAAGGATAACACACAAGCAACACATCAAGCACAACAAGCACACATCACATCATCAGTACTACATGTGCTTCTTCAACAATGGTGGTCATTCTAATGGCACATTGGAGATGATAAAAGGCCATCAAACTTTTGAATAAGGTAAGATCAGAAACCTTTTGGTAAAAACAACACAAATCAAAAACCAAGAGAGTAAGAAATAATAGCTCAAAGGAAGCTATCAAGGAAGGGATACAACAAAACAAGGAACAGGAAATAGTCAAAATCAATGAGTCAAGGGATGAGAAAATAGTTTTATAGTAAAATAAGTTTTAGAATACGTCCAGTGCTACTTGGCATACGTCCTACAGTCAACACCGCTCTGATACCACTCTGTCACACCCAGTTTTTCAAAGAACAAAACCAGGCTAATCATATGTGTGCCCAGGAAGTCCACACATATGTCAGAATGAAAAAGTATCAAAACAATGTTTATATAAAGCGGAAAACATACTATATTAACACTTACAACTATCAGAGTGTCGCGGAACGGTCACTAATCTTTTCTTCAGGCTCCAACATCACAGGAACGGCTGACTGGGGGTTCCATATGCCAAGCACTTCTGAAAAGACTTCTGGAAACTCCACTACACTTTCATCCTTCTTCTAAGCAACACCTCACTACACACTGGAGTGTAGGGGAAATAGCAAGAGTGAGTCCATGTCGAACTCAACAAATATAACATGGGGTTCATGAGGCTCAAAGGCATAACATAGGTTTATCAGCATGTAGCTTTTAATTAGCATTATTTCAGTATATCAATAATATCAAAGTGTCTCAATGTAACAGTAAACATATGATCCATGTGAAATGATTAACGAATAGCAAAAACATATCCATTATTAATGATCAACTATTCCATAAGGGTCCAAGGCCACTCGTGACCGTGAGCACGGCTGTTATAACAGTTTTACACTATGCAGAGGTTGTACACTTTCACTGTGAGTCGTGATTTACCCTTTCGCCCGAGGTGATCAGCCTCTTGACCCACTACCAAGGAAGGTCGGCAGGGTTCACTATGAAGTCTTTCAAAGGTTCGTCTAACAAGTTAGGGCCATTAGATTTCACTCGACAAACAGATGTAGAGCCCCCCTTCCTGATGGCACAATAACACGCAGCCTATACACATGAGGACAGAGGCCGCACTATACCCGATTCGTCAAGCCATTCTTACGCCATAAAGGAATACCTCTAACAAGCTAGAAAAGGTCCTTCTATATGACTAAAGCCAGAGCTATTTTAGCCCTCACAGTTGTACTGTAAATCCCGGATGTTCGCTTACAGATGAGTCCTTATGGAGAGTAACAAGAGCACCAAAGTAACCCCATGCTCTAGTACCCTTAAACAGTAATAAAATCATCTTTTAATGTTTATTGCATATTCCATTAGTCAAATTACATGATCATAGTTCATGTTGAGCACTAGCAATACTAATCCATGCAATATAATAGGTATCAAGGAATAAGATCAACACTAAGTCATCCTTAACAAAGGAATATATGCATAATGATATTATTTGCTTATTGTGAATAGGACAACAAGGATAATCCCATGCTATACTTGCCTTAGAACTTGCTTTATACCCAAAACAACTTGCTCTAAAAAACCTCAACTTAATCTTTCATTTGCAACTTCTGGCACTCAGCTTCTGGTCTTCATCTTCGGATCTTCGGTGCTCACAGATAGTCTTTCTTCTACTCGTAGCAACCAAGCACAGTAAACAAACAACAAACACAACTAAGAACATGCATCAAACAAAAGAAACGCTTTAAAAGAGAACGCATTAAAGGACACGGTACGTTGCTACAGTCACGAAAACGCAAGAACGACGGATAACGGAGCTACCATTAAAGAGAACACGCGACTATCGAGACGATTACAACATAACGTAGAAGACCGACTATAAACTTAATACATTTTAGTTATTGAAATAAGGTGATAAACATTCTGAAGAAATATTCTAAAATTAGATTAATCAATTGAATTACAAAACTAGGTTTAACCCTGGTCATATTTTATTTATAAGTATTACCGACTTTGCAGAGATAAAAGAACATGTGAGAACAATTATTCCAATTATATGAGATATGTGGTTGGGCTAAGTAAATTATAATTTAAACATATTTTAAGTTGCCATTAGCTAAGTTCATGCTTAGTTACAAAGGACTAACGTGACAAGATTATATATTATTTTTAATTATAAAACTAATAACAAGCATATTAATTAATATAATATTCAGCTATATATGGAAAAGCATATGACATGAAAAACATTAGTGCTACTGCACAGAGAACGTCGATGCGAATCTAACGCAACTTAATTGAAGCAAAACAGATTCCAAACGAATAAATGCTCGAGGATTAAAGCCATATAACTATGAAGAACAGATACGTACTGTAATGTGAAATTATTTACGCAAGTCTATTATATATGCAACATACTGAGACTAAGCAAATTTTAATTTGAAATATATTATACATTAATCATATTAATCAATTTAATATTGAACTATATATATAGAAAACATGTGGCAACTGAACGAAAGCACTTATGTTTCAAGGTTGAACTAAACATCTTATAATTCAAAAGAAACATTTAGTTTAATATTAATTAGATTAACATTAATTTAGAACAGACTGCCTGTGTTGCGTTTAATTAGAAACTCAATTGCACAAGCATAAATCAAATTAATATCTAACTTATAAATTTTAAGGATGTAAGACATGTCAAACGTTGTTGCTAAAACATAACCTCGATCGGCACTATTGCAAAACAACAAGAACGGATTTAAACCGGAATTTCTTTTAATTGGAAAGTTATTAAATAAATATATTAATCTAATTACTATTTAAATTAATAAATTCATAATCAAGTGACATGATAAACATCATTACTCATGCGTAGTTTACATCGGCATAATCACGACTCGACACGCACAGCATCGCAACCCTAATTCGTTTTCTAATTAAAAGCTATTAAATTATTAGTAATCATATTAGTATTTCAATCAATAAATTCATAACTATAAGACATGACAAACATTAGCACTACCGTGTAGAGCGCGACGACACGAATCTAACCCAACTTGAACGACTCGAATCGGACGTAAAACATAAATGATATGACCTAAACAAGATTATATGTATATGTATTTCTATTGTATTTCGGGATTTATTTTTCTAAAGGAAAAACGGCAATAATGTGTGTGTGACATCATCATGACATCATTGCGATGTCATCAAGCTAGCTAGCAACAGCACGCACGGTGTGAGGTACGTATGTGGATTTCTCATGTATTTCCACAATTGTTTCTATGAAGAAAAACGGCCATAGTGCAAATGTGATGCCATGATGGTGTCAACAAGCTAACAAGAATGCACGGTGCTATTTGCTTGAAGGTTTTCATATGTTGCAGCACGAAGACAAAGCACGGAACACAAAAGAGGCTTGCAAGGCAGCCTGTGAGGTACGTGATTGGAGAGCTGGCTGGTGTTTCAGTCTAACCATAAGATCGGCGCAGTGGTAACATCGAAGTCGAATTAAGAAACAAAATATGGAAGACGCAGAGTTCCTCACCGATGGTAGAGAAGCGGTGGATCGACGAAGCAGTGGATCATCGGTGACGGCGGGACGGCCCCAGCTTCTTCTCGACTCGGAGCTCGGCAACGGGTTGCGGACGATGATGAAACGGCGGACAACGAGCGCGACCGCGGCGACGGCCAGAGAAAGAGGAGAAAAATATAATTTACTACACGAGAGATTTCCCAAACTAGGGGCTCCTCTACGGTAGTTTTGGTGTGCTTTTACCCAAGGGATAGGTACGTATATATAGGGAGGAAAACTCTCCACCTCCATGTCAACTAGCGATATGGTGCTAATTGACGTTGCACCATCCACCTTTACTAATAGGCCTAATTAATTATTAAAGCCCATTAGTAAATAAAGACATGGGCCTTTGGGCATGAGGAAATCTGAGATATTTTATTATTTTCGGAATTAATTAATTTCATGGATAAAATAATTCTAGAAAAGTCCAGAATTGAATTTTAAGCCACGAAAAATACCTCGAAGGCTCCGAAAATTTAGAGAAAATTCTCAGAGATATTTTAGAATGAGACGAACCCAAATAAAGTATTTGGAGCTCATGAAAAGATTGATGAAGATATCAAGGAAAAAGATTAAGCTCACGAAAATTGAAATTTTAAATCCAGAAAATACCAAAAAGTTTTCCGGTGAGAAGCAAACGTCGTCCTATGGTATTTTGAAAATAATAGCACTCACCAACACCAAAGACAAGCATCACACAAACACCACATTATCAAATTAATATGAGAAAGTTTAAAACCATAATTTTCTATATTTAAATTAGCAGCAACTTAACTTATCTAATAAATTTATTCAGATATTGAAATTATTTATTTTATTTAGTGTTTTCTATGCACAACCCAAAATTAGAAATTTTGGGGTGTGACAGTATACCCATGCTAGCTATGAAAGAACCTCTCTTAGTAAATTCACCTGGAGGTACCATGCAAACCAGTAATCGTTGTCTTCCAATTAGTATGGTATTAAGGGGGGTAGAGTTTAAGATATCTCCTATAGTGTTGAGGACATCTGGTATTGATGTGATATTGGGTATGGACTGGATGAAGCAAAATCAGGCAGAGATTCAGTGTCAGCAGAAAGTGGTAGTTGTGAATGCATCTAATGGAGATAAAATCAATGTGGATGTAGCAGTGCAGAAGCAACCAACCGCTATGGTGAATCAGCTTGAAGATACTATTAAGGAGAATTCAGTGATGGAGGAATTTTCGGATGTCTTTCCTGATGAATTGCCAGGTATGCCACCTGACAGAGACATTGAATTTCTTATTGAATTACTTCCTGGAACTGCACCTATAGTCAAACGACCATATAGGATGGGAGTAGATGAATTAGAAGAACTTAAGAAACAAATTAAAGAATTACAAGATAAAGGTTTTATTAGACCTAGTTCATCACCTTGGGGAGCACCAGTTATTTTTGTTGATAAGAAAGATGGCGGTCAGAGGATGTGTGTTGATTATCGGTCACTAAATGAGGTAACTATCAAGAATAAGTATCCTTTGCCCAGGATTGATGACTTGTTTGACCAGTTGAGAGGTGCTTGTGTGTTCTCTAAGATTGATTTACGTTCTGGTTATCATCAGTTGAAGATTCGTGTTTCTGATATTCCAAAGACAGCTTTTACTACAAGGTATGGATTGTATGAGTATACTGTTATGTCATTTGGATTAACCAATGCACCTGCATACTTTATGTACATGATGAATAAGGTGTTTATAGAATATTTGGATAAGTTTGTGGTGGTATTTATTGATGATATACTGGTATTTTCCAAGACGGAGGAAGAGCATGCTGAACATTTGAGGTTGGTATTGCAGAAACTTAGAGAGCATAAACTGTATGCGAAGCGAAGTAAATGTGAGTTTTGGTTGAAGGAAGTTTCTTTCCTTGGTCATATTGTTTCTAATGGAGGGATATCAGTGGATCCAGGTAAAGTAAAGGATGTATTAGATTGGAAACCACCTATTGATGTTAGCGAGATTCGTAGTTTCTTGGGATTAGCTGGATATTACAGACCGTTCATTGAAGGGTTTTCTAAACTTGCTAAACCTATGACATCTCTGTTAGAGAAGAATGCCAAGTTTGTGTGGTCAGATAAATGTCAAGCTAGTTTTGAGGAATTGAAGAAGAGGTTGACTACAGCGTCTATTTTGGTTTTGCCAGATTTGAGTAAGAAGTTTTCTATTTATTGTGATGCTTCTCGTCAAGGTTTGGGATGTGTTCTTATGCAAGAAGGCAGAGTTGTGGCTTATGCATCTAGGCAGTTAAGAAAGCATGAGTTGAATTATCCTACACATGATTTGGAGTTAGCAGCTGTAGTTCATGCTTTAAAAATTTGGAGACATTATTTGATTGGACATAAGAGTGATATATACACTGATCATAAGAGTTTGAAGTATATTTTCACTCAGTCAGATCTGAATTTGAGGCAACGTAGATGGTTAGAGTTGATTAAGGATTATGATATTGAGATACACTATCATCCTGGTAAGGCTAATGTAGTAGCTGATGCTCTTAGTAGGAAAAGTTATGTCAATGAGATACAGACATTGACTAGGACTAGTGAGTTATGTGCTGAATTTGAATATTTGAATTTGGGAATTGTTACTAATACAATGGAATTAGTGATAGAGCCTACTTTAGAGCAAGAAATCTACAAGGGTCAGTTGAAGGATGAGAAACTAAAGAAGATAGCGGAAGATATAGTGATTGGTAAGTCACCAGGCTTTCGGATGGATGATAATGGAATTTTGTGGTTTGGAAAGAGGCTGTGTGTACCTGAGGATCAAACTGTTAGACAGGCAATTCTTCGCGAAGCTCATGAGTCAGCTTATTCTATTCATCCTGGTAGTACTAAGATGTATTTGGATCTGAAACAGAAATATTGGTGGGTTGGATTAAAGCGAGATGTGGCTGAGTATGTGACATTGTGTGGTACTTGTCAGAGGGTGAAAGCAGAGCATCAGAGACCTGCTAGATTGTTGCAACCAATGAAGATTCCTGAATGGAAGTGGGAAGAAGTTGGTATGGACTTTATAGTGGGGTTACCGCGTACTCAAAAAGGTTATGATTCTATTTGGGTGATAGTGGATAGATTGACTAAAGTTGCTCATTTTATACCAGTCAAGACTAAATACACGGGAGTACAATTAGCTACCTTGTATATGGAAAGAATAGTCTGTTTGCATGGAGTACCAAAGAAGATTGTGTCTGATCGAGGTTCGCAGTTTACGTCACACTTTTGGAAAGCTGTGCATGAATCATTGGGAACAAAATTGAATTTTAGTACAGCATATCATCCACAGACAGATGGACAGACTGAAAGGACCAACCAGGTATTAGAGGATATGCTGAGAGCTTGTGCATTGCAATATGGAACTAGTTGGGATAAGAGTTTGCCTTATGCAGAATTTTCTTACAATAATAGTTATCAACAGAGTCTTAAGATGTCACCGTTTGAAGCTTTGCATGGACGTAAGTGTAGAACTCCATTGTTTTGGGATCAGACAGGTGAATCTCAAGTGTTTGGTACAGATGTTCTTAGAAACGCAGAAAATCAAGTGCGAGTGATTCGTGAGAATTTGAGAGTAGCACAGTCTCGTCAGAAGAGTTATGCTGACAATAGAAGAAGAGATTTAGTTTTTGAGGTAGGTGATTATGTTTATTTGAAGGTGTCACCTATGAAAAGTGTGAAGAGGTTTAACATGAAAGGTAAACTAGCACCAAGGTATGTTGGACCATTTAAAGTTATTACTAGACGTGGGGAAGTTGCTTATCAATTAGAGTTGCCTGAGAATTTATCTGGAGTACATGATGTGTTCCATGTTTCACAACTTAAGAAGTGTTTACGGGTGCCTGAGGAGCAGATACCTTTAGAAGAGTTGACTGTTAAGGAGGATCTTACATATGAAGAGTTTCCTATTAAGATTTTGGAGACTGCTGAGAGAGTTACTCGAAGTCGGATTATTAAAATGTGCAAAGTACAGTGGAATCGATATTCAGAGGCAGAGGCAACTTGGGAAAGAGAAGATGAATTGAGGAAATCATATCCGCAGTTGTTTGAGTAAGCAGTTCAATCTCGAGGACGAGATTCTTTTAAGGGGGTAGAATTTGTAACACCCAAATTTTAGGAGTAATAAATTTTAAATAATCTAGAGAAAGGGAATTAAAATTTTAAAATTATTTGGTGTTGCATTCATGCTGTTGTATTTATTTTATTTTGTGGTGTGGATATATTTGTTTTATTTTGAATTGGTTTGAAGAATTTTATTTGGAATAGTTTGAAAACAAGTAAATAAAGAAAAGAAAGAAAAAAAACAGTTTACCTTTTTCCCTGGCAGCCCGATGGCCTGCTCTCCCGCGCTGGCGCCTGGGCCGCTCTGCGTGGGCCGATCAGCTGACGAGCAGCCCAGTCCGGCCTAGAGCCGCGGCAGCCGCGCCTCTCCCTCCTTTCTTCCGCTGACAACTGGGTCCAGCAGCCGAGCCAGCAGCCGAGCCAGTGGCAGCGCCTTCCCTCTTCTTCCTCCGATCGTAACCGAGACGAACACCGGTTCCAACCGAATCAAATCATCTAGTTTGGATTTCCTAACCGAAATCGATGAAGTGAACCTATAAAGGGGTAGCCGGGGTTCTCCTCTTTCCGTTTTTCATCTAAACCGCGAGTTCCACCACGTGAAATTGAGTTCTAGGGCTTCAAGTTGGTAGAGGCGGGCGGACGGTCGGCTAGGGGGTTCTAGGGTGGATTCAAGGCCGATTTCTTCGCTTGGGTGAGTTTGCCATCTTCTCCTCTCCCTCCCAATGCTCTTCTTTTGAGTTTTTGTGCTTTAAATCGCGGGTTTGGAGCTCACCATGGCCAACGATGGCGTCGCCGTCCTAACCGAGCCGCGTTTCATCCTCGGTTCGTCATAGCTCTTCTAAACCGCGTAGAGGTGTTCGCATTGAGCTCTGCATTTGATTGGTGTCGGTTGCGAGTCATCTGGTGGTCTAAAACGGCGAAGCCGGAGCTTTTCCGGCGAGCCATGGACGCCGGCCATGGTGGCCGCCGGCCGGACTTGGAGAAGGGGGGTCGGTTTCTTCACTGTATCGTTGCCGATGAACACGAGCCGTCCGTTCGCTGATCAACGGTTAGGATTAGAAGATACCCCTTCGCGGTGTAGATTTCTTAAAGAGCCCCTGGACTTCTTCATAATAGAACCCGCGGTCCTTAGCGCAATATCCTGAATCCGTTTTCGTGTTTTGAAAGCGTATTTTCTCCCGGATAAGTCAAAAATACGTTTTCAGGTATTTACAGTTTTGCCACTAGAATTGTTTTGGTCATAAAATCTTCGTTTTAACTCTGAATTGATCCGTTCAAGTTGTGTTAGGTTCGTATTTGCGAGCTCTACATGTTAGTGTAGTTGTACAGTTAGTTTTGATAATTTATTTTTTGAGTTTATAATTAAGTATTTATTTATCTATAGGAAATCTTAGAAAATTCATAACTTTCACGTTTTAACTCCGAATTTGGTGATCTTTGCGTCTGTGTGATCGTAGAAACGTGTAGAAGAGTTTTATAAACTTTTATACTGTTTTGCTACTGTTGGTGTACTGTTCTAATTGTATCTCTTTGTTTGCTTCGTGTATGTTTGATTGGATGCATGTATGTTGTTGATTGATGATCGAATATAGAAGGTGAGCAGTATCTGGACGATTCGGAGTATTACTTTGAACCAAGTCAGCAGTATCACTTGGAAAGCTTTGATCAAGGCAAGTATAACACAGGACTATCCTTGCTACCTATACATTGAATTGTCATACATATGCATGTGCTTACCTTGACAACCTTAGAGATTATAACTTAGTGATTGATATCTTGATTCCTTGTCAACCTTGGGAACGCATATGGGTAGCTAATGCTAGTGCTTAAACTAAGAACAATGATCTTGTAATTTGATTAATGGATTAAGCAATCAACCTTTAAGATGATTTTATTACTGTTAAAAGGGGGCTAGAGCATGTGTATTATTTTGATGCTCTGGTTTCTCTCCATAAGGACTTATCTGTACGTGATTATCCGGGATATACAGTACAACTGTGAGGGCTATATGGCTCTGGCTTTAGTTGTTCAAGAGACCTTTTCTAGCTTGTTAGTGGTTACCTTAAATGGCGTAAGAATGGCTTGCCACTTTGGGTGTAGTGCGAGCCCCTGGCCTAGTGTGTATAGGCTGCGGTTGTTGTGCCACAGGGAAGGGGGGTTCTACATCTGCCTGCCGAGTGAATCTAATGGCCCTAACTTGTTAGACGAACTTTTGAGTGGCTTTATATGGTTCTCGGGTGTTTGGGCTTGATCTCCCCACTCATTTGGAAATCATGACTTACAGTGAAAGTGTACACCTCTGCGCAGAGTTAAAAATTGGTATACTAGCCGTGCTCACGGATACGAGCGGCCTTGGAACATTTACAGATAGATGATCACCATTGCTATATCATGTTTAATTATTGTTGATTATTATTATGCTCATGTTAATGCTATTCGTTATCATTATTACAATTGATCATTGGTTCTTTAATGGGAAGTGGTTTATCTTGATGCTACTCAATTGCTAATATATGATTAAAAGCTAAACGCAGTTAAACAGTGTCTAGCCTTTTTGAGCCTCATGAACCCTATGTTATATTTGTTGAGTTCGACATGGACTCACCCTTGCTATTTCCACCATAACAGATGAAGATATAGAGGAAGATTATCGGAATGAGTACTAGTCTTGGTGTCAACCAGTCAACCGTGTCCCTGTGTGGAGTTTCCGCTGAAGAATTACTATTAGTTATTATTACCTATCGTTCAAGACTATGTCTTAAATATTTATTCGTTATGTAATAAGCACTGTGATGATACTTTGTAATTTGTCAACTTATGTGTGCGACTGTTTCCTGGGGCGCACATGAGTCTTTTATGCATCCTATTTTTGTCCTTAAAAATGGGTGTGACACTTGTTGCTTCAAGAGTGTGGCACTGTTTTGCATAAATAGAGACTGGCTGATAACATGATAGACTGCTGCACAAACACATGGATTAACGCTGCATGTTTTCACTAATTCAATCTTTCTATTGAACCTGTGATCCCAAAAAAATTTGGTTTAATGCTGCATATTTTCACTAATTCAAGCTTTGACCCTGAAATTTTATGGGGTTGAATTTTAATGAAGTTTTACTTCAAAATTTTTTTAATGAAGTTGCTGATTCATGGCTTGATGCTGCTACAGGAGGTGAATGAGATGTTGGGCTGGTCTTGGCTACTACCATATGGGTCGATTTCTGTTGGTGGTGAGTTGTGCTCGTAATGGATTGAGAATGAATGACTAGGCTTTCTATTGGAATGTTGATGCTTGCTTAGCAACTTTAGCAGCTGTGTTTGTTTACAGTTTTGCAACTAGTCAAATTACTGTGTGCATTTTCTTCTCCTTTTTTAAATGGTTCTGTTCTTACATGTCTCAGTTGTTGATGGATGACTAATGCAACATGATACTTGTAACATGAGCTATGATATAATTGAAAAATATGAACTAACATATTTTTTTGTTTTCTCGAACGTATCATTGTATTAAAGAGAGAAAAATTGGATCGGCCCCTTACAAACACCACCACCTCACTCCGGGCTGCCAGTGAGGGGTTGTTTACATTACATCGGAGGAACTAATAGACAACTGAGATAGAGGTAGAGGTGAGACTTGACCACAAACAAACCTCCTAAATGACCTAAACAATGTAGGCTAACCAAGCCCACCACCGTGACCCAGTCCCAGCGTGCGCAGGCCACACGCTCCCGCAAGGCACCAAAAATGGTGCTCATCTCTGAACTCATCAAGCAGCTTGGTGATGCAGGGGCGAGACCCTTCAAAAACACAGGCGTTTCGGTGCTTCCAAAGGGTCCAGGAGCCTAGAATGATAATTGAGTTCAACCCTCTCTTCTTCTCTTTTGGAATTCTCTTGATTGCTTTCCGCCACCAAGTTTCCAATGACCTCTCTCTTCTTGTGGGAGTTCGGTCATGCAGTCCCAAAGGCGTGAGGATCCGTGACCAGAATTCCTGAGCAAGAACGCATGTAGTAAGCAGTTGTTGTACAGTCTCATCTTCCTGATCACACAAGGGGCAGCGGCTCGGGTGAGAGAAACCTCTCTTAGCTAATCTATCTGCCATCCAGCACCTGTTCCGGATTGCTAACCATAGGAACAGCTTGCACTTTGGTGGCGCCCAGGATTTCCATAGGCGTCACCATGGCTCGAAGGAGATGGATCCATTGAAGAACACTTGATAAGCAGATTTTGAAGAAAATTGGCCTGACCCATCTAGTCTCCAAACATGGACATCAGCCTCCTGAGAGAGAATCACCTCATGTAGAATATCCCATAAATGAAAGAATTCAAAGAGGCCCACCATTGAGAGCCCCCCTCTGATATCGGCTGGCCAAACATACTCCTGAAGGGCGTCAGCCACCGTGCGTTCCCTGCGAATTCGGGATGGCACTGCAGCAACAACCGCTGGAGCTAAATCTTCTAAACAGCAGCCCATAAGCCATTTATCCTTCCAGAATAAAGTATTTCTACCATCCTTGACCTGAGATTCCAAAGCAATGTTGAAGAGAGCCACCGCATTTGGATGAATGTGCAAGTCATCGAGGCCAACCCATGACCGGTTGGGGTCTGTCTTCTTGAGCCATAACCAGCAGATTCGCAGAGCCCAGCTCATAAGCTCGAGGTTAAGGATCCCAAGACCTCCCAGATCAAGGGGTCGCTAGACCTTTTCCCAAGCCACCAGACAAGCACCACCATTCATTTGCTCTCTTCCCTTCCAAACAAAAGCTCTTCTTATCTTATCAATGGCATGCAAAAACCATTTTGGTACCTTGATAGCTATCTAGACATAAACCGGAATGGCCGATAGAACGAATCTTACCGAGGTAACCCTTCCTGCCATGGTCATGAGTGCAGCTCACCAACCAGGGAGTTTATCACTAATCTTTTCTATCCATCTGAGCAATTCTGCCTTTCCTATTTTTCTAGTTGAGACTGGCAGCCCCAAGTAGGTGCAAGGAAAGTCTGCTGTGGTGCATGACAGTGTAGAGGTTACCATCTCCAATTGTGCCGGCGCACATCGAATTGGTACAACACAACTTTTCTGTAAATTTGTTTGTAGGACTGATTCCTCACCAAACTGTCCAAGATGCTCATAGTGAGGTTCATCTCAACCTCCTGTGGCCGAATGAAGAGGACAATGTCATTAGCTTTGTCCAGAAACTCTCAAAGTGGAAGCGACGCTTGCTGCAAATTCCATCTCTGAGACCAAGTACCAAGGGGCAGTGATCCAAGATGTCAGATGCTTGGCTTTGCAAGATACACTCTGGAAAGAGAGCTTCCCAATCTCTGACAAGAGCTATAGACTCTCTAGAGTTCTTCAGTTCCATTGCTACCAAATGTTAAAGGGAGTGTTCACTAAAGCTTCTTGCACCTGCTGTTGTGCACCTGCTGTAGTAACTGCAGAGAGCAAAGTGCAGCCGTGGTTTGCAGCTGCTGTTAAGTTTTATCTTGCATTTGCCAATTACTACTGCTAGCTATGATGTGTTTTTTGGAGGAATACTACTAGCTATGATTTCACAGAACTGAAATGGAAATTGGATTCGTATGTTTGAACTGTATGTATGCCTACATATGATCTATTGCATACATTATCACAGTGCTTGGTAATTTTTTGTTAGGAATTTAGGCATTTTAATCCAGAAAATTAATAGCAAAACAGTGATGACAAATGTATGCATGTGTGTAATTTTACTACTACTCAGAGTAGCAGCAAATATGTTCATGAATAACATACTGATCATAGTGGAAATAAAATTGAATTTAACCAATTCAAGAATAGAGATATACCTAGCGGAGGGACTCATGCTCAAAGCACCAGTGGCTCCATTCCCACTCATGGTGAGTTGCTCGAAGTCGCGGACCACAGTTGATGCAGGAAGATGTACGCAGTGTCGTCCCTCAAATGTCCGTCGGGTGTCACACCCCAAAATTTTCAATTTTGGGTTGTGCTTGGAAAACACTAAATAAAATAAATGATTTCAATATTTGAATAAATTTATTAGATAAGTTAAGTTGTTGCTAATTTAAATATAGAAAATTTTGGTTTTCAACTTTCTCATATTAATTTGATAATGTGGTGTTTGTGTGATGCTTGTCTTTGGTGTTGGTGAGTGCTATTATTTTCAAAATACCATAGGACGACGTTTACTTCTCATCGGAAAACTTTTTGGTATTTTCTGGATTTAAAATTTCAATTTTCGTGAGCTTAATCTTTTTCCTTGATCTGTTCATCAATCTTTTCATGAGCTCAAAATTATTTCATTGAGTTCCTTATCTCTCCAAGAGTCTCCAGGATTTCTTCCCGTGATTTTTCTGAGCTCTAGGCTATTTTTCACGGCCAAAAAGATAATTTTAGATTTTCTAGAATTATTTTATTCGCGGAATTAAAATAATCCTGAAATTAAGAAATTCCGAAAAGTTTCCAAACCCTACAACTATATATATGCCGGCGTAGCCCTCGACGCCCTGGTTTCAGAAGTACAACCCTTATCGCGAGCCGCCACTCGTAGCTCCCTCCACCTCTCGCCGTATCTTATATATATATATATATATATATACATACATACGTGCTTGCAAGTGCTTTGACGTGGTCGCAATCCAGGAAGGCAAGCCAAAGTCACGTGTATACGTGTATATGAGCCAGACCTCTTTACGCAAGGTGTACCTTACATGCTTGCACGTGTATTAGTATGTGTATTAGCTTTCCATCTTTGACTCCCTAATAATCATGCCATGCACCGAATCAATCTGCTCTGTGTTGCTAGCTCAGGATCTGTTGCTACCAGAGAGGGTAACTATATATTTCTTTCCAAAAGGCTACACATGCGCAAGGACTCCAGTTCAATCTCCATCACCATGTTTTTCATATGACTATCTCTTTTGTCTATAAATAGCAATCAGCCTGGCGGATTGTATCTTTTCCAAATCCTTGAGACTAAGCTAGCCGATCATATATATATATACATATATATATATATATACATATATATATATATATCATGGCCGCCGCCCCTCTAATCCACGCTGCTTCTCGTCTCTTCTCTGGCCTTCGCACGTTTGTTCCGGCGCCGCCAGCCCCTGTACGCTGTCGCCAGGGCCACGCTGCCGTCGTCGCCTCCAATCACGCACACGCCCCGATCCGCGGCAGACGGAGCGCTGACGAGGAGAAAGACCGCCGAGACCAGAGGACGCGCCTTCGTCGCTCCACCGTTGATTTGTGAGTCGTGCGCCGTTGACTAAAGGGCGTACCCCGTCCTCATCTTCCTGTCTCGATGCGGCAGTGACACTGCGCCTCTCCTATACTCCCTCCTCGCCGCGACATTGGAGAGGCAGCAGCAAAAGATCCAGGTGACAAGAATCTTGCATCATTGCGCGCAGCTGTCCTAGGAAACTCAAGTGCCCACGCTCAGTTTTCATCTGCTAGCTTGATGACTATTGCATGACGTCATGGAGGTTTTGTGGCCGTTTTCCTTTAGAAAAATAAATCCCGAAATACAATAGAAATACGTATACATATAATCTTATTTAGGTCATATCATTTATGTTTTACGTTCGATTCGAGTCGTTCAAGTCGCGTTAGGTTCGCGTCATCGTGCTCTACGCAGTAGTATTAATACTTTTCGTGTCACATGTTTTTCTATATATAGTTGAATATTAAATTAGTTAATTAATATATGCACCTGATTTTATAATTACAAGCAATATAAAATTATAATTCCGTTTTGGTTGCTTTGTGGTCATGGCGATGTGAGCGATATGTTAGCAACGCTGTTTTTCATGTCCCGTGTTTATGAATATAATAAATTTGATTAATGTTTAGTTTATTAAGTGCTCTCTTTAATTAATTAAAAAGCAATTTATGTTTAACTTGATTAATATTAACTGATTTTTGGTTATAATTTGTTTAGTTTAAATATAAAACATGAGATGGTTCGGTTAGTGCTTGTATATGTGTTAGGTTATATAATTCATAAATATTTAATTAGAATAACTAATGCTTGTGTCATGCTGTTTTAAATTTAAAAGCAACGTAGGGTTAACTCGTTGCGTTGCGATCGTGCCTACGTAAACTTCATGTTAGTAGCAACGTTCTGCATATCTCACACCTCTAAAATTTTATGGGTTAAATATTAAATTAATTAATGCTTATGCAACCATATTTATACTTAACAGTAATATAGGGTTTATCTCCGTTCTTTTATAATATAGATGTTAACTTGATTAACACCAACATTAGTGGGTATTGATTAATTTTAACTTGTTTAGTTTATGTAAGAAACATATAATGATTTGATTAGTTGTAATTTGCCTAGTTTAAGCATGATTCATATAAAGCCATGTCAAATGCAATTTTGTTGATGTGTATTTATTGTCTTTAATCTATTAAAAGCAACTTAGATTTATAATCTCGACATCTTGTAAATAAAATGCTAACTTGATAAATAACAACTTAAATATTTTATTTTAATTACAACTTGCTTAAGCTAATCACGAAACATGATGGAGCGATTTGTTGTTATCATGCGTACTGTGCTTACTAAATCATATATGCTTAAGTGACTTAAATAATATTAAATGTTAATATGGTGAATGTCAACATTAATATCTTTTCATTTATGATGACTTTCTTGGGCAATCTTGAAACATAAAGTAGTTCGATTAGTTTTCTCTCATGTTTTGTGTTATCTAAACTATAAATATTTAGATGACTTGAATACTATAAAATATATATAAGTAAAATATGACCGGGTTAAACCTAGCTTTGTAATTCAATTGATTAACTTAATTTTAGAATATTTCTTCAGAATGTTTATCACCTTATTTCAATAACTAAAATGTATTAAGTTTATAGTCGGTCTTCTACGTTATGTTGTAATCGTCTCGATAGTCGCGTGTTCTCTTTAATGGTAGCTCCGTTATCCGTCGTTCTTGCGTTTTCGTGACTGTAGCAACGTACTGTGTCCTTTAATGCGTTCTCTTTTAAAGCGTTTCTTTTGTTTGATGCATGTTCTTAGTTGTGTTTGTTGTTTGTTTACTGTGCTTGGTTGCTACGAGTAGAAGAAAGACTATCCGTGAGCGCCGAAGATCCGAAGATGAAGACCAGAAGCTGAGTGCCAGAAGTTGCAAATGAAAGATTAAGTTGAGGTTTTTCAGAGCAAGTTGCTTTGGGTATAAAGCAAGTTCTAAGGCAAGTATAGCATGGGATTATCCTTGTTGTCCTATTCACATTAAGCAAATAATATCATTATGCATATGTTTCCTTGTTAAGGATGACTTAGTATTGATCTTATTCCTTGATACCTATTATACTGCATGGATTAGTATTGCTAGTGCTCAACATGAACTATGATCATGTAATTTGACTAATGGAATATGCAATAAACATTAAAAGATGATTTTATTACTGTTAAAGGGTACTAGAGCATGGGGTTACTTTTGATGCTCTAATTGCTCTCCATAAGGACTCATCTATAAGCGAAAATCCGGGATTTACAGTACAACTGTGAGGGCTAAAATGGCTCTGGCTTTAGTCATATAGAAGGACCTTTTCTAGCTTGTTAGAGGTATTCCTTTATGGCGTAAGAATGGCTTGACGAATCGGGTATAGTGCGGCCTCTGTCCTCATGTGTATAGGCTGCGTGTTATTGTGCCATCAGGAAGGGGGGCTCTACATCTGTTTGCCGAGTGAAATCTAATGGCCCTAACTTGTTAGACGAACCTTTGAAAGACTTCATAGTGAACCCTGCCGACCTTCCTTGGTAGTGGGTCAAGAGGCTGATCACCTCGGGCGAAAGGGTAAATCACGACTCACAGTGAAAGTGTACAACCTCTGCAGAGTGTAAAACTGTTATAACAGCCGTGCTCACGGTCACGAGTGGCCTTGGACCCTTATGGAATAGTTGATCATTAATAATGGATATGTTTTTGCTATTCGTTAATCATTTCACATGGATCATATGTTTATTGTTACATTGAGACACTTTGATATTATTGATATATTGAAATAATGCTAATTAAAAGCTACATGCTGATAAACCTATGTTATGCCTTTGAGCCTCATGAACCCCATGTTATATTTGTTGAGTTCGACATGGACTCACTCTTGCTATTTCCTCACACTCCAGTGTGTAGTGAGGTGTTGCTTAGAAGAAGGATGAAAGTGTAGTGGAGTTTCCAGAAGTCTTTTCAGAAGTGCTTGGCATATGGAACCCCCAGTCAGCCGTCCCTGTGATGTTGGAGCCTGAAGAAAAGATTAGTAACCGTTCCGCGACACTCTGATAGTTGTAAGTGTTAATATAGTATGTTTTCCGCTTTATATAAACATTGTTTTGATACTTTTTCATTCTGACATATGTGTGGACTTCCTGGGAACACATATGATTAGCCTGGTTTTGTTCTTTAGAAAACCGGGTGTGACAGAGTGGTATCAGAGCGGTGTTGACTGTAGGACATATGCCAAGTAGCACTGGACGTATTCTAAAACTTATTTTACTATAAAACTATTTTCTCATCCATTGACTCATTGATTTTGACTATTTCTTGTTCCTTGTCTTGTTGTATCCCTTCCTTGATAGCTTCCTTTGAGCTATTATTTCTTACTCCCTTGGTTTTTGATTTGTGTTGTTTTTACCAAAAGTTTTCTGATCTTACCTTTTTCAAAAGTTTGATGGCCTTTCATCATCTCCAATGTGCCATTAGGATGACCACCATTGTTGAAGAAGCACGTGTAGTACCGATGATGTGATTGGTGCATTGTTTTGCTTGATGTGTGCTTGTATTGTTTGATGTAATGTCTGTGTGTTGTCTTTGTTCTTGTGTTCCAAAGGAGGCCCGAAATCATCTTGAGAATTAGCTCAATCTATGTTAAAGTGGGGTAGTATCCTCTCTTGATCTACTTAACCTTCGATCAATCCTAATTCTTATAGTTTCATAAATCATCCATGCTTACTCTTGGTTTCTATGCTTTCTCCTTTATCTTAACCCAAGGGAGGATCAACACATGAAGGACTCATCAATAGCAGCAAGCCTTAAAGAAAGTGTTGCCTTCGATGACATCGCCAGGTGGAACAAGATCTTTGTTAAGTGGGGTAGCGTCCGCCACCATCATCAATCTCAAGTCACGAGACAAGAAGATCTAGAGACCAATCGCTATCATAATATCATCTTTTGCTAGTCCTTGCCTCTTAACGAGTCTCACCTTCTTGCCATCAATCTTTACTTTTCTTATCAACATTTGACAAATTTTGACCCTTGTCCTTACATCTTATAAATCCTAATTCCAGGACCTACAAAGACTTGAAGATCAATTTATCATTCTCACAGGTCTCCCTGAATGGTAAAACGGAAGACTGGTCTTTACCTTTCTTCAACCAATGCTAATCTGTCACTTTTCGTGATGTTTCATAAATCTTGAATCCAGGAGTTTTGAGCATCTTAAGATATCTCTTTATCTCTTACGTTATCTCTTGCTAATCTCCACTCTTGTTTTTACACCTCATAAAGTGAAGACTCGATGATCAACCTTGATCTATGTTTTCAATCTCCTTTGATCTTCCTTTTCACCTATGTTGACCTTCAATCCTTTGATCCTCTGTCATTAGCTCGAATCAATCTTAACAATCAATCCAATGTTCTCTTGTCAACCATTGATAATCCTTGACGTTTATATCCGAACTTGTCAAAAAGTCTTAAAATAATCTTATTGGTCTGCTTTATCTTTCTCCCTAGTCTCTCCAAATCTCGGGACGAGATTCCTGTTAAGTGGGGTAGAATTGTCACACCCCAAAATTTTCAATTTTGGGTTGTGCTTGGAAAACACTAAATAAAATAAATGATTTCAATATTTGAATAAATTTATTAGATAAGTTAAGTTGTTGCTAATTTAAATATAGAAAATTTTGGTTTTCAACTTTCTCATATTAATTTGATAATGTGGTGTTTGTGTGATGCTTGTCTTTGGTGTTGGTGAGTGCTATTATTTTCAAAATACCATAGGACGACGTTTACTTCTCATCGGAAAACTTTTTGGTATTTTCTGGATTTAAAATTTCAATTTTCGTGAGCTTAATCTTTTTCCTTGATCTGTTCATCAATCTTTTCATGAGCTCAAAATTATTTCATTGAGTTCCTTATCTCTCCAAGAGTCTCCAGGATTTCTTCCCGTGATTTTTCTGAGCTCTAGGCTATTTTTCACGGCCAAAAAGATAATTTTAGATTTTCTAGAATTATTTTATTCGCGGAATTAAAATAATCCTGAAATTAAGAAATTCCGAAAAGTTTCCAAACCCTACAACTATATATATGCCGGCGTAGCCCTCGACGCCCTGGTTTCAGAAGTACAACCCTTATCGCGAGCCGCCACTCGTAGCTCCCTCCACCTCTCGCCGTATCTTATATATATATATATATATATATACATACATACGTGCTTGCAAGTGCTTTGACGTGGTCGCAATCCAGGAAGGCAAGCCAAAGTCACGTGTATACGTGTATATGAGCCAGACCTCTTTACGCAAGGTGTACCTTACATGCTTGCACGTGTATTAGTATGTGTATTAGCTTTCCATCTTTGACTCCCTAATAATCATGCCATGCACCGAATCAATCTGCTCTGTGTTGCTAGCTCAGGATCTGTTGCTACCAGAGAGGGTAACTATATATTTCTTTCCAAAAGGCTACACATGCGCAAGGACTCCAGTTCAATCTCCATCACCATGTTTTTCATATGACTATCTCTTTTGTCTATAAATAGCAATCAGCCTGGCGGATTGTATCTTTTCCAAATCCTTGAGACTAAGCTAGCCGATCATATATATATATACATATATATATATATACATATATATATATATATATCATGGCCGCCGCCCCTCTAATCCACGCTGCTTCTCGTCTCTTCTCTGGCCTTCGCACGTTTGTTCCGGCGCCGCCAGCCCCTGTACGCTGTCGCCAGGGCCACGCTGCCGTCGTCGCCTCCAATCACGCACACGCCCCGATCCGCGGCAGACGGAGCGCTGACGAGGAGAAAGACCGCCGAGACCAGAGGACGCGCCTTCGTCGCTCCACCGTTGATTTGTGAGTCGTGCGCCGTTGACTAAAGGGCGTACCCCGTCCTCATCTTCCTGTCTCGATGCGGCAGTGACACTGCGCCTCTCCTATACTCCCTCCTCGCCGCGACATTGGAGAGGCAGCAGCAAAAGATCCAGGTGACAAGAATCTTGCATCATTGCGCGCAGCTGTCCTAGGAAACTCAAGTGCCCACGCTCAGTTTTCATCTGCTAGCTTGATGACTATTGCATGACGTCATGGAGGTTTTGTGGCCGTTTTCCTTTAGAAAAATAAATCCCGAAATACAATAGAAATACGTATACATATAATCTTATTTAGGTCATATCATTTATGTTTTACGTTCGATTCGAGTCGTTCAAGTCGCGTTAGGTTCGCGTCATCGTGCTCTACGCAGTAGTATTAATACTTTTCGTGTCACATGTTTTTCTATATATAGTTGAATATTAAATTAGTTAATTAATATATGCACCTGATTTTATAATTACAAGCAATATAAAATTATAATTCCGTTTTGGTTGCTTTGTGGTCATGGCGATGTGAGCGATATGTTAGCAACGCTGTTTTTCATGTCCCGTGTTTATGAATATAATAAATTTGATTAATGTTTAGTTTATTAAGTGCTCTCTTTAATTAATTAAAAAGCAATTTATGTTTAACTTGATTAATATTAACTGATTTTTGGTTATAATTTGTTTAGTTTAAATATAAAACATGAGATGGTTCGGTTAGTGCTTGTATATGTGTTAGGTTATATAATTCATAAATATTTAATTAGAATAACTAATGCTTGTGTCATGCTGTTTTAAATTTAAAAGCAACGTAGGGTTAACTCGTTGCGTTGCGATCGTGCCTACGTAAACTTCATGTTAGTAGCAACGTTCTGCATATCTCACACCTCTAAAATTTTATGGGTTAAATATTAAATTAATTAATGCTTATGCAACCATATTTATACTTAACAGTAATATAGGGTTTATCTCCGTTCTTTTATAATATAGATGTTAACTTGATTAACACCAACATTAGTGGGTATTGATTAATTTTAACTTGTTTAGTTTATGTAAGAAACATATAATGATTTGATTAGTTGTAATTTGCCTAGTTTAAGCATGATTCATATAAAGCCATGTCAAATGCAATTTTGTTGATGTGTATTTATTGTCTTTAATCTATTAAAAGCAACTTAGATTTATAATCTCGACATCTTGTAAATAAAATGCTAACTTGATAAATAACAACTTAAATATTTTATTTTAATTACAACTTGCTTAAGCTAATCACGAAACATGATGGAGCGATTTGTTGTTATCATGCGTACTGTGCTTACTAAATCATATATGCTTAAGTGACTTAAATAATATTAAATGTTAATATGGTGAATGTCAACATTAATATCTTTTCATTTATGATGACTTTCTTGGGCAATCTTGAAACATAAAGTAGTTCGATTAGTTTTCTCTCATGTTTTGTGTTATCTAAACTATAAATATTTAGATGACTTGAATACTATAAAATATATATAAGTAAAATATGACCGGGTTAAACCTAGCTTTGTAATTCAATTGATTAACTTAATTTTAGAATATTTCTTCAGAATGTTTATCACCTTATTTCAATAACTAAAATGTATTAAGTTTATAGTCGGTCTTCTACGTTATGTTGTAATCGTCTCGATAGTCGCGTGTTCTCTTTAATGGTAGCTCCGTTATCCGTCGTTCTTGCGTTTTCGTGACTGTAGCAACGTACTGTGTCCTTTAATGCGTTCTCTTTTAAAGCGTTTCTTTTGTTTGATGCATGTTCTTAGTTGTGTTTGTTGTTTGTTTACTGTGCTTGGTTGCTACGAGTAGAAGAAAGACTATCCGTGAGCGCCGAAGATCCGAAGATGAAGACCAGAAGCTGAGTGCCAGAAGTTGCAAATGAAAGATTAAGTTGAGGTTTTTCAGAGCAAGTTGCTTTGGGTATAAAGCAAGTTCTAAGGCAAGTATAGCATGGGATTATCCTTGTTGTCCTATTCACATTAAGCAAATAATATCATTATGCATATGTTTCCTTGTTAAGGATGACTTAGTATTGATCTTATTCCTTGATACCTATTATACTGCATGGATTAGTATTGCTAGTGCTCAACATGAACTATGATCATGTAATTTGACTAATGGAATATGCAATAAACATTAAAAGATGATTTTATTACTGTTAAAGGGTACTAGAGCATGGGGTTACTTTTGATGCTCTAATTGCTCTCCATAAGGACTCATCTATAAGCGAAAATCCGGGATTTACAGTACAACTGTGAGGGCTAAAATGGCTCTGGCTTTAGTCATATAGAAGGACCTTTTCTAGCTTGTTAGAGGTATTCCTTTATGGCGTAAGAATGGCTTGACGAATCGGGTATAGTGCGGCCTCTGTCCTCATGTGTATAGGCTGCGTGTTATTGTGCCATCAGGAAGGGGGGCTCTACATCTGTTTGCCGAGTGAAATCTAATGGCCCTAACTTGTTAGACGAACCTTTGAAAGACTTCATAGTGAACCCTGCCGACCTTCCTTGGTAGTGGGTCAAGAGGCTGATCACCTCGGGCGAAAGGGTAAATCACGACTCACAGTGAAAGTGTACAACCTCTGCAGAGTGTAAAACTGTTATAACAGCCGTGCTCACGGTCACGAGTGGCCTTGGACCCTTATGGAATAGTTGATCATTAATAATGGATATGTTTTTGCTATTCGTTAATCATTTCACATGGATCATATGTTTATTGTTACATTGAGACACTTTGATATTATTGATATATTGAAATAATGCTAATTAAAAGCTACATGCTGATAAACCTATGTTATGCCTTTGAGCCTCATGAACCCCATGTTATATTTGTTGAGTTCGACATGGACTCACTCTTGCTATTTCCTCACACTCCAGTGTGTAGTGAGGTGTTGCTTAGAAGAAGGATGAAAGTGTAGTGGAGTTTCCAGAAGTCTTTTCAGAAGTGCTTGGCATATGGAACCCCCAGTCAGCCGTCCCTGTGATGTTGGAGCCTGAAGAAAAGATTAGTAACCGTTCCGCGACACTCTGATAGTTGTAAGTGTTAATATAGTATGTTTTCCGCTTTATATAAACATTGTTTTGATACTTTTTCATTCTGACATATGTGTGGACTTCCTGGGAACACATATGATTAGCCTGGTTTTGTTCTTTAGAAAACCGGGTGTGACATCGGGAAGTAGATGAAGCCGATCCGAGGAAGAAGAAGCACCACCAGGAAGGAGACGAATGATGTTCTGAGGAAGAAGAGGACGGCGAGCAGTTGCGAAGATGCTCCCCAAAAACCTGATTGCCCGCACACACCTGAGCAGGTGTCCCGATGCAAACGCCGGTTTCGGAGGCCTACTCTCCTAAAAACTCCATGCGCGTAGAGGATGGGATGGGAGTACTCGGATGCAACTCAACTGGAGGAAGTTTTGCACATCAGGTCGAGAAACACGGGAGGGAAGGTAATGCCAGCGAGATTAGGAAGGCGAATCAATTGAAGTGATTACGAGTAATCGCCACCGTAGTGGATGGTAACTGACTAGTAAGTAACTCCTCTTCAATCGTGCCTGTATCCCTTCCTCTTCCTTAGGCAGCACAAGTGGCAAAACTAACCCACACTAGCACACCACGTGGCTCGCGCTCGTGCACGTCACGTCATGGTAGCAACGCAATGCCACGCATCGCTCGCTATGTCTCAGCTCGGCGGCGGCACATGCGCGAATGGCACAGCTTTATCATCTTTCAACTTCTCTATAGGTGGACACGTGTGTACCCTATTTAAGTTGAGTCAACAATCCATCAAAATCCCATATGAGACTAAAGCTATATTGTATCACAACATTTAATATGGGCCTAGAATTAATTGATTTATTAAATAAAATATGGGCCTAAACCCATATAATATTCAACAATCCCCACCAAATTCTAGGGCACATAAGAAATGCTCTCAATTCTCTCTGTCATTTGATATACCAATGTTTTGATGGAGACCGTTAAGTTGAACTTTCACCTAGAGCAAAGGTTACGCTTACTCATAACTATATAATGGACTGTTCCTTGAATTTACAGTTTTGTGCGAAATAAGTTTCACCCAGGCCCTTTGCTGATACCAGGTTGCAAAAAGCATCCCTTCTGGTTGGAGCATATAAGTCATACTCCTGGCCCATTCATGAGTATCAAGAGATCACCCAAATTTCATAGACTGTGACTAGCAGTAGAATTCACATAGATGTGTTCTTCAAAAGATGTTTTGTAGGACAACATCTTTGCTTCAACAAGTCACTTTGAAACACATTAAGGTATAAAAACAACCTGCCTTACAGAAAAGGAAAGAAGTGCATCTAAAATGAGTTTAGTTAAGGATCACATAGAATAGGTTACCACCATAATAGACTTCATGTGGGTCTCAAGCCCATTTCACCCGATGCACGATCTATCACATTATGTGATAGTCCCTTAGTGAATTGATCTACCAGATTTTTAGATGTGTGGACATAGTCCAACGCTATCACTACAAAGTTTCTCAATTTTCTGATAGATTTTAATCTCCGCTTAATGTGCTTTGTGGACTTCATATTGTCCTTAGATCTGTTTACCTTAGTTATCACAGTTTGGTTGTCACAGTTCATAGAAATAGCCGGTAAAAGTTTCTCTACAACCAGTTGTGTCTAATGTTGTGAGTTCTGCTTCTATAGTTGACTTCGTTAAAACGGTCTGCTTGTAAGACTTCTAGGAAACAGCGCCACCTCCAAGCAAGAATACATATCGACTTGTGGCATAAAGCTCAGATATCCAATTCGCATCACAAAAACCCTCTAGGACCTTCGGATACCTAGTATAGTGAATGCCATAGCTCATAGTACCTTTCAGATAGCGTAGTACTCTCACAAGAGCACGCCAATGATTATCTCGAAGATTTGATACAAACCGGCTTAGTTTGCTCACGGCAAATGAGATATCATGCCTCTTAGCGCTAGCCAGATACATAAGCGAACCAATAATTTTGGAGTATCTCAATTGATCCCTTGCTATTCTTTAATTTTTCCTTAATAGCACACTAAGGTCATATGGCGTTGGAGCAGGTTGACAGTCACTAAACCTAAAGTGACTCAATACCTTTCTTACATAGTGGGATTGTGAAAGTGTAACCCCACCATTGCCTTCTTTTAGCAACTTGACAAAGATCTTTAACCTCCTTAATCATATTAAGGCTGGTTCGACATATAAAACCCAAGATCACTCCTTAGCCCCTACCGTACCAATAGTACATACATGTGTCAGCTTTATTTATAAGAAAGCCAGCATATGTCAAAGTTTTGTCAAACTTCTCATGCCACTGCTCAGGAGCTTGTTTCATGCCATATAAGGACTTCAATAATTTACACACCATGCCTTTTTGACTATTTGCTACAAATCCATATAGATCTCCTCCTCTAACTATCTATTTAGGAAAGCCATCTTTATATCTATCTGATGAATAATAAGACCATGAGAGGCAGCTAGAGAAAGTAACACTTGAATTGTGGTCAATTGAGCAAAAGGTGAATAAGTATTGAAGAAATCTTCACCTTCTTTTTAGGTATAATCCTTAGCCATAAGCCTTGCCGTGTACCTCTCAATTGTACCATCAGGCCTAAACCTTTCTTGAACACCCATTTGCACCCTATTGGTTTAAACCCATAAGGACGTTCAACAATTTCCTAAGTTCCATTTGAATAATTGAATCCATCTCACTTCTATCACACTCCAAATAAAGGACAATATAGAGTGCATACATCTTATGTGTGCCCTAGGAATAGTCACACACAAAAGGCGACAAATTAACAGAAGTGTCATCACTATGTACATACATCACGATATTACATCACATAGTTCTTAACATAATAAGTGGAAAAGTAAATAACAATTCTCAAACGTAGTGACTTCTCCACAGGGAAGGCCGACTGGTTGACCCAAACCTAGTAATCTTCGGAAAAATCCTCGTAGAAGCTGTCATCTGTTACCCATCTGGGATTTTTATCCAAAAATGAAATAATAACAAGTGTGAGTACACTCGTACTCCGCAAGTATAGTATGAGGATTCATGAGGCTCAAAAAGGATAGACACAGTTGACTGTAGTTAGCACTTTTAGTAGATCATCATTCTATTATTAATTATCATCAAGTTATGCATGAGCTCCCATTTAACCCACATGATCACCTACTAGAATCAAGGAGAGAAATTGATCATCATTATAACTTCATCATCATAGTCATAAGTCATCCACTAGTCAGGTAACCATTTATTCTATGAGTTTTCCGGGCCGCTCGTGACCGTGAGCATGGCTGTTATAATAGTTTAACACTCTACAGAGGTTGTGCATCTTTACCCATGAGTCATGTTTCCCATATGCCCGGGGCCCGTCGACCCCCCTAACACTCCCAAGGTGAGTAGGCAGGGTACACTATGGAGCCTTCCATAGGCCTCTTCTAACAAGTTAGGGCCGCGAGGTTTCCTCGGCAGGCAGATATAGAGAACCCCCTTTCGATGGCATAATTCCCGCAGGCTATACACATCAGAACAGAGGCAGTTCTATACCCAAAGTGGCAAGCCCCTCTTGCGCACTTTCGGGTAACCTCTAACAAGCTAGGAAAGATCCTATTATTGAGCTAAAGCCAGAGCCATGTGACTCTCACGGTTGCACTGTCAATACCAGCTTTTGCCGACAAATAAGTCCTTACAGAGGGTTTAGGTCAACATGATCAACATCATTTGCACCTTCACCCTATAGTTCCACTGTTACCATCATGTTTATCTGTTAGTTCCATTAGTCATAGTATAGATCATGTTTAATTACAACACTAGCATTCTACCCATATGCAATAAAATCCATAGGGATCAAGGTACAAGTCATCAAAGACTAGGATGTCCTTATAGTTGAGCAATATTAGACACATGCATAATGAGAAGATTATATAATGAATAGGACATCATGGTAGGCCCATGCTATACTTGCCTTGGTTCATGAACTGCTGCTGGTCCTGCTGCTCCTCGTACGTGTCCGGGTTCCCAAAGTACTATTCACCATCTGAACTCGAACGACATGAAGTACAACACGCATTCCAGAACAGACATATAAGCAAAACATTACTATGATTAGAACAGTAAACCAATAATAAATAAAACTGTATAAAATGTTTACCAAAATCATCTATGTCTCACTACGATCACAACGACGCGAAATGCACAAAAAATGGAGCTACAACGCAAAAGTTACAAGCTTTGAAAGGTTCCTAAAGCTAGCTATTTAACTAGTCTTAATCGAGAAATTCAAAAGCTTCTAATAGGTGTAACAGTAGCACTAATGCGTACATTACGAAATTACGAAACCAACGCAAGTTGAATGGGTCGAATCGGAGCTAAAACGACGATTTTATAAGCGTTTTACTGTAGTAGCAAATCTGTAATTAATCTGAAAACGTATTTTTTTCATTTAAACCGAAGAAACTACGTTTTCAAAATGGGAATGCGTATTCCGCGAGTACGCGAAGGACGGCGGGTGATATTTGGCAAAAACCAAGGGTCTCTTTAAGAAAATGACCCATGAAAGGGTATCGGCCTTTCTGAGCCGTTGATCTCGCGATGTGCGGTAGAGATTAGATGGGAGGGGGAGTCAAGGGGCGCGGCCACCGGAGTTGGGGGTGGAAACGGCGGCTCCACCATTGGCGGCGGTGGGGAGCTCGCCGACATTGCCCATTTGGGCGCTACAAGCCGTGGTTCGACGAATGGGAGGTACCGGGAGAGAGCGGATGCGAAGGCGATCACCACCATGCCATTTGCGCGGCCGGGGAAGGTTCGGTGCAGCACCCGCCATGGCCAGCAGTGGAGGGAGATCACCGGAGCTCCCGGGGATAGCCCTAGAGGCCACGATTGAAGAAGATAAAGGCATGTGGAGGAAGCGAGGATGAAGGCGAGCTCACCGAGCGGAATCAACGGGGCGGAGACGTCTCGGGGACAATGACCGACGCGGCGGGGCGGACAGTGCTCCGGTGACCACTACCGAGCTGCGGTTGCGGCTCTCGCAAGTGGGATTGGAGTTGAGAAAGGTAGCAGGGGGTGCAAAAATGGGGTCGCGTCCTTCCTATAAAGGGGCCGAGGCGCGGGAGACACTCCCACGATGGAGCGTGGGCATGGTGGTGGTTGCAGCTTGACTGCGCTCAACGGAGGAGGAAGGGGACGGCGCCGACAGCTAGGCCTGGCATGTTAGCGGCACAAGGGAGAGGGGCGGGGCGCAATAGTTGCGGCCTCCAACGTGGGCCGGCCCAAGAAGGGAAGAGGGGGAAGGCGAGCGGGCCAAGGGAAAACGGGCCAACGGGCCGAATTGGAAGGAGGTAAAGGGAGTGAATAAACTTTCCTTTTTATTTTCTAAATGGAAGCGGCTAACACACGCACGGCTGTGCGTTAGTCTTATAGCATGCACAGTCCATTTTTTGATAAAAGTGCTATTATTATATTTCTATTTTCGGCAAGGATGTTAAGTTGATAACTATAGCTCGTTGGTGCGCAAGAAAGCTTTCTAGCCGTTTTCAAGCTGGTTTGTTGGCTTGCGCAGCCCAGGTCCAAATGTCTATTACGGATAAAAGAATTACACAAATTATCTTCTTCTCAGACACTAGTATTACACAAATCATCACAACAACAAAAAAGAATCAAAGCCAAACCTAGATATGTCCTTAGGAAACATTTTAGTTGTTTTGCGTCACCTGATATCAAATCTGTTACTAGAATCAGATCTGACCAAAATGATAAAGCAATTTAGTTCCTTTCCATAAGCAATTCAGTTGTTTTGCTTAAGCAAATCAAATCACAAAAAATAGTAATGCAGTTCCTGCTGCTGACTGCATAAGCATATCTGATTCATACATGTTTCTACTGCCTACTACAAATTTTTAATTCTATTGTGCAAATATCTCCAGCTACAGCATCATCTCCCATTCTTTATCCCTCGGCAAAAATTACATTTTGTCGCGAAAACCTATGGATGAAAACAACATATTAGATATCATTCAGTATATTAATCATGAGGCAAGTCTGCACAAAGAATATCACATCACTACATCACATATCTTCGAATTGCACAAACAGAAGTGGGGCAAATTAGAGGAACACCTGAAGAAAACAGAGCTATGCGCTTAAAAGGATAAATTGCCTATTTAGGAGCACACTGTTACCCAACAAATGACACTAAATTGTCTAAGAAAATGCGAAGATGCTTACATGGGGCTATGCTAGGAAATAGTTGACACGAGATTCATGAAAGGAAAGCTAATGACACTTAAATTGTCTAAGACCTATTCTATCAGGTAAAACAGCCAGATATTCACACATTTCCCAACTCTGCAGTGATCATGGGCATTACCATTAGTTGTGCAGCCACTAATGCACTCTAAATGACATAACTGTAGCACAACTACACTGAAAATTACAAGCATGTATGGTTCAGAGATTAAATGAAAGTTACATGCAATGGGTAATTTGCTTCCAACGATGCACACGCCTAAGACACACGTTAAGAACTACACATTAACTTTACCTTCCGTCCAGTTTCATGCAGTAGAACTTGGTAGAACTGCCCTTCACTCATGCCATCTCTGTCAAAGGTAACAACACTAATGTGGAGCTCAGCATGTATTACTTAGTGCTCAAGATAAACAATACTGGAGGAAAGAGAGGGACCTGAGCATGCCACCATAAAATGATAGGCCAGTCAGTCACCAATAGAATGTCATTTGACCACAGAAGGCACAAGGAAACCACAAACACAGCCATTTGATGCATAAGCAGATTTGATCCTCAAGGTAAGCAATTCAGTTCTTTTGCATAACCAATTCAGTTATTTTGCATAGGCAATTAAATAGTATTGAAGTCCCTACTGCGTAGGCGATCTCATACTATCTAATAAGGATATAATAGAAGGCTAAATTGCTTATTTAGGAGCACATTTTTGCCTAACAAATGACACTAAAATTGCCTAAGAAAATGTGAAGATGCTCACATAGGGCAATATTAAATATCGTGTGCACTTTTATGTACAAAACTGGCATAAGAAGTGTCATCTGCTAGAGTTCTTCAAGAGTTTGCATTCTATATAAAAGGCAACCAATATGCGCAAGGTTGTCCTTTTGAAAGTCGAAATAAATGACAGCTACATTTAAACTGCAAACACCAAATTGCGAAAATACTTGCATTTCCCTTCGTCGATCAAGCACATCAAGGTGTCCTTGCAACTTCTCTTCTGTCCAGACTAAGTGCAAGGTGTCATGACCAAGTTTGGATACAACAGGAACTTGTGAAGCAGTGAGTGCAAACTTCACACTCTGCAGGCACAAATCTAACTGAACAAAATGCAGCATGGTAGTGGGCACTTGCTTCAACAAAAATAACAGAATGCACGATAAAAAAGGAGCATACCTTAATAGGGTCTTAGTTAAGCAATTTAATATCACTAGTTAACCAATTTAATATTACTAGTTAAACAATTTAATATCACTAGTTAAACAATTTAATATCTTTAGTCAGGCAAGTTAATTATGTTTTTAATTGCACTAGTCCATTCAGAAAAAGTGTACTAAAGGTATTCCCCAAGTGTACTCAATTTTAAACCATAGATATGCTCGTGTTATCTGATTATCTTACTTTAGAAATTAGAAATGCAACGAACAAATTGACTTACTAAAGCTAAGACTAGGTGAGCCGAGTAATTCATGGAGTCATTCATATGCTACGATTTGCACACAGAATGAGAGAGAATGTACAGACATACAAAATAATAGAAGGATCAATTAATTAACCATAAAGTGGATCGTTGCTAAGGTGCAGGTGTGGCAACATATTTGTCAGGGATCTTGTTCGACCGATAGATATTGTTGAACATCTTCGTTAGCCATACTATAGCTAAATCCCCGAGACACTTCCACACCTTGATCGGAAAATACAGGAATTGTCGAAATGCAAATATGAATCTGATAGAGGGCCGTGTCATGTCCATAGCATTTCAACATTGAAATCCGAAAAAGAGAGAAGGGGAACGACTTACCTATCGCTAGTTGAAATCAAAAGAACCATTTACACGAAGCAACCTGCAAAGTAAAAGCATGAAAATGGGATCAAATCCAAACCATTTTCTTGTTCATCATCAGGTAGCAATGTAGCAGTCCAATAATTAGGTAGCCCAAAATCTGCAATTAATATGAAGTAGAAAGCAGCTTACAATCAATTTTGCCGAATTGTTTTCAGGTTGTTTAGTCACTTTCCAAGTATCCATTCAATTAGATAAAACTGAGGACATATAAGGATAGTGTTGATCGGTGGTGAAATATTCTCAATATGTGCCATATGAAGTACTGAGGATAAATTGCTCTGGCTTAAAGTTGCAACACACCAGGTACCTCATGGTGGCAGCTAAACAATTAACATTGGCCAGGTAGTTAAAACAAGCAATTTAAGTTTCATTCGTTAGGCAACAATGTCTTCTTAAATAAGCAATTTATGTATTTAAAAAAGCAATTATAGTGTGCCGCACCAGCAAATTATCAGTCAAAAAGTTCAGACATGCAATGCCTTAGGATTAATGGACAGAAGTCGCAGTATATGTAAGCCGGACGGACATGTAACTACTAACTATACAAAATTATCCTAGATAGTTATGCCAAACCATTGATAAACAAATAAACACTAATTAAAGGCTGGCTGGATTCGGCATGTACGAACTGTAAACTATAGACACCTGGATACTATTATGATTCAACTCACAAGGTTAAGAACCATTCTATGCAACATAAGGGACTGTAATAGAGAATCAAACTAAAATATATAAACATTAATCTGACCGATACTGTGTAGCCAGAGAGTACATGGTAGCTAAGCATACTAATTACGTATAGATAAACACATGAATAATTCTTTTACAATGAACCTAAATAGATTACATAGGCCAAAATAAAAAACCATGTAATTTGTTAGTAGTTATTTATATTCTATTCTATAAATAGAAACAGAGGAAAGACATGCGGTGCTCCAAACTCACTTGGTTTTCTCAGGTGTGTGGACATGCATATTGTACAGCAGCATTGTCACAGGTTCATTGAAAACAAACGAAACCTGAAGAAAAGCAAGCTGGATGTGAATATCAGGCAATAAGCAGAGCACAACCTGACAATATCTTGAAAGCAATTTTGACAAGATCAGAAACATGTAAGAATAGAACACGCATCAGTTATGCTCTCCTTGATAGGAAATGGTCTTTGTGGTCAATTAGCAGTAGGCACTGCAGGTATCACAATATTTATTTGTTCCTCTCTGTGAATTTGGGAAAAAGGATGAATTTAGCTGAGGCCAATAATTAGCGTATATGATGACATGGCCAAGGCCAGTAATTAGAATTTGATGGCAATCTGAATAATCAACAATACAGAGAACACAATAAGGATTACAATCGCAGTTAGGCTTACATCTGAGAAAAATGCTGCCACTGATAATGTTTTCTATCTTCATGGCGTGGCAGTGGGAGCGAGCAGATGCGAGAGGGATTGTGGCTGTGTGACAGCAGGTGAGAGGTACAGAGGGAGATCGAAGGAGTGAGTCGTCATAGACACCACCATGGCCGATGGATCTAGCCCATGGCCACGGCAACAACCAAATCAAAGCCAACATTAGGTCTAACACTTTGGAGTGGATAAATGAATGTAGATACTACTATTTTGCTGAACTAGATGCCCATAGTTGAAAGTAGAAAATCTTTGAGACAGTAGCACACAAGGTGTATATAGTTGGGTAGCGTTGGTGATCTTGCTGGCTGTATACAACTCGGCTCATTTGTATCATCAGCCTCAAGCTAACATGTAATGGTAAACTATAGGCTGAAAATAGTAACATTGTCATCCTTGAATGACATATTCTGTTGATCAAATACCAGTGGTGGCTGGCCTAAATATATTGCGATAGGTACAGTGGTGAAGCACATATATATACAGTAGCTCCCTCAAGCAAACATCTCTTGTAGCACTCTCAGCAAGCAGTTTCCCTCCCTAGTCAGAGTGTCAGAATGAACAATAGGCAAACCCGCATACTGCCTATCATGAAGAGGCTCTACTAGCAACTATGGAGGAGGAAGGCAGTATCAATTACGTATGGGAGAGGAGAGAGCACTCACGTCCATCCTTGCGGTTCTCCCCTCGCAGAACTGCTTGGGGATGTGCTCGTAGCTCCTGAGGGCGCCATCGCCGTAGTAGCTGGCATCTCCGGCTTACGGGCTACCTCCTCGGGAGCCTCCCCGCCGAGGATGGGGAGGGCGACGGTAGGAATAGGCTCCAGGAGGAGGTGGCGGCGGCAGGGCAGCACAGCACGAGCGCCATGGGGAGCGGCGTGTGTGGACAGGAGTGGGAGGGGAAGGCGGTCAGGCTGCGCTTTACTCCATCCTCAGCTCCTCTTGTCCAAGGCCGGGACCAAATCTGTCAGATCCGCCATGGCTGGGGCCCGATCTACCATGGCTAGGGTTGGATCCACCGGATCCGCCCATGGTTGGGGTTGGTACGCCGGATCCACCATGGCCGGCTTGGAGAAGCAGTGGGAAGTAGGCACAGGGAGGCGGTGGGCGTCGAGGCTTGCCGGAGGAGGTCGCCGTCGAGGAGAGAACGTGACAGGAAGGAGCTCGCCATGCACCGAGGACGAGAGAGAGGGAGAGAGTGGGAGGAGGAAGATAGCAGGTGCAACGGTGGATTTGGAGCAATAAAAGGCAAGTGGGCGGCATGCTCTGTGCGGAGGAAGCGTGCGTGCGGGTGAACTAAAGGACGCACGGATGGAAAGAAGTCATTACCTTTCTAAAATTGATTTTCCAAATCCAATTTGAAATGATTTTTAAACCTTTTAGCATTGGAATAAAAAGCAGTCACCACAATAAATAAAATGCATCGGCATGAGTGCATCAACTTGTAACTAACCTTATGATAAATTTTAATTTTACAAAAATTTATTATTTCCTATATTTGAATGCACACTCAAATACATAAGTAAATCATATTTAGCTATTTTGAAACAATGAAAAATTTTAGGATGTTACAATTCTACCCCCTTAAAAAGAATCTCGTCCTCAAGATTAGGTGATGCTTACTCAAAAAGCTGTGGATAAGATTTTCTTAGGTCCTCTTCTCTTTCCCATGTAGCCTCATCTTCTGAATATCGATTCCATTGTACTTTGCACATCTTGATAGTGCGACTCCTAGTAACTCTTTCTATAGTCTCAAGAATATTTACTGGATACTCCTCATATGTGAGATCTTCTTTAACAGCAAGCTCTTCTGATACCCGCAAACACTTTTTCAACTGAGAAACATGGAACATATCATGCACACCTGATAAACTTTCTGGCAGTTCCAATTGATAGGCCACTTCTCCACGTCTCTCTAGAATCTTGAAAGGTCCCACATATCTCGGTGCTAACTTGCCATTCATATTGAATCTTCTCATATTTCTCATTGGCGACACTATCAAATACACATAATCACCTACTTTGAAGCTCAATTCTCTTCTTCGGATATCAGCATAACTCTTTTGTCTAGACTGTACTACTCTCAAATTGTCCCTAATCTGTCACACCCGGTTTTAAGGACAAAACCAGACATACACCATATGTGAAATAAAGATGACAAATCTCACATATAGCCACAGATAAGTGTAATATCAAAAGACAAATGCTTAATATACATAACACAATAGTATAAAATATACCTTAAAGAGCAACACAGCGGAAAGACAACTCCGAACACCGGGTGCAACCTTCACTCCAGGATCAAACTAACTGGTTGATCACAAGCCTAACAATTCCAGAATCTAACAGTCTGGTACCCTTCCTGAGATGTGGGGAAATAGCAAGAGTGAGTCCATGTCGAACTCAGCAAATATATCATGGGGTTCATGAAGCTCAAAAAGTTTGACACGGGTTTACTGCAATAGCTTTTAGTGAGTCATCTTTTTAGCAGTTGAGTAGCAACAAGTTTACCAAAAACCCAAATAACCTCATGATCATGTAAATGAGAATAATGTATAGCAAGAAACAATAATCATTAGTGAACATCAATATCATCAGTGTTATTATTATCATCAGCGTTCATCATTTATTCTGTAAGGGTCCAAGGCCACTCGTGACCGTGAGCACGGCTGTTATAACAGTTTTACACTCTGCAGAGGTTGTACACTTTCACTGTGAGTCGTGATTACCCATATGCCCGAGGCGGCCAATCCCCAAAACACTCCCAAGGTGAGCAGGCAGGGTTCACTATGAAGCCTTTCAAAGGTTCATCTAACAAGTTAGGGCCGCTAGGTTTCAGAAGTCAGTCCATGTGATACACCACGCAGGGATCCACAGTCTGCTTTACCCCATTTGCGCCACAAGGGTAACCTCTAACAAGCTAGAAAAGGTCCTCATACTGAGCTAAAGCCAGAGCCATATAGCCCTCACAGTTGTACTGTAAGTCCCGGATTTTCGCTTACAGATAAGTCCTTAAGGAGAGAAACTAGAGCACCAAAAATACCCCATGCTCTAGCCCCCTTGAGCCATGTTGCTATAAAGCATCTTTTAAACGTTTATTGCATATACCATTAGTCAAGTTACAGATCATAGTTATTTATCTTGAGCACTAGCATAAATACTACCCAATGCAATGTCCCATGGGTGTCAAGGTACAAGATACAAAAACTAGGATATCCTTAGTGGTAACAAGGTAGACACATGCACATGAATTAAGTATATTAAAGGTGAATAGGAAACAAGGATAATCCCATGCTATACTTGCCTTAAACACCGATCCTTCGGTAAGCTTTAATCTTCAACGTTCTTCTTCTTCTTCTTCTTGATAACCACGTATATCTCACCGACTGGACGAAATCATAAATCACCACACAAGCATCCATACAATCATACATGAAGCAAACAATAGATCTAAATTAGAACAGTACACTAAACATATAAAACAATATGTGAAAAGGTTTTAAAGATGTTCTACGCATTGCTACGAACACGCAGACGCGAAAAGCACACTAATCAGAGCTACGGTTGAAAAGATACATCTACCGAAAAACTTGCTCATAGAAGAAAATATAAAACTATTAGTTTCATGTGTTTTATATATAAGATATTTTATAAATACTATATACAGAATTAAGTCAAATTTAGATTCAAATTATAAAACTAAAGTAAAACAAATCATATTTTATTTACAAAACCTAGTTGCATAATTATAAATCAAGATATGATTTAAACCATAAAATTTCAGAATTAGTAATATGGTAAACACTGTCACTAACGCGTAGATCTCGTTGCTATGAATCTAACGCAACTCGAATGAGCTAAAACGGATCTAAAACGTAGAAGATATGATTTAAACAAGATCTACTTTATTAAACTAATAGATTAAATCTCACATCAGAACTTAAAGATAGAAAACCTAACCAACAGTAACACTAACAGTATAACAAGTTTGTAAAACTCTTCTACACATTACTACGATCACATAGACATAAAGATCACTAAATTTGGATTTAAAACGTAAAAATTATGAATTTTCTAAGATTTCCTATAGATAAATAATTACTTTAATATAAACTCGAAAATAAATTATCTCAAACCTACTGTACAATTCTATAATCATGTAGAGCTCGCAAATACGAATCTAACGCAATTTAAACGGGTCAAATCGGAGTTAAAACGGATAATTTATAACTAAAACAAACTCAGTGGCAAAACTGTAAATATCAGAAAACGTATTTTTCAATTACCGAAACGAATTACGTTTTCAATTAATCAAAACGTATTTTCGGAAGTCACGCGATCAAAATATGCTTTACAGAAAAGAAAACGTAAACCGGGAATACGCTTTGGACTGCGGGTTAAGAACTTAAAATTTACAGGGTCTCTTTAGCAAATGTTACAGCCGAACGGGTATCTTCGATTAACGGCCGTTCGATTTAAAATGAACGGTCCAGATCGGATCTGGGGAGGAGGCCGGCGGCGCTCCGGCCGGAATCGGGCCCGACGGCCTTCCCCGCGGTGGCGCCATGGCCGGAGTTTCCCATCTCATGCTACGGAGCATTACCTTGCGAAAGATATAAATCGACGGGTAGAGCGCATCAACGCGAACTCACCTAGGGCAAAATCGAAGCCAATGATAAACTGGAGAAGACGTGCAGCTTGGAGAGGCGGACGGTAGAGGCGGAGCTTCGGCGGTGGCGCGTCGAGACGACTAGAGTGTCTCCAAAAGGATGGGATGGGGGCGGAATAGTGCGGGGGTTCCGTTTTATAGCCCGGAGGCGTCGGTAAATAAGGAAGGGAGAGAGATTTGGCGGCGGATTCGATTCACCGGATCGGGGAGAGAGAGGAAAGCTGTGTTCGGCCGGAGGAAGAAGAAAGGAAAGGAGACACGTCGCTGACAGGTGGGTCCCGCATGTCGGCGACTCAGAGGAAAAACGGGGCGGCGGCTGGGTGCGGGACGCGGCCGTGCGCGATGACGGGCCGGCTGGCCGTGGCTGGGCTCGGCCCACGCGGGAGCGGGGCGCGGGAGAGGGAAAGGTGGGCCGCGCGCGGGGAGGGCAGGCCGAGGCGTGGGCTGCGGTAGGAGAAAACGGCCTGAATTCCGAATGAAGCTGATTTCTCTTTTCTTTTTCTTTTTCTAATTTTTCAAAGCCAATTTTCAAAAGATTTTCAAATCCAAATTTGAATTTGATCAAACCACTCATCTCAAAAATTTAAATGCAACAGCATGAGTGCACAAACATGTTTCTACTCTTATATTTGATTTTAAATTTATAAAAATTATTCTTATTCTAAATTTGCATGCTCACAAAATTATATAAAAAAAATCATATTTCTCCTACTTTTCTTCTTTTCAAATTTTTAGGGTGTTACAATTCTACCCCCTTAAGATGAATCTCGTCCCGAGATTCCGAAGATGATGATAAAAGAGATAATGACACTTTGTCTTTATTTGATCCTCATTTTCCAAATTACTCTTTTCCCTCAGAGTCATGAGACAATTTCTCATATCCCGACTGACTAATCTTCCTAAACATAATCATCTCTCCTATTGAGCTCCTCCAAAGTTATTTGTTCCTCTGCTATGACTTCAGTAAACTCATGGTCCACTTTACTATCCTTGGTGTACCTATCTTCTAATTGGTCATTCTCATCTCCCTCAGGTAAAAGTCGACCACCTTGATACTCAATTCTTTTCCCTGACGGTGTTGTTAAGAGCATTGTGCACCGAGTACCATGAATCACTCCTTTGTGTGCACAGAGCCATCCATTACCAAGAACCACGCGAATTTTAAGTGACTCTAACACAATGAGTGTCGCGGTGAAGTTTTCTTTGTTTATGACAAGACTGACATTCGGGCATATCTAATCTGCCTGCATTTCTCCCACTGGGGTTTGAACTAGCAAAGGCCTCCTCATTGGACACTTCACCATCTTGCACGTCTCTACCATGTCGGCGGAAATGAAAGAATGCGAAGCACTAGGGTCAAATAAAGCAAAAACTTGTACTGAGCTTACTTGAATATAACCACCCACCACTTTGGTAACTCCATGAACTTTATCCATATCCACATTGCTCAGTCTTCCATTGACATAGTTTTGCTGCGCTTTGCTTCCTTGAGCAGGCTTCTTATGGGCTTTCCTTTTTCGCTTTCGTTGTTGTGGATTCTGACTTAGTTCACTCCCAACTTGCTCTTCAACATTGTTGTTTTGATAGTGCTCGGCTTCATCATACCCATAACATCCTTCAATGGTAGAAACATCAATCTTTTCCCACATATCAGTGCGAGACGTCATATAGGGCTCCTGAGTCATGAGACACTACACTTCCTGTCATCAAGTGACCAACATCAGCAACACGAGCAAGTATAGATGATCATAATCATGAACTATCCAAAAGGACAATTCTCGTCTCCATGGATCCAAAATTATCAACCTTGTTCACAGAACATTTTTGCTCAAGAGTGGCAACTCAATCATGGAGACTAACCAATACTTCCAACTAAAGAGTTCAATCTTAATAATCCTTCTTTACATTGGCTACCCCCCTTAAAATAAGGGACACCAAATAAGGTAACTTTGAACCTTTTTCTTCTAGATGAGCTAAAAAGTGTTCTGACATCCCAATGATACTCCTGTGTATGGGTAAGAACAAGAAATCTGAAATTTCTCACGAGCAGAAAATCAGCAGTGCAGTAAAACAGTTGTAACTCTCATTCTGTTAATCCAATAAAACTGTAGTTTACACCGATGGAAAGCTTATAAAATTCTCTGCAACTTTCTTATAGAACACACTTCCAGATTCAGCAGCTAACTTGACCGAAAACAACACATAACAGATTCTGTTCCAGGTTTCAGACAGCACAGTTGCATCGTCTTGTGATTTTTGTATCTCCCAATCCAAAATAGCTATGAGGGTAGTTCTTGCATTTAGAGAGAGATGTTGAAGTCCACTCTTGTCCAGAATTTTCTCATGATTTTTGGTCTTTCAAGAACAGAGATATAAGTTGATAAAGACAGGCTGCTCCGAAAGACAAGATATAGAAAGCAGGAGATAACCAAAACCCAGCTATTTATTTCATTAATCCTTATACCTTATACATATAAACTAAATGAAATCATGGTCAAAGCCCACGAGATCATTCCACTCATTACAAAATTCCAACTCAAGCATAAACATAAGCACAAAGCAACTAAACACTTAAATGTTCATTAGCCACACATTAAGACGACTCAACTTGGCTACTAACGGTTTTATTACACGGGACATAACTCCTATTCCTTAAACATGGTGTGATTGTAGCAGCATCCAGAGTAGATAACGTCTCTTACATTCCTTATTGCTTTATATGGACATCTGAATCTCTGCATCTACCATTCTTATAACTCATACCTTAAGATGGGTCAACCTGGTATCCCTCCGGTGTAGATTTAATACCCTCATACTCAATCCTTTCTCCTAAAAGTGTAGTTAGAAACACTGAACATTGGGCATACTCAATCACTCCTTTACAAGTAGATAACCAGTCTATTCCAAGGATAACATCAATGCCCATTAATTCCAAAACAATAAGGTTTACCTTAAAATTTACCCCCTTTATGTCAAGACTAACTTTTGGGCATACACGGTCTGCCTTTATTTCACCTCTTGGAGTTTCAACCATAACTGTTTTTCCCCTTGGAAGCATAAGTATGTTATGATCTTTTACATATTGTCCAGATATGAACGAATGTGAGGCACTGGGGTCAAACAAAACCTTGGCATTTCCTGAACTTACTGGAATTGATCCAAACACGACCTCCTTAGCTCCAGGAATGGTGGAAATATCCACATGTTTCAACCTTCCATGGATGTAATTTCTCTTTAATTTATTTCCCTGCACATGCTCCTTTTGGACATCCTGTCCTGGGTCTCGCTGTTGTTGATTCTTCTGTGGGCAAGATTTGATATAATGTCCTTCCTGCTGGCAATGATAACACTTTCTCTTAGCTGGATCTTTTGTGATGTCATACTCCAAGGAACTGTTGTTTGGTATGCTGCTATCTTGCTGGCCATAAAAGTTCACCTTCGTCCCTTTGGCTTGTTTCCTAGCTTGTTTGGCCTTTCGGGGTTGATACTCCTTATAGGTAATTGTCCATCCATCTATGACTACTTCATGGGGAGTAGTTTTAGCGGGAGGGGCTTCTAACTCTTCAGGGTTTGGATTTGTTTGACAGGGGATCAGGGCTGCATGTGACAATGTAGTATAACTTGCTTGCTCATTGCTTTCCATAAGTGGTTCTAATGAGATTGCCTTTCTCTTCTTGTCCATGTTGTTCTCAAAATTTGGATCCACCTTGACTTTCCCCTTATTAGACTCATTTCGAAGACAGGGAAAACCATAATGCTTAAAGCAGTGGCATTGTTCCTGCTCTCCAAATGCCTTACTATCAACATCTTTATTGGATTTCATATTCTTCCAAGCTTCTGCTACTTGTATTTTCTCTGACCCCTTGGATATGTGGGCTTGACCTTGAGATAAGCATCGTTGAGAATTCCCATGTTGAGCCATTTCTTCTAGTAATTGGTTTTGCATCGCTAATGGTTTCTTGTCAAAAGTGAGCAAGAGCGACACAATTCAGTCCTCTTAACCTCTGAAATCCACAGTCTTCTCGTCAGAGCCGTCTAATAGACAAGGAGAAAAGGTTTAAAATAGAGACAAGATTTTTATAACAGAACGGGGATAGAGTTAAGCATAACTTTGAGAAAATAACAAAGTTAAAGAGAAGCAAGAAATAGGCAACAATGAGAACATGCTAAACGTCCAGTTCTAACTAGGCTTGCGTCCTACAGTCAGCATTGCTCTGATACCAATCTGTCACACCCGGTTTTAAGGACAAAACCAGACATACACCATATGTGAAATAAAGAAGACAAATCTCACATATAGCCACAGATAAGTGTAATATCAAAAGATAAATGCTTAATATACATAACACAATAGTATAAAATATACCTTAAAGAGCAACACAGCGGAAAGACAACTCCGAACACCGGGTGCAACCTTCACTCCAGGATCAAACTAACTGGTTGATCACAAGCCTAACAATTCCAGAATCTAACAGTCTGGTACCCTTCCTGAGATGTGGGGAAATAGCAAGAGTGAGTCCATGTCGAACTCAGCAAATATATCATGGGGTTCATGAAGCTCAAAAAGTTTGACACGGGTTTACTGCAATAGCTTTTAGTGAGTCATCTTTTTAGCAGTTGAGTAGCAACAAGTTTACCAAAAACCCAAATAACCTCATGATCATGTAAACGAGAATAATGTATAGCAAGAAACAATAATCATTAGTGAACATCAATATCATCAGTGTTATTATTATCATCAGCGTTCATCATTTATTCTGTAAGGGTCCAAGGCCACTCGTGACCGTGAGCACGGCTGTTATAACAGTTTTACACTCTGCAGAGGTTGTACACTTTCACTGTGAGTCGTGATTACCCATATGCCCGAGGCGGCCAATCCCCAAAACACTCCCAAGGTGAGCAGGCAGGGTTCACTATGAAGCCTTTCAAAGGTTCGTCTAACAAGTTAGGGCCGCTAGGTTTCAGAAGTCAGTCCGTGTGATACTCCACGCAAGGATCCACAGTCTGCTTTACCCCATTTGCGCCACAAGGGTAACCTCTAACAAGCTAGAAAAGGTCCTCATACTGAGCTAAAGCCAGAGCCATATAGCCCTCACAGTTGTACTGTAAGTCCCGGATTTTCGCTTACAGATATGTCCTTAAGGAGAGAAACTAGAGCACCAAAAATACCCCATGCTCTAGCCCCCTTGAGCCATGTTGCTATAAAGCATCTTTTAAACGTTTATTGCATATACCATTAGTCAAGTTACAGATCATAGTTATTTATCTTGAGCACTAGCATAAATACTACCCAATGCAATGTCCCATGGGTGTCAAGGTACAAGATACAAAAACTAGGATATCCTTAGTGGTAACAAGGTAGACACATGCACATGAATTAAGTATATTAAAGGTGAATAGGAAACAAGGATAATCCCATGCTATACTTGCCTTAAACACCGATCCTTCGGTAAGCTTTAATCTTCAACGTTCTTCTTCTTCTTCTTGATAACCACGTATATCTCACCGACTGGACGAAATCATAAATCACCACACAAGCATCCATACAATCATACATGAAGCAAACAATAGATCTAAATTAGAACAGTACACCAAACATATAAAACAATATGTGAAAAGGTTTTAAAGATGTTCTACGCATTGCTACGAACACACAGACGCGAAAAGCACACTAATCAGAGCTACGGTTGAAAAGATACATCTACCGAAAAACTTGCTCATAGAAGAAAATATAAAACTATTAGTTTCATGTGTTTTATATATAAGATATTTTATAAATACTATATACGGAATTAAGTCAAATTTAGATTCAAATTATAAAACTAAAGTAAAACAAATCATATTTTATTTACAAAACCTAGTTGCATAATTATAAATCAAGATATGATTTAAACCATAAAATTTCAGAATTAGTAATATGGTAAACACTGTCACTAACGCGTAGATCTCGTTGCTATGAATCTAACGCAACTCGAATGAGCTAAAACGGATCTAAAACGTAGAAGATATGATTTAAACAAGATCTACTTTATTAAAGTAATAGATTAAATCTCACATCGGAACTTAAAGATAGAAAACCTAACCAACAGTAACACTAACAGTATAACAAGTTTGTAAAACTCTTCTACACATTACTACGATCACATGGACATAAAGATCACTAAATTTGGATTTAAAACGTAAAAATTATGAATTTTCTAAGATTTCCTATAGATAAATAATTACTTTAATATAAACTCAAAAATAAATTATCTCAAACCTACTATACAATTCTATAATCATGTAGAGCTCGCAAATACGAATCTAACGCAATTTAAACGGGTCAAATCGGAGTTAAAACGGATAATTTATAACTAAAACAAACTCAGTGGCAAAACTGTAAATATCAGAAAATGTATTTTTCAATTACCGAAACGAATTACGTTTTCAATTAATCAAAACGTATTTTCGGAAGTCACGCGATCAAAATACGCTTTACAGAAAAGAAAACGTAAACCGGGAATACGCTTTGGACTGCGGGTTAAGAACTTAAAATTTACAGGGTCTCTTTAGCAAATGTTACAGCCGAACGGGTATCTTCGATTAACGGCCGTTCGATTTAAAATGAACGGTCCAGATCGGATCTGGGGAGGAGGCCGGTGGCGCTCCGGCCGGAATCGGGCCCGACGGCCTTCCCCGCGGTGGCGCCATGGCCGGAGTTTCCCATCTCATGCTACGGAGCATTACCTTGCGAAAGATATACATCGACGGGTAGAGCGCATCAACGCGAACTCACCTAGGGCAAAATCGAAGCCAATGATAAACTGGAGAAGACGTGCGGCTTGGAGAGGCGGACGGTAGAGGCGGAGCTTCGGCGGTGGCGCGTCGAGACGACTAGAGTGTCTCCAAAAGGATGGGATGGGGGCGGAATAGTGCGGGGGTTCCGTTTTATAGCCCGGAGGCGTCGGTAAATAAGGAAGGGAGAGAGATTTGGCGGCGGATTCGATTCACCGGATCGGGGAGAGAGAGGAAAGCTGCGTTCGGCCGGAGGAAGAAGAAAGGAAAGGAGACACGTCGCTGACAGGTGGGTCCCGCATGTCGGCGACTCAGAGGAAAAACGGGGCGGCGGCTGGGTGCGGGACGCGGCCGTGCGCGATGACGGGCCGGCTGGCCGTGGCTGGGCTCGGCCCACGCGGGAGCGGGGCGCGGGAGAGGGAAAGGTGGGCCGCGCGCGGGGAGGGCAGGCCGAGGCGTGGGCTGCGGTAGGAGAAAACGGCCTGAATTCTGAATGAAGCTGATTTCTCTTTTCTTTTTCTTTTTCTAATTTTTCAAAGCCAATTTTCAAAAGATTTTCAAATCCAAATTTGAATTTGATCAAACCACTCATCTCAAAAATTTAAATGCAACAGCATGAGTGCACAAACATGTTTCTACTCTTATATTTGGTTTTAAATTTATAAAAATTATTCTTATTCTAAATTTGCATGCTCACAAAATTATATAAAAAAACATATTTCTCCTACTTTTCTTCTTTTCAAATTTTTAGGGTGTTACATAATCATTCTCACTTGTTCCTCTGCATTACGTAGAACGTCAGGTCCAAACACTTGAGTTTCACCTGTCTGATTGTAGAATAAAGGTGTTCTACACTTACGTCCATATAAAGCTTTGAATGGCACTATTTTGAGACTTTTCTGGTGACTGTTGTTATATGAAAACTCAGCATATGGCAAACTCTTGTCCCAACTAGTACCATACTATAAAGCACAAGCTCTCAACATATCTTCCAAGATTTGATTGGTCCTTTCTGCCTGTCCATCGGTTTGCGGATGATATGCAGAACTAAAATTTAACTTTGTCCCTAAAGCTCTATGTACTTTGTGCCAAAATTGTGAGGTAAATTGAGTACCTCGATTAGACACAATCTTCTTTGGGACTCCATGTAAGCACACTATCCTCTCCATATACAACTCTGCTAATCTTGCCCCATTATAGGTGGTCATAACTGGCAAAAAATGAGCAACTTTAGTGAGTCGGTCCACTATTACCCAGATCGAATCATACCCACATTGAGTGCGGGGTAATCCAGTAATAAAGTCCATACCAACTTCTTCCCATTTCCACTCTGGTATTTTCATTGGTTGTAGCAATCCTGTAGGTCTTTGGTGCTCGGCTTTCACCCTTTGACAAGTATCACATATGGCCACATACTCAGCCACATCTCTTTTCAAACCATACCACCAATACTTTTCTTTAAGGTCTAAATACATCTTGGTGCTTCCAGGGTGTATAGAATAAGTAGAATCATGTGCCTCTCGCAGAATCATATCACGGATAGCTTTCACTTCAGGTACACATATTCTTTTCCCAAACCATAGAGTACCATTCTCATCCAACCTGAAGCCTGGTGCCTTTCCAAGCACTACATTCTCTGCAATCTCCTTTAGTTTCTCATCCTCCAACTGACCTTTGTGTATATCTTGCTCCAACATAGGCTATATGGCTAATTCCACTACATTATTGACAAAACCCAAATTGAGATGTGATATTTTACCTCGCAACTCTGCAGGTATAAATATCAACTGAAGTCCATTGGCATAGCTCTTCCTGCTAAGTGCATCGGCAACAACATTTGCCTTTCTAGGATGATAATGCACTTCCAAATCATAATCTTTAATCAAATCTAGCCAATGACGTTGCCTTAGGTTCAGCTCTGACTGAGTAAAAATATATTTTGAACTCTTGTGATCAATATAGATATCGCACTTATGTCCGATCAAATAATGCCTCCAAATTTTCAGAGCATGGACAACTGCGGCTAATTCCAAATCATTGGTTGGGTAATTCAGTTCATGCTTTCTCAGCTGCCTGGAGGCGTATGCCACAACCTTTCCTTCTTGCATAAGCACACATCCAAGACCTAGGCGAGATGCATCACAATAAATAGAGAAACTCTTACTTAAATCAGGTAAGGTCAACACTGGGGCTGTTGTCAACCTTCTCTTCAGCTCCTCAAAATTAGCCTGACACTTGTCTGACCATACAAATTTGCCATTCTTCTCTAATAGGGCTGTCATAGGCTTAGCTAGCTTAGAGAACCCTTCAATAAATCTCCTATAGTACCCAACCAATCCCAAAAAGCTACGAATTTCGCTAACATTGGTTGGGGCTTTCCAATTTAACACATCTTGTACTTTACTGGGATGTACGGCTATTCCACCATTAGAGACCACATGTCCTAGAAAAGATACTTCTTTTAGCCAAAACTTACACTTGCTCCTTTTAGGATACAATTTATGTTCCCTGAGCTTTTGTAAGACTAGTCTTAGGTGTTCAGCATGTTTCTCTTCATTTTTGAAGAATATTAGGATATCATCTATGAATACCACTACAAACTTATCCAAGTACTCCATGAACACCTTGTTTATCAGATACATAAAGTATGCAGGTGCATTTGTTAGTCCAAAAGACATCACTGTATACTCATAAAGGCCATATCTTATGGTATATGTTGTCTTAGGTATGTCAGATGCACAATTTTTTAGTTGATGATATCCAGAACAGAGGTCAATTTTTGAGAACACACAAGCACCTTTTAGCTGATCAAATAAATAATCAATTCTAGGGAGTGGGTACTTGTTCTTGATTGTTACTTCATTAAGGGACCGATAATCGACACACATTCTTCGTGTACCATCTTTCTTATCAACAAATATAACAGGTGCTCCCCAAGGTGAAGAACTAGGGCAAATAAAACATTTCTCTTGCAATTCCTTAATTTGTTTCTTTAGTTCTTCTAATTCATCTGCCCCCATTCTATATGGTCTCTTAGCTATGGGTGCAGTTCCAGGTAAAAGCTCGATAAGGAATTCGATGTCATGATCGGAGGGCATACCTGGCAATTCATCAGGGAACACATCTGAGAACTCATCCACCACCTGGTTTTCCTAGTTGGCATAATCACTCAACTGGTTGACGGTGGCAGTCGGTTGAGCTTGCACTTCCACTTCGACATAGATTCTATCACCACTTGGAGATGTCACAACAACAGATTTCTCATGGCATTGTATCACTGCTCTATGTTGCTTCATCCAATCGATTCCTAGGATGAGGTCAATACCAGCGGTTCTCAGAACAATTGGGTTTACTTTAAAAGCTACCCCCCTTAGAAATATACTAGTAGAAGGGTTCCAGTAATTTGCTGGCATGCTACCCCCGGTGAGTTTACTAACATGGGATCTTTCATGGCACATAGGGGTATGCTATGCATTCTAACAAAAGCTTTTGATATAAAAGAATGCGAGGCACCGAAATTGAAAAGTACGGTAGCGGAGATGGAGTTGACACTAAATGTACCCAGCATAACCTCAGGCGCCTCCTGAGCTGATTCAGATGACACATGATTCACCTTGCCGGTGAATGGAGGTCAAACGTTGGGCCTATGATTGCTCTACTGGTTCTGCAGGGCCTACCGGTTCTACTTCTTTGGGCACTGGTAAGAATAGTGACCAACCTCTCCACAGTTATAGCATGCATTGGGGTTGTTGCCTGGAGTGCCACTATTGATTGGGGCATTGTTGGGCACTCCTTGATGTGGTGCCTGGTTGCTAGCTTAATGTTGCTAGGGGCGCTGCTGATTCTGGTTGCCAAACTGCGATGGGTACTGAGGACACTGCTGGTTCGGGTTCCTCTGGGGGTACTGGCCTTTGTTCCATTGGTTGGATGACCCTTGGTTCCTCTATGGAAAACCTTGCTGCGGGAAAGCTCACGGGCGAGTGTTGCTACCCGACGCCTATCCCTGGAGCTTCCTCTTCTTGAGGTCCATTTCCCTGCCCTTGTTATCTATCACAATGGCATGGTCCACCAATTCTTGGAAACTGGCATACTTGTTGGACATCAGCTGCAGTTGGAGTCCATCATACAACCCCTTCAGAAAGCGGCGCTATTTGTTAGAATCCCTGGCCACCTCGGCCGGGGCATATCGCGACAGTTGAGCAAACTTGTCGTGGTACTCCACCATGGACATGGACCCTTATTTGAGAGCCCGGAATTCTTCTTGCTTCAGTTCAATAAGTCCCTCAGGGATGTGATGGTACCTAAAGTTCTCCGTGAACTCCTTCCATGTGATCTCTGGAGCATTATCTGGGCGTCCATACTGGAATGACTCCCACCAATCCTAAGTAGCTCCTTGGAGTTGGCCTGAGGCGTACAAGACCTTCTCCAGGTCGTTGCACTGTGCAATGTTTAGCTGCTTCTCTATAGCTCTTAACCAATCATCAGCCTCCATGGGGTCAGAGGCATGTGTGAACATAGGTGGGCGTCCTTTCAGAAACTCCCCACGTTTGTCACAGACCTGTACAGGTGGGGGTGCTCTTGCTTGTTGCTCACCAAGACGGTCCATCACTGTCTGCATGAGCTGCGCTTGCATTGCCATCAATTGTTCAATCATCACCGGCGGTGGCGAAGGTGGATCCACGAGAGCACCATGTCCACGACCACGTCCATGGCCTCGGCCTCATCCTCCTACGGTGGCCATCTGCTTCCACACAAATGTGCAAGACTTTTAGAGAACTTCCATAAATTTACAAATTATTTACAAAAGCTAAATAACATAGCTGAAAATTTCTGGACGGGTGTCAACAACCACAGATCAGAAATTGAAGTGTAACTCAAGTTTTAGATATCCAAAAGAGACATGACATACATCGTTGGAAAGCTTAAGAAGTCTGCTACAACTTTTATATAGAATGTTTTCACAGTTTCTGGCGGCAACACCATCAAAACCCGAGCTAAACCATTTCTGTACTAAGTTATAGACTGCGCAGGCTTGCCAGATTGTAGCAGGCATATCTCTCAAACCAAAACTGATAATGAGGTGATTACAGCGGGAAATGAAAGGTACACAAGTCTAGTTCTTTCACAAAAAATTTATAATTTTTTGATGTAGAGATTCAGAGATACGAGATAAACATTGCAGACTGCTCCGAAAAACAGCACAGCAGAGATACGAAATTTTAAACCCCAACTATGTTAAACAAAGACTAACTTAAGGTTTTGATAAAAAGAACATGTGGACAAGCCCACACTGTTCCAGCAGGCACACAAACTCCAAATCAATCCAAGTTCATCAACACAACCAACCAGGCAACCAAAGGTTCATATTACACACATAAACTTAACAAGACTCTCGATCTAAAACGCATTCATTTTTGACGGGGCATCAAGCATCTAAGGAGTGCGATCCACCATAGTGAACTCCCTGGCCTTCTTCTTGTACATGGTAGGCTGTCCTAGCTGAACGACCATCTCATCTATCTGCTTCTGAAGGCGCTTCGTGGACTTCTGCGTCACATGAAGCTCTTCCTAGAGTGCTTCGTTGGCCTCCTGTATGGCACTGAGGTGCCTCACTGTGGTATCCATGGTTGGATCAGACGCTGAGGGAGCCAACACCGCCCATGTCCTTTCCACATGGTCGTAGCGTGGGAGAAACATGTAGCAATTATCCTGCATGGCCTCAAAGCGACAGCCATGATAGTACAGGTAAGCCTCCTGCGCAGCATCCTCCATGCTGTCATAGGCACTGGCACGCCTGGACCTATGGCTGTGGGTAGTCTCTACATCATGTGAGTGGTCAGTGTTGTTCCAGGTGGTGATGATCACATTGGTCTTCCAATATGTCACCTTCACGGGGTGCTTGTGCTCTGCGCAGTAGTACTTGATGGTAGCAGCAAGATCTAGGTAGTACTTGGCCTGCACGGTAGTGAGCAAGTTGTGGTAGTGAAAATCCTCGGGGGCATCCTTAAACTTGTTCCTGGTGATCCACCCCATCTCTTCTGGTTCCTCTAGAGTAGCTGGGGAAGGCACTAGTGTTGGTGCAGAAGCGGCCTGTGAAGATGGTGGAGGTGTAGCAGCGGGGACTGGCGCATCCACTGGTGGGATGGGTACGACCACAGGGGTCGAAGCAAATCCATCTGATGCGGTAGCTGAATATGCCTCCACTTCCATAGGTTCCTCCTCATCATCATCAGTGATGTTGTCACACCTGGTTTTCTAAAGAATAAAACCAGGCTCGCCATATGTGTGCCCAGGAAGTCCACACATATGTCAGAATGAAAAAAAATATCAGAAACAATGTTATTATATAACGTATACATAGCTATATTAACACTTACATCAGAGTATCGCGGAACGGTCACTAATCTTTTCTTCAGGCTCCAACATCACAGGGACGGCTGACTGGGGGTTCCATATGCCAAACACTTCTGAAAAGACTTCTGAAAACTCCACTACACTTTCATCCTTCTTCTAAGCAGCACCTTACTATACACTGGAGTGTGGTGGAAATAGCAAGAGTGAGTCCATGTCGAACTCAACAAATATAACACGGGGTTCATGAGGCTCAAAGGCATAACATAGGTTTATCAGCATGTAGCTTTTATTTAGCATTAATTCAGTATATCAATGATATCAAAGTGTCTCAATATAAACAATAAACATATGATCCATGTGAAATGATTAATGAATAGCAAAAACATATCCATTATTAATGATCCACTATTCCATAAGGGTCCAAGGCCACTCGTGACCGTGAGCACGGCTGTTATAACAGTTTTACACTCTGCAGAGGTTGTACACTTTCACTGTGAGTCGTGATTTACCCTTTCGCCCGAGATGATCAGCCTCTTGACCCACTACCAAGGAAGGTCGGCAGGGTTCACTATGAAGTCTTTCAAAGGTTTGTCTAACAAGTTAGGGCCATTAGATTTCACTCGGCAAACAGATGTAGAGCCCCCCTTCCTGATGGCACAATAACACGCAGCCTATACACATGAGGACAGAGGCCGCACTATACCCGATTCGTCAAGCCATTCTTACGCCATAAAGGAATACCTCTAACAAGCTAGAAAAGGTCCTCATACTTGACTAAAGCCAGAGCCATTATAGCCCTCACAGTTGTACTGTAAATCCCGGATTTTCGCTTATAGATGAGTCCTTATGGAGAGTAACAAGAGCACCAAAGTAACCCCATGCTCTAGTACCCTTAAACAGTAATAAAATCATCTTTTAATGTTTATTGCATATTCCATTAGTCAAATTACATGATCATAGTTTATGTTAAGCACTAGCCATACTAATCCATGCAATATAATAGGTATCAAGGAATAAGATCAACACTAAGTCATCCTTAACAAGGAAACATATGCATAATGATATTATTTGCTTAATGTGAATAGGACAACAAGGATAATCCCATGCTATACTTGCCTTAGAACTTCTTTATGCCAAAAGCAACTTGCTCTGAAAAGCATCAACTTAATCTTTCATTTGCAACTTTTTGGCACTCAGCTTCTGGTCTTCACCTTCGGATCTTCGGCGCTTACGGATAGCCTTTTCTTCTACTCGTAGATCATAGCAACCCAGCACACTAACATGCATACAAGCAAACAAATAGGGACAACTAAGAACAATACACCACACAAAAGAAAATAACGTACTAAAAGAAAACTATCGGCTACGGTCACGAGAACATAAGAAACGTCGATAACGGAACTATCGTTAAAAAGAAAAAGACTATCGGAATATTTATATTATAAAAATAAACTACTACATGCTTGATTTATTTTAGCTAACAAGATCATGGAAAAGTAATTAGTTCAGATTAAACAAATCATATTTGGACTCAACACCGAGTTGAAACTAACCAAAGTTATATATTTTATAAATATTCCCACATAATATTTTATTAAGCAAGTTATGCTTTTATATTTGTAAAAGAAATAATTTTGTGAGAGCATCCTAACGCACGTCAAAGTGCTAGACTAAGCAATTTACAAATTAAAAATATGTTTATGTTAGTAGCTAATTATTTTAACATTTATTTACATATACAAAATCGAGATGTACGTCCATATTGTTTCTAGATTGAAAATTGGTTACGTACCCATTAATCGAATTAATATTTAACAATATGTAAACGGATCTACCGAAAATTTTATATATTATAACAGAAAAGAAAAGATTGTATGCTTGGTTTATTTTAACTAAGCAAAATGATATGAAGTTTATTAATTTAGATTATGCATCTTTATTGAAAGATCGAGCTAAATCTAGACATATTTTAATTACAAATATTTTAGTATCATTTACATACAGATTATAATTGAACTTAGCATCTAATGGCATGAAGCGTGTTTACACTAACAGGTATAATTGAAATATATTTAAGTTAACAATTAATCATATACTAGCATATATGTATAAAATAATATCGTAGTATAAAACCATATTGATTTTCATTATAAAACTAGTTGCATACATATAATTTAATCTAATATATTTAACTATATGGAAAAATATATTAAAGTCATTTTAAATTTACTTTGCAACAGAAATAAATATCTAAGATCATCTACGTCTATCTATTATATGTGATATGTTTCAATTAATCATATTTTAATTTATACACTAGTATGTATTATTTAACTAAAATAAACTTCAACTTTTCAAAATAAAGGAGCACGTGAGAACCTCTAATAGAATTGTATCTGACGTCTTGTTAAACTAAGAAAATTTATAATTTAAAAGTATATTAATGTTTGTGATTAGTCATATTAGTATTAGTTTATGAATCCCCATAGCATATACATAAATGGCTTTTAAATTATAAATTAGAAAACTAGTTGCATGCACATTAGTCAATTTAATATTTACTTTATAAAAAGAAACAAGTGATTTGAAAAGTACTAACACTATTGCGTAAATCATATCGACCTAAATCTAACACAACTTGAATCAGGCAAAACGGAGTTAAAACGATTAAACGGTGATTAAATAATTATTAATCAATAAGTTTTTAAATCAATAAATTTATAATTGTGAGACATGACTCACGTTGGTACTACCACGTAGATCGCGACTACACGAATCTAACGCGACTGGAACGACTCGAATCGGAGTCTAAAACGAATTAACTATTGTTAATTAATTAGAAAGCCATTAAATAAATATATTAATCTAATTACTATTTAATTTAACAAATTCATAATCAAGTGACATGATAAAACATTAGCACTAGTGCATAGAGCTTGCCAACACAAATCTAACGCAACTGAAATAGAGCGAAACTGAATTAAAACGAATAAACTATGGCTAATCTCGTTGGGTGGCAAAACTGTAAATACTTCATCTTGTACATTGGGCTTCTTCCTCACGTGAACATGGCCATGGCCTTGAAACAGCAGGGAGGGAATTCGGATGGGGCTCCGGTTGCAGGGAGAGGCTCCGGCCTAGGACCTTGGCCGGCCGGGAGGCGCGGCATGTCAGATAGCAGCAGCGTGGGAACCACTCGCAGGACCAAGTCGTGGGGCCGCGGTGGCGTGCACGAGCAAGGCCCGAGTGGCCACGGTGGTGACGCCCAGCCCTGCTCGTACGAGCAGGAGATGCAGCTATGCACGGGAGAGCTACGCCCGAGGCCCTTGGCGGCGCGCTGTGTTTCCTAGAGGGAAGTGCACGGATCCTTGACAGGAAGACGAGAAACTGCGGTTATTCATGGAGGTCCACCGGGATCTTCGTCGAAAAATACACCGGAACAAGAAAGGGAAAGGAAACGGTCAAGCGAGGATGGATTCGCAAAAAGAAAAGTGTGCCGGTGAAGAGGACGACGAGACGAACCTCGGAGTGGAAGCGGAATTCGCCGGAGATGTCCGAGGTGGCCGGAAAAGCTCGCCGAACCTTCGCCGGAAGTTCGCCGGAACGCAAGCTGTAGATGAAAAACTTCGGCGAGGCGTGGAGGGAGCTACGAGCGGCAGGTCGCGATAAGGGTTGTACTTCTGAGACTAGGGCGTCGAGGGCTACGCCGGCATATATATAGTTGTAGGGTTTGGAAACTTTTGGAAACACGAGATATTTTATTATTTTTAGAATTAATTGATTTCGGGATTAAAATAATTACAGAATATCCAGAATTTCCTTTTAAGCCACGAAAAATAGCCCGGAGCTCAGAAAAATCACGGGAAAAATCATGAAAACTCTTGGAGAGATAAGGAACTCAACTAAATGGGTTTGGGCTCATGAAAAGATTGATGAAGAGATCAAGGAAAAAATTAAGCTCACAGAAATTGAAATTTTAAATCCAGAAAATACCAAAAAGTTTTCCGGTGAGAAGCAAATGTCGTCCTATAGTATTTTGAATATAAAAGCACTCACCAACACCAAAGACAAGCATCACACAAACACCACATTATCAAATTAATATGCAAAAGTTTAAAACCACAATTTTTTTATATTTAAATTAGAAGCAACTTAACTTATCTAATAAATTTATTCAAATATTGAAATTATTTATTTTATTTAGTGTTTTCTAAGCACAACCCAAAATTAGAAATTTTGGGGTGTGACAGATGTGAACGACCTCTGGCACCACTAGTGGTACTGCTGGTGGTGCAGGTGCTGCTGGAGTGAACTGAGCGACATAGGCAGCTGCACTGAGGCGAGGCATCTATAGTTTTGATATAAAATATTATCAGAGTCAATGTTTTATGCAATAGAATAAAGAATAGAGCATAACAATTTTAATAAAATACCAAGACTGAGATAGTAGCAAGTAAATAAGTAAAACAAAAATCCTAGAAACGACCATTTCTATCTAGGTTTGCGTCCTACAGTCGACACGACTCCGATACCAATTTATCATACTCCAATTAAAGGACAATATAGAGTGCATATATCTTATGTGCGCTCCAGGAATAGTTGCACACATAAGCTGATAAATTAACAGAAGTATCATCACTGTGTACATATATCACGATATTACATCACATAGTTCTTAACATAATAAGCGGAAAGGTAAATAACAACTCTCAAACGTAGTGACTTCTCCACAGGGAAGGCTGACTGGTTGACCCAAACCTAGTAATCTTTAGGGAAATCCTCATAGAAGCTGTCATCTGTTACACATCCGGGATTTTTATCCAAAAACAAAATAATAACAAGTGTGAGTACACTCACACTCCGCAAGTATAGTATGAGGATTCATGAGGCTAAAAAAGGATAGACATGGTTGACTACAGTTAACAATTTTAGTAGATCATCATTCTATTATTAATTATCATCAAGTTATGCATGAGCTCCCATTTAACCCACATGATCACCTACTAGAATCAAGGAGAGAAATTGATCATCATTATAACTTCATCATCATAGTCATAAGTCATGCACTAGTCAGGTAACCATTTATTATATGAGTTTTCTGGGCCGCTCGTGACCGTGAGCATGGCTGTTATAACAGTTTAACACTCTGCAGAGGTTGTGCATCTTTACCCATGAGTCGTGTTGCCCATATGCCCGGGGCCCGTCGACCCACCTAACACTCCCATGGTGAGCAGGCAGGGTACACTATGGAGCCTTCCATAGGCCTCTTCTAACAAGTTAGGGCCGCAAGGTTTTCTTGGTAGGCAGACATAGAGAACCCCCCTTTCGATGGCACAATTCCCGCAGGCTATACACATCAGAACAGAGGCAGTTCTATACCCAAAGTGGCAAGTCCCTCTTGCGCCCTTTTAGGTAACCTCTAACAAGCTAGAAAATATCCTATTACTAAGCTAAAGCCAGAGCCATGTGACTCTCATGGTTTCACTGTCAATCCCAGCTTTTGCCGATAGATAAGTCCTTACGGAGCGTTTAGGGCAAGATGATCAACATCATTTGCACCTTCACCCTATAGTTCCACTGTTACCATCACGTTTATCCGTTAGTTCCATTAGTCATAGTATAGATCATGTTTAGTTAGAGCACTAGCATTCTACCCATATGCAATAAAACACATAGGGATCAAGGTATAAGTCATCAAAGACTAGGATGTCCTTATAGTTGAGCAATATTAGACACATGCATAATGAGTAGATTATATAACGAATAGTACATCAAGGTAGGCCCATGCTATACTTGCCTTGGTTCATGAACTGCTGCTAGTCCTGCTGCTCCTCGTACGTGTCCGGATTCCCAAAGTACTCTTCAGCGTTTGAACTCGAACGACACGAAGTACAACACGCATTCCAGAATAGACATACAAGCAAAACATTACTATGATTAGAACAGTACACCAACAATAAATAAAACTGTATAAAATGTTTACCAAAATCATCTATGTCTCGCTACGATCACAACGACGTGAAATGCACGAAAAACGGAGCTACAAAGCAAAAGTTACGAGCTATGAAAGGTTCCTAAAGCTAGCTATTTAACTAGTCTTAATCGAGAAATTCAAAAGCTTCTAATAGGTGTAACAGTAGCACTAATGCGTAGATAAAGAAATTATAAAACTAACGCAAGTTGAACGGGTCAAATCGGAGCTAAAACGACGATTTTATAAGCGTTTTACTGCGGTGACAAATCTGTAATTAATCTGAGAACGTATTTTTTTATTTAAACTAAAGAAACTATGTTTTCAAAATGGGAATGCGTATTCTGTGAGTATGCGAAGGACAAGGGGTGATATTTGGCAAAAACCGAGGGTCTCTTTAAGAAAATGACCCATGAAAGGGTATCGACCTTTCTGAGCCATTGATCTCGCGATGTGCGGTAGAGATTAGATGGGAGGGGGAGTCAAGGGGCGTGGCTGCCGGAGTTGGGGGTGGAGACGGCGGCTCCGCCATTGGCGGAGGCGGGGAGCTCGCCGACGTTGGCCATTTGGGTGCTACAAGCCACGGTTCGACGAACGGGAGGTATCGGGAGAGAGCGGAGGCAAAGGCGATCACCACCATGACGTTTGCGCGGCCAAGGAAGGTTCGGTGCGGCACCCGCCATGGCCGGCAGTGGAGGGAGCTCACTAGAGCTCGCGGGGATAGCCCTAGAGGCAAGTTATCCTAAACGCTAAACGGTAAACAGTCGGTCACCCTTCGTTTAGCGTTTAAACGGTTTAGACTGTGTTTAAACGGATTAAAACGGTCTAAACGGTTTTACAGAATATTACAAAAATATGCATATTTTTTATGTAAAATCAATTATACTAGCATTTATACATATTTGTGCAACTAAAAAATCAATTATTTAGTATGTATATATATTTTTGCATGTTAGAAGAATCAAATATACATATTTATGCATGTAACAAATCAAGTGTATATATTTATAAATATAATTAATTTAAGTATACAAATTATTGATGTAAAATTCAACTAGATTTACCTGGTGTTTGTCTAAACATCCATTTAATACTGTTTATATCCGTCCCATTTATGCCATTTAGACCGTTTTCCCCGTTTTTTGACCATTTAAACGGTCAATCGTTTAATTTTCCGTTTAGCCCCTAACCAAAACAGTGTACCACCGTTTACCATTTAGTGGCCGTTTAATCGACCGTTTAGGCCGTTTAGGCGAAGACTACCTAGAGGCCACGATTGAAGAAGATAAAGGCATGGGGAGAAAGCGGGGATGAAGGCGAGCTCACCAAGCAGAATCAACGGGGTGGAGACGTCTCGGGCACGATGACCGATGCGGCGGGGCGGATGGTGCTCCGATGACCACTACCGAGCTGCAGTTGCGGCTCTCGCGAGCGGGATTGGAGCAGAGAAATGCAGTAGGGGGTGCAAAAACGAGGTCGCGTCCTTCCTATAAAGGGGCCGAGGCGCGGGGGAGACGCTCCCACGATGGAGCGTGGGCGCAGTGGCGGTTGCAGCTTGACTGCGCTCAACGGAGGAGGAAGGGGATGGCACTGACAGCTGGGCCTGGCGTGTCAGCGGTACAAGGGAGAGGGGCGAGGCGCGGCAGTTGCGGCCTCCGACTCAGGCCGACCTAAGAAGGGAAGAGGGGGAAGGCGAGCGGGCGAAGGGAAAACGGGCCAATGGGCCGAATTGGAAGGAGGTAAAGGGAGTGAATAAAGTTTCCTTTTCTAAAATCATTTTCCAAATCCAATTTCAAATGATTTTTAAACCTTTTAGCATTGGAATAAAAAACAGTCACCACAATAAATAAAATGCATCGGCATGAGTGCATCAACATGTAACTAACCTTATGATAAATTTTAGTTTCACAAAAATTTATTATTTCCTATATTTGAATGCACACTCAAATACATAAGTAAATCATATTTAGCTATTTTGAAATAATGAAAAATTTTAGGATGTTACAACTCCGTACTGCTTCCTTCCACAAGTTAGCATTAAGAGAGGAATATGCCTCTCAATGGTTCTTGGTATGTCATCCACAAGGTACACAATGTAGTCATCACCAAAAGACTTTGCAATCTGTTGTCTCTTAGTCTTTTGAGTGACTACAATGTCATCTCCTCAAGATTATGCATATGGTGTTCCTCAGAATGTTCTATCAGAATAAATTGCTCATGGGGAATTATAGGTTCATGACTTGATGTGCTAGGTGCATTTTTCATGGGAAATTCACTTTTAAAAAAAGTAGCATCTCTAGACTCCATGATAGTACCAGCATGCATGTCAGGTACCCCAGAATTTATAATTAAGAATCTATATCCAACGCTATGAATAGCATAACCAAGGAAAACATAGTCAACAGTTTTAGGTCCAAGTTTACGCTTTTTATTAATGGGCACATTCACTTTGGCCAAACAACCATAAGTGCGCAAATATGAGAGATTTAATTTTTTTTGCCCGCTCCTTAAATGGTATGATTTTTTATTCTTTGTAGAACTATATTCTGGACATGACATGCTATCAGTATAGACTCACCCTACCATTCCTTAGATAGACATGTTGTCTCTAACATGGCGTTAACCAACTTAGTTAGAGTACGTTTCTTTCTTTCAGCAATCCCATTGGATTGTGGTGAATATGGCGGTGTCCTGTCATGAATAATTCCATGTTCTACACAAAATTCAGAAAATTCACTTGAAAAGTATTTTCCACCATGATCAGACCTTAACCGTTTAACTTTCCTCTTAAGTTGATTTTCTACTTTAGCTTTATAGATCTTAAAATAATGCAATGCTTCATCCTTTGTTTTTAATAGATACACATAGCAAAATCTAGTACAATCGTCTATAAAAGTCATGAAGTATCTTTTGCCACCTTTAATCAACTCTTCATTCATCTCACATAGATCGGAATGGACTAGTTCTAATGGCGCCAAGTTTCTCGCCTCCGCAGCCTTGTGAGGCTTACGAGATTGCTTAGATTGCACACACACATGGCACTTAGAACCATTGACCAAATTAATTTTTGGGATTATATTTACAAGCCACGATAGACAACAAAAATTAATATGACAACGACGTGAATGCCAAATATTTGACTCATCAGGGATAATAGCATTGTTCACAGTCTTATTACACACATCATCATGCAAAGATAGTACACATTTATTAGTCTCGAAGACAATTTTATAACCATCTCAACAACATTGAGAGCCGCTAACTAGATTCTTTTTTATAGAGGGGACATGCTGCACATTCTTCAACAGTACTGTCTTTCTCGAAGTGAACTTCAGAATGACCATACCAACACCAAGAACACACGCATGTGACCCATTCCCCTTCAGCAAGGCTCTAGTCCCGCCGACCTGATAATAAGAAAACAAAGAAGCATCAGCACACACATGAATATTAGCCCCAGTGTCCATCCACCACTCAGGCGAATGACAGACTTAAAGAATAGTAGGTAAAGAATTACCATACCCAGAGGTTTCTCCTTCAGCCTTGCTAACAAAGCAACCACCATTTTTTTGTTCCTTTCTTCTTAAAAGTGGTTGTTTGTTTAGGTTTCAAGTTGTTCTCTTGCATGTTCTCTTCTTATTATGAGATGCATTTGAATTTTTCTTTTGCACCATATTGGCACTAGAAGACTCAACGCCTTTTCCACGCGTGTCTTTTACTCTTGCCCTCTCCTCAACATCAAGAGACCCAATAACCTAAACCATGCTAAACTCTTGTCTCTTGTGTTTTAGGGAGGTAGCAAAATCCCCTAAGAAGATGGCAGCTTAGCGATAATACCGCTAGCCACAAACTTGTCGGGCACACATAGAAACTATTTGAGTACCTTAACTTGTGTCTATATAGCTTGTTCGACCACAGAACGATTATCAACCATTTTATAGTCAAACAGCTGCTCTACGATGTACAACTCGCTACCGGCGTCAGAAACACCAAACTTAGCATCAAGTGCATCCCATAAATCCTTGCCTGTCGTGTAAGGGATGTAGCTATCCTCATACTTGTTATGAAGTGCGCTAATCATGGCGCCTCTTGTAATTTGTTCCATCAAAATCATTTGGCTTCAAAGCAGTACCAAAACAACTAATGGAAAATTGCCTATATCAGGTTTTTGGATTGTTGAAAATTTAGGCATTTTCATGTTAAAATTAATCTAGAAAATTAATAGCAAAATAGTGATGACAAATATGTGCACGTGTGTAATTTTACTAATACTCAGATTACCAGTAAATATGTTCATGAATAACATACTGATCATAGCAAAAATAAGATTGAAATTAACCAATTCAAGAAAGGAGATATACCCAGCGGAGGGACTCATGATCAATGCTCGCAACGCAATGCATCACTCACTCGCTCGCCACACCACGCCAGGAAGGCGAATCAATTAAAGTGATTACGAGTAATCGCCACTGTAGTGGATGGTAACTGACTCATAAGTAGCTCCTCTTCAATCATGCCTGTATCCCTTCCTCTTCCTTAGCCAGCCAAGATGGCAAAACCAACCCACACCAGTGCACCACACGGCTTGCGCTCGTGCACGTCACATCACTGCACACCCGCAACGTATCGCTCGCCACGCCTCGGCTCGGCGGCGGGGCACGTGCATGTGCCACGCCTTTATCCTCTTTCAACTTATCTATAGGTGGACATGTGTGTAGCCTATTTAAGTTGAGTCAACAATAAGTCAAAATCCCATATGGGACTAAAACTATATTGTATCACAACATTTAATATGGGCCTAGAATTAATTGATTTATTAAATAAAATATGGGCCAAAACCCATATAATACTCAACAGTTTTTAATATTTTTATCTTATTGCTGTGCAGGTTAAGTTTGTTTGGAGCACATGGACTCAAGATTATACTCATACTAGGATGCTCCTCATGGTTGTGGCTTGATAAATTATGTTGTAACTTGAGTGGTTATGTGCCTGTAAACTTGAATTATATGTACAGATTTTTATTGGGCTGCTCCTATTTATCATGACATGGACTAATAAAAAAATAAAAGCTGAAATCTAGACTAATAAGAACGCAACACGTGGAAGAACTAGGTGGTCCATTAAAAAACTGATAAAATACGTGGAAGAATTGGGCTGGCCTATAATATGTGACTGGACTATAATGTTGCTAATTTGTAGCTAGGCCAAAAAAAAGTTATGGACCAATTGGGCTGATCGTAAATGAAAATAATAATGAGAAAGCCCGTGCTATATGGGCCAAATGTTAATTGCCACGTCACCCACCACGTCATCTACCATGTCACCATACACGTGGCAATATTCTTTTCAATATACTGTGACGAGTTTAGTCTTGTCACAAGTTAGTGACTGGAGAACTATTGTCACTATATCAATGATAATGTCCCCTGGTGGTCATAGAAGCTGGTTAGTGATCCACATTATGTGACGACAGTCACTTCATCACTGGAGGCTATCAGTGACAGAAAATAGGCTATCTTTGTTATTATCTAACTGTCATAGAAGCCCAGATTTCTTATAGTGTTGGTCTAATAAATTGACAACAGGCACTGGCATCGATCTAACCTTTTTAATCGCTTACTCATTGCTACTTTGTTCTCATATGATGACCAAGACGTGATTTTGTAACAGTCTTGACAACACCTAGGTGCAATGTTCGTGTCTCCTATGAATAGGATGGTCCACATGTAAATGTTTCTTTGTAACACTTGGACTGTAATATTATTTTGTTTTACTACAAGGTATATATTTGTAATACATTTTATATGTTCCATTTATGTGCTACAACATAGTAAACTTTTGTAACATTTTGCTTGTAACATTAATTTTGTGCAACTGTAATTATTGTCAGTAACACATTTTTATAAACAAAATGTGTTTTGTGTTGCAACCAAAGTCTGTAACACACTATTTTATATATACACCATCGGCTCTTATATATATATATATATACTCCCTCAGTTTCAAATTATAGGTCCTTTTATTTTATTATACTAGGTACATTGTTTTTCGATCCTACACAGGTAGATATATATTGTATCTAGTTGCGTAAGAAAAAGCTACATATCTAGAAAGCCAGAACCACTTACAATTTTTAATTTGGGGGCATACATGGTCATCAAGATTTTTAGAGCATCTACAAAAGTCTTTCCGAAACTCACTCTCTAAACCATCATTTGGAGAGTCATTAGCTTAAAAATCGCTTTATTTGTATATATATATTTTTTCTATTCTCCAACTGTTTTTCTCTATCTTGCTTCTGGAGATCATTTTGGTTTTTCTATTTTTTGCTAGCGAGAAATCTGAAATAGTAGATGTCTATATTTGGATAATCAAATATAGAAGCTGTTGGAGTGTATTTTTTACCAAAATATCTATTCCTTGCTCATGCACTTGTAACACCTTCTTGGTTGATATTTGTTCTTAGATTGATCTCTTCTCTTTCCTGCACCATAGCCCTTCTTCTTCATGAATTTGCCAAAGCAGTGCATAAAGAGAGCGATTTCTTCCTCTTTATCATCACAACTAGCATGCTCATCATCACTTGATTCTTCTTTCTTTGAATTGCCTTTGCTCTTGGACGATGTTCTAGCCTTGAATGCCACACTGTTCTTCTTCTTCTCTTCCCCTTGGGCAACCCCATCCCTTTCCACATGGTATATGTCTTGTGTAACCACATTACCTAGTACTTGGTTTGGGGTCATTGTCTCCAAGCCATCTCTCACAAGAATTGTCACCAAAGTATCAAACCTCGATGGTAAGCATCTCAAGAATCGGTGTGAGAAATCCTTGTCTTCCACCTTCTCACCCAAGCTCTTCAAATCATTGACGATTGTTTGGAGACTATAGAACATCTCTGGAATTGTTTCTTCATATTTCAACTTGAAGCTTGTATACTTATCTTTGAGCATATATAGCTTGACACCTTTCACCGCCTTTGTGCCCTCATATGATTCCTCCAATCTTGTCCATGCGTCATGAGCTCTTTCAAGATCCTTGATTTGCTCAAACATGAGCTCTTTCAAGATCCTTGATTTGCTCAAACACCTTCACATAGCCTGATACAAGATATTGATGGCAATATCATTGAATGAAGCTTCTCCACTATATCCCAAATCTTTCTATTCATTGATTTCACATATGCGCTCATGTTTCTCTTCCAATAATCATAGCTCGAGCCATCAAACATCTATGGCTTCCCCATATGGGTGATTTGAGCCATTTTGACACTGTGGATTGTTAAGCCTGAAATGACGATGACCACGGCTCTGATACCACTTGAAAGGTCCTAAATGGCTAGAGGGCGGTGAATAGCCTAATAAATTTTTCGACAAACACACTAAAGCAAAGTGGTTAGATGACTAAATGGCAAATTTACGATTTTGCTCTAGCTCTATTGAAAAGGCAAGCCACCTACCAATATACTAGTGAATTATGATCTCTATGTCACTCAAGAGCTATGTCACTACTTCTAATCTAGTGAGATAGCTAAGTAACTAATTTCAATTAAAACAACTAAGCAAGCTACACAAGCAACTACTACGACACAAGGTATGTAAGGAATGTGATGCTCAAGTGAGGAAGAGAATTATACCGAACCGGCAAGTGATAAATCAACCAAGAATATCAATTTATGACACAATGATTTATCCCGAGGTTCACTTGCTTGCCAGCAAGCTAGTCCCTATTGTGACAGCCGATTCACTTGGTGGTTCACATGCTAATAGGCACCATGCCTAGTCCAAGACTTGGGCATCGTAAGAACTGACACAAATGAGGGCACTCAACGTCACGAGTAATCCACTAGAGTACCTTTTGCGATGTCCCATGGGGACAAGGTCAAGAACCCCTCATAATCACACCGGGTGTGGCCACGAACAATTAACAACTTGTGCCAACACTCCTTCACTGCAGCAACAACAATTTCTAGGTGCCACTAGATGCAATCAGTCAAGCAAGTGCACTTGGAATCACTCGATCTAACTTTGGATGCACAATCAAGCAAGGAGATGAGTGTGGGAGAGGTTTGCTTCGGCTCACAAGGATGTATCAATGTTTAAAATGTCCTAGAGAGTGAACTAGAGCTGGCAAAGGGGCTTAAATAGAGAGGCCAAGCCTCAACTAGCCGTTACCCCTCGAACCGCCGTCAGACCGAGGCACCCAACCCAAATTTTGAGACCTCTTTGGACTATGCCTCACGGGCCCGACGCCTCTCCGCTTTTAGTATCTGCGTGCCACGTGTCCAGTCGACCATTGGTGCCTCAATGGCTCTTTGATCGCCCCTCTAGATTGAGCTCCGGACACACACAATACTGTTGCTAGACCATTGCACACCTGAGTCTGGAGCCTTCTAGAAAGGTTCTAGAGAGTAATTTTCACTCCGGACTCTGTTGGGCCAAACCCTCCGGACCATGCCTCACTGGGCCTAACGCGAATTGGTTGCTCTCTGTCTTGCTTGTAATTATTTGTGAACCACTAGACTCTGAGACCATGGCTGAAGCCCCCTCTAGACTGAGTCCTGTGCCCATGCACTATACTACTGATCGCCAATCGGACTCAAGAACCATGGTTCGGCGCTCTCGCCAACCAGAGTCTTGAGCCAGCGCAGAAACTATGCTCGGTTGGGGTTTGCTACTAGACCCACATGCCATGGCCTGGCTGCCTACCAAACTAGGGTTTGGCGCCCTAATTCTTCTCCTTTTCAACTTACCCTTCCACCCTTGCTTCCATGTGCTAACACTTGTTGGCAGTCCTTATCGACCAAATTTGACTGCCAAATAAGACAGAAACAGGAGAACTAAGCAAACTTACACACATATGTTATTCACTTTGACCTATTTCCACTTGTATTGGGATATTATTATTTTACAGGACATATACACGAATACAATGGAAAATGTGAAAAAATATGTTTTTTGACAAAGCATAGAAAAGAAATAAGGCGAGAAGCCCACCTACCTTGCAAATCTAGGCCAAGCACTAACATAGCAAGGACCCAGGCCCATCTAGAAAGCAACCACACGAAGATGGTGGCGAGCGAAGCCAGCCCAAGTGCAGCCACACCTGGGGTGCGCCCAGACCTCCACCATCGCCTCTCGGGCCCACCTTCGTCAGACGGTGCAATTATGACGCCTAGGGTCAGTTCATGATAGTTTCCTAATTTTCCCTCGCCAAACTGACCTGAATCATATATAAAAAGAGGAGTAGAGCTCTCTCCCAAAAACACACAACACATTTGAGCCTCTCTCCCTCCACTTGTACTCTTTTATCTTTTTAGTAGTGTAGTTGGGAGCTTGGCAAAGCTTGTAATTGAAGATCAAGAGCCTCTTGAAGATATTTGGTATGATGAATACAATGTTCTTAATTGTGATTCGTGTCATGTTCTTCATCTCATTCTTGTTCTTATCCTGTCATTATAGTTATGCTATGAAAGTAGAGCTAAGTTCTTGTGCACAAATAACTTTATGCTTAATCGTTCATACAATATACATGTTTAGACCAAGACCTAAATTGAGGTAGTAGATTCATGTTTGTCATCCATCCCCGAGGTGGATGCTCTAGTAAGAGGACTCCTTATAAAGACAGAAGTTCCTGGCCACCGCTGGAGTAGTAGTCAATAAAATAGACGTGGTGTCTACGCTAGAGGGTACCTTTGTTTGCCTCGTATCCTCCGGTTGAGGGGTAGGCGGCAGGTGGTGATAGCCCTGTCCATCCTTCGTAATCCCCCCACGTTCGGATACAGCGTAAAGCTACATGCCTGTATCGATTTGTAGACTAGTTGTAAGCCGGTGCCCGAAGTAAGTCTATAGTGACCAAAGCTAACTTAACTTAGGATCTCTACAATTAGAAATTCATGTATTTGTATGATCTGCTAGCATTAGCATAGCTATGCAAGATATGCCTGCTCCAGTTTAGGATTATTCTTTTATTCTTTAGTCTCTCTCTTTTGTCTTTATCCTTGAGATTGGCTTGGGTGTGTGTGTCACACTATCCAATATTTATCTTGGTTCACCCCTGCTATGAACTTTGGTCTGTTATATAGTCATGTTGTCTTAACTATGTCCCTACAAGAGACTTTTATACCATGCATTCCTTTGGGAAAATATAAATGAACGATACCATAATTCTTCCGGGTGAAATGCTACAACGATATATCTGTGTGCTTGCGGAATATTTCTGTATGTGTTCAGAAATATTGTCATAGCATTTCTAGTGCCATCACTAGGAAATACCAATCCTAGTGGTTATGCTAAGAAATGCCAACAACACCAATGTGTCCCAATATTTGTGCACATGTGTTAGCGTTTTTCCAAAGCATTTTCAACGGTTAAGTTAGCACACACGTCCTAATGGATATGCATGAATCACTTCACCTAGTGGCACTTGATAACTGCTTTTTCCATGATTTTCCTGTCTTCATAGTATGGCTATCTATCCTAAACCCAGTCACACTCTTTATAGTGTCTTGACTGGCAAAACAAAATGACCCTTGCTTATACCTTTGCCTTGAGCCCATTTTGTTTTTGTATTTTTTCTTTTCCAAGTTTGATCACTTGATTCACCATCTTTTGGCCACCTCCATCACCATGGTGCCATCTTGTTCCACCACTTGGGGTTGGACCAACCTATCTCAAATCCACACTTAGACCATAGGGTTAGTCCAATACGTTTCATCAATTAGCCAAAACCAAACTAGGGTTTTCAACGGCCCACTTGTCATGGTGCGTGTTTGATGCTTGGCAATTATTGGTCATGTCGTTTGCTTGAATGTTGGTCCATGGATCCATGTGAGTTGATCTTAAGCCATTGAAAAGAAACAAAACTTGCATCCAATAGTGGATATTGGCATGGGAGCTCATGACACAGATCCTGGTGACTTGGCATGGTAGTGGACCCCATAGGGGTGGTCGGCCAACCCCTCTATGGTGGCTCAATAAGCTCATATTTCTCCATTTTGCTAAGTTATGCATGAAAATACTTCAAGTACAAGTGGAACTTGTTATTGATAAAAATATGCTCATGTTATGCTATTCTCCCTTTTATTTTAAGAATGTTGACAGTGTTTTTGAATATGTAAAATGTGACATTTTCACAGTCAAATCAATGAGTGGCTCGCATTAGCACATAAAAGACAATCTAAGACTGAAAAAAACATTTACACCTGCCTACCTCCACCATAAAGTCATTGTTAATCATGGTTAACAGAGGTGGTGCTTTGTGCCCATCTCTCAAAACTAATTTCAAAAAAAATTAGCAGCTAAGCCCAACCCAGAGCCCATACATAGCCTACCACCATTCCCAACTGAACATGCATTGCAATAGAGGAGAGCCCCGAGACGCACGTCAATGGCTGGGGTAGGGTGCAATAGGGGGTTGGAGTGGTTGGACGGCGACAGGACTGAGGGAGCTCAGAGAAGTGGAGGCAGGGAGAGGAGGGGAGAGAGAACTACTAAGAGATGAGAGAGGGGCAGCATGGTGGAAAGAGGGAGGTGGTGTGGGAGCCCGAAAAGCTATGTTTGGTATATATAAGCGAATCTAGTAATGTGTTTTTTGGGCTTTGGGCCTATTTTCTTAAACAGCCTCTTAAGCGGTCTACCTCTAAAAATGGTCAACTTTTTCAAGGGTGGGCCTTTGTCAATTAATTTTATGAGGCGGTCTTTTTTAAAGTGTCTTCTAAAATGAATAGACTGTCTTTGAAGTCCAAAGTCCATTTCTAGAGATACCATCCAATTTTGCCCACCTCCGTAAATAAAACTGCTAGTCACCAAAAATCTTTTTAGTAGTGTCCCTATTGCCAATGAGAGGACATGCAGGCCCATGGATTGAAACGAGTCTATATGGCCTCAACACGAAACAAGCATTTTTTTTTTGCTTTGGCCTTTTGGAGCAAAAATCATCATTTGTCCATTGAGAAATCATTTCAGTCTCTCCCATTGAATCTCTTGCTGCAATGGCATCCTCATTAATGGCAAGAAACCACTTGTGCTAGGAGTGCCCTTTGTTTGTTGTTACATGCAACCATTGTTTTTACTTGTACAAATTAACTTTGTGTGGTGTGTGTTGCATGCCGGCCACTTTCCAGCACCATTCCCTATTCAGATTTAGAAATTGATGAGTTCGCTCGTTATCGAGCTATCACGCCCATACCCCTTATGTTTGTGTGCAGTAGGAACGAATTAAATATAGCATCATGTGCATCTAGGCAACAAAAACAACCATTTTTATTGTGCTGCCATCAATCAGATGCTTGCGTTACATTGCTTAATGTGGGCAGCAACATTCCCATTTACCATCCTGTCTCTCGATGTAGTAGCTGTGTTTGACTTTGAAGCCATTTTTCTTGCACATCTGCTCGCAGTCAGTTGGTGAGAGTTTGTTATTGTTAGGGTAGCACATCTGTGACCTTGGCTCTGTCTGCAACAAAATGTGTGGAGGTGGTTGAGGTGGTGCCGGCACCGGCACCCAAGGCACTGGAATAGGAGGCTCTGGCCTGATGGGAGGACGACCACGTGCCGACCTTGGCTCTGTCTGCAACAAACTCTGTGGAGGTGGATGAGGTGGCGCCGGCACTGGCACCCAAGGCACTGGAATAGGAGGCTCTGGCTTGATTGGAGGACGACCGCGCGCCGACCTTGGCTCTGTCTGCAACAAACTGTGTGGAGGTGGTTGAGGTGGCGCCGGCACCGGCACCGGCACCCAAGGCACTGGAATAGGAGGCTCTGGCTTGATGGGAGGATGACCGCGTGCCACCTGAGGCTGCTCTTGGCCTACACGTGCATGTAACAGCATGCAAAATAATCAATACTCGTTCATTTGTGCCCCTCCATTTCAAATTATACTTTCCTCTAACTTTGTTTTTAGTTTTAATAAATTTTCAAGGAATGTGTTGTAATACTGTATTTATTTGAACTTGTGCATGCAAATATTTAAAAAAAAACTTGGCTAATGTTAGTGTAGTTAGTTTGACTTAGCACAAAAGTAAAATAAACTATTAATAGGAAAACAATGAGTAATATGTAACAATTCGAAGTATATATAGTGATCTCTATATATATGTATATACCATGGCATGACGGAGAGGTTGAACACATGATCACAAGTATCAGAAAACAAATATTCGCTGTATTGCTTTTGATGACCACCATAATATGAGAGGACAATACCACTCTTTCCTTTTTTTCTCACTCTATTTTCCCGTTTCACTTTCTTTAGTGATGATGAGAGGTGCTCTTCTTAACTGTATTTGTTTTTCTTCTTTTGCTGTGCAGGTGTTTATATAGAAGTAAGGATCTATCTGAAAGATTTATTCATTTCTAAATTATTTTTTATATGTATATCAATATCTGTACCTATATATAAATCTAACCATCTATCTAGCTATCTACACCTACCTACCAAGCTATCTATGTGTCTGTTGATGTATTTATTCTATCAATCTCTATCTATCTATACATATATACTTTATTTATTTTTATCTATCTATCTATCCCTACCTACCAACCTACCGGCCTGTCTATCTATCTATCTATCTATCTATCTATCTATCTATCTATCTATACCTACCATCCCGATTATCTATTCTGTTTTGTTTGTATGATTATCTATTTATCTCTATCTATCTATCTATGTATCTATCTATTTGCTTGTCTGTCTGTCTATCTATGTATCGTCCGTCTCTCTAGAGACAAGGTATAATCTATCTTTCGCCGCTGCATTCTGGCTCATGTGCTTGAGCCATATCATCAAAAATTATATAGAACAAAACATCGTGTAAACATAGATCACTACAAGATTTTTGTTGATACATCATAGACCACATGCATTCTCTTTCGCAAATAAAACTTATTTCTGTTAACAAGTGCCAGCATGCCCACTTGCTCAGTATGTATGATGGGGACATCATAGACCAGATTCGTCTCGTCTGCAGAGACAACAAACTTGATGAGGAAGATGAACTTTGAAACCTCTAATGTTTCTAGGTTTTACAGTATGATCGTCCTCGGTTTCACTGCATCAGTCAATTGACTTTTTATAGTCTCTCACACATGTTATTGCCACATAGAGCCCACTTACAGAAAACAGCGTGATCTTCTTACCCGCTTGGTGATCAGTGTTGATACACTACTGTAAACACCCATTGCCGTTGGCACGATTGAAATCAATCCAGGACCTGTGCAAGCACATAATGTATAGATATAGATTGGATCTCTATGATTTGATGAGGAGGGATGATGAACATTGAAATGTTTATTTATGAGGTTTCACAATATTTTCTTCGTCTGTCGTCCCAAACTTACAATTTGAAGAAGATCTTCGCATGTTCATTCGGCTGTTCATTGTCATCAGTATCTCTCATCTCTCCATGTATAGAACCTCTGATTAGGGATCTAACCAAATTAGTGGCACCACAGTCGTCACTCAGTGCGCCTTCTTCATTGTGTACTCCAACTTCATGTGGTGCTGTTTCGTTGTCTACTTTTACATCAGCTGTTGGCGGTGCATCATTGTGTACTTCTACATCAGCTGGTTGTGCGTCCTCATTGTGTAATCCCACATCTGAACCTTCCCCTTCCCTAATAAAGCTTTCAGCAAGCAAAGGAATCTGAACCACAGACAGCGATCTGTATGCCATGCATACACATCTAGGACATGGACACCCAGCAGTTCCACTTCTCCATGTGCCACCAAATGTGATGTCCATAAATTGTTGGAGTTTTTCCATCCACTCAGGTGAAGAACGAGGAAAGCACATCCAACTCCTATCATCACGTGACATTATTCTGCATGATGATGATCACATCAAACAAAAACAAATTAGAATTCTGTCAAATATTTTAAAAATAAAAGTACATATATACAGATGTATCAGCTAGCATGCATGCATATATATATATCCACTAAATATATACAGAGGTATCAAAAGTTAGTTAATTGCCTAGTTGACAACTTGATATAATGATTATCCACTAAATAGTCTCAACTCTTAGATCAGAATGCCCTAACTGCACGTATGCACTTTTAGCCGTATGTCTTATGGGATTGCCAACTCTTGTCCTCTCAAGAATACAAATTGGAGGTAAGTAATTATATAATTGGAGGTAAATTCTTTTTGAACTAAAAACTGTGGAGCATTGCTCCCCAGCTATTTTATTAAAACCGAAGGAACCAAAATACGGAGCATTGTCCTCTAAAGCATGAAATATACAAACAAAAAAAAATATAGAATAAATTAAATTACCTAGATTGGATGATGTCTGATGGAATTGGACAGAGAGAGGCAATCAGCCAATCTGGCAAGCAGCACGTCCCTGGTTCTTGGCAGTTGGCACAAGCAGGCAAGCAGCAGGGCGTGCAGCGTAGGAGGCCAGGACGGCAGAGGCCCGAGCACAGTGCAGTACACAGCACGCCGGCAACGATTGGCGATGGCCAATGCCCAATAGCTGATTGATCAAGGAAGGCAGGAAGAAAGGGAACTACCTATATACAAAGGCAGCAAGCAGCGCCAAAGGAGAGAAAAAAATTGGAGGTAAATTAAACATTGAGATTATTTTTCGTAGATCAACAAAGGGAAATAGGAGCAACTGGGCAAACGAACGGTACCAGGAACAGCTGATGTGGACTCGTCGCTTGCGTAGACTATGTCGGAGTCACGTACGTGGCTATGTGAGTTGGGCTGCCGGCCGCCGGCGATGTCGCAACGGACGACGACCGCGCAATGGAGCGGCGATCGGATCACCGCAATGGAGCAACTCGGCGAGAAACAATTGAACCTCCAAAATCACTGAACGTCCGATCGACGGAGAGGAGCGGCAGCGGCGTGCGGAACTCAGAAGGCAAACCTCTCGTAGGTTTTCCTTGACCGGGTCTCATAGCTGTTACGATTCGTTGGGCCTTTTTTTTGGCATGCGTAACTTAGAAAGAAACCTCTCATAGGTTTCTTTTTTTTTGACTGGGTCTCGTAGGTTCTTGTTACGAGATTTTTTTTAAGGCATACCTGTTATGAGATTGGTTGGGCGTTTTTTTGAGAAAACGGTGTATACATTTATAGGATTAGACCCCTTGCTTACTATTGTTTTCTATTATTTATTAGCTTTCTATTGTTTTTCTAAAATGATTAAAACAGCTTACAAGTATTAATTAAACAAACAAAGTAAAATATTACGTACGTCGCTATAGCCATGGGAAAAAGTCGCGACAACGTGCAACACATGGGAACATATCCAATAGATGATATATATGGGGGGTTGGTCCCTTGGCCTCGAGGGCCCAATGCGGCTACAGACTTGGACCCCACCCCTAACTGCCGTTCGAGGAGACGACACGTCTAGGGAGCCAGCTGAAGGCTGTTGGCTAGGCACTCTCGATCCAAATGACGATGATCGATCGATGGTGAGAGTCGCATGCATCTCTAAGCAACATAACATTCACCTATGCTGTTGGGTCCTAGACAAAGAAAGGCCCACCAAATACTTTAGTCTATAGCAACAAAAAAAACCATGGCAATAGTAACATGATATTGCATCTATTTAGATTGTAGTTGTAATAAGTACCTAATAATTGCAACGCATAGAAGATTATTGCAACCCCAAAAAACTGTGACAATAGGAACATGCTACTGCAACCATTTCAGAATTCTTGTTGCAATAACCACCTAGCAATTGCAACACCACTGAAGACTATTGCAACTCAAAATAACCATGGCAATAGTTACAAGCAAAAGCAACCAAATTCAATGTAGTTGCAATAACACCAAGTAATTGTAACGAAAATCAATACTAATGCAACTCCAAAGCGCCATGGCAATAACACCAACCAATCGCAACACAATTCTAAAATGGTTGTAGTAGCAGACTCCTGTTGAAACGACAAACCACACATATTGAACACATTTAGTCTATTGCATTATAGGCACATATTGCAACTATTTTATGGAAATATTGCAATACGACCCCACTGTGGCAACCAAATTAGTGGTGTTGCAATCGTGTGGCGTGGCATTAGAGGGAAATCCTTGTAGTAAATTTATAAATATCTGGTACCATCCAATTATAAGGAGCCCTCATGAAATCTAAATGCGAAGGGTATGCCTCACTACTACAGAATTAATTTTGCGAGACACCCCAAAACCTTAACCGAGGCGGACGCCCCTTTTGCCCGCCTTGGTTAATACCCGCGATTAACGAAGGCGGTCATTTTTTATTTACCGAGGCGAACACTTTAGTCCGCCTTAGAAAATTGATTTACGAAGGCGGGCGACTTAAAACAACTGCCTCCAAAAATAACCTATTTTCGGAGGCGGTCGTCTTAAGTTGCCTGCCTCCGAAAATCAATTTTCCGAGGCGGGCACACTATAATGCCAGCCTCCTAAATTCCATTGGCCCAGCTCAGCCCATCTCGACCCGATATGTGCTCACCCTATATATACACGCCGTTAGGGTTTCATTCACTCAGAACCCTCACCCTCAGTCGCCCTCCCTCAGAACCCGACGCGCCCACCCTCTCCCTCTCACTCGCCTCTCCCTCTCCCTCGCTGCCTCACCTCTCCTTCTCCCATGGTAGCTACACCCGGCGGCCACCTCCTCCCCGAGCTCCTCCCTCGGCGGTAGCTGCTATGGTGGCAGGGGTGCGCATGGCCGCCTCCTCCCCCGACGGACGACAGCTCGCAGGCCGGTGGTGGCGGCGAATCTCAGAGGTGCGGGGCTCGAGCTCCTCAGCGGTGCGGAAGGGGCCTCGCACCAGGCACCTAGCGGTGGCGGTCTGCGCCCTCTGGGTTTGCATGTGCGGTGGGCTGTGGTGGAGGTAGGGCGGTGGCAGCGGGGAGGTGGGGGCGCTGGTCAGTCGGATCCAGGCGCTGGGTGGCCGGATCCGGTCGAGATTGGCCTGCAGCGCCTCCCTCTCACCTTCCACGACGCGGATCTGGCTCCCTAGGCGCGGGATCCACCACCACGGCGCGGATCTGGCCTGGCGGCTGCGTCGCCTCCACCACGGTGGCCTCCCTCCCACCCTCCATGGCACGGATCCAGCTCCCTAGAAACGGGCTCCACCACGGCCGCGCGCCTCATTCCCCTTCCTCACCGGCTCCACCTCCCTCCGGCTCTCATGGTGGCAGCTCCACCTCCCTCTAGCTCCTGTGGCGGCAGCTCCACCACGGCGATGCTAGAGGTGCTAGATCCGGCGAGGCTAGATCTAGTCATGCCAGCGGGCTCGACTAGGCCCGGCAGCAGCCTCGATTGGGCTTGCTAGTTTTTTTTAAAAAAATTTCAAATCGATTAACCGAGGCAGGCATCCTAACGTGCCCACCTCGGTTAATCGATTAACCATGTTGGGCACAGGCGTCCGCTGCGGTTAATTTGGATTAACCGTGACCTATCGACCGTGGAGGGCGCCTTTGCCCGCCACGGTTAATCCAAAACGTCCGCCATGGTTAAAGATCCTACAGTAGTGCCTGATGATATGACACTACTACAGAATGGTCATCACCGCCGGTTCCAGACCCCTCATCACCACCGGTTTTGGCCCTCGTTGCTGGAGGTCATTGGTTATATGAATGGTCATCACCGCCATGATAGTCTATTACCACCGGTTCATGTTACAAGCTGGTGGTGATTCGGATTTTCAAAAATTTCAAAATCTGGTCAAAAAATAGCAAAATTTTTTGATTTAATCCCGGGAAGGCCCCACCAGCCTGACGCACGGTTGCTCGTCCATCGCAACCCACAAGTGACATGATTCTTCGTGTAGGTTTTTGCTTGTGCGGGGTGCTAGGATTCGAAGTTGACACCTATGTTCCCGCGCCTAGCTGCTCTAACCACTCTACCCCTAGGTCACACTACTATAGTATGTTTAACTGAGGCGGGTGTTTTGGATTAACCGAGGCGGGCAACGTAACCGCCTCAAACAAAAGGTCACGGCTAATAGATGAACTACCGAGGCGGTTGTCTGCCCACCTTGGTTAATCAAATAAAAAACAAAAAAGAGGAAAATCCATGGACAGGCCCGCTGAGCCCATCCACGCGCTGCCGTAGCTGGATTAGCGTAACGCACCAGGGCCATTGGTGGAGCAACCGGGACCACTGCTCCTTACCGTTGGTCAGATCCAGGCCGCACTTGGTGACATTCCCGCTGATGGATCTCTTGCACTGGCTACCGGATCTAGCACCAGGGAAGGATCTAGGCCTCGTGCTGCCACCCCTACGTGCCTGATTCGTTGCCCCGCTCACGGCGCAGCCGGATCCGTGGAGGGGAGGGAGAAAAGTGAGCCTATGTATCTGCACCGCCGCTACTCTACTCGCCGGAGGAAGAGGGAGGCCCCACCGCCAGAGGGAGAGGAAGGCACACTAGTGGTCCTCCTCGCCTCCATGCCGGAGAGGGAGGCGCGCCGGTGGTCCTCCTCGCCTCCACGTTGGAGAGGGAGTTGCTCGTGCCGCCATCGGAGTATGGAGGGAGAGAGGCTCAGGAGGGAGAGTGTGAGGGACAGAGAGTGGAGGGTGCCAGATAGTGGAGGGGTGCCATCGGGCTCTCCCTCCTGAGGGGCATGCGGTCGGGCTCTCCCTCCGTCAAGGGCACGCCACTCGGCCTCGACTACGGGATGGGGAGATAGAAGTGAGGTGTAGAAAACCCTAACCCCTACATTCATATATTGGTGATGGTAGTGGGATAGTGTGAGCCAGCGGTTGGGCCTAATTTACCAAGGCGGTTGAGTTAGAATGCTCGCCTCGGTTAATGATTTACCAAGGCGATTGCGTTAGGATGCCCGCCTCGGTTAATAATTAACCAAGGCTGTTGCTTAGTTGGCTATCCGGCCACCCAACAATGGAGGCAGGCAACCCGCCCGCCCGTCTCCAAGGCCATTTGGCAAATGCCTTGGAAAAGATTTGTCGTAGTAGTGTCACTTGTGTCTATATGGACATTCGTCCCCTTAGTATTCAGTTCTCATGATTTTGATGACTTCAGATGAAAAAGTCATCAACTACAAAGTTGTTGCTCTAATCGAGATCTACAACTTTGATGTTGGTCGTTTCACCAACCGAGATAGTTTGACCAATTTTAATTTCGAAGTGTCGAAACTTTAGCCATACTTTTGGGACATTAATTGATTTAAATGAAAAATTCATCAACTACAAAGTTGTAGTTCTCATCGAGATCTACAACTTTGGTTTCATAGGATTTTCCATCAGAGGTCTTTTGAGAATTTTGAATTTCAAAATTGTAGAACTTCAGATACAAATTTGAGACCTTAAATGATTTCAAATGAAAAGATTGTCAACTACAAAGTTGTAGATCACATTGACATCTACAACTTTGATTTTGATCACGTTTTCATATGAGGTTGTTTGTATAATTCAAAAAATGAATTTTAAAATATGAGAGCTTCAAATAGAATTCTGGGACTATAAATTATTTGAAATGAAAAAGTCATCAACTACAAAGTTGTAGATCTCGAGAGATTTCATCGAGATCTACAACTTTGATATAAAGTTTGTTTTTATTTGACTTTGTTTGAAAAAGGTATGAATTTTATTGTGGCGCGGCACAAGTCAAACTGTTGTTAAAAGTGATTTTCACCACCGGTTCGTAATACAAAATGGCAGTGAAAATGCGTCAACAATCACCAATGGTTGATAACACGAACCGGTGGTAGTGATAGGTTATCACCGCCTTTTCATGTTACGAACCGTTGGTGGTAATCGCCCCCATTTTCACCAACGGTTCGTAACACGAACCGGCGGTGAAAATCATTTCACCATTGGTTCGTAATACAAACCAGCGTTGATGAGTATCACTGCCGGTTTGGAGCAAACCAACAGTGAAAGTGGTGGCGGTGATTATCAATTCTATAAGTAGTGTGAATTCCTCTTTGGTTTTAACAACCAAACATGTTTCATTAGATTTTTTTTTGAAAGGTGAGCAGGGGAGTCCCCTACCTATTTTTTGGTATTTTATATATATGTGAAGAATTACAATATTTACAAGCTTTACAAGGCTTTCAAAGCCCAAAAATAAAATAGGAAGTGACATTAAGAGTAATTCTCACACCACCTGATGAGGAGATCTCTAATCTTCTTCTTGGCCTTGATACAGGTTTCATTAGATTTAGCCAGTTCCTTTCTAAATTAATTTAAGGACTCACTGATATCGGTCTGAGGGAGGTAGGTTGCACCACTAAGCATAGGAATTGCACTCGTGGACTTCGGTGGGTTAGGTAATACTGTATTATGCGCCACCAAAGGCTGAGGTGCTATTGGTCCATCATCGACTCGTGTAGAAGTGTTGTGCTAACAATGGTCCTAGGTTTCTAGTGTCAAAGAGATCAATTTGGCTTGATTAGCAGATGCGTATAAGTTCTAGTTGGCATACTAGTTACACGACATCCCTTATTGAGGTTGCTTAGCAACCAGAGCCGATCCACATTAAAAGGATCAAGATCATGGACATTTTTGCCTTCTAATTTATTGAAATGAGACGTAAGCATGTTAAACGCAGAAAGAAGGTTGGTTTTGCTTAATTTCTTATGACAATCTTGCATCTTAGCAAAATCCGCATGAGTAGGAGGTGGGTCATCACCATTTTCATTGTTTTTTTACCTCAGATGTTGCAAATGTAAATGTTGAAGGGTCAGAAAAGATGTGACCTTTGTATTGGGTGGCATAGCCACCGATCTATTGAGCAGCTCGAGAGAAAAAAAAACTGTAGATCAGCAGCTTGCTTGGCTTCCAACAACTTGCTGAGATGATCGGGAAGATGATCGATGCATGAAGGTGAGATGTTGTTTGTCATGATTCTTCAGATCGGTTAGATCTCATGGTTGTCTTCCGACATCTTGATTGTAGATTGGATCTTCTTTTCTAGATCAAGCAGAGGATCAGAATATAGGGCAGTGGTGATGCAACTGCTGAGGTAATGCGGATACAAACTCTGCTTCGAGAGTTCAATATTATTAGTCCAAGAACTGCAAAACAGGGGTGTGACAATTTGGTGCTAAGTATCTGTCAGCTAATCCAGTCTTTCATTTCAGAACAAAACTCATAGAAGTTGATTATCATTTTGACAGAGAACAAGTTGCCAGATATTACTAGAAATTGAGTTCATTTCTTCAGGTGATCAAATTGCAGATGGCTTTACAAAAGCTTTTTGTCAGTTCGCCTTCTAGAGAATATCAAACACAATCTCAACTTAACTAAGTTTGATTGAGGAGGGGTGTTAACAGATAAGTGCTATGAACAGATATGGATGCTTGCGTGAATATCCTTGAGTTGCTCTAACTATGCGTGAATATCTTTGACTTGGTCTAGCTCTGCATGTCAGGAGGTAGTTTTTAGATCTTACCATGGTTTTGTGGCTAGAGTTGTGCGGCTAGACTCTTTCTCTAGTCAGCCCAACTTAGTGGATCAATCAAGTTGTTCTCTATATGTGTAAGCTACCGTTGAGGCTGTTTCTGTAGGGAAACGGGTAGGCTACGCTAGCTAATCTACCGCGTACATCCAAGAAACTTGCGAGTAGGAGATCATAGATCGTTACCACTAGACGCACAGCGCAGCGGAAGAAGTCGCGCGTCGGTGTGGATGAAGTAGTCGATCACGTCCCACGAACCGAGCTCCTCGTCCTTGATCCCAGCAGCCGATCAGCGCAGCAGTCGCAGCAGCGCCTCTACGGAGTCCACACGTACGGGGATGGAACGCCGGGCGTCGGTGTGCTAGCACCGTGCGCACGGCAAGGGCGGCGGCCGAGAAGGGAGGGTGCGACTAGGAGGGGAGGCGCGGCGACTGATCATCGGCGCCCCTAGCCCCTCCCACATATATATAGGGCGTACCAAATGGGCTTCTATCTCATAGGCTCATTAGTAACCCTAATCCCTTTTTGGATCAATATCCTCTTGGGCCTTTAATCCGTATTGTGATGATGGGCTCTCGGGCATATCACCAACAATCTCCCACTTGCACTAGAGACAATCATCTATGCAAGTTTTCCAACATTCCAAACCCCTTAAGTGTGTGACCCGTTAGGTTCATGTGTAGATGGTTGTGAGTGGAAACCATTTCCGAATCACTAGTCAATAGCGGCACCTAGCAGGGCATAGTGACTCACAAATACACATAAAGATCATATCGGCCGAACCTTAGATATACTCATACACTGATCCTTTTGCCACACGATACCAGTCAAGCTCAAGGCGAGATGCGTGCCACCCTTGTGATAGCTCGACCATTCTCTCGATCTAATAGTGGATTCTATTCATGACTAACCTTTAGTCATTATGATTAACTCTTTAATCACTTTGGCATGGCCATGCACTTTCTAATCCATCTATCTCGAGGGGCCCAGAGATATCTCTCCTGTTATCTAGGAGGGGCAAATTCCATCTTGATCCGCACACATCCCATTCCATGTTTCATGATACACCTGTAAGCTACTTTTATAACTACCCATTTACGGAGTAGCGTTTAGCAACCCCAAGATGCACCACTACACACAGTGAGAAACAATGGCAATCTCAGGTCTAAGGATCCAGTAGGTATAACACTCAAGAACAACTGATGGCACATTCAAAATAACAATCCCAGTATTGTCTTGGAGTGGGTCAATCCAACACCATGTTCACTAACATGTGTCCACATCATTAATCTGATATCTCCATATCTATGATCCGTGAAACATGATCATCAATTAATGCATGTGCTAGTCTCTATGTCGTTATTGTCCCACATAACGACATAAACTAGGGATAATTTAGAACAACATCATTACAAACAAAGAGTTTCACGATCAAGTCACGTACTTGATAATCAATATAAATGATAATCATCCATGGAACAAATAACAATTATTTATTATTACATAAACATACTCATGACATAACACTCTCCCACGCACAATAGAATCACTTATGTAAGTATCTAATACCCATAGACCACATGTGCGCCTCATGCTTTGGTTGTGGGAGAGGCTTTGTCAATGGATCAGCAACGTTTGAATCCGTGTGCACCTTGCAAATCTTCACATCACCTCTCTCAACAAAGTGACGGATGAGGTGATACTTCCGTAGTATATGTTTGGACTTCTTGTGTGATCTAGGCTCCTTTGCAAGCGCAATGGCACCATTATTATCACAATAGAGGTCCACTGGACTGGACGCACTAGGAACAACACCCAACTCAGAAACAAATTTTCTGATCCAAACTGCTTCTTTTGCAGCTTCGGAAGCTGCAATATACTCGGCCTCTGTCGTCGAATCAGCCACCGTATCTTGCTTGGAACTCTTCCAGCTCACTGCCCCACCATTGAGGCAGAAAACAAATCCGGATTGCGATGCGGAGTCATCTTTATCTGTTTGAAAACTAGCATCGGTGTAACCCTTTACAACGAGCTCATCTTCGCCTCCAAATATTAGGAACATATCCTTAGTTCTTCTCAAGTTCTTAAGGATACCCTTTACAACTGTCCAGTGATCTTCACCGAAGTTTGATTGGTACCTGCTCGTAACACTTAGAGCAAAAGAGACATCTGGGCGCGTACAAATCATAGCATACATGATGGATCCTATGGCTGAAGCATAAGGAATCGCACTTATCCTCTTTCGCTCATCAGGTGTCGTAGCACACTGACTCTTGCTTAGAGTAACGCCATGTGACATTGGCAAGAAACCTTTCTTGGAATCTTGCATATTGAACCGATTCAATATCTTGTCAATGTACGTGTCTTGGCTTAATCCAATTAGCCTTTTTGATCTATCTCTATAGATCTTTATCCCCAGAACGTAAGCCGCCTCTCCTAAATCCTTCATCGAAAAACTCTTTTTCAATGAGGTTTTAACGGCTTCAAGCATTGGAATATCATTTCCGATCAGCAATATGTCATCTACATATAGGACCAGAAACACAAGTGCGCTCCCACTAGCCTTTTTGTAAATACAAGGCTCTTCTTCATTCTTGATGAAGCCAAACCCTTTGACTACTTCATCAAAACGAATATTCCAACTCCGAGATGCTTGCTTCAATCCATAAATAGACCTGTGAAGCTTACATATTTTCTCAGCATTTTTAGGATCAACAAAACCTTCAGGCTGTGTCATATACACATCCTCGCTTAGATGTCCATTAAGGAAAGCAGTTTTGACATCCATTTGCCATATTTCATAGTCATAATACGCAGCAATTGCTAGGAGAATCCGAACAGACTTTAGCATTGCGACGGGCGAGAAAGTTTCCTCATAGTCAACACCTTGAATTTGTCGGAAACCTTTCGCCACCAATCGTGCCTTATAGATGTGAACATTTCCATCCATATCTAACTTTTTCTTAAAAATCCACTTACAATCGATAGGTCTCACACCGTCAATTGGATCAACCAAGTTCCAAACTTGATTGTCATGCATGGATTTTAATTCGGATTCCATGGCCTCAAGCCATTTGTCGGAGTCGGGTCCCATTATTGCTTCCGTGTAGGTCATGGGCTCATCATTTTCCATCAATAATACGTGGCGCTCCTCCGTGATAAGGAGGTTGAGCTTGTCAGTTGCGCGACGTGCCCTTATAGACCTTCGTGGGGCTGGTGCCTCAACTACAGGTTGTGCAACATCTTGCACTTCCCGTGGCTCTTCAGTGGGTGCTGAAACAGTTTCGGGTGTTTCCTGAATTTCTTCAAGCTGCACCTTGCTCCCACTAAATCCTTTTGAGAGAAACTCCTTTTCTAAAAAAAACACCATTGCGAGCGACAAACACTTTGCCTTCCGCTTTATTGAAAAAATAGTATCCTTTGGTTTCCTTAGGATACCCCACAAAGAAGCATTTGTCTGACTTTGGAGTGAGCTTATCTGACATCAAACGTTTGACATAAGCCTCACATCCCCAAACTTTGAGAAAAGATAATCCGGGACGTTTCCCAGTCCATATCTCATATGGTGTCTTCTCAACAGACTTACTTGGAACCCTATTCAGTGTGAACGCAGCAGTTTCAAGAGCATAACCCCAAAATGACAATGGAAGATCGGCTTGGCTCATCATCGACCTAACCATGTCCAACAAGGTTCGGTTCCTCCGTTCGGATACCCCATTCCATTGAGGCGTTCCAGGCGGAGTTAGCTGCGGAACGATTCCACATTGCTTCAAATGATCACCAAATTCAAGGCTCAAATATTCACCTCCACGATCCGATCGCAGAAACTTAATTGTCTTGCCTAATTGATTTTGTACTTCACTCTGAAATTCTTTGAACTTATCAAACGATTCAGACTTGTGCCTCATCAAGTAGATATAACCATATCTACTAAAGTCATCAGTAAAAGTAATGAAGTACTGAAAACCACCTCTGGCTATTGAGCTCATTGGTCCACATACATCGGTATGTACAAGTCCCAACAAGTCACTTGCCCTCTCACTATGACCAGTGAAAGGCGCTTTGGTCATCTTCCCAAGTAAACAAGACTCGCACGTGTCAAATGATTCAAAATCAAATGAGCTCAACAAACCATCTTTATGGAGTTGTTCAATGCGCTTCTCATTTATATGACCTAAGCGACAATGCCAAATAAATGTGGGATTCAAATCATTTGGTCTAAGCCTCTTAGTATTAATGTTACAGACAGATTTATCCTCAAGATCAAGAACATATAATCCATTCACCAATGGACAATGAGCATAGAAAATACCATTGCAAAATATAGAACAACGTTTGTTCTCTATTACAATCTTAAAACCATCAACTTCTTCCAAACATGAAGAAGAAATAATGTTCTTGCTCAAAGCAGGAATGCAATAACAATTATTTAATTCCAAAACTAATCCGGAGGGTAGAGACAAGTGGTAGGTGCCGACCGCCAACACCGCAACCTTTGCGCCATTGCCGACACGAACGTCCAACTCGCCTCGTGCAAACCTTCTAGTCTCACTTAGACCCTGCAACGATTTGCAAGTGTGAATCATCGATCCAGTATCAAATACCCATGATTCACTAGAAGATAATGCAATATTAATTTCTATAACATTTATACCTGAAGTGGAAGTCTCACTTCCCTTCTTCTTCTTCTTTTCTTCTAAGTACTTCTTGCAGTTCCTTGACCAATGTCCCTTTTCATGACAGTGGAAGCATTCATCCTCAGAAGTGGGGCCAGATTTGGCTTTAGGTGCTGGCTTTTGCTTAGAGCCCGAGGACTCACCGCTAGGAACCTTTTCCTTGCCTTTACCCTTGGGAGGCGTCCAACGCTTCCTCTTTTTGTTCCCATTCTGAACCATCATCACATGATTGGGATTCTTCTTAATGCTCTCCTCTGCTGTTTTTAGCATCCCATGCAATTCACTCAATGTTTTCTCCAAGCCATTCATCTGAAAGTTCATGATAAAAGGCTCGTAGCTCGCCGGGAGCGACTGGAGAATGACATCAGTAGCCAGGTCATGGTGAAGTTCAGAACCAAGTCTGTCCAAAGTCTCGATGTAACCAATCATTTTGATCACATGAGGACTGACCGGACTACCTTCTGGCAGCTTGCACGCAAACAAGGACTTCGAGATGTTGAACCTCTCAGTCCTGGCTTGGTTCTGAAACATCCCACGTAGCCCCTCGATCATAGTGTGAGCATCCGTATGCTCATACTGCTTTTGCAGATCAGAGGACATAGTGGCGAGCATCAGACAGCTGACGTCAAGTGAGTCATTGCAGTGTTTCTCATAAACTCTGCGTTCAGCAGCAGTGGAACCATCAGGGAGATCATCAGGATATGGTTGCTCAAGAACATACTCCTTTTTCTCTTGCCTGAGAACAATTCTCAGGTTGCGGTACCAATCAATAAAGTTTGTTCCATTCAACTTTTCTTTCTCAAGAACAGATCGCAAATTGAAAGTGGAATTGTTACTGGCAGACATGATCTACAACATTAAAATAAAGCAAGATTTTAGCACTATGTTTATGTAAAGACTTTCATTAACTAATTTAACAAAAGACAACCTACTATATCAAAGTCATCTTCCCTCTAATGACATATAGTGGTTCAAGATCCATAATCACTAAAATCCTAGTGAGCTTTGGCATCACGGCTAGAAAAAAATAGTGACATAGGTAAGCAACAGATTGCTAATCATATCTCTATACGACTCTTGTTTGTCGGGTGGCATCCAATGCCCCGGCCCCAACACTATGCCTTAAAGCCCAAAACTTTTTTGATAGCTTTGCTGAGTTAACCAATACTGTGCTTGTAAATGTCCGACATCCACCCTATACAAAATGATAGCTGAGGGTACTCTACTTTGGTAAACCTACCACACAGCGATCAAAAAATTATAGGTGCAGCTATTGGTAAAAGGCATGAAAAAAAACTCAACTTTTCTGAGGGGAGCTATTCTACCATGACAAAACATCCACCATATGTAAAGCATGAAAGAATAGTATGACAGGAAAGTAAACATCACAGGCATATAATCATATTATATTGTGAATAGTATGGCCTCTTTCATCACAATGGGCTCCATCGCCATGGCTCCAATGTGACCTCCATTGCCATCCGTCCTGTCTTGTGGTGATCAACATCGCCATCATGCTCGAAGCCTCCATGGATAGATACTAAACTATTACATCTAATAGCTAGTGAAATAATTACATGAGGATTCAAACATCACAAGTCGACACGCAGGTCGTTATACAATAATGGTGCAACCTCAACCCGGTTGTGTTAACTTGCGACACGCAGGCCGCACAAATTATCACATATATCATCACATGACATTGAGGCCATACCATTCACATCACACCCTACAAAAACAAGTTAGGCGTACGACGTGTTCTACCAAAGTAGCGCTTAGGAAGCCGCTATAACTGGAAAGCAACGGCGGTCCCATCTCATCGGAGTGATCGCATCACCTCAAATCCGAGCCATTCATAATGCCTCAATTTTCACTAGGTCAATCACATTGACCGTGCAACTTTTGCACTTGAGAAGACTGCATCTACACATGACCTCGATCTGTTGGTTCAATCTACTGACTATGCACACAGTTAGTCCCTTGTGGTGATTCCAGCCGGTAGGGACATGTCGTATGCACAACAGAGAATGAACACAAACTAATCTTTTTGGTCACATGCCGCAATCATCTTGCTCCTATTTTAACCCCTTATGACCAATTGATCCAATCAAACCGTGCAAGAGTAATAGATCCAATCTACTACAACAACATATCACATATATGCTAATGATCCAGACCAAAAACTACGCAAGATGGCTCCGATACCACTGTAGGGAAACGGGTAGGCTACGCTAGCTAATCTACCGCGTACATCCAAGAAACTTGCGAGTAGGAGATCATAGATCGTTACCACTAGACGCACAGCGCAGCGGAAGAAGTCGCGCGTCGGTGTGGATGAAGTAGTCGATCACGTCCCACGAACCGAGCTCCTCGTCCTTGATCCCAGCAGCCGATCAGCGCAGCAGTCGCAGCAGCGCCTCTACGGAGTCCACACGTACGGGGATGGAACGCCGGGCGTCGGTGTGCTAGCACCGTGCGCACGGCAAGGGCGGCGGCCGAGAAGGGAGGGTGCGACTAGGAGGGGAGGCGCGGCGACTGATCATCGGCGCCCCTAGCCCCTCCCACATATATATAGGGCGTACCAAATGGGCTTCTATCTCATAGGCTCATTAGTAACCCTAATCCCTTTTTGGATCAATATCCTCTTGGGCCTTTAATCCGTATTGTGATGATGGGCTCTCGGGCATATCACCAACAGTTTCAACCCAACAAATCACGCATCACCGGTGAACCTGAGTTTAGGTCACGGTGTTCCCCAACCTGCGCCTCTGATCTTTCAAGATGAGTCCTTCTCTCCTATGCACAAGAAATAAATTTTATGCTTTTAATATAAAGAGTATAGATAGAGAATAGAGATAATGTTTCTCGTGCACATTTGTTTGCATCTAAGAAGATAGCAGATCATAGTCAGGAATCCTGAGATGCACACATTTATAGTTGGAATAGAAACTATTTCTATATAAGAACGCTTGCACCAGCTACGATAGAAATAAGACACCCATCCACGCAAGAACTTTCTCTTCCTCATGGTGTTTAGGAGCGGCACCAGGAAGATGAGGTCCGTCATGGCTGCCGTACCCTTGGTTCTTCTGATCATTTTTGCAACCTCCCAGCCCTGCCAAGGTTGGAACAACTCTCTGGAAGTTGATTATCTTCTGATCATTTTTTCGCAAAGAAGAGTGTTCAGATGCGGTCTGCCACCAGGTTTGCCAAAACAGGGATAATTTTGTCGCCATGGTGCCTACTGCAAGAGAAAGACTTGAGCCTACTTACAGGAAAACAGCGCGCTTATATTACTTCGTGCTTGGCTATGGACTCAGCTGATGGCAATCTCCGCTTTCTCGACTCTGTCTTGCTCTGCTCCTTTATCTTCTTATGAGCTTGGACGTCAGTGGTGACAGTAGCTACTCTAAACGCCCAATGCCGTTGTAGATTGAATCTTGGATGATTTGAAGCATTTGTGTGTTTTATTAGAATACCCTCTCTGTCCCAAACTAACTGGCGTTTTTTCTAGGAAACAAGTTTAACCAAATTTATAGGAAACAAATTTATTTACAATACTAGACACAAACCTTGCCACTTTTTCTACAAACTTTCAAAGTTGTAATGATTCATATTAGAGAACACCTAATTTATCATCGACTAAAACTTTTTAAATAAGGACGGTAAAAGCTTTGCTTTGCCAAAGATATTATTAGAAGATAATTTATCAAGTTTATAAGGGAAATCGGTTGTACAACCCATACAACTAGGAGTTAAACCAGCACAAGCTACGTCCGTAAACCACACAACTAGGGGCATAACTTGTAGGTACTCAACGTCGTTCCAAAGACCAAATAACTAGTTAAGGTAGAGAACAAATTGCCAGGACGTACTCATCGCTGAACACGACCTACGACTACCTCTACACAACAACTTCACTGGCCCTTACTACCATGCCGGGGCAGCAAGAACGCCTGGCTGCAACCCAAGCAAAACTTGAAACAATCTATACTGGGACATAAATATCCAAAAAGAAAGAAAACCTTTCCAGAAAACAACCCAAAGACTATAAACAAAGGTGCACCACATGCCTTACGACGACAACGCCACGCCTTGTTTTAGAAGACATTTTTCAATTAACCTACAAATCAACTAAGCACTTGTACCCAAACCAGGATGCTCACAAATTTAGTTATTTACCAGCTTGTTTTGAAAGACATTCTTAATTAGCCTACTCCACACAGTGAGATTAAACCATTCATCCAAATAGTATGGATTTTGGGGAACAGTAGTACCCTTTTGCATAAGATGTTGGGACAAATTCAGTGGGTATTATATTATTTAAATTCTTTAATCAAGTTGATGGCTCCGTCAACAATGGAAATATTTAGATTGGTTAGAAAATGAAGAGGATACATGTATCTTTTAATTTGTATTTTTAAAAGCCGCTGTACCTTTGGTTCATCTGATCATTTCTGCAGCCTCCCCATCGGGCTGCCACGCTTGGAACCACAGCAGTTGGCACCTTTACTCTTGATGCATGTTTTTCTATCAACCAAGAAACCATGTCTAATTATACGTTACTTGCGTGTACTTGGTTGGGTGTGGAACAGCCGACACATAGCCGCGCCACTCATTGCTGGGGGCGGCAGCGGCGGCACGAGGACCATCGCTGCGAGTGCGATGCTACAACCTCTACTCGGAAGAAGAGTGTTCAATAGGTACTTCCCCTCGGTTTGCCTGGTCCATGATAAAAAGAAGTATCGCCGGGGAGCCTACTGCGCTGAAACAGGATGCTAGTGCTGCTGCCCACATTAAGGCAGCGGTAGTTGTGTAACGACGACATCCCACCTCTTTTTGATGCACGGGTTCAATATATAAAAACATGTTTCTCTGCTGACCAGTGCGTGCAGACTGCAGTGACTACTATTGGAATCAAACCTGGGAACTTGCTGATCTGTTCTCCTCCAAATTTTTTTTAAGGAATTTGTCAACAGGTTTTTCTTGCCGAAAATCATCGCAGCCTCCTCATCGTCCCCTGTGCCTGCCGCCTCACTGTCCAGTGTCCGTCCACCAATGTCGTGGCGCACCCAGTCACTGTCACAGCGCGCATATTTAATTCCGCCTCACTGTCCAAATTGTCTCAAATTTAATATTTTTTGCTCGTATTTAATTCCGCAATTCAAGTGTTTCTTTCTACGCTCAACAAATAGAAAACCCATTTTTTTCTTTCCACATACGCATGTACGTTAAATTGCACGAAAAGAATCACGTTGTCCTGGCGCCATCAAGCTTTTCGTACGTTCAATCAGCAGCGATCGTTACTTTCCGTACGGCACTCTCTCGAAACCCTCCACTATCGGTTTCCTTTTCATATCCCAGCACAGTGATAATCACCAATGATTGCAGCAAAAGGCTTCACCACCGGAACTTGCAACGTTAATTGCAAAAAAAAAAAAAAAAAAAAACCATCGCTGTGTCCTTCTGCGTACGTGGATCGGTTGCTGCGTGGTTCAATGCCGCGAGCAGTACACAGCGACCACGCCTCTCGCCAGCCATCACGCACACAGACCATACAATGCAACGGACCAGCTGCTCGAATTATTGCCCTCGCGCCGCGCGTGGCAACGAGCCTATATATGCATCAGAACTCGTCACGATTGGACACACACACATACACTCGTACGACGGCTCTTACAGTGCTGTCTCTGCTGCGGGCTTTCCTCTAGTAGCTAGCAGCAGCAACTGCCGGCCACCTGAGTTGCCAGCTAGCGTACGCAGAGATGGCTCCAGCTCAAGAAAAGCTCCGACGTCTGATGCTCGTCGCCGCTGTGAGCACGGCGGCGACGGCGTTGCTGCTGGCGCCGCAGGTGGATGGGGCGCTGCCACGGGTGGAGCACGCGCCCACCAAGGCCGACGGGTCGCTCGCCATCCTCGCCGTCGGCGACTGGGGCCGCCGTGGCCAGTTCAACCAGACCTTGGTTGCCCAGCAGGTAAAGAAGCCGTCAACTCTGTCTCTCTCAAGCATGCCATGCTTGTCGTCGTCGTCGTGCACGGCCATGCAAGGAAACCTGCCTCAGTTTGTTGCTCGCGTATATGTACGTACGTGCACCACGTACCGACTAACGACTCAACCTGCGCTTATTGGAACACACGACGAAAAATACCAGTGACTGAGGTTTTATGATGATATACACCATCGGTTATTCTATATATATACTCACTCAGTTTCAAATGATAAGTCGTTTTATTTCTACTATACTAGGTATATTGTTTTTCTATCCTACGCACATAGATTTATATTGTGTTTAGTCGCGTAAGAAAAGCTACGTATCTAGAAACCCGGAACCACTTACAATTTTAGATTGGGGGCATATACCATCGTCAAGATTGTTAAAGCATCTACAACAGTCTTTCAAAAACTCACTAGAGGATTCGAGTCATAGGTTCAATAATTCAATTTTACACCTAGTTTATACTTTTATAAGTACACGTGCATGTGCGCTTAGGCCGTTCTCAGTGAGGGTTTATAGGAGTTTAATGAGCATTAAATAAAGGAAAAGGCTAGCGCCCGGACGTCTGGACAGGGGCTAGCGTCCGAACGGCCGCGCCACTCTGTGCCGTGCCCGCTCCGTGTCCCACGCCCGCTTCCATCTCAATCTGCGTCCGCATGGTTTCCCGCACCCACCGCTCGCGTCCCCTCCACACCCACGTGCATGCAGGCAGGCCCAATAGCTGTAGCAGGCATGCAACTGCTACAGATGGGTTCACTGCAACATGTGCAACACCAGATCTGCTTTTGCAACATCTAGAGAAACATGTGCAACATATGTATGAAATAGTTGAAACACTTGCAACATACGTCTAAAACACGAGGAAAAACAAGTGTAGCCATTGCAAAACATATGCAACATCTAGATGAAACAGTTGCAACATATGTGTAAAAATATTTGCAACATCCGGATGAAACACTTGCAACATAAGTGTGAAACATATACAACACCCGGATAAAATGCGTGCAACATCCGTCGGAAACAGCTGAAACATTTGGAACAGACGCTTCCAACATACTTGTATAACTATTGCAATATATGAAATATCCTGATCTACTTTTGTAACATCCACATGAAACACTTGCAACGTGCATATGAATCACCGAAACACTAGAAACTTACGGTTGCAAGACACGCTTGCAACATCCGAGGAAGCAAGGGAGCCCGAGGTGCAAACGGAGAAGCCTGCTCGGGATCTAGACACTCCCAGGATCTCGTGGTGTCATGAGCTGAGGTCAAGCGTCGTGGCGGCGCCAGTGCCGACAGTGGCCACGACCTCCTGGTGGGGAACAGCGGTGTCGGTAGCAGCTCGACGGCAAGGGACGTCGGGGCATGGCACGCATGGGGTAGGGATCAAGCACGGCGTGACGAGGCGGAGTGGGCGCGGCTGAGGATGGACCACGTCAAGGCTCAACGCGAGATGGGGGTGCCGCCGCAAGGCAGCATGGGGCAGGCAGATCTGCTTTTGCAACATCTAGAGAAACATGTGCAACATATGTACGAAATAGTTGAAACACTTGCAACATACATCTAAAACACGAGGAAAACACAAGTGTAGCCATTGCAAAACATATGCAACATCTAGATGAAATACTTGCAACATATGTGTGAAAATATTTGCAACATCCGGATGAAACATTTGCAACATAAGTGTGAAACATATATAACACCCAGATAAAACGCGTGCAACATCCGTCGGAAACAGCTGAAACATTTGGAACAGACGCTTCCAACATACGTGTATAACTATTGCAATATATGAAATATCCTGGTCTACTTTTGTAACATCCACATGAAACACTTGCAACGTGCATATGAATCACCGAAACACTAGAAACTTATGGTTGCAAGACACGCTTGCAACATCCGAGGAAGCAAGAGAGCCCGAGGTGCAAACGGAGAAGCCTGCTCGGGATCTAGACACTCCCTGGATCTCATGGTGTCATGAGCTGAGGTCAAGCGTCGTGGCGGCGCCAGTGCCGACAGCGGCCACGACCTCCTGGTGGGGAACAGCGGTGTCGGTAGCAACTCGACAGCAAGGGACATCGGGGCATGGCACGCATGGGGTAGGGATCAAGCACGGCGTGACGAGGCGGAGTGGGCGCGGCTGAGGATGGACCACGTCGTGGCTCAACGCGAGATGGGGGCGCCGCCGCAAGGCAGCATGGGGCAAGCAGAGGCGCGGTGGGCATTGATGAGCACAACGAGGAGTTGGGGATTTCTGTTGGCTGTCGCAGCGTAAATGGAGTACATAGAGAAGAGAGCGTAGATGGGCTTACATCGGGGGTGTGGTTTACGCCAGCGTGGTAGTACATGTTAAGTGTAAATAAATGGTCAAACACAATGTCTCGTAAAAAAAAACAGGGTCAAACACAATGTCTTACATTACACGAACTTGTTTGAAATATCTCACCAATTCAATCTTAGTACTACATCCAGTGGCGACTAAAAAAACTACGCTTTCTCGCGAAAAGAAAGACCAAGCTGGACAGAAAAATAGAGCAACTTATAAATAATAATGATCTTTGGTTGTATATATGCATGGCGAAAAAGGCCTGTATAAAAGGGGCGTGGGAAATAAAACTTAACCTTCTAGTAGCACGTGAGTAGGACCATTATATTCCTGTATATCGTATCATCGTTCTTGCGTAATTAAACACTGAACCGACTTGACAAAGACATATCTTTTGAGGTGCTTAATTGCATGCATGCACGTTGAACAAACTCAGCACCATGCCCAAAGGATGACATTGCACATGCTTGGTCGTCCCCGAATAATTAAGGGGGTGTTTGGTTTGAGGAGTTAAAGTTTAACAAACACTGTAGCACTTTCGTCTTATTTGACAAAAAGTTTTCAATCTTGGACTAATTAGGCTTAATAGATTCGTCTCGTAAATTACTCCTAATCTGTGCCGACATGCATGTAATTAGTCTACATTTAGTACTCCATGCATTTAAGGGAACATTGATGTGATGGGAGTTAAACTTTAACGCATTGAAACCAAAGAGGCCCTAAGTATACTTGACAGTTGCATGGTGTTAATGGCGTTCGTCATAAGTAGGCCAAAGTGTGGAAACGTTGTATATAATATCTCCTCCTCATTATATATAGTTGGTACGGTAGCTAGGATCACACTGTTCTTCTGTTGAAGCAGTTGTCTGTCCTAAGATAAGACAGATGCAAAACCCAATTATTGTTTCCAGCCATCCCAAGTACTACAATATATAACCATCTCAAGTAGGTACGTGCCAACCAGTAGGCTTCCTCCCGAGCTAAATATACTGACTGTGTAACTGTGTATCTTACTATATATGTCACCCTGAAACTCCTAAATCACAACTCATCATGGCATTGCCTACATAAAGTAAGAGGGTGTTTGGTTTGAGGAGTTAAAGTTTAACAAACACTGTAGCACTTTCGTCTTATTTGACAAAAAGTTTCCGATCTTGGACTAATTAGGCTTAATAGATTCGTCTCGTAAATTACTCCTAATTTGTGCCGACATGCATGCAATTACTCTACATTTAGTACTCCATGCATTTGAGGGAACATTGATGTGATGGGAGTTAAACTTTAACAAGTTGAAACCAAACAGGGCCTAAGTGTTTGCAGCAGGTTGCAGATCTGTTAAAAAAAAGAAATATACACATAGTCAGTAATAGTAAGTACTCCTTAACACAACATACACCATAAAATTTGTAGAGATCATTTTCACAACGTACTGCCTCTACTCAAGGACCTCTAGAAATCATCAAATTCTAGAGGCAAGTGTACAGCCACCCGAGAAATCGATTTCTAAGGGTGGTTGCCAACCTATTCTTTACGAACCATGTATTGTATATTTTTTGGGCCTAAACTGTCTCAAACAAAAACAAGTTTGAACTACAAAGTTTTATATGTTGTTGAGCACAACTTGTTGATTATAGTGCGCGTCTCCATCGAAGGTCGGTTGACAAATTCAAAAGAATGGATTTTAAAATCTGTGAACTTAAAATGTGCATTCGGTCCCCTGAACAATAACTAATAAAATTCCTTGACTACAAGGTTTTAGGTCTTGTCGAGCTACACAACTTTGATATAAAGTTCATGTGGAGCACCTATTCTAGTCGATTTCTATATGTGATTGCAGTTTCCATCATGCACCCTAAAAAATAACCCCATTTGTGGGGGTGTTCGTGACACCCACTGCTAAAAATGCTTTATTTTTAAAGGCGGTTGGTAACGCTGACCACCCCTGAAAATCGAAGATTATTATAGGGACGGTTAGAAATACCAACAGCATCTCGTCATCGATTTATTGGGCAAGCTGACCCCCTTGGAGACCATTTCTGCGAGCGGTTTATGATCAAACTGTTGCTGTAAAAAAAAGAAGGCATCTCTAAAAAAATATTTCTAGCTGGACATTTGGCATTTTGGTACCGCTGATGCCTTCCTGAACGGCCTACACTACTTCTGTATGGTTGTTGTAGATGGGTGTGGTGGGGCAGAAGCTGGACATCGACTTCATTATCTCCACTGGTGACAACATATATGATGATGGCATCGCCAACACCAGCGACCCGCTCTTTAAGGAATCTTTCTCCAACATCTACACTGCCAAGAGCCTTCAGAAGCCTTGGTATCTTGGTAATGCAATAGTACTATATCCTACGTTCCTAATCTTACACAACATATACAAATGGACCCTATGAAGTTCTGACTTCTGAACAAAAAGTGTGACGACTAATCCTTTTTCTGTGAAATTATTAATGGTTGCAGTCCTTGGCAACCATGACTACACCGGAAATGCGCTCGCGCAGCTTGACCCTGCCATTCGCAAGGTGGATAGGCGATACACTGTCATTGCAAAGTCCTTCATTGTCAACTCAGGTCAGCAAATGAAGGAACACAGAATGCACTCATCTACAATAGCAAGGATATTCTGATCTTACTTATTCTAAAGCAAAATTTTCATGTGTGGACATACTTTTATTTTCAACAAAGGAATTGCTGATTTCTTCCTGATCGACACAACGCCATTCATCCTCCACTACTGGAACAACACCAAGTTCGACTGGCGAGGTGTTGCTCCTCGTGGCACCTACATCGCAAATCTCCTCAAGGTATATATATACCAAGTGAACTATATGTCAACTACATGGATGACATGTCGTCTATTTGTGATTATGGTGGTTATATAAGCAGAACGTTCTGAATTCTTGATCAAACTAATATATAACGACGTCTATTTGTCAGGACTTGAAGTATACACTGACGGCATCCAAGGCTGCCTGGAAGATTGTTGTGGGTCACCACCCTATCAGCAGCGCCTGCGGCCATGGCAACAACACTGAGCTCGAGGAGTTGCTTCTCCCGGTCCTCAAGGTATTGTTACATGGACGTTATCTTCTCGGCATAATTATATTACTCTACACTATTTACAGTAGTGCTGCAGTCATTAACATTAACTGTGAAACTGATATTCTTGCTTCTCCATGGCACTGCAACGCATGCATGCAGACACACGGGGTTGACATGTACGTCAATGGCCATGACCACTGCCTTCAGCGCGTCAGCAGCAGAGACAGGTAAGCATACTTACATGTATCAGTAGTTCACTGTTCACTGAGTGATGAGATGGGTATGCAATGCTTCTAAACTCAAGCCTAAGGGGTTGTTTAGTTGGTGAAAAAGTTTGGGTTCGGTTACTGTAGCACTTTTCGTTTTATTTGGCAATTTATGTCCAATCATAGACTAATTAGGCTCAAAAGATTTGTCTCGTGATTTACAACTAAACTGTGTAATTAGTTTTTTCTTTCGTCTACATTTAGTACTCCATGTATATGCCGCAAGATTTGATGTGACAGATACTGTAGCACTTTTTTGGTTCACTTTTCGTGAACTAAACAGGCTCTAAGTGAAAGAGAAGAGTAAATAGTATTTCCCCAGTACTACGTGAAGCGGTCATCTGTGTCGGTCCCCAAAAAACCGCCATCGATCAATGTCAGTTTTTAAACCGGCATTTATTAGTCAGGATTGATACTTCATGACTATTGGTACCCGTTGTCTATCAGAGCCAGCAATGATAACTAGCATTAAAGTTTCACCTGCACAAATAATCATCTCATCCATGCAATCAGTTCCATAGAAAGATGATGACTTTAACAATATATAAAAGTTCAGCGGAGCTCAGCACTGACCTATTTCTACTGGCGTCTATCGCCACTGCTAGTGTGAAAGGATAGTGGAAATCGTAAATATTACAGACGATTACTTAAGATGTGCCAGCGTTAACATATTTACACTAGTGGTTCATTTTAGACAACCGCCAATGTTAATTAGATTTACACAGGCGGTTCACCTAAGACAACCGCCAATGTATAACTATTAACACTGGCGGTTGGTTGATTGATTCACATGTCATGCAAGAGCTTTATTGTTCACTGAACACCCTGAACTTGGCCTTTTGCCATTGGAAGCAGTAACCAAAGAAATCCACAAGCAGTCTGTTCCATGCGCACTGCAACTGTTGCTTTGTTAAGAACGTCATCCTTGGTTCTTATGTTCTAAAACAAAGAAAAACTTGCAGTCATCTTCAGCTACTGACGAGTGGCGGCGGGTCCAAGGCGTGGGCTGGCAAGTTCAAGACCACCCCCGACAAGGTGGAGTTCCTTTATGACGGGCAGGGGTTTATGTCGATGCGGCTGAGCAAGACGGAGGCCCACCTCGCCTTCTTTGACGTCGCCGGCAGCATCCTGCACTGCTGGGACCTCACCAAGACTACTGCAGCAACTGGGCACTAGCTTAGCTGGATCGGACTTAATATTGCTGTCTGGAAAGCAGTACGATGAGTTGATGATTCAGTCAGATACAGTTATTTGGTTTTGTCAAATCTCAAATGGCAGCAATTATACTGTTGTTGTCTTTTCGTAAGAAGGAAACAATTGCTGCTGTCGTTGTGTGCACATGTGAGGGTGTCAAATATGTTCAACCTGCAAGATAAAATGTCGTGTTTTGTGGAATAAACTGGAAAACAAGTTATTGCAAAGTTTACTGGAGTTGGTGTGTGCTGATATTTTTATAGTGGTACTTATGTTTGGGTCTTGTGTCAAGCCATCGGATTGTCTTAGGGTCTCTTTCATGGAGCTTCATCTAGCTTTGGCTTATTGCTATAGTAGCTAGAGAAGCCAAAGTCGGTCAAGCAAAAAATAGTGGTTTCACTGGCTTGTTGAGAAGGAGAGAGAAAAAAGCTCCATGAATACTGACATGAACAGTGTATTAACAGGTGAAGCCAAAACCTTGAGAAGCTCGACCAAAGAGCCTGATGGGAAATAATATAACTCCAATAAATAATCAACGATAAACATCATACATTTGTGCTGAAACCATTCAGATCGTGTCTGTTATTATGTAGTCATGTTTCTTCACATATTAAAAGTATGTCATCAAATAATCGTCACATGTTTCTTGGCATATTTTTTCAATATAAAAATGTACACCCACCAGAGAAAATGTGCCGTTTCTCTGGTCGCTCTACTTCCCATGGGGTGTGGGGCGCCTTTGTGGCAGACTGTGGGGAGGCAATACAATTAGGCGTGGCCACGACCGACTATACGCCATCAACTGGATGGTCGACGCCCTTGCATGTCTTGATAGATTGATAGACAGATAGATAAACAAATAGACTGATAGACATACAGATAGATAGATAGATTGATACATAGATAGATAGATAGATAGATAGATAGATAGATAGATTACCAGAGAGACAGATAGATAGATAGGTAGGTACGTAGAAAGATTAGCAGATAGATAGATAGATTGGCAGATAGACACACAAAGATGGATAGTTAGATAGATAGATTGATTGACACATAGACAAACATAGATAGATAGATAGATAGAAGTATTAATGTAGAAATAGATAAATTTTCATAAAGATTCCTACTTAAGGTTTTGTGTTTTCTATATAAAGATTTGCACAGTGATATAAAAAACAAATACAGATGCAAAGTGCACCTCTCCTCGTCACTGAAGAAAGTAAATAAAACAAGAAAAACATAGAGAGGAAAAGGAGAGACTAATATTGTCACTCATCTCATGGCAGTCACCAAATGCAAGAGGACGACGAATGTACACCTGACATGTACTTTTTTGCTGATACTTGTGGTCATTTGTTCAACCTCTCCATCATGCCAAGGTATATGTATATGTAGATAGAGATCATTACTTCTACTGCACATTGTTACATGTTGCTCCCTCCGTTCCACATAATAGTTTACTTTGGCTTGGTGCTAAGTCAAACTATTAACTTTGACCAAGTTTTTGGAAGACATATTAACATGCACAAGTTCAAATAACTACACTATCGAAACATATTCGTTGAGAATTTATAACAACTGATTTGATACTTTAGATGTTGGTTCCTTTTTTTTGTAAACTTGGTAAAATTAGAGAAATTTGTGGAAACTATAATTAATTGAAGGGAATGTAAATCAACATATTTTAACTATTTTGTATGGGTTGTTTGCATGTGTAGGCCAAGACCAGGCCCAGCCACGCCGCCCTCGTCCCCACAGGCCTAGGCCACTACCGCCACCATGTACACCACCACCACACAGTTTGTCCGAGATATCGCAGCATCATCATCACAGGTCGCCTCCGCCTCCGCCAGTGCCATCATTCCCGCCACGCAGTTTGTCTGAGATGTCACACCATCACCACCACACAGCTTGTTCGAGACATCACACCATCGTCACCACATGTCACCACCTCCGCCACCTGTGCCCTCGTCACCACCACGCCATTTGTCTGAGACATCACACCATCATCACCATTTGTCACCTCCGCCACCACAAGCGCTGCCATCGCAACCACGTAGTTTGTCTGAGACGTTGTCTCCAATGGCAAAGCCAAAGCCCGATACGTGCTACCCCCTACAATAACAGATTCTGTCTGACTCATGACTGCGAGAACATGTGCAAGGAAAACGGCTTTCAACCCAACAAAAGCTACTGTATTGAGAGAGCGAATGCTAAATGGGAATGCTGCTGCAAACATTAAGCTGTGTAACACAAGCATCTGTTTGATGCCAACTCAATAAGATGATTCTTTTTGTTGCCTACATGCTGCTGTATTTTGTTCCTATATACTGTACTTGTAAACAAACAAGCCAGAAAAGGAGAACATATTCGATGTGGTAAATTGTCACCAATTGGGGCGTGACAGCTAAGGCCGTAAGTGGACCGGTCAATGTCCAAAACTGAACAGGCAATGGTTCTGGAAACTGGCCGGCGTGCAACACAACCAAAAAAGGTTGCTTTCTACGGTACTAGTAAATTAAAAACAATGAATACACATGTAGCAACAAATGCATCCACACTACCAGGCTGTAGGTTTTTCCTAACAGTTTTTATAATTCCAGTCGGTTTTCATGAACCATCAGGAACGTACCCAAACCGACAGGAATCATTTGACAATTCCTGACGGCTGCCGAAAACCGATAGGAATTCTATCCTAATGGCTAAGAAACCGGCAGGACCCATCTTTGGCATGGCGCGGAAAGAAAATCACTTCGCGCCCATGGAAAATTTGTTCGCCCGGTAGATTCTAGGGGTAGAAAAAAAGGTTAAAAATCTGGGCCCACGCAGCACTCCATGTGCAAAACCCTAAAAGAAACAAATCCCACACTCAGCCCCCCTCCCCGCACCGCCAGCGCTGCACGGCCGCACCCATCCGCGGTCTACCCCTTCCCCTCGGTGCGCATCACCACCTCACCAGACAATCTCCACTGCCACCCCGTATCTTGCCTCCGCCGCCCCTAGCATCACCTCCCACGCCCGAGTGCCCCCGCCCCCAGACCTTAGGGTTGCTCCCCGCTCGAGCGCCGCCGCTGGCGGCGACGCCTCCCACCCGGCCGGCGCTGAGGTCTCCACCGCGCTACTCCAGATCCGAACAGGCGCGTGGCCGTGACAAGGAACACGCACAACAACGGCCATGGTGAGACACAGCGGCAATGGTGGGCATCTCCGCCTCTCCCTTTCATCTCTATTCCCCAACTTCCAGATTGAGCAGGTGCGGTTCCAAACTCTTCAGATCTGAGCAGGTGTGGTTTTGGCTGGGCTGCGTGGTGTCACACTGCAGCATGCGGCCATGCTCTCTTGCAGGCGCGACCACGCAAATGGAGCACCGGGAGTCCAGGTGCCCACGTTCTGACTACATGGAAGAAGCAAGCTTCAAGCTTCAAGTTACTATAGGTATAAAATTAATTTTCCTCATTTCCTGTAATTAGTTCTTGTTGCCGCATTTAAGTCAAGAACCTAATGTTAGATGCCTACTCTGATTTTGCAGTTTTGCTAGACAATAGAATGTTTATTGTGTATGAACAGATTTATAGTTAGTGGCATATCAAATTTTCTGCTCTGAAAAATCATTTGTAATCACTGCTCTGATCAATTGTTTGATATAACATGATAAATTTTTTTAGATAAACGATAGTTTATACCCGGCTTCATCTACCAAAAGGTAGAATCAGGCCAATTATTACAAAGTACGACCGAACGTGCAGCACATAAAACCAAGCATTCGAATCTTACAACCAAGCTTTGGAAAAACTAAACCGAAAGTGATGTTTCGACTAAGAAGGACCAAGAAACCTATTTGAAAAGCCATCCAATTGAGCTAAAGAAATGCAAGGCTGACGTCTTCAAATGGTGAGTAGCAAGGATCAGCTGGTCCCGTAGATCGTCACACCGCTGCAGTCTTGTCCATTACCGTAGCGAATGGGTTCCCCTGAAGAGTACATGCAAAAAAGTTTTTGGTCTACACTTGTCAAAAACTACTTCGTTTCTAGTTATCCAAATTGTCCAGCATAAAGCCGATGCTGCTGTTAATAACAAAGAATTATGCAAGGTACCACCCTTCTTAGACCAATTAACAAATAAATCATCTATACTGTGGGAAGGTGATAACTCAAACAATAAATGTACAGCACGCCACAGGAATTTGGCATAAACACATTCGAAGAAAAGGTGATGAATAGTTTCTAGAGAGTGGCAATAGTTACACCTTGTGTCACCACTCCAGTTACGTCGAGCAAGGTTGTCTTTTGTTAGTATCACACCTCTTTTTAGATACCACAAAAAAATCTTTATTCTTGTGGGAATTTTGATCTGCCAAATGTCTTGTGACACTCTGACCCCATTGTTAATTAACGCAGCATAAATAGAGCTGACTGAGAAACGACCTGATGAATGCAAAGACCAAACAAACGTATCCCTTCCCCCTGTAAATTCACATCTTGTAGAGAAGCAACAATTCTATGCCAATCCCTTAGGTTTCTCCCCACTAAATTTCGCCGAATGGAGATGGTTAATGGGATGGATGCAAGTACATTAGCCACCGAATCCTGCTTTCTTCTCACAATATTGAACAACAAGGGAAATTTATCTTTCAGTGGTTGATCGTTGCAGATATATACTTTAATTGTACAAAGATAAGTGACAGATATACTGTATTCTGGAAAGTAGATAGAGAAGTAATTCTATTTCCTGGAAGGTTTAAGGGCTGAATATTAAATGTATATCAGATCTGCCTTGCATTAATTGAACATAGTAAATGGTTGATTGTATATGTATATACATATTAAAAGGGAGCAATAGGAACTTCCAACTTTTAGTTAACTCCTATTTCTCAATATAACTGAACAGGTGCAGGACTTGGTTCAAGATTCCCTAGAGTGTCTTATGATGAGAATGGGAGATTACCACTTTTTTTGAGTAAGGACACTCCATCTGAATAAAAAATAACTTCATGCTAGTATCAGCAGTGGCTTGTCAACTAGAAAGGGATATTACCACTTTTTTTGAGCGGACTGTCCATCCTGCTTGTATCAGCAGTGGCCTTCACAATTTATCGAGCTGCCAATTTATCTATGCTTTTGCAATGAGGAACACAGCTCATAATGTCAGTCAAATCACTAAAAGATCTTGTTTGTTCCCATTATATTGTCAGACTGTTTGATTTTACTTGCTAATAATTAATTAGTTGATAGTATTGTCTAGTGATGTACGCAAAGTGCATCATATTGATGAAGTATGAACCCCATATTAAAACCAACCTTATATACTTGATTTCTGCAGTTTGCCATGATCCTATGGTTAAATGTTCTCCGTATTTCTTTTTCAGGTAAAATATGGGGGGGGGGGGGGGGGGTGCGCAAAAATATCATGGTGCATTAACTACATGCCTGTTATCCATGCGTATGTATGTCAACTTCATAGGATGTGTGCTGTTTTTCTTCCACTCAACCATTACAGTCTGTACACTGGACTTTCAGTATCTGGGCTTTTTGAAGAATGTGTCAGCTTGGGCTGCACTGAGGTGTGTTCTTGAGCTTATAGATTCAGTTTGCATGTATAGGATCTGGGCAAGAACGCTTGTTTATTTCTTTAAAAAGTTTGTAGTTGACATCTTGTTTTAAAACAATTATATGCAAGGCATCACTCCTTTACATGTTTGTTTGCACACTTTTTGAATCCTGCCATACATCTTTTATACCTCAACTTGTGCCATGAAAGCGCATATGCTTGCTTGATTTGTTAGTGTGTTTTTGCAATGACAGAACAGCTAAAGTACAATTCCCAAGATCTGTATGGAATTTCATCGGTTGTCTTTAGCAGCAGGCTTCAAAGGCTATTACAAGTTTAAGTTTGAATTGATATCTAAACTACTAAACTGCATAATGTAGTCGCTTCTTTTAGGCAGAAGGGTTACCATGGCACTCCGATTAGTTGTTGCTAACTGAGTTCCTTTTTAGTAAATTATACAAATTATTAGCTGGTTAGGTTCCACACATGCTGCATAGGTTGGCTCAATTGCAAGATTAGAGCTGTTAACATTGTGCAACATATCATATCGCTTTATCAGTAACTAGACAAGAAACCAGCCATGCCTTTATTCTTATTCCTGTTATGTTTTCCCATTATACTAATTCCTTCATTTGTAATTTTTCATGCATATGCTGAATTTAGGCAGCATGGTGTAGCAGCACTAATATTCCGTTGTGTATTTCATGGTTTTTCCTCACATATAAACTAATACAAGAATTTCAACTCGCAAGTAGGAAAGAGTTCCATTTGTTTAGTTTTATACAGCATAACTTTTTGTTTCTGGCCTCCTCTTGGTAGAACTGATGCTGACTGATTCGGCTTTGATTTTGCTTTATGTTGAGGTAACCAATCAAACATTAGTAATGATGCTATGAAACCAATTTTCCCAATTTGATGAAACAAAAGTAGTTGCTGCTTTTGTAGGATTTACACATGCTGCTCACACTAGCACTAGTGTTGTTAACAGATAATCAAATTGGATGCCAAAAAAGTCATTTGTAATCACTTCCTCATAATACGATTCCTAAATATCTCATCCTTTTTACAGGAAGCATGTACACAACAGTATAAGAAAGTTAATGATTTTTGCCCATTCATAGATATTAGAAAATTGGAACCAGCATCTACTCACTACCGGAGCCGGCTGCTTTGCCGAGGGCCCTAGGCTCTTGGCAAAGCCTCTAAGGCCCTCGGCAAAGCCTTTGCCGAGCGCAGCTCTCGGCAAAGCGCCATCGGCGAAAATCCGATCGGCAAAGGCTTCTTTGCCGAGAGCCGTTTATCGGGCACTCGGCAAAGCCTTTGTCGAGTGCCCGACGCTCGGCAAGTCGTGGCATTTTTTGCGCAAAATTCACGGCTACGCAGTCGGCGGGATTCGAACTCGTGACCTCTCCCTCACGCGATACCTGCTCTGCCTCCTGCACTACACACTCATATGTGTCTATATGCTGTTTCGGTTACTCAAATATTATACTAAACCAAGTGAAAATTGATTGTTTGAGGCCCTAAACGAATTCAAATCAAAAGGTTGTCAACTACAAAGTTTCATAACTTTTCGAGCTCTACATTTTTCATATAGAAAGTTTTTCCATCCGAGGTCTTTTGAAAAATTTAAATTTTAAAATTTTGAATTTCAAACGTAGTTTTGCATGACAAGATGAATTCAAATGAAAAAGTGGTTAACTACAATGTTTCATAACTTTTCGAGATCTACAAACTTCATTTAGGGAGTTTTTCGATCCGAGGTCTTTTGAAAAATTCAAATTTTAAAAATTTGAATTTCAAACGTAGTTTTGCATGACAAGATGAATTCAAATTAAAAACTTGTCAACTACAATGTTTCATAACCTTTCGAGATCTACAAACTTCAGTTAGGAAGTTTTTCCATCCGAAATTGTGGTGCTAACATTGTTCACAAATCTTATATATCTCTCTTGTAGTTTCATGAAACTACACGAGAGACATAGATTTTATGAACAACGTAATTATTACTTTGTCGAATGAAGAAATGACCAATATAAAGTTTGTAGATCATGAGAAGTTATGAAACTTTGTAGTTGAAAACTTTTTTATTTGAATTCGTTTAGGGCACCAAAACGTGGTTTGAAAAATTGCTTTGCCGAGTGTTTTACTTTGGCACTCGGCAAAGAAGCCTTTGCCGAGTGTTTTTTTTGGCACTCGGCAAAGAAACTTCTTTGCCGAGCATTTTTTATTTGACACTCGACAAAGCCTTCTTTGCCGAGTGCAGAGGCTTTGCCGAGTGTTTTTTATTTGGCTCTTGGCAAAGCCTTCTTTTGCCGAGCGCCCGAAAAAAAACGCTCGGCAAAGCCTCCGGCGCTCGGCAAAGAAGCAGATTCCGGTAGCGACTGAAGGGAAAGTTCAGGACTGCCACTTTTTTGCGCAACTGTTTTTCTTATTCCTGTTCATTGCATGATGATGTGTAGGAGTCATATTTGGAATGAAAGGTAGTATCTGATCAATTTAAGGTAGTATCTGATCAATTTAAACAAGGAAAGAAAGGAATGAAAATGGATGATTTGCAAAAAAAATTCTGTACCAGCATATCTTTATCCTATCAGACTTGAAGTGAAATGAAAGGGGTTCGATGTAAAATAATAGGCCAATGTTTGTTTTCCATAGTCTAAAATAAGCAGACCACACTGACAATGTCTCTTGGTGGATTTTACAAGTAGTTGTCTCTTGCTACATTCAATTCCTCTGAGTTTCTTTCCATTTTCCATTATTCCAAATACATTTTGTAGTAGCTAACTTGGAACTGCAAGTACACATATCCTCCCTCATGTTGTTTGTTCCTATTTGTCTCTAATTTACATCAAAACGAGTGCAAGAGGCCTGTACAGATTTTTCTAGTTGTGTCTGGCTGCCTTGAGTACTAGTAAAGATAATATATTATTTTTGCAGAGTGCATAATCTTATAACTCTATTCCTTGTAGGTCATTGGATCACCCCCATACTTTTCAGTGATGTCAACTCCAAACAAGGACTTACCTTTTGTGCAAGCAAGAACTTTTCTGTTGTGCTGTCCAAATGTTCCCGTGAACTCTATATTTAGGAGCTAGACTTGTTGTGTAGTAAACATTTGCATGCTGCTCTAAACCAACAGTGTATAAGAGCTGTCATATTTCTGTACAGATCAGTATTTGGATTGGGGACATGTGAATTTATGATGAATAAACTCTTTGTGGATCACTTGTGTTAAATCGTGTCATGTGCCCTGTGTAGATGCATGAACATCTAGAATTGACAGATTAAATGTATAATAAAATTCATTCAAATGAATTGAGTATTTTGATAGTCTAAAATTTTTTCCTGTTGGCTCTTATGACAGGATAGGCAAAAGAGATTCCTGACGGTTTAAGTTTTAATTCCTGATGGTTTGACTGCTAGGTTTCAGGTTTGACTGGTCAAACGTAAGCTGTCAGGAATTGCCGTTAGGAAAAGATTCCTGTCAGCTGACCGTTAGGAAATACCGGTTATTCCTGTCGAGTTGTTCCTGTCGGCCCTTTCCTCAATATAATTCCTGGGTCTGGTAGTGCCAGTCCACACGCTCAACCAACATTTGTCTGTGCATTTTTTGTGAATAATATGTTTTGGGCGTGACAGACCAGTATTAACCAACTTGAGCCACTGTCTCCGTGCATCACGCTTGGCCAGTGGGCCGCACCCCGCACGTAGTGTGTCCCGCTTTAGACAGAGGAGAGGATGCTCTGGAGTATATCAACACCTTAATCATACAGCATCTATGGAGTCTGGATGCTGAACCCTTTTTTATGTCGTTGAGAAACATCCTCCATACACCACTGGTTCATACAGTACTCTACAGCTTCACTGGCTGGACTTCTCATCCATGGAACACTGATACGCTAGATGCCCTCATGATCATCTCTGCTTGAGAAAGAAAATAAAACATGAACAGTCTGGTGGATCTAGTGTAAACCTCTGCAGAGTTTCTGGTTGATCGATCAATACATAGTCGTTCATTTACGGCTATAGACCCTTCCTATGTTACTGCTTCACTTGACTAGAGAGAGGAATCCCTTCTTCTTTCTTTTCCCGTGAGTTGTTGATTGGATTTCGGCGTGAGCCGGTTAGGCAAGGTACGAGTGGGAATCGTCCTTGTCACCTAGAGAGTGAGAGTGTGCTGAGATGTGTGAATGGGATGGATGGATAGATGAGATGGGTTAAAACTTGTGAAACTAGATGATACCCCGCGCATTGCTGCGGGAACTTATTTGAAGTGTTGGCCTAGATCATGAAGCAACTTTTAAATATTAAAGTCGAAAAATTGAAAAGAGTGAATAAAGGGAAATAGGGGGAATTATTAAACTACGGTAATGAGGTTTCAACCGTCCTTTCAGTTCGGTGCTCCAATTCTAGTTTTGCCTGCACCGATGCTCCAACTCTAGTTTTGGGTCGCAACGTGGGAGGTCGACGCCCAGTCCAACGTAGGACATATTCTTAATTAAAATTAATACAATAGCATGAGCACCTATGACTTCGGACTTCCTTTGCGCATGAGAAAAATCCCTCGCCTCTCTCTCTCTTCCTTCCGCGATGAACTCTAGCACAAAAATCCCCTGAATCCATCTCCTAATCTCGCACAAAATCAAGACTCTAGGAACACTTGCAGGAGCACGCTGCGGCGACGCTGACGCCGACATGGCCACGACGGTTCAACAACGCAGACGATGGTGCAGCCGTGGCCGCGGTGGCGTCGACCAGCATCCCGAACACCTCGACCTCCACTGCACCGCCAAGGCCGAGGCGTGAGGGCCTGTCGGTGGGTCATGCTGTCCTAGGCCCAGGCGGAGTCGGCGAGGCAGGCGAGGTCCTTGCTGTCCTTGCGCTGTGACCTCGGCCACGTCCTGCTTCAAGCCTTCAACTACTCCACCATGGCCTCCTAGAAGCTGTCATGCGCGTCGTCGAGGCGAACGAAGGCGTCCAGGAGGCGGTCGCCACTGCCGCCGGCTGAGAAGGAGAGCGTGGCATGGCCTGCCCGCCTCGTGGAAGTTGAGGAGGTCGGCGAGCACAGCGTGGAGCACGTCGACATGCGTGAGGCCCGCGCCAGTGTCGGAGGTCGCTGGGTCCTGCGCCGCTGCTGCTTCGTATCCGTGATGTGAGAAGATGGTCCGAACGATGGTCTGCGGCGATGGACCGAGGCAGCCCAGCTGCTCACGGTGGCACGCAAAAAAAGTTTGACAACTGCAAGGATGGTTCAGCTTTAGACAGAAGGGACCAATCACCAATGGACAGGAATGACTCTTCAGTTCTGTAACTTTGCATACCGCTACCAGGTTTGGGAATGGAAACAGAAAGTCACTCAACACGATGGGAGGGGACGACGCTTCATACGGACTCGTGGTTGTGGGGTCCATAGATAACGTGGCTCTCTGAGATTTCTGAGAATTCTTGTACTAGGTTCCTCCTATTTAGGTATCTCCTACAACTAAATCTCCTATATACAACTAAAAAGAACAAAAGCAAGATAATTTTTTGGTGCGACTTTTTTTGGGGTCGCCCTTCCCTCCCATCCGTGCGATACATTGCTTTGCGCTCCCCCACGCGCTCTCTCACCTGTGCACGCGGTGGACCTGGCCTTCGCCTCGCTCCCCTGATTCGCGCCCATCCAGCACCCTGCAAACTTCCCCAATCAGCGCTCCGTGAGAAGGAAAGCCTCCATCAGACCGTCACCGAATCCCATCACGCGCTCGCTTCACCAATCAGCTGTGCCTTCTCCCCTTCACCCTGCATGCGGGCTCGCTCCCTTTCTCGTGCGGCAACTGCACGGCCGACCGCAGGTGCCCAGGTCTTCGTCGGTTCCTTCGCCAGGCCTTGGTTCCATCTTCGCCGGAGACGACCGCCCATCATCATGTATGCGCACCCTTTACCTTCCGTTCCTGCTGTGCGAAACCGCCGGGCATCCAAACCCTAACTTTTGTGTGGATATCACCTAACTGGGGTTTTGGTATTTGTTTTCAGGACTGATCTACTCACTAGGGGCGTGGAGGTGAAGAGAAGAACTTGACGATGAGCACAACATAGGCACAGGTTGCGATCTGTTTGTCACCACCGCCTCCCTAGATGGACGTGTCTTCCAGGTCGAGTATGCCGCCAATGCCGTCGTCAACTGGGTTATATTCCACTTTAGCTTCACTTATTCCCATTTTTCTGTTCCATGTAATCTTATTGGTAACTCCATGGTATTTGACAATGGGACTGTTGTTGGGATCAAGTGCAAAGATGGCATTGTCCTGGTAAGATTTGGCTTTCTCAATTTTTTCCTTCGGTTCAGTGCTAAAGTTGTTTGAATTGACTGGGTCCCGATTTGGTGGTTGGTCCTTCAGAGTGTTGAGAAGCTGGCAACCTCAAAGATGATGCTGGAAGGATCAAATCGGAGCATCCATTCAGAGCACCAGCACTCTGCCTTGGTAATGCCTTTACAAGTGACTCATAATTGATAGCGGTTTTGATGCAAAAACATGCCATTAATGAATAAATAGAGGAGCAGGATTAAAGTTCATGGTTTGGTCTTCTAACCTGTACACTTGAATAGAAGAGCAAGATAATAAAAGCATGCTCTAATACTTGTTTTACTAAATAATCAATTGTTGATGTAAATTATTAAAGATGTTGTATCTATTGAGATTTTCAGCCCCAATCCGTGCTGGTTTTGGATAGAAACATATAGGCTTACAGTCAGTTTGCAATAGTAGAGTACATGTCGATTTTGCAGTGTTATCAAGTATGTGGCTTCAATTCAATCACAATGTTAAATGTTCAGAATACCATGTTGCTTTTCCTGTTTTTCTTATCTGTGTCCTTGAAACTTCAGACCGTCATTATTTTCTTAGTGTTGTGTTGTTTATCTCCTGGTCATCTTGCAGTCTGAATTTCCAAGTTTCAGTTTTAAATCTCTTATCCAGTTTTCAGTTTTAAACAATGTACTATGTGCTATCTGATTTTTTCAGTGCTCATACATTCTCTATTCTCTAATATATCCAATTTTCAGTTTTAAACAATATAATATATGCAATTTGAGCTGGGTATCGCTGCCTACTATAATTTTATATGTAAAGCATTGGTTGCATTTTTTGCAAAGATTTTGACTGGTAGGCCATTATTCCCTGGAAAAAAATGTGGATCACCTGACTGATCTCTTAGCTTTGTCACACCATTGACAGATACTATTTTTATTTGCAGGTATGATGTTACTATCCATAAAAATATTATCATACTCATCTAAGCAAAGAGGAGGAAACAGGTAGGTACCCTTTTTAGAGAACTTCCATGCACATTCTTCAGTGCTCAAGCTCTTGGCATTTTCAATTTGCATTGCTGTTATTTATGCTACTTTGAACACTTAACGTTGGACAAGTTGGTCGAAGGGCAGCTTGTCTTGTCAGGTCAGCACAGAAGGCAATCGAACCACTTCCAAAGAGCCAAGGTATTACCGTTATCACCTCATAAAACACATGCTGGCATGTTCGGGTGTTCCAACCATCTGATCCTGTTAGGTTCGAATGGTTTTGAAAACCTTAAATGATAACCGGACGTCTAGATTGATGACTGTTAAACATTTAATACTTGTTTTTCTAAAAAGAGGCTTTTCGTTGCATTTCGGTTTTAGCAACTATTTTTTTTCCTTTCCTGTTGATTTGATGCAGGGGCAGAATAGCTGGCTGGATGTGTGAGCCATTCTAAATCACGCTTAGTCTTCTCCATAGATCATAACACTTACAAGCAAGCATTGGCTAGCAAACCAAGGTGGGCAATAATATTTTTATTTGGTGGGCAATAGTATTTTTTATTTGGGTGCATATAGACACATTACATGGTTGAAATTATTTTTATTGCATTGTTTAGAAAAATTGCCCCAACATACAATTATTGTCCTGTTGTAATGCATGGGCATAGACCTTGACTATGGCCGCATCTCACCTGTGTCAGACCGCCTCAATGTGGAAGAAAGCTGGCGGCAGTAAGACTCGATTATGTCATGAGATCACGTGCGCTCGCGCTGCCCCGTTTTGATGGCACGCCATGGATGCCATGCCCAACTGCCAAGCGGCCGATGTGCACACCAACCATTCGACGACGGCATCCATTCCGCAACAACTAGATTAAAGAAGAGTTTGTCAAGGCCATGATGACCATATGGGAAGGAATGGCTGCCCGTTTATAACAAGCAAGATAAAGGGAATGTCAAACAACTGAGATCAGTTAAGAGGAGTTTGTCAAGGCCATGGTGACCATACGGGAAGGCATGACTGTCCATTTATACCAAACAAGATAAAGAGACATGTAGTGCATCATTAGTAGCATTAACATCACACTTGAAGTTTTTTTGGGTACATGACACACTCGTAATTACAACATCGTGACATTATTTTTTTCCCGTTGCAACGCACGGCATGACAAGAGGAGTGAAAGAAACAAGAAACGCATGAAGGAAAGGTCTATACAATAGAGTTTGTAAGTCTGTGACGCCGCGCTCTCCGTGATTGTTAATTTCATGAACTTTGCTTTTTGGATTAAATGTCACTTTAACGTTGGTATTTAATTTTGCAGTATTGTTATCTTATCGTGTGATCTATGTGTTCTTAGCACAAAGTTTAGCTGTGTCACACCCATTTTTAAGAACAAAAATAGGATGCATAAAAGACTCATGTGCGCCCCAGGAAACAGTCGCACACATAAGTTGACAAATTACAAAGTATCATCACAGTGCTTATTACATAACGAATAAATATTTAAGACATAGTCTTGAACAATAGGTAATAATAACTAATAGTAATTCTTCAGCGAAAACTCCACACAGGGACACGGTTGACTGGTTGACACCAAGACTAGTACTCATTACGATAATCTTCCTCAATATCTTCATCTGTTATGGTGGAAATAGCAAGGGTGAGTCCATATCGAACTCAACAAATATAACACAGGGTTCATGAGGCTCAAAAAGGCTAGACATTGTTTAACTGCGTTTAGCTTTTAATCATATATTAGCAATTGAGTAGCATCAAGATAAACCGCTTCCCATTAAAGAACCAATGATCAAATGTAATAAGGATAATGAATAGCATTAACATGAGCAATTAATAGTCAACAATAATTAAGCATGATATAACAGTTATGATCAACTATTTCATAAGAATCCCCAAGGCCGCTCGTATCCGTGAGCACGGCTAGTATACCAGTTTTTAACTCTGCGCAGAGGTGTACACTTTCACTGTGAGTCATGATTTCCAAATGAGTGGGGAGATCAAGCCCAAACACCCGAGAACCATATAAAGCCACTCAAAAGTTCGTCTAACAAGTTAGGGCCATTAGATTCACTCGGCAGGCAGATGTAGAACCCCTTTCCCTGTGGCACAACAACCGCAGCCTATACACACTAGGCCAGGGGCTCGCACTACACCCAACGTGGCAAGCCTTTCTTACGCCATTTAAGGTAACCACTAACAAGCTAGAAAAGGTCTCTTGATCAACTAAAGCCAGAGCCATATAGCCCTCACAGCTGTACTGTATATCCCGGTTATCACTTATAGATAAGTCCTTATGGAGAGAAACCAGAGCATCAAAATAATACACATGCTCTAGCCCCCTTTTAACAGTAATAAAATCATCTTAATGGTTGAATGCTTAATCCATTAATCCAATTACAAGATCATTGTTCTTAGTTTAAGCACTAGCATTAGCTACCCATATGCATTCCCAAGGTTGACAAGGAATCAAGATAACAATCACTAAGTTATAATCTCTAAGGTTGTCAAGGTAAGCACATGCATATGTATGACAATTCAATGTATAGGTAACAAGGATAGTCCTGTGTTATACTTGCCTTGATCAAAACTCTCCGAGTGATACTACTGATCTGGCACAAAGTAATACTCCGAATCGTCCAGATACTGCTCACCTTCTATACTCGATCATCAATCAACAACACACATGCATCTAATCAAACAAACACGAAACAAACAAAGAGATACAATTAGAACAGTACACCAACAGTAGCAAAACAGTAATAAAAGTTTATAAAACTCTTCTACACGTTTCTACGATCACACAGACGCAAAGATCACCAAATTCAGAGTTAAAACGTGAAAATTATGAATTTTCTAAGACTTCCTATAGATAAATAAATACTCAATTATAAACTCGAAAAATAAATTATCAAAAGCAACTGTACAACTACACTAACATGTAGAGCTCGCAAATACGAACCTAACGCAACTTGAACGGATCAAATCAGAGTTAAAACGAAGTTTTTATGACCAAAACAATTCTAGTGGCAAAATTGTAATTTCCTGAAAACGTATTTTTGAATAAACCGGAAGAAAATACGCTTTCAAAACGCGAAAACGTGTTTTCCGACATACGCTATGGACCGCGGGTTGATAACTAAAAAAACTGAGGGTCTCTTTAACAAATTTACCCCGTGAAGGGGTAAGTTCTAATCTGGGCTGTTGATTCAAAAACGAACGGCCCTCAATCACCCGCAGCTCTACAGTGGAAGGCCCGGCCTCCACCTTCAAGTCCGGCCGCCGTCCACCATTACCACCATGCCCACCTCGCCGGAGAAGTTCCGTCTCCCCCTTTTCCGACCTCTACTTGACCCGCCACCAACTCAAATCGAAAGAGAAACTTCCCCCGAACTCGTCTACCTAGTTTAGGAAGACTGCTATAGCGCGGAAACGGGACGCGGCTAGGTTAGGGCGGCGACGCCATTGCCGGTGCATCCGAGCTCACCAAAACCGCGATTCAAAGCGTCTCAACACCAAAGAAGGGCACGGGAAGAAAGAGGAGGAGATTTGCGGGCTTACCAACGCGACGAATTAGCCTCCAAAGCACCCGAAAGCACTCCTCCCCAACGTCCGTCGTACTCAACCGAACCCAACCCTAGAACTCGACGTTTTGCGGTGGAACTCACGATTTTAGATGAAAAACGGAAATAGGAAACATGCGGCTACCAATTTATAGCTTCACATACTCGTATTTGGTTAGGAATCTCAAGGTATGAGATTCGGTTCGGTTGGGAACGGTGAAGTCTCCGGCTCGAACACGGCGAAACGAAGAGGAAGCAGCTGACGTGTGGCCCCCACTCGTCAGCGAGAGAAAGAAAGGGAAACGCTGCTGCTGCGGTACTGGGCTGGCCCATCCAGTGGCTCGCGCGGAGAAAAGAAAACAGCCCATTCCGCGGCCCAGGCGCCCGCGCGGAAAAGCAGGCCATCGGCCCAAGGGAGAGGGAGAGAAGGCAGGCCGGCCCGGGAGCACAGGAAGTGATTTTATATTTTTCTTTCTTTCTTTCCTTCACTTATATATATATTTTCCAAAACCAAATTAATAAAATAAAACAAATATAACCACACCACAAAACAAAATAAATGCAACAACATGAATGCATCACCAAATAGTTTTTAAAATTTTAATTTGTCCTTAATTGTTATCTAACTTATTTGAAATTCATTATTCCTAAAGTTTAGAATTTTTGGGTGTTACAAATTCTACCCCCCTTAAAAGAATCTCGTCCTCGAGATTGAACTGCTTACTCAAACAATTGCGGATATGATTTCCTTAATTCATCCTCTCTTTCCCAAGTTGCCTCTGCCTCTGAATATCGATTCCACTGCACCTTGCACATTTTAATAACCCGACTTTGAGTAACTCTCTCAGCAGTCTCTAAAATCTTAATCGGAAACTCTTCATATGTAAGATCCTCCTTAACAGTCAATTCTTCTAAAGGTATCTGCTCCTCAGACACACGCAGACACTTCTTAAGTTGTGAAACATGAAACACATCATGTACTCCAGATAAATTCTCAGGCAACTCTAATTGATAAGCAACTTCCCCACGTCTAGTAATAACTTTAAATGGTCCAACATACCTTGGTGCTAGTTTACCTTTCATGTTAAACCTCTTCACACTTTTCATAGGTGACACCTTCAAATAGACATAATCACCTACCTCAAAAACTAAATCTCTTCTTCTATTGTCAGCATAACTCTTCTGACGTGACTGTGCTACTCTCAAATTCTCACGAATCACTCGCACTTGATCTTCTGCGTTTCTAAGAACATCTGTACCAAACACTTGAGATTCACCTGTCTGATCCCAAAACAATGGAGTTCTACACTTACGTCTATACAAAGCTTCAAACGGTGCCATCTTAAGACTCTGTTAATAACTGTTATTGTAAGAGAATTCTACATAAGGCAAACTCTTATCCCAACTAGTTCCATATTGCAATGCACAAGCTCTCAACATATCCTCTAATACCTGGTTGGTCCTTTCAGTCTGTCCATCTGTCTGTGGATGATATGATGTACTAAAATTCAATTTTGTTCCCAATGATTCATGCACAGCTTTCCAAAAATGCGACGTAAACTGCGATCCTCGATCAGATACAATCTTCTTTGGAACTCCATGCAAACATACTATCCTCTCCATATACAACTCTGCCAATTTTGGTCCATGGTAAGTAATCTTAACTGGTATAAAATGAGCAACTTTGGTTAACCGATCCACTATCACCCAAATAGAATCATAACCTCTCTGAGTACGTGGTAACCCTACTATAAAGTTCATACCAACTTCCTCCCACTTCCATTCAGGAATCTTCATTGCTTGCAACAATCCAGCAGGTCTCTGATGCTCTGCTTTCACCCTCTGACAAGTGTCACACAATGCCACATACTCAGCCACATCTCGCTTTAATCCAACCCACCAATATTTCTGTTTCAGATCCAAATATATCTTAGTACTACCAGGATGAATAGAATAAGCTGACTCATGAGCTTCGCTAAGAATTGCCTGTCGAACAGCTTGATCCTCAGATACACACAGCCTCTTTCCAAACCACAAAATCCCATTATCATCCATTCGAAAACCCTGGTGACTTATCAATCACTATATCTTCTGCTATCTTCTTCAGTTTCTCATCCTTCAACTGACCCTTGTAAATTTCTTGCTCAAAAGTAGGCTCTATCACTAATTCCATTGTATTAGTAACAATTCCCAAATTCAAATATTGAAATTCAGCACATAACTCCCTAGTCATAGACAACGTCCGTATCTCATTGACATAACTTTTCCTACTAAGAGCATCAGCTACTTTATTAGCCTTACCAGGATGATAGTGTATCTCAATATCATAATCCTTAATCCACTCTAACCATCTTCGTTGCCTCAAATTCAGGTCTGACTGAGTGAAAATGTACTTCAAACTCTTATGATCAGTGTATATATCACTCTTATGTCCAATCAAATAATGTCTCCCAATCTTTAAAGCATGAACTACAGCTGCTAACTCCAAATCATGTGTAGGATAATTCAACTCATGCTTTCTCAACTGCCTAGATGCATAAGCCACAACTCTGCCTTCTTGCATAAGAACACATCCCAAACCTTGACGAGAAGCATCACAATAAATAGAAAACTTCTTACTCAAATCTGGCAAAACCAAAATAGGCGCTGTAGTCAACCTCTTCTTCAATTCCTCAAAACTAGCTTGACATTTATCTGACCACACAAACTTGGCATTCTTCTCTAACAGAGATGTCATAGGTTTAGCAAGTTTAGAAAACCCTTCAATGATCCGTCTGTAATATCCAGCTAATCCCAAGAAACTACGAATCTCGCTAACATCAATAGGTGGTTTCCAATTTAATACATCCTTTACTTTACCTGGATCCACTGATATCCCTCCATTAGAAACAATATGACCAAGGAAAGAAACTTCCTTCAACCAAAACTCACATTTACTTCGCTTCGCATACAGTTTATGCTCTCTAAGCTTCTGCAATACCAACCTCAAATGTTCAGCATGCTCTACCTCTGTCTTGGAAAATACCAGTATATCATCAATAAACACTACCACAAACTTATCCAAATATTCCATGAACACCTTATTCATCATGTACATAAAGTATGCAGGTGCATTGGTCAATCCAAATGACATAACAGTATACTCATACAATCCATACCTTGTAGTAAAAGCTGTCTTTAGAATATCAGAAGCACGAATCTTCAACTGATGATAACCAGAACGTAAATCAATCTTAGAGAACACACAAGCACCTCTCAACTGATCAAACAAGTCATCAATCCTGGGCAAAGGGTACTTATTCTTGATAGTTACCTCATTTAGTGACCGGTAATCAACACACATCCTCTGACCGCCATCTTTCTTATCAACAAAAATAACTGGTGCTCCCCAAGGTGATGAACTAGGTCGAATAAAACCTTTATCTTGTAATTCTTTAATTTGTTTCTTAAGTTCTTCTAATTCATCTACTCCCATCCTATATGGTCGTTTGGCTATAGGTGCAGTTCCAGGAAGTAATTCAATAAGAAATTCAATGTCTCGGTCAGGTGGCATACCTGGCAATTCATCAGGGAAGACATCCGGAAATTCCTCAATCACTGAATTCTCCTTAATAGTATCTTCAAGCTGATTCACCACAGCGGTTGGTTGCTTCTGCACTGCTACATCCACATTGATTTTATCTCCATTAGGTGCAGTCGCAACTACCACTTTCTGCTGACACTGAATCTCTGCCTGATTTTGCTTCATCCAGTCCATACCCAATATCACATCAATACCAGATGTCCTCAACACTATAGGAGTTATCTTAAACTCTACCCCCCTTAATACCATACTAATTGGAAGACAACGATTACTGGTTTGCATGGTATCTCTAGGTGAATTTACTAAGAGAGGTTCTTTCATAGCTAACATGGGTATACTATGCATTTTAACAAAAATGTTGGATATGAATGTATGAGATGCTCCAGAGTCAAAAAGAACAGTTGCAGGAGTGGAATGTACATTGAACGTACCAATCATAACTTCTGGTGCATCATGAGCTGTATCAGAAGACACGTGATTCACCCTTCCAATACCAGATTGCCTCTGGTTGCTCTTCTGGCTCTGAGGAGTCTGCTGGTTCTGCTTCTCAGGACAATGATAAGACATATGCCCCTCTTTACCACAGACAAAGCATCTAGTAGGCGTGCTAGGAGCACTATTCTTCATGGGGGTAACATTGGGATTTCCAGTGCGAGGAGTCTGTTGCCCAGTCTGCTGATACTGTTGACGCTGTGGATATGATGAACGCTGCTGCGACTGATTACTTTGCCAATTTTGGGACCACCCCTGATTTGGATTGCGATTCCATTGACTAACCGGTCCCTGAAACTTCTGATGAAAACCATGCTGAGAATTAGTGCGCTGACATCTGTTTCCAAAAACACAGAAATTGAAATTCGGTACGATCCGTGATGATGTATTCAATAGATAAGCAAAATCTGATTTTTCTGGGCGAACTCAAATTTCAGCAACTCAGTAAAACTGTCATATCTCGAGCTACAGACGTCCAATTCAGATGATCTTTACATGGTTGGAAAACTTATAAAATTATCTACAACTCCTATTCACAACACTTTTTCTGATTCTGTCAATAAATTAGCCAAAAACTGAACTTAACCGAAACTGTTTCAGAATTCCAGACTGTGCAGTAACCCCAACTTGGAACAGGTATATCTCTTAGCTCATAATAGATATTAAAGTGATTCTTCTGGGGTTGGAAAGATATAGAAGTCTAATTATTCCCAGTAAAATTTCTTAAATTTCTCATGAACGGATTTTAAGTTATTTCTAAAACATCCCAGACTGATCCAAAAATCAGCAAAGGACAGAACTAAGTTAACCTCATATTCAACTAATATATTTTAATCAAACTTAATATTCTTAACCATGGAACTTGTAGGCATGTCTACAAAACTCCAGCACACATTACAAAGATCCAAATCACACATTATCATAATAACAATCCATCAGTCACACAATTGTTCACACCACAAACTGACTCTTAAAACAATCCAAACTTAAAATTAACTCGCAACTTCTATCGTTCCTATTACATAGGGATTTTTCCTATTTCCTAATTAAGCTTCTCATAAATCTTGGGATGACCTAACTCCGCCCTTAATTGGTCAATCTCCTTATAAGCTTGCTCCTTAAGTTCTTTTTCCTTCAGCAACTCATCCTTCAAATCCACCTCATGGAGAGCCAATTCACGAGCTAATCCCACCGTAGCTTATAAAGTCAAGGAGGAATCATCTGCAAGCGGCACGGTCCGAATACCCTTGTCATGTAAGAAACAAGGAAAATGCCGGAGTGCACCCTTTAACGTCTTGTCCGAGCGTAGACCATGGTAGTAAACAAATGCATTGTAAGCGACATCCTCCATGCTTGTCTCCACGGTTGCCCGGCTCACTCTGGTAATGAACTTTGACTCCACCTTAGGTTCCTTAGTGGTAGGATCCCTTTTCTTAACCCATAACTCCATTTCCTAATAGGAATCCATCCATGGATGACTATACTCTGCACTGCGATACTCCAACGTAGCTTCCCAGTCGTAGTAGTAGTTGTCCAAGGTTCTTGTCAACATGTCATGGAAGAAAGCATCAGCTTTAGGAACCATGATATGAAGCTTCGTAGTCCACCCCATAACTACATTCTCCATTGGTGTATCACCAACTCTTGATTCAGCATCAGATAGCTCTTGATCACCATCTTCATACGGCTCCTGAGGTTTGAAACGGGCAACGTACTGTGCAGCTGACATACGGGGATAAGGAGGCATCTACAAGATTTAGACATAGATTAGATAGAATCAATGTATTTTCGCAATAGAATAAAGTAGAGGAAGCATAAACCTTTAGTAATTAACAAGGTGAAAAGAGGAAGCATGAATTAAGTGAAGTATGGATGCTATTAACGACCATTCTAACTAGGCTCGCGTCCTACAGTCAACACGGCTCTGATACCAATCTGTCACACCCATTTTTAAGAACAAAAATAGGATGCATAAAAGACTCATGTGCGCCCCAGGAAACAGTCGCACACATAAGTTGACAAATTACAAAGTATCATCACAGTGCTTATTACATAACGAATAAATATTTAAGACATAGTCTTGAACAATAGGTAATAATAACTAATAGTAATTCTTCAGCGGAAACTCCACACAGGGACACGGTTGACTGGTTGACACCAAGACTAGTACTCATTACGATAATCTTCCTCAATATCTTCATCTGTTATGGTGGAAATAGCAAGGGTGAGTCCATGTCGAACTCAACAAATATAACACAGGGTTCATGAGGCTCAAAAAGGCTAGACATTGTTTAACTGCGTTTAGCTTTTAATCATATATTAGCAATTGAGTAGCATCAAGATAAACCGCTTCCCATTAAAGAACCAATGATCAATTGTAATAAGGATAATGAATAGCATTAACATGAGCAATTAATAGTCAACAATAATTAAGCATGATATAACAGTTATGATCAACTATTCCATAAGAATCCCCAAGGCCGCTCGTATCCGTGAGCACGGCTAGTATACCAGTTTTTAACTCTGCGCAGAGGTGTACACTTTCACTGTGAGTCATGATTTCCAAATGAGTGGGGAGATCAAGCCCAAACACCCGAGAACCATATAAAGCCACTCAAAAGTTCGTCTAACAAGTTAGGGCCATTAGATTCACTCGGCAGGCAGATGTAGAACCCCCCTTCCCTGTGGCACAACAACCGCAGCCTATACACACTAGGCCAGGGGCTCGCACTACACCCAACGTGGCAAGCCTTTCTTACGCCATTTAAGGTAACCACTAACAAGCTAGAAAAGGTCTCTTGATCAACTAAAGCCAGAGCCATATAGCCCTCACAGCTGTAATGTATATCCCGGTTATCACTTACAGATAAGTCCTTATGGAGAGAAACCAGAGCATCAAAATAATACACATGCTCTAGCCCCCTTTTAACAGTAATAAAATCATCTTAATGGTTGAATGCTTAATCCATTAATCCAATTACAAGATCATTGTTCTTAGTTTAAGCACTAGCAGTAGCTACCCATATGCATTCCCAAGGTTGACAAGGAATCAAGATAACAATCACTAAGTTATAATCTCTAAGGTTGTCAAGGTAAGCACATGCATATGTATGACAATTCAATGTATAGGTAACAAGGATAGTCCTGTGTTATACTTGCCTTGATCAAAACTCTCCGAGTGATACTGCTGATCTGGCACAAAGTAATACTCCGAATCGTCCAGATACTGCTCACCTTCTATACTCGATCATCAATCAACAACACACATGCATCCAATCAAACAAACACGAAGCAAACAAATAGATACAATTAGAACAGTACACCAACAGTAGCAAAACAATAATAAAAGTTTATAAAACTCTTCTACTCGTTTCTACGATCACACAGACGCAAAGATCACCAAATTCGGAGTTAAAACGTGAAAATTATGAATTTTCTAAGACTTCCTATAGATAAATAAATACTCAATTATAAACTCGAAAAATAAATTATCAAAAGCAACTGTACAACTACACTAACATGTAGAGCTCGCAAATACGAACCTAACGCAACTTGAACGGATCAACTCGGAGTTAAAACGAAGTTTTTATGACCAAAACAATTCTAGTGGCAAAACTGTAATTTCCTGAAAACGTATTTTTGAATAAACCGGAAGAAAATACGCTTTCAAAACGCGAGAACGTATTTTCTGACATACGCTATGGACCGCGGGTTGATAACTAAAAAAAACTGAGGGTCTCTTTAACAAATTTACCCCGCGAAGGGGTAAGTTCTAATCTGGGCTGTTGATTCAAAAACGAACGGCCCTCAATCACCCGCAGCTCTACAGTGGAAGGCCCGGCCTCCACCTTCAAGTCCGGCCGCCGTCCACCATTACCACCATGCCCACCTCGCCGGAGAAGTTCCGTCTCCCCCTTTTCCGACCTCTACTTGACCCGCCACCAACTCAAATCGAAAGAGAAACTTCCCCCAAACTCGTCTACCTAGTTTAGGAAGACTGCTATAGCGCGGAAACGGGACGCGGCTAGGTTAGGCGGCGACGCCATTGCCGGTGCACCCGAGCTCACCAAAACCGCGATTCAAAGCGTCTCAACACCAAAGAAGGGCACGGGAAGAAAGAGGAGGAGATTTGCGGGCTTACCAACGCGACGAATTAGCCTCCAAAGCACCCGAAAGCACTCCTCCCCAACGTCCGTCGTACTCAACCGAACCCAACCCTAGAACTCGACGTTTTGCGGTGGAACTCACGATTTTAGATGAAAAACGGAAATAGGAAACATGCGGCTACCAATTTATAGCTTCACATACTCGTATTTGGTTAGGAATCTCAAGGTATGAGATTCGGTTCGGTTGGGAACGGTGAAGTCTCCGGCTCGAACACGGCGAAACGAAGAGGAAGCAGCTGACGTGTGGCCCCCACTCGTCAGCGAGAGAAAGAAAGGGAAACGCTGCTGCTGCGGTACTGGGCTGGCCCATCCGGTGGCTCGCGCGGAGAAAAGAAAACAGCCCATTCCGCGGCCCAGGCGCCCGCGCGGAAAAGCAGGCCATCGGCCCAAGGGAGAGGGAGAGAAGGCAGGCCGGCCCGGGAGCACAGGAAGTGATTTTATATTTTTCTTTCTTTCCTTCACTTATATATATATTTTCCAAAACCAAATTAATAAAATAAAACAAATATAACTACACCACAAAACAAAATAAATGCAACAACATGAATGCATCACCAAATAGTTTTTAAAATTTTAATTTGCCCTTAATTGTTATCTAACTTATTTGAAATTCATTATTCCTAAAGTTTAGAATTTTTGGGTGTTACAAGCTGTCCCATAGCAACGCATGGGACACTAGCTAGTAGTAGATAATTATAAAACATTGATGAACTACGCATAGGAAGACTACAGCCACAAATAGTTTCTTTTGCTCTACCTTTGCATTCCACTACCACAAAACAACGCAAAGCATAGGGTGGGAGCCAGTGGCCAGTACAAATCGTACTGAAAGTAATTTGGTAGGTGTTGAATTCGATGACCAAGCCGATGGAGGAGAGGATTAGAGGTGTTCATTCTACGCTCGAGTTTGCCTGGAGTACATGCTTCGCCCGCTATATGTTCCGCCTACTCTGATGCTATTTCGGATGTTGTGTGATTCTGATGATTCCGCCAAGTTGTGATGTAATAAATAAATTAAATCTTTCTATTGTACTAGGACAGGTATTCGATGTATGAACTATGATATCAGCTATTATTTGATAATGTGATAGCATGATCTTCTTGGACTATAACATTATAATTCGTATCTATGGATTTCTCTTCATGGAAATCGTGGATCATTATAGTTGGTATCAGAGAAATGCTTGATCATAGAACGAGACCTCTAAGATTGGCTGATAGAATAAGGAAATGTGACCTTGTCTTTTCTGTTGTATACCAACCTATCTTTTTATGCATGGCTTACCCTCTTGCTAACCAGCTTATCCCATTTCTTAGTCCGTAATTGCAGATGGCAACCTACCAGCAACTCGATATCGATGACAAGCTCTATGGAGAATATGCACAGATGCTTCGTGAAGTGCTTCTGAAGCTTGGTGCACCCAAAGGGACATGTCAGTACACATGTCACTACAAGATGGGACCCAATGGACCTGAGGACTACTTCACAGTCTCCGTCGAGATCCGTGCTTGCAAGGAAGTACCTGAGCTGCTACTCTTCACCACTTGCGAGGCAGAGAGCATTGTTACATCTGTAGTGCAGTACGCGTCATGGTCAGCCCTTCGGTTCGTGACGTGTGAGAGAGGCCCAGCAGAGGTATCTTGCATTGCATATTTATTTTCTTTCTTTGCATATGTATTCATCATGCATATAAAAAAATATAATACAAAAAGATAAAAAGACCAAAAATATTTATTCCACTCCATATATATGTGTTGTAGAAATATTTATCCTATCCTTGTTGAAATGATGAATAGTTGATCTGTCTTGTGTTTCAACCATGCCTAGCTTATAGCTTAGTTTTCTCCAAGATTTGAGTTTATTGGCTAAAAAAATATCTTATCCTAAAAACATGAAAACGTATGGGTTGCAAAATGCTTAATCTAGTCTAAGTAGTTGCTTGACATGATATAGTGTAATAGACCATGCTATGGCTTTGTTAAAAGAAAGACTTGGCATCCGGAGTTTTACTTTTCAAAATGCTAAAATCAAAAGTTCCTCAATGATTCAAAATTCCTACCAGAAGCCATATGACACATTCATATATAAACCCTTAGTCATGTGCTGCTCGTATTCATGGTGAGCTTTGTCAAATTGTCGTGACCAATGTTGAGATTCTTTTCATGCACCCATGATTAAGATTCACATACACCCACAAATAAAAATGTTGACTCTTACACAAAGAGTTACGCAAAAACATACATTTCCATCCACCAAAACAAAAACTCCATCATTCATATTGTGAACCTCTCTCTCCAAATTCCACCAAAAAGAAAGTTTGGGCTATGCAAAAATATGAGAGAAATAAAAGATGCCATGCCAAAGAAGCATGAGCCAAAAAAAAGAAAGAATGAAAGAAAAGATAGCCCACACTTTCGAACAATAGCAAAAGAGAGAGGCATGACATTGGAGTACACAAAAACCCAAAAATATTTCACACACTTGCACAATCTTGATCAAAGTGTATGACTAGTCTCTCCTATGGTCCGGTTTTTGACTTAGCAACATGACATGATACAAGTATGCCACTTTTATACTTACCCGAGCTCCACATAAGCCCTTCAGATGGTAGGATAAAAGAAAGGCAAAGTCAAAAGCCTTTGGTGAGGAATACATACACTTTTGAGTGATCGAGTGTATCATTTGAGGAACTACAATTTGTTTTGCAAAAACTTTCAAAAACCTCCAGAAAGATGGTCAATCAAAGAATGAATGATAAGTGGGTCTATTAATCTATTCTGTCTTGCAACCACCCAAGACTTGGAGAAGGCTAAAAAGCCCTGATAGGTAACAAGATAATAACAGGTGGACAATATGCCAATTTGTAAACATGGCATCTTTGAAAACTTTGTTATAAACATGGCATCTTTGAAATGTAATCGGCACTCCTGATCAACAACCAATACCTTAGCTTTTCCTCGAGGACGAGCAAAGGATAAGCTTGAGGGATTTTGTTGGCGATTGTTATCGACACATTTATAGCACCAACATAAGTCCAAAAAGGAGGGAAACAAACACTTCTATACACATATACCTTTGCTACTGACATGTTTCCACTTGTACCAGTGGATTTGACATGTTGCAGAAATATACACTAGAAACAAGTGAAACAGGACAAGCAAGGCACTTTCTTGAAGGCGTAAAGGAGCCAAAGGAGGGAAGAAGCCCAAACTCATGAACACAACTAGGGAAGCCCACCTACCCATGACGATCCAGGGCTAGATCACAGCCCATAGCGCAAAGGAGGGCCGAGGGGGCCACCCTAGGAGTGGGCGCGCCCCCTAGCCTCCTCTCTGGCCTAGTTTCGGCGTGTCGGCAGAGTAAATGCGGAGAACTAGCGGTGCGGGCTGCACCGGGGAATATTCCCCCTCCAACTGCTTGTCCTAGCCCTATATAAGACGAGGGGAGCTCCTCTCAACACACACCTCACTACACACATCACACTCTCACTTGAGCTCCCTCTCTCCACTCTTTAGGTTAGAATTAGTCTAGTAGAAGTAGTGGAGGAGTAGAGGAGCTACCTTGGAGGGCTTGGCTCCTTGGAGAAGAACTGGTGAGAATAAAAGAGTTATCTTTTCTCCAAATAGCCATGTCTTCATCTTATGAATATAGTTTGTGCTATGAACTAGAGTATAGTCATGTTGATATAATCGTGATATATGAACTAGAATACAGTCCCTATGTCATGTTCATATCATACTTGGCTCAGTGCTTTATTGTTCATACCATGTTCATGAATAGATTTAGAATTATGTTGAGGTGGTGGTTCATCTTGCTTTCAGGTACGCCCAAGTCCTTTACCTGTCGATCTGTAGGTTCAGGGACCCGGGGGGATTTGGGTGGTTCCTATGTATGCCGACGAGGTGCCTAGATATATAGGGGCGGTTGAATGCATTTCATGTCCCATAGTTGAGGGGTAGGTGGCAGGTGGTGATAGCCCTGTCTATCTTTCGTAATCCCCCATGTTCGGCCAAGGTGTAGGAGTACGTAAATTGGCACATGAGGTTGCTGGCAGACCAGTACTCGGTGGCCTCCTGATCCATCTCACATAGCCCTAGCTCTAACTCATGTACATGTATGATTACTTCGCTCATAGCATATAACTATATTAAGATATATCAACTCCTCGTAGGACATTCTTTTATTCTTTATTCATTCTTCCTCTCCCCCAGAGTGGAGTGTCAGATGTGTATGTGTATGTCCACTATCTACACTACAATTGTTTACCCTGTACGCTCATCTGGTTAGTTATGCATGTATGTCTATCTTGCTCATATCCACACTAGAACACTTACTACCATGCCTTCCTATGGGAAAATATAAATAACGATACCCTGATAATACTTCTGGGTGAAATGATACAACAATAGATCCGTACGCTTATGGATAACCTCTGTAAACTTTATTACCTATTGGTTGATATTCTTGAGTATTGTTACTAGGATAAACCAATTCTAGTAGCGATGCTAGGGAATGCCAATAGGCGTCTCTGACACCGTTACCATGGGTGGGCCTAAACCCCCATTATTGGTGATTGTGTTAAGAAACGCCAACAAGCATTTCTGGCACCATTGTCGGGGATGGATTCTATCTCTATTCTTGGTAGTGACACTAAGAAATGCCAACACCAGTTGTTAATGTTACATGTATCTAGCTATTTATTGCTCTATAATTCCATTGAATGGTTTTACTTGTGAATGCATGTTTAGCTTGATTTTTAATTAGTAGTAGTAGCTTAAGCTAATTAAGATAAGTTGTCAGCTACAAGTTTTAGGACTCTTACTATTGATAAACAATTGTATCTTAGGTTGCTAGAACTTGGCGAGTGTATGTTGCTTGTAAATAAAGTAACATCTTGGTGCTAGAACTTGGTGAGTGTATCTTAGGTTGATAAACAATACTTTATTTACTGCCACCAAGATGTATTCACAGTTCTTTGACTTTAGAAAAGGTCCCATGTACTTGATTCCCTAGACATCGAAGAGTTCGATCTGGAGATTGTTGGTGAGTGGCATGGCATCTCTTGAATTGATATTCCCATGCCTCTGACACGCTCCACATCTCTGGATGTGTCTTAATACATGGTTGGCCAGAAGAATCCACTTTGCCAGATCTTTGAATGAGTGCGGAATGCACCATAGTGTCCTCCATATGGTGATGAGTGGCATCGTTCTATAATCTTGATGCCTTCATCTACAAGTACACATCTTCTAAGTAGGCTATTAGAGCACACTTGGAAGAGGTACGGTTCATGCCATAAGTGGAGATGACTTTTGTAGATAAGCTTCATTTTGTTTTCCCCTGGTGGTACAGAACCTGCAACTATAAAATTAACAATATTTGTGTAGTAGGGGTCGGATTTCATGACTTTGAAGAGCATGCTGTCCCGTAGTGAATCATTGATGGGTAGTTCTTCTGAATTCTTAAACTGCATTCTGGACAAGTGATCGGCAACAAAATTTTCTACTCCCTTTTTATCTTTTATTTCTAAGTCAAATTCTTGGAGTAACAAAATCCATATAATAAGTCTAGGTTTAGCATCTTTCTTAGTGAGTAGCTATTTTAAAACAGCATGATTAGCATAAACAATCACCTTAGCTCTTATTAAGTAAGATCTAAACTTATCAATAGCAAAAATAATAGCCAGGAGTTCTTTTTCAGTTGTTGCATAATTAAGTTGATGTCTTATCAAAGTTTTGCTAGCATAAACAATTGCATGATGCTTCTTATCTTTTGTTTGACCTAAAACTGCTTCCACAACATAATCACTAGCATCACACATAATTTCAAAAGGTAGCGACCAATCAGGGTGTTGAATGATTGGTACAGAGATGAGTGCTTTCTTAAGAATATTAAAAGATTTCAAACATGCATCATCAAATTCAAAGAGAACATCCTTAGCCAAAAGATTTGTAAGCGGTCAAGCAATATGTGAAAAATCTTTTATGAAGTGACGGTAGAATCCTGCATGACCAAGGAAATTGTGGATCCCTCTAATATTTACAGGAGGAGGTAACTGCTCAATTACTTCAATTTTAACTCTATCTACCTCAATCCCTTGTTCGGACACCAAGTGTCCAAGCACTATGCTTTCTATAACCATGAAATGACATTTTTCCCAATTAAGGACTAAGTGTTTTTATTCACATATTTGCAAAACCTTATCTAATTTTTCAGGACAATTATCAAAAGTTTTTCTATAAACAAAAAAGTCATCCATAAAAACTTCCATGATTTCTTCAATCATATCAAAAAATATAGACATCATGCATCTTTGAAAAGAAGCTAGAGCATTACATAATCCAAAAGACATTCTACGATAAGCATAAATTCCATATGGACATGTAAAGGTGGTTTTGCTTTGGTCATTTGGATGGATTAGTATCTGATGATAACCTGAATACACATCAAGGAAATAGAACAAAGAATGATTTGCCAGACGCTCCAACATTTCATCAATGAAGGGAAACGGGAAGTGATCTTACTTTGTTGCCTTGTTAAGTTTTCGGTAATGTATACACATCCACCATCCAGTGATGTTTCATTGGGAAATTAATTCGTTCTTTTCATTTTTTACAATAGTCATGCCTCCCTTTTTAGGCACAACTTGAACAGGGCTAACACACTCACTATGCAGCACAGGACAGATGATCCCGATGTGCAAGAGTTTTAAAACCTCTTTCTTAACAACCTCTCTCATCGCATTGTTAAGCCTACATTGTGGCTCCCTAGAGGGTATAGAGTTAGGATATGTAGGGTTGCAATGGGTGCAAAGAGCAAGACTAATGCCCTTAAGGTCTTGGAGCGAGTAGCCAAAAGCAGAACGATGCTTTTCTAAGATAGTTAACAAGCGTAGGGACACTTCCTGAGAGAGTTTACCACTTACGATCACAGGAGAATCCTGATCATTATTATAACACCCTAAAATTTGCTCCTTTTGAAATAGATGTAAATTGAGTTAATTTGATCTTTTGTGCTCACGAAAACATAGGGAAATAATAATTTTTCATTAAATTAAAATTTATTATAAGGTAGAAACATGTTTGATCATACATCCCAATGCATTTCATTTCTTTTGGTTGAGTGGTTTGATCAAAATCCAAAATGAATTCAAATTGTTTTGAAAAGGGATTGAAAAATGGGTTGAGAAAAAGAAAAGGATTTCTCCTCTCCCTCTTTTCTCCTTTTGGCCCGCATGGCCTCTCTCTTCCCCACCAAGGGTAGGCCTAGCTTGGCCCATCACCTCCCTCACTCTCCCGCTGGCCCAACATCGCTGAGCCCATGCATGGACGCCACCTACCTCCTTCCCTGATCTGCAGGCCCAAACCAGCTAGCCCAAGGCCGAAGCCCAACGCGTGAAGTGCGTCCCCTCCCCCTCTCAGCTCTCTGTCTAACGACCTGGCCCCGTTCCTTCTCTCACTGACACGTCGGGCCCACCTGTCGGCGTTGTCTTCCTCCTCGAATCGTGCTCAAGCCGGACTCGTCTCAGGGAAGGAAAATCCCCACCACCGCTAAATCTCCGCGGTCCTGGCTTGCACACCATGCCTATGCCCTATCAAACGAAGCCCTAGGTGCCATGCCGTAATGCTACCGCAAAACCCTAGCACAGCCGCTGCCCTTGCCTCATGTCAAACCAGCACCGTCACCCGCAAACCCTAAGCGTCGCCACCACATTTCGGTCTGCCACTCTGCTGTTTCGCCGTCGACGCGAGCCCCTCCTAATGTTTGCCTGAGGATAAGGAACCCGTAGGTACCTCTCTTGCTCTCCCCCTCACTCTGCGCCACCTTCATAAGATCGCTGGGCAATGCCAGCAACTCAAGCCCGCGCTCGCCTTTGTGCCCTCGCTGCCTTCCCCAACCCCCTATTCGAGTTCTCTGTCATCTGCTCTGCGCCCTTGTGTTTTCCCCGAGGCCGATGATGCCCGGAATCGCCGTTGGCAAAAATCTAGCGAGTCTTGAGCTTTTCTGGCCATGGCGCCGCCATCTAAAGCATGACTTTGGTCACCCCTACCCGTCTGGACCACCATGGATCTGTGAACCGAGTTCACAACACAAGAGCATCGTGGGTCCACGAACCTTGGCCAATCGTAGCCTACCGCGGGGTAGCGACTTGGTCAGCCCCACCAGCCATTGTCTCTTTTGCATTTAACTCCCTGAGGTTTCCCAAAATAGAACCCATAGTTCCTGCCCTATTTTAAAATCTGATTTTGGATTTGTTTTAATTCAAAAATAAGATCCACTTATTTATAGTTTTGCCACTACCTTCTTTAGGCCATAACTTCTACGTTTTAACTCCGTTTTGACCTGTTCAAGTTGCGTTAGATTCACAACGATGTAATCTACATGATAGTGACACTGTTTATCATGTTTTGTACTTTCAAATTAAATATTAATGTGATCAATTTATATGCAATCAGTTTCTAATTAAAAGTAGCTTAATTAGGATTCCACCTTTATAAGTAAAATAAGATTAGATCTATCTTGGTTTTCTAAATCAAATATATTTGGCTTAACTCAATTTAGGTATTTTTATGAAATACTTATACGTGCTTTTATATAGTTAAAAGATATGAAGCTTAAAAAGTATATCTTTCAGTGGTCGTTTCTCTTGTTTCTTTCGCACTGTAGCTCCGATTACAGTGCTTTACGTGTCTGTGTGCTCGTAGCAATGCATAGATTAGTTTTCAAACCTTTTTATTGATTGGTGTACTATTATAATTTAGTTATATTTGTATGTTATGCATGTCTGTTCGAATGCTTGTGTGGTGCTTTATGAACTTGTCCGGTCAGTGAGCTTTACGTGGTGATCAAGAAATAATTCTGTGAAGGTTTGGATTGGACTGAAGAAGGATCTGAGCTTTAAGGAAAGTATACCATGGGATCATCTGTGTTACCTATTCACCTTTAATCATTTAATTTATATGACATGTGTCTACCTTGACTACCACTAACGATTTCCTTGTACTTTGTTACCCTGTACCTTGATTCCTATGGGTTTATGCATTTGGGTAGTATGATGCTAGCGCTCAATTAAAGACCATGATCTTGTAACCTGACTAATGGTATATGCAATAAACACTAAAAGATGCTTTTTACCAACAAGGAACAAGGGGGCTAGAGCATAGTTTTTGCGATGCTCTAGATTCCTCTCCCTAAGGACTTATCTGTCAGTGGTCACCGGGACTTACAGTACAACCATGAGTGCTACATGGCTCTGACTTTAGTCAAGTATGAGGACCTTTTCTAGCTCGTAGTACCTTACCAAAAGGCGCAAGAGGGGCTCTGATTGGTTTGATCTCATGGCCTACCAAGGGAGTGCACTTTGGTTTCTATGTCTTTTTGTTAGTCACACCTTGGGGGAGGGATTTACTAGTTGATGGGGAATCCTTAGCGGGCTATACTTGTTAGACAAACCTTTGAAAGACTTCATAGTGAACCCTACCAGCCTTCCTTGAAAGTGGGTCAAGAGGTTGTCCACCTCGGGCAAAAGGGTAAATCACAGCTCATGGTGAAAGTGTACAACTTCTGCAGAGTGTAAAACTGGTATATCAGTCATGCTTACGGTCATGAGTGGCCTTGGAACTCTTTTGGAATAGATGATCACTAATGATAATTTGTTTATGCTATTCATTTTTCATGTTTACCTAATAATGTGTTTATATGGGCTATGATAAACTTGTTGCTACATAATTGCTTAAAATTGTAACTCATAAAAGCTAACCGCAGTTAAACTAGTGTCAACCTTATGAGCCTCACAAACCTTGTGTTATATTTATTGAGTATGACATGTACTTATGCTTGCTTTACTTTTCAATTATTTGGAAAAATCTCGGATGGGTATCAGATTGCTATAATCTGGAGGAATTAGGCTTGTGATCAACCAGTCAGTTGTCCCTGTGGTGTTAGAGTCTACACCCAAAGATCAGAGTTATCTTGCCGCTATTTTCTATCTAAGGTTGTAGCCTTCATACTAAATACATTATATATTAAGCATTGTCTTTTGATATTACCCTATTTGTAGCTATATGTGAGATTTGACTTCCTAGGCTCACATATGGTGCGTATCTGGTTTTGTTCTTAAAACCGGGTGCTACAATTTTTAAGAAAAGCATATCTAAGACTAGAAGGCCGGGGTTTAAGCTCAATGGAGGGCTCAGGTGGTTCCAACAATTCATCAAGAGGTTCAGGGTCTATGGGATTTTCGTCGTCTTCTTTGATGAAGAATTGGGCATCATCTTCAAGGTTCGATTCGATCAAATCATCAAGAGATGCAACCTTAATCTCTTCCATTGTGTCTTCCTTAGGAATTGGTTTAGTCTTACCATTTAGAGAATGAGTAATGCATATAGAAAGCTTAAAGTTTTTCCCAAGTCTTATATTCAACTTCCCCATTTGTCCTAGATAAGTCTTTCAATTAGTTGTCCTATCAATAGGTCAAACTCTATGATATCATAGATATAGAAGCTCAAATGAACTTTGGTTCCTTTTACCTGGATAGGAAGGACATAATGTATCCCCAAACTCGGGAGAATGTGTCCTAAAAGACTTTTCAACAACATTGTTGTTGGGGTTAATGGCATGTGTTTTAATAAAACATGAGCAAAAGATGCAGACATGATATTAACACCCACAACTGGATTGTAAAAGAGCATCGAAGGGAGCTTTATTGAGTTGGCAATGAATGGATATAGAAGGTGAATATAAGCGAATTACATCAGAGGAAAGCTCTGATTCTATTAACCATTCACTGCTTATAAATAAACACTAGCTCTTTTGTAGTCTTTTTAAGGAAAACATCCTCAGAAGGGTCTAAAGGTTCTTCATGGGATGATGATTTCCTAGGCTTCTAGGGCCTCCTCATCATATGATAATTTGAGGTATTTTCATATTCATCAGAAAATTGATCCTCGAATTCAAGCATGAAATCCAAAATTGGAGTCCCTTCCTTTTTCGGTGATTCGGGATCTAGGATTGCTGAAGTTGGTGATGGGTTTTGTAAGGATTCAGGTTCAACTATCTGGGATTCCTCCTCTAATGGCTTCTCTTCTACTTCTTTAGGAATGTCCTCTAAGATTTTCATAAGAATGCTTCTCCCTGAACTAGCGGAGACATGCAAGAACAAGCCTCTTGAGGCCATATTAAGAAGCTTCAAGGTTTTTCTATTAAGACCCATATAAAAGTGTTGAAGAAGAATGGGGTCTTGAATGGCAAGGTCAGGGCTAGTATTAATAAGAGTATTAAAGTGTTCCTAGGCATGCCTAGATATTCTTTTTTCTTTTGTTTAAAAGACAGAATCTCTGAAAGAAGTCTGACTACCCTAGAGATGGGAAAGAATTACAAGCAAAAGCTAGAGTACAAAGTTCCCAATCTCCTTGTCTACTCCCTATGGTGAGGTTATACCAACATTTAGCTTTTCCAGTCAAAGAGAAGGGAAAAAGTTTCCCTCGTAAGGTTTCATCTGACATGCTTGCAGTGCATAGGCATGCATAGGTTTGTTCAAACTCATTTAGGTGGGAATAGGGGTTTTCATCATCTTTGCCCAAAAAGGGTTGATCCTGAACCATGTTAATTAAATGCGGGTGCAGCTCATAGCCAGGTGTTAGGATAGACTTTGCAGATTCTAATGGTTATAGGCATGTGCTCGTGGGTGCACCATATTGGTAGATGGGGGTGGATTCTAGATCCATGGTAAAAAGAAAAGTTAAAAGATAAAAGAGTAATGATACAAGGTTAAGCTAGACTCAAAATTAACTCAACAACTATTTCCCCAACAACGGCGCCAGAAATACTTGTTGGTATAAATTAATACACATAGAATAATCTGCAAGTGCACGGATATTATATGGATGTAGCACTTCACTGGGAGTACCCAATTTTATATCGAATTCGAGGAAACATGTGTGAGAATAACCAAATCTAGCTTAACCCAACTTCATAATCAAGGCTAGATAATAGGAGCATAGAGGAGAATTCAAAGGTCTTCTAGTTTTGACTTCGGTAAGCTTTGTCTTCTATTGAACATCTAGAGATATTTCTAGGGAAAACATAGACAGAGTATGTTTCATATAGTAACAATATCCTGCTAGGTCTACTAATGAGAGGTGGACTATAGAGGATTCAACGAGGCTATAAGAGTAACCCTCGTGAGCTACCACTGATCTAGAAAATAGGGTACATCCATGAGTATCCGAATCTAAGCACCTTGCTTACACTACTAATACTACTTTAACCCAGAAGCTATAAGGATTAAAGTACTCAAAAGAGAGTCGCAAACCTGAAGAACAATATGAACAATATGCTTGAATTAGAAGTTGATTACTAGAGAAATCTCAGAAGCAAGCTCAAGAAGAACTTGATTCCGTTAGGGTACAAGCCATAGAGAGAACACCGATAGGCCAAGATTCCTCCAAACTCTTCCCTCTCACTAGATCATATAAAGGACTAATCTTCTCTTGATTGCTAGCACTAGATCCTGGTGGACATATGAATTAGGATTTCTGGCTTCTCAGCTCTCAGGATCTGACTTGGCTTAATGCATAAAGCCCTAAGGAGGGGTTGCAGGCTGGTATATATATAGGCCCAAGCGTCAATCATGGGTCCTCGGATCAAACCGATTGAATAAATGGCGTAGATGCATCCTAGGAGGCGGTAGAGAACCGACATAGCAAGGAGGCTAATAGGTGGGACCCCAGGGGCCAGGCAGCGTACAGGTGGGGCTAGCTGGCCCCACCTGGCAATGGCTCATTCCCCGCCTTGGTGTAGAGCCTCCTAGAGTCTTCTAGAGCCTTCCCGTGTCGGTTACGCGGCTGGATTTCGTGATTTCCTTTGACGAATAGGTCATCCTTGGTGATTTTCTGATTAAATTCTGCTAGAAACCTAGATTCACCAAAACTCATAGAATTTGTTAGTTCAAACCCCGAAATCTACATTAGTGATCCATTTTAGCCATTGATGCAAGTTATATTGATGGTTTGTGATATATGTTAACTGCTGTCAACAGGGCTCTTTCCCATGCTGCACTCGGTCCACTGTGTTAATTAAAATATAGTTAGTTTCAATTGGAGACAAGAACTACATATAACTTAAAAAATTGAAAGAAGGTTGATCCAAAAAAACGTCATCACACAGAGTTATTTCTTGAATACCTTCGCCTTGCACACTTCCTTGTCGGCCCTATTGGCCATGTGGCGCTGGTCCCTGTGAGCCTTCACCGCCTCATTGCCGCCGCAGTCTCCAACTCCACCAAGCTCATAGTCGCGGGCCATGGCGTCATTGGTCAGGATATGCTTGGCTAGAGCAACTCACAAAGACTCCATAATGGCACTTTCTTGCCGCGGTAAAAAGGACACACAAAGGTGCCCTCGCCATGACCATGAAACCTGATGCCTCCATTGGAGAGGCCGAGTAGAATCTTGCTCTCCTTCTCTTCGAATTTAGCCTTGTCTAAATATGAGTTTTCACTCTCGGAGTCACTTTGGCTTGCCATGCTTGCGAAGGAAGTGGAAGAAAGAAAGAGAAAGATCAACTGGAAAATTTTACAAGTTCAAAGTGGACAAAGCAACACACCGCACCCCCTTCTTATATGAAACAATGACAACGATTCGCATGGCAACGTCGACTAGCTTCCCAAGGCGCATATTTCCTGTTGCCTCACCTCGCAGCGTACCTAATGCGGCCATTCAATGGCGACCATTCGCATGGCAGAGTCGAGTTCCCAATGTGCCTATTTCACGTCGCTCGGCCTGGTAGCATTCCCAAAGCGTTCAAAAACATTGGAAAAGTAACAGCCACAATGCTCATGAATTAGGAGTGCGATTCACATGTAAGAACATGCCGTACCCAGCACCAATAGTGATGCTATGGGCTATGCCATCGAGATCACGTCCAACGTCCAAGATCAAGTGGCATAGTGCACTACGTGGCCGAACAATACTCTTTAAATAACTAGGAAACAAGTTCGTCATGATAACTCCTCCTCATTCAAATTCCCCCTCGCAACCCCACCCCAAAAAACCTCCTCCTCAATCAACATATGCCGCGCTGTCCACACACCGTACATCCATCCAAGCCAGCAATCATGGTGGCGAGGCAGCACCCCACGTCGCTGATGGCGCTCCTTGCCGAGGTGCAAATTGACATCGCCGGCCACCTCACTGTGACCTTAGAGCAGCCCATGGACGACCTTCGTAGCCTATAGGCATCCATGCACCGCATCTGCGGTGACCCCACCGTTAGTCAGTGCATGGCAGTGGATCGGTGCAGACCCAGTTCATCGAATGATTGCATCAACTACTTTGCCCTCCTTGCTAGGCTGACACAATTTGGCAACCCAGAGGCTTTCTTGCTGGCTAGGATACAAACCGTATTCACAGAAACCACAACCCCTAGCCATGCCTCAACTGTCTCACCCGCACCACTGATGGTGGCCTATCTAGTCACAATATTCCTCTATAGGCACAATGGTGGTGCCGACGATGATAACACTGAGAGGCGATACATAAGACAGATCGAGGGCGAGGAAGAATCGCGGACGGCGGCAGTGGGCGGTGGCGGTAGACCAATGAGTTGGTGGCTAAGCAACAAGGTGTGTCGGCTATGGCACGAGGCGACCATGAACTTGTTCCACACAATGACGTGGTGGCGCAACAATTGGCCGCCGCCACCGCCAGCACAAGAGCACGACAATCTTTCATGCGTAGGTGCCGCCTGTGGCATTCCAAAAGGATGGGAACAAAGGACTTTGTTTTGTAGTGAGGACTGTAGGCTTCGCCATGAAATTATTTTGTTCAGAAAAGGAATTGGAATGGGAAACTAATTCACTCTTGACTATTAGCTGCTGATTTTCTATTGCGAGAGTGAATATAAGAAACAACTCCGTAATTAATTCAATATTAGTATTGCACTACAGTGCACCTTCCTTATTCATTGTCTTGCAGTCCTTCTTAACTTCTTCCACCTATCTGATGAGGAGGACATGGGCCTCTAGGCTATGTAAAACTAATGCTGAATCACCATATGAAACGGTGACAAGAGCTATCACACCACCGAACTCTTCACGCTAGATAAATAATCCAATTTGCAAACACAACAAAGGCACACTAGTTTAGCTACAATAATGATAGCATCCATCCTAGAGGAAATTAACATGTCCATAGACAATTAAACAACATTGGTCTATTTAAACATGTCATCACAGAGAGATACATCAAATGCAACTTAGTTTAGTGCTCTCCTAATGATTTTGAGAACAAGGGAACATATGAAACGAACAATTTAAGAAATGGGCGCATCACTATTTAAACCAGGTCTGGGTGCACCTCTTTGCCTCATTATTCCACACACTCTTCCTTGTCCTTGCTCTCTAGGGCTACGGCCTAGTACTTGTGGTGCAAGGTGCTAAATAGAAGCATATGGTGGTGCTCACATTTCAATTCCTTAGACTGAATAACAGGCTAGGAAATGGGAACACAGAGCTCAAGAAAGAGAAAGAAAAGGTGAGGTGAAACTTCCACTAGCATCTGCACCTCTCACGATCGAGAGAGAGCAAGAGGCAGAACAAGTGTGTTCCCTTTACCTTCCAAGCGGAAGTGAAGGAAGGAAAACAATTGTGTTCCCTTACACTATGGCAAAACTTCCACTAGCACTGAGGAATTGAGCGGACATGCATATAGCCACGCATAGGTGTTGGCGGAAGTTGATCTTGAAGGCCTTCTCCCAGCGGCACTGGAGTCGATGCAGGACGAGGGAGGCCATGGCGACAGGAGACTCGTGCAACTCAAGGTTTTCTCTGGTTTTTCTAATTCTAAGGGAGGAAGAATTGGAGTTTTCTAGGGAGGCTTCCCTTACCTTGGCTTAAATAGCCCCACCTCAAGACACGCGTGGGGAAGGCAACAGTCAAGGTCCGTGACATCCGTGACCACCCACGCGATTCACAAGCGACAGAGCGGTGAACACGATGCGGATTAGATTCCCTGGCACATTTCCCTACCACATTTCATCCTCACCTAACACAGTAACAATCATCAAAACAATTTCATTGATAACTTCAGTTACATTCCACAGTTGTACAATAACAAAGACCTATCGAAGGCTATAAGTGTACAATAACAAAGATCTATCATGTATAGGTACATCCCATAGTAAGTCTAGAGACACGAAAATCAAGCTAAGGATGAGGGACCACCTCGCAAAGCTTCCACCAGCATCTCAGTGATGTGCTTTACCTTCCCTGCTCCTGCACCTTTCATGGTCGCGAGGGCGAGAGAGATAGAGGCAAGAAGAGGAGCATCTTAGTGAGGTGCTTTACCTTCCTTGCTGCACCTCTCATGGTCATGAGCATGTGGGAGATAGAGGCATTGAAGAAGAGGAGGTGGCCAGGCAGGGAAGAGAAGCACCACTATCGTCGTTATTGCTCCAGAGGAAGGAGGATCACCAGGCCACTGGGATGGTGAATTAGCACAAGAAATGCATAGGGCAAACCAGGGATACCAAAGTGCATTGAGTACCCCTTGCTTGCCAAAATAAGTGAACCCCCTTAATCGCAAAACTTCCACTAGCACCTAAATCGAGTAGCCCCGCTGTGCCTAGATGCCAGTAGTACCCAATCTTGAAGGCCTTCTCCTAACGTCGTTGTTGTCGCCGGAGGAGTTGGAGAAGGAGCACTATGGCGATGAAGAAAATATAGCTGGTTGTCTCAAGAGCTTTGTTTGTATCTATCTGTATCTAAGGAGGAAGGAGTGTGTGGATTGCCAAGAAGCACATCCAGCCCCCGCTTAAATAGGCCAACCTTGAAGATTGAGAAGCAAATAGGAGCATTATAAGCATCAGGGAAGATGAGGCATACTCTGTAGGAAAGTAATGGTGATGCAACTGTGTTGTTGGTAGTTGGGAAATGGGGAAATAACGCACGCTGTATTTACTACCGCTAGTACACCAAACGGTTGTGTAGGGTCAATGGCCATAACGCCTATCCTAGTTGGCTTGGCGTTCCAAATGACGGTGGAATTCAACCCCACTACCACCACCGCACTGATGCTTTTCAACTACTGGTTTCCTTCCCTTTCGCTATCGGTCCAATTGGCGGTGGAAGTATATAACACCATCACTTCTATCGCTATGGCAGTGAAAGTGGTGATAGTGATAAGTCAATCTGTAGTAGTGATGTCCCAGACATATTGTTGCAAGCGTTTTTATCTAGATGTTGTTTATGTTCTACACAAATGTTGCAATAGTATGTTCCAAAATGTTTCATCTCTTTCAGTCTTTTGTTGCAGCAAGTGTTTTCATGTTGCAAGTTGCAAGTGTTCTTTTCTGGATGTTGCATATGTGTTTCACATATGTTGCAACTACATATTCTACATGTTTCATCTGTTTGAGACATATGTTGCACTCGGTTTTCGTGTTGTACATGTTTCATGCTATTTAGAGATTCAAGGGGCGTCGAGGAATAGGGCGCGGCGAGCTGATGGACATGGCGCATGACATGCGAGGGGGCCATTGTCAGGGGCACGACGAGGTGGGGGTGCTCCTGCGGGGGGCGAGGCGAGTTGATGGGGATGGGGATGGGGATGGGGATGGGGATGAGGTGCGGGGGTGCAATGTGCGGGCATGTCGGTTGTCCGGGGGGCCGGGGGTGGGGGCGTCCCGATGGAAGCTGGGCTCGCATGCATGCATGTGTGGAGCGGAGGGGTTGTGGGCGGATGCACATGCAGGGGAAGCAGCGTGAGCATTCGGACGCTAGCGCCCGGATCGGACGTCCGGGCACTAGTAGTTCCGTTATGCGCCACCCAAAGGCAGAGGTGTTGCTATTCTATCATCCGCTCGCATAGTGTGAAACGAATTCGGCGTGCGCTGTAACACCCTAAAATTCGCTTCTTTGGAATAAAGCTAAAATGATTTAATTTTGTATTTTTGTGCTGCTGAAAACATATGGAACTAATAAATTTTCATTAAATTAAAATTTTTCTTAAGATAGAAACATGTTTGTTGCATTCATGCTGGTCGCACCTTGTGTTTCTCTGTGAAAATATTTTTAAGATACGTTTAAGAGACGAATATCTATCTCTAGGAATTTTCCATTTTATTTCTGGAATTTAATTCCTACCTTCTTGACCTTAATCTTTATGTTCCAAGTTCCCAACAATCTTTTCATGAGCTCCAAATACTTTATTTGGGTTCCTCATGTTCCAGAATGTCTCTGAGTGTTTTCTCCAAATTTTAGGAGCTTTCGGAGTATTTTTGGCGGCTTAAATAATAATTCTAGACTTTTCTTGAAATATTTTATCCACAAAAATAATTAATTCCGAAAAAAACAAAATCTCTCATTTTTCCCAATGCTCAAAGTCTATGTGCAGTAATCCTAAAGGCCTATGACTTTATTTACTCATGGGCCCTAATATTTATTTAGGCCTATTAGTGGAGGTGGAAGGTACAACATCGATTAGTATCATATCGCTAATTGATTTTGATGTGGAAGTTCTCCCTATACATATGCACCAACTCCGAGCAAAGCATACCATAGCTACGATAGCGGAGGCCCTGGTTTGGGAATCTATGATTAGAATAAGATTTTTCCTCCTTTCATTCAATAGTTCACCATCGCTCGAGTTGCTCGGCAGCCGTAACATGGCGTGCGTGGTGTGCCCTAGCTCAGCATCAGCCATCGACCGCAGCCGGCCATGCATATGTGCCGGCCATGGCCCTCGCCTCTCAAGCTTTCGGAGCACCGCCATCATGGGGAGATCCATGCGTTCCCATCAATTTCATCTCTGGCGCAGTGCATGCAGACCATGCATATCGCTTCGGTACGTTGCTGTAGCTAGCCCAAGCCAACACACGGCAATTATGGTGGTTTGCTTACCACAGTTTCCCTCCTGTACAGCATGCAACCATCCAACAGCAATTCACGTAGTGCATGTGCATGCATATGTACGTATCTACTGCCCACCTGTGTTTTATTTAAGAGCACACTTTCATCATGTCAACACAGCTTGCTCTACCATACCGAAGCAAGGCAACTCACATATGCATGGATGCTTGTGTAAAGTTAGAGTTTAATTTGCTTAATTTATTTATACGGCAACATTTATGAATAAAATATGAATAGGTTTAACTTGGTTTTTGAAGTAAAAATATAAATTGACTAATCTGAATTAATGTCATTCATATTATTTTTCTAGATTAACATAAATCGAGCTCATAGTTGTTTCTTTTACGGTATAAATCTTTTGGTAGTCATTTCTCTTTTACCGTAGCTCCGATTAGAGTGATTTTCGCGTCTGTGTGTTCGTAGCAAAACGTAGATTAGTTTTCAAATCTTTTTATTGCTTGGTGTGCTGCTCTAATTTAGTTATATTGTTTGCCTCATGTATGAATGCATGGATGCTTGTGTGGTGCCTTATAATCATGTCCAGTCAGTGAGCTTCACGTGGTGATCAAGAAGGATTTGCTTTGAAGCTTTGGACTGGAAGAAGAATCTAAGTTTAAGGCAAGTGTAGCATGGGATCATCCTTGTTTCCTATCAACTTTAATTCATTAAATCATCTTGCATGAGTCTTTTTTGCTAAGGATGCTTTAGAATTGATCTTGTACCTTGATTCCTATGGTTATGGCTTTGGGTAGCTTTTTGCTAGTGCTCACATAAACAATGATGTGTGATTTGACTAATGGAATATACAATAATAATAAAAGATGACATTTTAGTATTATGTTTAAAGAGGGCTAGAGCAAGATGCTAGCTTTTTGTGCTCTAGTTTATCTCCCTAAGGACTTATCTATAAATGATCATCAGGGACTCACAGTACAACTGTGAGGGCTACATGGCTCTGGCTTTAGTCATATAGAAGGACCTTTTCTAGCTTGTTAGTGGTTACCTTTATGGCGAGTCTTATGAGTAAAGCCGGGATGGAATTGTGCCATTTGAAAAGGGGTTCCTACATCTGCTTGTCGAGTGAATCTAATAGCCCTAACTTGTTAGACGAACCTTTAAAAGACTTCATAGTGAAAGCTGTGTACCCATTGGGGCCTTGCAAACCTCGGGCTTTTGGGGATCACCACTCAGAGTGAAAGTGTATAACCTCTGCAGAGTATAAAACTGGTATATCAGCCATGCTCACGGACATGAGCGACCTTGGGAATTCTTATATAATAGATGATCGCCGTTGAACTGTATTATGCTTAACTGTTTTGCTATTCATTATTCATCTTACTTGATCATATGTTTACTATGGGATTTAAGACAACTTATTGCTACTCATATGCTAAAACTTTGACAACTAAAAGCTACATACAGTTAAACCCGAGTCTTGCCTTTTGAGCCTCATGAATCCCATGATATATTTGCTGAGTACGACATGTGCTCACTCTTGCTATTTTCTCACACCTCAGGATGGGTACCAGATTGCTAGATTCTGGAGTTAGGCTTGTGATCAACCAGTCAGTTTTTTCCGTGTGGAGTGGAGTTTTTGCCCGAAGATCGGAGTTGTCTATCCGCTGTTTGTGCGTAACGTTATTTTCTTTGTACTAAGTATGTTGTATATTAAGCATTGTATTTTGATGTTACCCTTATTTGTAGCTATATGTGAGATTTGATTTCCTGTGCTCATATATGGTGCGCATCTGGTTTTGTTGTTGAAACCGGGTGCTACATGCGCGCGTGGCAAGAGGAAGTGTTGTGCTATCCCCAACTAAAATAGTCCTATCAGTTTCAAGTGCCGGAGATGCCAATGTGGCTTGATTAACAGCTGCATATAAGTTCTGGTTGTCATAATAGTTATACAACATCCCTTGTTGAGGTTGCTTAGCAACTGGGGCCAATCCATAGTAGATATACATCAAGATCCTCGACTTTTTTACCTTCTAATTTATCAAAACGAGCCATAAGCATGTTAGCTATAGAAAGAAGGTTGTTGTCGCTTACAGTGTTATGATAATCTAGCATTTACCAAAATCAACATGAGTAGGAGGTGGGGCGTCACCCTTTTCATCATCCTTTACCTTAGATGTTGTAAATGTAGAGTTAATGGGTCACCAAAGATGTGCTCTGTATTGTGTGGCATTACCCCACCAATGTATTCCGCAACTCAAGAGAAAAGTCTATAAATCGGCAGTTTGCTTGGCATCCAACATCTTGCGGAGATGATCATGAAGCTGATTGATGGATGATGGCAGGATGATGTTGTCATGATTATTCATATCAGTCTGATCTTGTCGTCATTGTCTTGCGACATCTTGATTGTAGATTAGATCTTCGTCATCCCTATCGGAGTCACAAAAAAGTGTGTTGACAGCAACTCATCTCACATACCAGCAACGGCTACCTCACCCAAGACCGCACACGGCCTTGCACGCAGCTGAGAGCGGGCAACGCTGAAAGGATGATCAACATGATGGTCATGCAGATTTGACGCTCGTTCTTTGCCCTAAAAACTAACGAACACCTCCCGGGAAGACCCATCGTGGGGAGCACAACTGGGTTGTCCTGCGGTCGGCAAGGACATCAAGAGTGCTAACACATCTCATGGAAAGAGGTGTTAGACAAAAGCAGGGGATGGAAGTGCTAAAGGTAGGGAAAAGTAGTAAATTGATTTAATTTTTTGATCCATTGTATGTGGTTAACCTCAATCGGTCATGATTCTCTGATATATACAGAGGACCTTGCATTGAAAATTAAAGTTGATTTGGACTTAGACCTATAACACTGAACTCGCCCGATTTGTACAGGACTTCGATCTGCCAACTACCAGGCCTAGGCCGGTTTCTTTACCATGTGCACAAGGGCAGCCCAAACCGGCCTGCCGGCTTTTCAAACAAGCCTAGTCGGATTTTTCCTGATTTTTGCCTCAGTCTAGCTCAAATCGTCTCAAATTTAATTTTTTTGCTCGTATTTAATTCCGCAATAATTCAAGTGGATGGGTTCAATGCCGCGAGCAGTACACAACGACCATCCTATTCTGACCCCATGACACACACAGACACACTACACACGGACCATGCATGCATGCAACGGGGACCAGCTGCTCCAATTATTGGTCTCGCGCGAGCCAACAGGCCTTTCGTCCAGCTAGTACATAGCAGCAACTGCCGCCCATCGGAGCTGCTAGCGTACATAGAGAGATGGCTCCAGCTCATGATAAGCTCCGCCGCCTGATGCTCCTCGTCGCTGTGAGCGCCGCGGCGGCGGCGGCGGCGGCGGCGGCGGCGGCGTTGCTTCTGGCGCCACCGGCGGATGCCGCGCTGCCACGGTGGAGCACGCGCCCACCAAGGCCGACGGGTCGCTCGCCATCCTCGCCGTCGATGACTGGGGCCGCCGTGGGCAGTTCAACCAGACCTTGGTTGCCCAGCAGGTAAAGAAACCGTGAATAACTCTGTCTCTCTCAATTCTCAGGGATATGCATGTCGTCGTCGTCGTCGTCGTGCATTGATGCGTGCATGGTCATGCATGGAAACCTGCTTCAGTTTGTTGCTCGCGTACGTACGTATACGCGCACCACTTACCAACTAATGACTCTACCTGCACTCATTGGAACACACGACAATTCGACAAAAACTACCAGTGACTGACCTTTTATGATGCCATATACACCATCGGCTTTTATATGCTCCCTCAATTTCAAATTATATGTCCTTTTATTTCTACTAGGTGCATTGTTTTTCTACATACGTAGGTATATATTTTGCCTAGTTGCGTAAGAAAAAGCTACATATCTAGAAAGCCGGAACCACTTACACTTTTAGAATGGGAGCGTATACTGTAGCCAAGATTGTTAGAGTAGCCAAGAGTCTTTCAAAAACTCACCCTCTAAATCGTCGTTTGAAGAGCCATTAGTATAAAAATCGCTTTCTATATATTTCTATTCTCCAAAACTGTAATAGAAGATGTCTATGTTTGGATAGTCAAACAGAGAAGCTGCTGGATGGTATTTTTTCATCAGAATCTTCATTCCTAACGATTAAGAAGGATATATAGCTTGGATTTTCTCTTATTGGTTGCATTGGCCCAAGACTGAACCGACTACCACAGTAGAATGAACTAGCTGGCCAGCATCTGATGATGCATGGGACTTAAACATCTCTAACTTTTCTCACTACGCATGAAGCATTTTCAGACCTTATTGGTTTTATCCCCAAACTAAGAGAATTTTTGGATACCCATGGCTAGTGACTAGTAGATAGGCTAAAAATTAGCCCAAATTAGCTATGGTTGGCTATCTAGTTGGCCAACAACTAGTTGAAAAGACTTATGTAAAAAAATAGCCCACCTATTAGCCCTTCTGTTTGGATGCACTAAATTTAATTTAAGCCAATTTTTTAGCTTTGCTAGCAATTAGCCCTTTGATCCACTACTACATAAAATCTTTTGGGAGGCGTATTCGTTTTTTTCTGAGGCGGGCAGGCCTGCAAACCGCCTCGGTTAATGCCTGGCATTAACCAAGGTGGTCATTTTTTATTAACCGACGTGGTTACAAGAAACCGCCTTGCAAAAACCATTAACGGAGGCGGTTACTATAAAACAGCCCGCCACAAAAAATGAACTAATTTTCCGAGGCGGGCCTCTTACAACAGCTGCCTTGGTTAATATGGTCAAGCCCACTCCACTTTAGAAAAGCCCATCTCGGCCCGTTTTTATCCCTCAGAGTATATATATATATGAGACTCTAGGGTTTCATCACTCACCCACCCCGACTCCCTCCTCCCTCTCTCGTGACTTCCACGAGCAGCAGCGGCACGGACGCCCAGCGTCGGCCTCCTCCCTCCCTCTCTCCCCCTCGCTGGCCCCAAACGGAGGTGGCGTGCGCGGGCGTGGAGGCCCCGACAGCGCGCATGGAGGCCCCGATGGTGCCCCGCCCCTCTCCCGGCCAGATCCACCACTCCTCCCCTCCCATCGGCACACGGGGCGGCCATGGTGAGGGGCCGGGCAACCACGGCGGCGATCTCCCAGCGTCGCGTCCACTAGCAGCAGCTCCTCCAGATCTGGCAACAGCGGCGGCGCCCCCCCCCCTTCCCTCTGCACCGGCATGGCGGCGGCAGCCCTGAGGCCGGATCCGGTGGCCGTGAGGCTGGATCTGGTGGCTGGGAGACCGGACCCGGCGGCGAGCGATGGCAGCGGCGGCGACCCATGGATGGGCTCGGTGGACCTATTCATGGATTTTTTTCTTTTTTTTGTTTTTTATTGGATTAACCATGGTGGGCATGGCAAATGCCTCGGTAAAGGCTACGATTAACCGTGACCTTTGCTCCGAGGCGGTTGGCTTGCCCGCCTCGGTTAAGCGATTTTGCCCGCCTCTGTAAAAAACACTGTAGTAGTGATCCAAACAGGACTTAAGAGAACTAGAGGGGATTGATGAGGTGATCAATCCCCTTGATTTGAAATGAATAAATGCCTTATACTATTTTGGGACCAACATTATCATTACATCAAAATGATTTACATGTATGATTTTTTGCTGGATGTTTTTTTTTGACGTAAATACTGTGGGGGAGATCCCCACAGTTGGATTTTCATTTAAATTTTAAGAAAGGGTCTAGGGGATACTAACCTCAATTAACTAAAAGCATCTAACCAAAAGCAAAAGGAGGATCTAAGATCTTCCTTGAATCTAACAGATTGAGTAATACATTGATTTTTGAAGTTAGCAAGCCAGATGGCAGTTGAGGGATCCCTCCTTTGGAAGACTTTATCATTGCGAACCTTCCAAAGCTCCCAAGCTGCAATGAGGGAAGCTTCTGTCAAGAAATCCAGGTTATGTGTACTGCTTGCTGCGGCCAAGCGCTCTGGCATTGGCAAACTGGTATCCCAGGTGATATTGATGGAGTTCCAGCACAACGGCAAACGGGCATTCAAAAAACAGATGATCAATATCATCTTCCAAGCCTGTGTTGCATAGCACACAAAGTGTATCATCTTGAATATTAATATGCCTCCTTCTTAGCATGGTCTTTGTATTTAATCGGTCCACCAGTATCAACCATGCGAAAAACTTAATCCTGGGTGCGCAGCTTGACTTCCATAGAGTCTTGTAGAATGGACGAGCTTCTACATTACTGAAGACATGGGCATAGAAGCGCCGAGAAGTATATTTAGCTCCCCAAATCGGTGACCAAGAGTCTATACTATTGTCATCATACTCGAACTCATCCAAATGGTTCTGCAGGTGTAGCAATTCATCATAGGCTTGAGTGGACAGCTATTTGCTCGTACAACTGATTTTGTAATTAAAAAAAAGCACATGCCCAAGTGCATGATACAGCTAGTGTAAGGTAGCATGTTCCTTGGCAGATGACACTTGACCCATTCTCATCCTTCATCTGAAGATCGACATGACGCTTGACGAGCAAATAGCATTATAGTTGAGTCTGCTTGCCATTCATTGTCCTGAACATGATAGACAGTTAAGTTCAGTTGGTTCAGTTCATTCAGCAATGAGCAATCAAGTGTCAGTACAGGAATCACCTTGGTGGAGCCAGTCGTGGTGGACGGCGAGGACGCCCAGGCATAGGCTCAGGTCGCTGGGACCGGGACGACGCCGCAGAGCTCTAGATCTCGTCCCAATCTGTCGCCGCCGCCTCTGAAGCTCCTCCCAATCCGTCTCCGCCACTCCCATCTCCCTATCCTCTCCCTTTCTATCTGCGTGGGCGAGCACTGCTCCAGGTGCCACAGCAGACGCGCCTCGCCGTGCCATCCTCGCGACCTCCTCGTCGTGGTCTTCCCCAGACACCGCAGGTACTCCGGCGACAGCGGAGTCAGACGAGACGAAAGGGTCACGATAAGGATCGATTTTGGGCTGAGCCGTTGGGCGATGCGGAGCCGATGGGAAGGGCACACAAGCCGCGATACGGAGCCGACGGGAACGCACACAAGCCGCCTAGTTTCCGGCTGCCGTCCGATGCAAGGCGCGTATACGTGGCGTCCATCCGGCCGAGGGGAGCAGCAGCCGCACCGTGCGCCCGTCGCTCATACAATTTTCTTCCCGTCTCTGTCCCTTCAAAGTTTTAAATCTCCGGCTATAGCTGCAGCTATAGCCGGAGATAGCTGCTGGACAAGAATAAAGCTAAGCTATTTAACTTTTTGTGCTAACACATGGCAGGCGCTTATAGCCGGCGAAATCTGGATTTAGCCGCTAAAAGAATCGTATTTTAGCTGCAGCTAAAATCTTGTCGGGCCAACTAAATGGGCCAGCGGCCCAGCTATCATGCCAACCCACCCCTAACGTAACCCTAGCCTCACTCTAGTCCAGTCTCCCACAGTCCCACTCGTCTCTCCTCTGCTTGTTTCTGAAAATGACCAGACGGTGGCGGCGGCTGCCGGTCCCCAAGGGCGGCGGCGAACCGGATCTCCAAGCGGTGGCGTGATGCACGACTGCACGGGCGGCGGCGGCGGTGTGTAGCACTACTGCACGAGCGGTGGCGGCGATGTGCAGCACGAGCGACTCTCCTCTTCAGCTAGGCTGCTGCGCCGGATTCCCAAGCGGCGGCTGCGGCGCCGTGCAGTACGAGCGCCTTTGCCAGTTTAGTATGTGCTCTGTGATCCATGTCTATCTAGTATTAGCAGCTTATGTAGTATGAATGTCCGATCATTCTCCAACCCCAACCAGCAGCACCAAGCCACCAACACCATGACCGATCAATCTAGTAACTTCCTTCTCTACTGATCTATGCAGTATGTACTCTGTGAACGAAGTGTTTATCACTTACCAGCTTATGCATTCTAATATTCTGTGTTTTTTTTCTGATTTTTGTAAAAAAACGCTAAATGTCATAGCTCACTACCCGAGCTGGCTGCTTTGCCGAGGGGCCCAGGCTCTCGGCAAAGCCTCTAAGGCCCTCGGCAAACCCTTTGCCAAGCGCAGCTCTCGGCAAAGCGCCCTCAGCAAAAATCCGATCGGCAAAGGCTTCTTTGCCAAGAGCCTGACGCTCGACAAAGCGCGAAATAAAAAAAATGCGAAAAAAACCTGATTTTTTTTTAATCGGGGGAGGGGCCCACTGGCCAGCGCCCGCTCGTCTCCGTCGAAGTCGCAAGTCACGGCATTTTTCGTGCAAAATTTGCGGCTGCGCGGTCGGAGGGATTCGAACTCGTGACCACTCCCTCACACGATACCTCATCTGCCACCTGCACTACACACTCACATGCGTCTATATGTCGTTTCGGTTACACAAATATTATACTAAACCAAGTGAAAATTGATTGTTTGAGGCCCTAAACGAATTCAAATCAAAAAGTTGTCAACTGCAAAGTTTCATAACTTTTCGAGCGCTACATTTTTCATATAGAAAGTTTTTCCATCCGAGGTTTTTGAAAATTCAAATTTTAAAATTTTAAATTTCAAACGTAGTTTTGCTTGACAAGATTAATTCAAATGAAAAAGTGGTCAACCACAATGTTTCATAACTTTTCGAGATCTACAAACTTCATTTAGGAAGTTTTTCCATTCGAGGTCTTTTGAAAAATTTGAATTTTAAAATTTTGAATTTCAAACGTAGTTTTGCATGACAAGATGACTTTAAATGAAAAGTGGTCAACTACAATGTTTCATAACTTTTTGAGATCTACAAACTTCATTTATGAAGTTTTTCCATCCGAGGTCTTTTGAAAAATTCGAATTTTAAAATTTTAAAATTTTGAATTTCAAACGTAGATTTGCACGACAAGATGAATTCAAATTAAAAAGTGGTCAACTACAATGTTTCATAACCTTTCGAGATCTACAAACTTCATTTAGAAAGTTTTTTCCATCCGAAATTGTGGTGCTAACATTGTTCACAAATCTTATATAGCTCTCTTGTAGTTTCATGAAACTACATGAGAGACATATAGATTTTGTGAACAACATAATTATTACTTTGTCGAATGAAGAAATGACCAATATAAAGTTTGTAGATCATGAGAAGTTATGAAACTGTGTAGTTGAAAACTTTTTTATTTGAATTCGTTTAGGGCACCAAAACGTGGTTTGAAAAATTGCTTTGCTGAGTGTTTTACTTTAGCACTTGGCAAAGAAGCTTTTACCGAGTGTTTTTTTGGCACTCGGCAAAGAAACTTCTTTGCCGAGAGCCGTTTATCGGACACTCTGCAAAGCCTCTTTGGCGAGTGTAGAGGCTTTGCCGAGTGTTTTTTATTTGGCTCTCGGCAAAGCCTTCTTTGCCGAGTGCCTGAAAAAAAACGCTCGGCAAAGCCTCCGGCGCTCGGCAAAGAAGCGGATTCCGGTACTGGCTGGAGCTATCTCCGGCTATAGCCTCACTTAGCTGTTGAGGAGGACAGCAGCTAAATGGTTTAGCCGGAGATTTAAAACCTCTTCATTGTGCTCGAGCCAGACTCGGCTGGGATGAAATCCCACCGCGCGAGATCCCAATTTCCGCGGGATTTGGCGTGATGCCCACGCCGCGGGGCCCTATAAGAAGCCCGAGTCCCGTACCACACCCCGTTCTTCCATCTACGCGCCGCCCTAGCCCTAGCTGCTCGCCACCGCTCGGTTGAATCTCGCCGAATAGCCGAGCTTGTCTATCGAAGTCGCCGCGGCCGCCTGTTGTTTCTCCGTCGACATGAGCAGGACGCCGGTAGTCTACACGTGGTAGTGGATCTCCCTGCGCCGTTTTATTGCTTTGCCTTGCTTTCTGCACTGCTTACGCCATGGCCGAACTCTCGCAGGAAGGTCGCCGTCGTTCCACCGCAGTCGTGCACGCCGTCTGCTGCCTTGCCGTCGTTCAAGACCCGTCAACGAGCTCTGCACCGAGGTGACGAAGCTGTAGGTGCCTTCTCCTTCTCCCTCTCAGTGTCTGTTGCTCAGACGACGTCGCCATGGTTCGCAGTGAGCCACGGTCGGCCCCAACGAGCTGCACGCCCCGGCTGTCCCTTCTCTGCCAGCGAAAACACCCTAGGTGAGCACGCCCGCGCGCAAACGCGTGACATCGCGCGAGCGAGCGGAGCCAGCAGGGCAGTCTGGCCAAGCGTGTCCAGTTTTGCTCTTCCTAGCTCGATGACATCATCATCACGTCACACACACATTATGGACGTTTTCTATTAGAAAAACAAATACAGAAATACTATAGAAATACATCACCTATAATGAGCAATCCACCTCTACCGTTTCTTAGTTTTAACTCCGTTTTGACCCATTCCAGTTGCGTTAGGTTCATAATCACATAATCTACATGTTCATACTACTGATAAACATGTTTTCAACTTTTGAAGTTCGAGATTAGTTTTAATCTGTTATTTTATTAAAGGAAATCTTGTTTAATTCATACCTTCTTCGTTTTAACTCCGAATTCAGTGATTCTCGCGCCTATGTGCACGTAGCATCACGTAGAACAATTTTAAAATCTTTTCAACTTCTTTTTTAATGTTTGGTGTACTGTTCTAATTAGTTATTACTTGTTTGCTATGCATGTATGTGTGGATGCTTGTGTGGTGCTCTTTGATCTCGAGTAGACAGTGAGTTGTACGTTGGTGATCTGGAGCAAAAGTTTGAAGATCAAGACCAGTAGCAATAAGGCAAGTTTAATATGAGGCTCCTTGTTACCTATTCACTTTAATGCAATCTCAATTCATATGCATGTGTTTAATGAACCGCCTGGAGTCTATCTACCTTGATGTTGATTATCCTATCCTTGATTACCTATGGGGTCTGCATGTGGGTAGTATGCTTAGTTTGCTTCAACCAATGTTGAGTAAAGAATACAATTAAAGGTATATGCAATATGGTATAAAAATGTGCTTTCTAGCAATATGGAACCAAGAGGGCTAGAGCATTGGGCCTTTCCTTATGGTGCTCTAGTTTCTCTCCTTAAGGACTCATCTTTAAGCGGCAACCCAGGACTTACAGTACAACCGTGAGGATCACATGGCTCTGGTCTTAGTCTAGTACCTTGCTCTATTCTAGTTTGTAGCAGCTCACCGAAAGGGCAAGGACAGTGATGTGATGGTTATGGATCTTGTCCTGCCATTGTGTGTATAGGGCTGCGGTCATATGTGCCACTTTGGAGGGTGGGCTCCATGACGGGCGGTCGGCTAAAACCTTAGCGGCTTATCCTTATTAAAACAACTGGGGAAAGCTTCGTAGTGTACTCTGCCTGCTCACCTTGGGAGTGTTTTGGGGTCTTTCAAACCCCGGGCAAATGGGAATCATGACTCGCGGTGAAAGTGTACAACCTCTGCAGAGTGTAAAACTGATATATCAGTCGTGCTTTCGGTCACGAGCGGCCTAGATCCTTACTAAATAGTTGCTTACATGGATGGTTGGGTAAATATAATACTGTTGATATCTTTAATTAATTCACACTTGGAAGCTTAAGCATAACATAGCCACAAAGACTTATATAATAATTAAAACTTGACCAACTAAAAGTGCTTACCACAGTTTGGCCATGTCAAGCCTTTTGAGCCTGCATCCCCTCATGTTATGCTTGCTAAGTGGTAGTAGCTTACGCTTTTTTCAATACTTTGGCAAAATCCTGGATGGGTACCAGATCGAGATTCATTTGGAGCTCTTCAAAGAGATGTTAGGCTTGTGATCAACCAGTTGACGATTCCTGTGGTGTTGGAGGCTTCGGCAGAAGAATAGAGCTTTATTACATTGTGTGATGTAAGACCATGTCTTTTGTAATGAATATTTATACGCTATGTAATAAAGGCATTGTCTACAATATTATCCTTTATTTGTAACTATATGTGTGAATTCAATTCCGGGGCACACATATAGGAAGTACCTGGTTTTGTCCTTAAAATTGGTTGCTACACGCACCATCATCACCATGAGTCACCTCTGCCACCACCAGTAACATCAGCACACCAGCATCACCACAAGTCACCACCACCACCGCCGGTACCATTGTCACCACCACACCATTTGTCTGAGACGTCACACCATCATCATCACCACAGGTCGCCACGACCACCACCACCTGTGCCATTGTCACCAACACGCCATTTGTCTGAGACGTCGCACCATCATCACCACTCGCCTCCGCCGCCACCACTAGTGCCATGGTCACCACCACGTCGTTTGTTTGAGACATCCCACCATCATCACCACAAGTCGCCTCCACCACCGCTAGTGCCATCGTCACCACCACACAGTGTCTGAGACGTTATCACCAAATCAAAGCCAAATAAAGCTAAAGTCCGTGACATGCTACTGCTACAACAACAGATTCTGTTTGACTCATCATTGCAAGAACATGTGCAAGGAAAACGGCATTGAACTCAAACAAAGCTACTTCTTGTTGCATACATGATGTTGCCCACATTAACCGCTGTAATGAGCATTTGTTTGATGCGGACTCAATAAAAGATGGTTCCTTTTCTTGCATACACACCGCTATATTTCGTCCGAGATGCACATGATATACTAAGCTATTTATATTATAGTACAATAAGATAGTATCTAATTAATATTCTTCTTGAGATATTTTTATAAAATTTAAATAATTAGATCGCAAATATTATCTGGATTTGTAACCATAATCTAATTAATAGGTCTACAATATTTTGATTACACAAATCATAATTAGGAAACGTACAAGGACCAAAACTCATGGATGGTGCATAACGACCATTTGTGCCAAACAAAAGAGGAAAACTGTTAGCAATAATAAGAATTACAGTTGATTCTACAAGGGTTACTTGCAAAAGAAAAAATAACCAGTGTCTGATGACCGGCAACGTTGCTATGGGGTTACCCAGAGCGAGGATTGGTGGGCTTCGGCATAAACTGAACTCGATGGTTAAATGAGAAACAACGATTTATACTAGCTTAGACCACTAAATAGCGTAGTACCCTATGTCCAGTATGGTGTGTTGCCTTGCATTTGATTGCTTTGTATGATGATGCTACAAGGGCGTGCCCCTGTCTCTCTTTATGTACTCTAGAGGGAAGGTGCACAATTATGTCCTAATCGGCGAGATAGACTTTCCTATAATCCGAGTAGGTCGGTCCTTCCTGCCGTGGAGACCATGCACCCGTGTTTTGCGCCTTCCAGGCACACCGTGGGCCACCCATCTCCTTACCGGGTAGTCAGGCCTATGGGGAACCCTTATTATCTTGGTCCATCAAGCCTCCGAGCTATTCATGGTTGAATTTTGATGTGTTCTTGAATCTCCAAGTCATTGCCGAGTAGAATCAAGCAGCATCCGAGTAACCTTCTCGAGAGAAGCCATGAAGTGCTCTTCACATCTTCAAATGGTGTGTGCTTTCTTGCAAAGCGCACCTATTGGGTGTAGCCCCCGAGCCTCTGTAACACCTATGGTGTTAAGCATGCATTAGGCATTGCAAATCATGAGCATGAGCATCATCTTACATTCATAATCACATGTTATACAAATGAAACATTGGTTTGAAACATGTGAAACATAGCTCTGAAACGTGGATGTTGTATTTGTTTGTTTAAATAAAACTATGTTGTGATTACGCTTGTTGGGTCAATAAACATGTTTATTTGGTAGTGCAAATAATTTAGAAATGTTTAGCATGTAATTTGGAGCAAGTTTTGTATTTAAAGTTTTCTCAAATTTTGCTTTTGAAAATGAACTTTGAATCCCTAATTCAAAATCTATTTGGAATTTCAATTATTACCCTAAAGCAAAGTTGTAGGGTTCAAAATTCTAAACAACTTTTATTTTTGGACCAATTTGTGAAAGTGATTTTTCTTACTCAAAAAAATGTGAATTTGTTGCTGTTATTCAAAAAAATAAAAAGAAAAAGGGGTTTTTACCTTGTTGGGCTGCGCGCTCTAGTTCTGGCCCACTCGCGCAAGCCGGCCTGGCCCAGCACCCGCCTCTGCACTTGCCCCTCCCGCGGGCCATTGCCCGGCCACGGCAGGTGCCCGCCGCCACGTGGACGTCATGCGCCGGCGATGGCGGCACCTGGCCGTCCGGTGGCCCCCGCGCCGCACGTGCTCACCTACGCGTGCGTCTGCCTCCTCTGCTCTCTCTCCCATTTTCTCCTACCACGCCAGTAGCAGCAGAGCACGCGCCTGCGCCTGCCTCCACCACCACCCGCGCAAGCTCCTTGCCGGAGTTGGCAATTCTGGCCACCACAGCTCACTGCCAATGCCCTCATCTTGCTCTGAGCACCGCCTCCTCTTTGCGCAACCCATGCTCGCCTTGGCTCGCAGTGGTAATGCCCCTATCCTCAGAGATTGCTCACCGGAGCTCGGACATGCTCACCAGAGAAGCTCCGCTCCATGGGCACATCCTTTCCTCTTCACCTCCCACCCTCTTTTCTCGTGCATGAGGACCGCATTGCGTCCCTGATGCTTCTGAGCGCCTCCACTCACCGGCGACGACCCACGCCGCCGCTCCACCATGCACGGCGACAGCGGGCTTCCTAAGCTCCCTGGGGAGCACGCGCGGTCACCTTGGCATGGCCGGAGACCTCGCCATCGGTAAGATCCCACCTATCAGCGCTGCCCCGCCTCGCCCTGGCTGACGGGTGGGTCCCCTTGACCCGAGGGCTCGCTTGTCTGTCTCTCTGTGCTGATCCAGGGTGAAGGAATGGGGTGCGCATAGCAGTTTGAGCCAGTGGATTTTTGGATTTAAAAAGAAAACCTTTTTCCAGAAATTGTGAAAATCCTTCCAAAAATCATAACTTGATGATTATGGCTCCAAATTAGATGGAACCAATTTTGCTAGGTTCCTTATAAGTAGATCTACAGTTTAAAAATATTGCACGTCAATTTAATAATACTTTTATATAGGGCTTTATTTAGTTCTTGTAATTACTATTTTCTTAGAAAATGCATAATAAATAGAATATACATCAGAAAAATATCATTCCAATTTTGTTAATCCATTCTTGATATGTACTTTCTGTGAAAAATATAAGTCATACATGTTCTATCAAAAAATATAGCTATCTATTTTTGGTGCATTTATTTGCCATTTCTTGTAAAATTGCTAGAGCCAAAAATATGAATGAAACATGTATATGAAACTTTTTGTATAGTGTTTGTAGACTATGTAGATCATGAAAAACATACTAAATCTGTTGTTTGATACTTTTTATAGTACAAAGTATTTTCATGGTTATTTATGCACCTTAGCTTGTCATTTTTGTGTAGGATGTTTTACTTATCCAAATGCCATGAAAATTTTATGGTAGGCTACTTATAGTATGACTATGCTACTGTGATTTTTATAGATTTTTTCTATGTACTAAAATATATATTGTTGTTGTAACCTTAGTGTAAAGTGAAATGAAATAATAATTCTTATTGCATGATTAGTTAATGGTGTAACTTTGGTGTATCTTTGAAGCATTAAATGACTTGCTGATGTCACTTGGCATGTTTTAGTTGTGGCGATGAACTGTAGTAACACTTGTGTTATGGCTTTATGGTAGTTGGCGGTAGCTAACGGGGGTTAGTAATAGAAGAGAATGCAGTAGATGACTTGTACTCGGGGTAACTGTCCTTGGATGATGTTGACTACATAGTAGAAAAGTATTACCTCTATTCTATCTAATAAATCTATGTGTGTTCATTTGCCTTGCATGCAATCATGATCATCATATGCCATCGCATCTGATGCACCGCTTGCATCCTCACTTATGCAATTACATCATACAGGATCATAGGAGGAAGTGCTAGTAGCAGTGCAAGAGGAGCAGGCCGAGGTTGATCGATAGGAAATTCAGGCACAGGAGGTGCTAGAGGTAGAGGAGCAAGGAGAGGATCTACTGGAGTGCATGGATCATCAACCTGGTTCGTTCGTGCGAGGCAAGGCCCAGAGCATCCTAAGTCTCCTACTTTATAAAAGCAATCATTTATATGTAAGTTCTATATATTGTTGTATTAAATTATAGGAGTTGAGTGAAACCGTTGATGCATTTATTACTATCCTTACATATCTTATTATATTCTTACCCTATTAGGTTTAGCATCGAATAACTGCTTAGTCATACTTAGACTGGTAGCGATAGGTGATTTTCGGTCACCTAAAATTATAGGTGGTTACTGGAATACTTTAGCTATGGAATGGATGATATCCTAAAAATAAACATGTGTTGATAGATAATTGGAGACCAGACGGGAAAGTTGGAGGCGACCAGATAGGGTTCTGGGGTGCTATTAGTTTTCCATTTGTGTCGGTCAAGGACCGATCATTGCTCGTCCCTCTTGTCATGTTGAATGCATGCCTCACATTTAGCTAGCCGAATAAAGTACCTTTCGACCGCGAAGCTAGTGGCATTATTCGGGCCAAGATCTACATGGGTGCTCGTATTGGTGCTAAAGGGGGTATGACAAGGACGCGAAGAATGAGCCCAAGGTGTGTCCTAGCAGTTGGGCGGTCCCTAGGTACTGCGGCCTCAGTTTATCCTGCGATGTTTACCAGAATCGTGTCATTGGTGATATGTTGCTCACTTTAGCGAGTGAGTGTGGTTTATGTGAGGAATAAATCACCAGCTGGTTAGGAGTCGATTCGAATCGCCATCGCTCCTGGATAGTGAGCACTTAACTCAAGTTACGACATCGTAGTAGTGATGATGGAACACTGATGGTTATATGGATGATGTTGGAAATGCTAAATCTAAGTTGGTAACTGGATGTTATTGGTTAATCAAGTGATTGCTATAGTATAGGTGCTTACCTAGATTGATAGGTTGAAATAAAAATGATGCAAATGATTTAAATGGTTCATTTTGACAACTTTGCTCTTTCGCAAATGAGTCAGCTAGTTTACTAAAGAAAGCCTTGCATACTCCTTGGTGTTACTTTATTTTAGTTTAAGGCGGGTAAGTCTAGCTGAGTACTTTCTCGTACTCAGGGAGTTCTTCCCATTATTGTTGTAGATGGTCAGATACACTACGGTTATTGCATCAACTGCTTGTACCCTGCGATGGGCGACAACTAGGACCACGGGCAATGGTCGCTCCGTATGTCTTATCTGATACTTTTGTTGGAAATGGCTATCTCCTGGCACTGTATCTGAACAAAAAGTGTGTGGTTTTAAAACTACTTGCTTCCGCTACATATTTATGAATTTGGTTTGTAATAACTTTATGTTTTAAACTCCGATGTATCACAGTGTTGTTGCGAATTTTATGTAATATATAACTGTGGCTGCTAAACTTGTACGATCTTGGTTTGTATATTGGCGGGTTTGAAATTCTTCATGGTTTCACGGACTACCGGGTTATACGGGCTTAAGTTTGCTAAATTATCTGCTTCAGCGGGTGATTTTCTTACTTAATCTCGTATAATTGGTCGGTTCTGTTATAGCCTCTTGCTATTTAGCATAATTTGGTTATATGGTTGCACAAGAAAATAGTTGATTTTCTACTTCTCCAGCACGATCATAACATGTTTTATGGTTGCCCTAGGAAAGTATATTTGGTTTTACTATTATGAGAGCCTAAATTCATACGTTCTAGACATCCACATTAGGTCCAACGGTGGTAGGTGAACAAAGTAGTATGTTTACGTCTATGGAAGAACAACGACGTAGTAAGTTTGTGGTTTGAAGCTTGCGTTATTGGTTATTGCAACAAAATTACTCTTGAGGATTTTACTATAATTAAATACATAAGATCAATAAATAAATAAATAAAATCTTAGATAGATGAAGGTTAGTGCCATGAGATAAATAAATAAATATATACTCTTGAGGCGCACTGAGGGCCTAGTGCCATCCAGATTGATCATACGTAAATAAATAAATACATATATACATAAACAAAACACATAGCTAGGTTCAGATAGATAGAGATAGAGCAGAGATATAGAGATAAATAGATTTTTTATTTTTTTAAATTTTGGACAAATCGATAGATAGGCAGACAGATAGATAAGTATTTAGGCAGGTACAGATAGATAGAGATAGAGATAAAGATAGAGTTGGGGATATAGATGTAGATGGAGAAATAACAAAATAGATATAGATATAGATATAGATATAGATATAGATATAGATATAGATAGAGATAGAGATAGAGATAGAGATAGAGATAGAGATAGAGGTAGAAATAAATAAGTTTTGACAATAAATCTTACTCAAGGTTTTGGGGTATTCCTATATAAACACCTACACACCGACGCTGAAAAGAAATACAGATACAATGCACACCACTCCTGATCCCTAAACAAGGTGAAACAGAGAAGTAAGGAGGAGAAAAGAAAATAGTAGTACTGTCCTCTAGCATCAGTCACCAAGTGCTATACAATGAGGAATGTATACCTGACAACTGCTATTTTCCTGATACTTATGATCTTTTATTCGAACACTCCGTCATGCCAAGGTATATAGAGAGAGATATATAATTACTTATACGTTGCATTCTTACATATTACTCACTTCGTTCAAAGAATAGCTTGCATTTTGGTTTTTTTATAAGTTAGACGACTCTAATAACATATGTCCCGAAGAATTTAACAAAAGTAATATGAAGATTTTAGATATTCGAGTATTTTTCTATAAACTTCGTCAAAATTAGAGAAATTTTACTTTGAACAACTCTTGACGGAGCTATAACTGGGAACGGATGGAGTACCGATCAACATGTTTTGACTATTTTGCTTTATGTTGCAATCATGTCTAGGCCAAGACCAGCTCGAGGCATGGCATCATCACCACAGTACACCATCGCTGCCGCCAATGGAATCATCACCACCACGCAGTTTGTCTGAAATGTCGCACCATCATCACCACCATGGGTCGCCTCCGCCACCACCAATGCCGCCATCACCACCTCACAGTTTGACAGACATATTACACAATCATCACCACAGGTCGCCACCGACGCCATCAGTGCCGTCGTCACCATCACGCCATTTGTTCGAGACGTCACACCATCATCACCACAAGTCACCTCCGCCACCGCCAGTAACATCATTGCCATGGAGAAGTTTGTTTGAGAAGGCACACCGGCATCACCACAAGTCACCACCACCACCGCCGGTGCCATTGTCACCACCAAACCGTTTGTCTAAGACGTCACACCATCATCATAACCACAGGTCGCCACCACCACCACCGCCTGTGCCGTTGTCACTACCATGCCATTTGTCTGAGATGTCGCACCACCATCACCACTCGCCTCCGCCACCACCACCAGTGCCATTGTCACCACCACGTCGTTTGTTTGAGACATTCCTCCACCATCACCACAAGTTGCCTCCACCACCGCCAGTGCCATCGTCACCAACACATCGTGTCTGAGACGTTATCACCAAATCAAAGCCAAATAAAGCTAAAATGCGTGACATGCTACTGCTACAACAACAGATTTTGTTTGACTCATCATTGCAAGAACATGTGCAAGGAAAACGGCATTGAACTCAAACAAAGCTACTTCTTGTTGCATACATGATGTTGCCCACATTAACCGCTGTAATGAGCATTTGTTTGATGCGGACTCAATAAAAGATGGTTCTTTTCTTGCATACACGCTGCTATATTTCGTCCCAGATGCACATGATATACTAAGCTATTTATATTATAGTACAATAAGATAGTATATAATTAATATTATTCTTGAGATATTTTTATAAAATTTAAGTAATTAGATCGTAAATGTTATCTGGATTTGTAACCATAATCTAATTAATAGGTCTACAATTATACAATTACACAAATCATGATTAGGAAACGTACATGGACCAAAACTCATGGATGGTGCATAACGACCATTTATGCCAAACAAATGAGGAAAGCTGTTAGCAATAATAAGAATTACAGTTGATTCTACAAGGGTTACATCCAAAGAAAAAGTAACCAGTGTCTGATGACCGGCAACGTTGATATGGGGTTACCCAGAGCGAGGATTGGTGGGCTTCGGCGTAAACTGAACTCGATGGTTAAATGAGAAACAAGGATTTATACTAGTTCAGACCACTAAATAGCGTAATACCCTATGTCCAATATGGTATGTTTCCTTGCGTTGGATTGCTTTGTATGATGATGCTACAAGGGTGTGCCCCTATCTCTCTTTATGTAGTCCGAAGGGCAGGTGCATAGTTATGTCCTAATCGGCGAGATAGACTTTCCTATAATCCGAGTAGTTCAGTCCTTCTTGCCGTGGAGAGCATGACACCTTGTTTTGCGCCTTCCAGGCACACCGTGGGCTGCCCATCTCCTTACCGGGTAGTCGGGCCTATGGGGAACCCTTACGATCTTGGTCCATCAAGCCTCCGAGCTATTCATGGTTGAATTTTTATGTCTTCTTGAATCTCCAAGTCATTGCCGAATAGAATCAAGCAGCATCTGAGTAAGCTTCTTGAGAGAAGCCATGAAGTGCTCTTCACATCTTCAAATGGTGTGTGCTTTATTGCAAAGTGCACCTATTGGGTGTAGCCCCCGAGCCTCTTACTATTTAGCATAATTTGGTTATATGGTTGCAGAAGAAAATAGTTGATTTTCTACTTCTCCAGCACAATCATAACATTTTTTATTGTTGCCCTAGAAAAGTATATGTGGTTTTACTATTATGAGAGCCTAAATTCATACGTTCTAGACATCCACATTAGGTCCTATGGTGGTAGGTGAACAAAGTAGTATGTTTACGTCTATGGATGAACAACGACATAGTAAGTTTGTGGTTTGAAGCTTGCGTTATTGGTTATTGCAACAAAATTACTCTTGAGGATTTTACTATAATCAAATACATAAGATCAATAAATAAATAAATAAAATCTTAGATAGATGAAGGTTAGTGCCATGAGAAATATAAATAAATGTATACTCTTGAGGCGCATTGAGGGCTAGTGCCATCCAGATTGATCATACGTAAATAAATAAAAACATATATACATAAACAAAACAAATAGCTAGGTAGGTACAGATAGATAGAGATAGAGCAGAGATGTAGAGATAAATAGATTTTTTATTTTATTAAATTTTGGACAAATAGATAGATAGGCAGATAGATAGATAAGTATTTAGGAAGGAACAGATAGATAGAGAGATAGAGATAGAGATAAAGATAGAGTTAGAGATATAGATGTAGAAGGAGATATGACAAAATAGATATAGATATAGATATAGATATAGAAATAAACAAATTATGACAATAAATCTTACTCAAGATTTTGGGGTATTCCTATATAAACACCTACACACTAACGCTGAAAAGAAATACAGATACAATGCACACCACTCCTGATCCCTAAACAAGGTGAAACAGGGAAATAAGGAGGAGAAAAGAAAAGAGTAGTACTGTCCTCTGGCATCAGTCACCAAGTGCTATACAATGAGGAATGTATACCAGACAACTGCTATTTTCCTGATACTTATGATCTTTTATTCGACCACTCCATCATGCCAAGGTATATATAGAGAGAGATATATATAATTACTTATTCGTTGCATTCTTACATATTACTCACTTCATTCAAAGAATAGCTTGCTTTTGAGTTTTTTTTATAAGTTAGACGACTCTAATAACATGTCCTGAAGAATTTAACAAAAGTAATGTGAAGATTTTAGATATTTGAGTATTTTTCTATAAACTTCGTCAAAATTAGAGAAATTTTACTTTGAACAAATCTTGACGGAGCAATAATTGGGAACGGATGGAGTACCGATCAACATGTTTTGATTATTTTGCATTATGTTGCATTCATGTCTAGGCCAAGACCAGCTCGAGGCATGGCATCATCACCACAGTACACCACCGCCGCCACCAATGGAATCATCACCCCCACGCAGTTTGTCTGAAATGTCGCACCATCATCACCACCATGGGTCGCCTCCGCCACCGCCAATGCCGCCATCACCACCTCGCAGTTTGACAGAGATATTACACCATCATCACCACAGGTCGCCACCGACGCCATCAGTGCCGTCGTCATCACCACGCCATTTGTTCGAGACGCTGCACCATCATCACCACAAGTCACATCCGCCACCGCCAGTAACATTATTGCCATCGAGAAGTTTGTTTGAGACAGCACAACGGCATCACCACAAGTCACCACCACCACCGCCGGTGCCATTGTCACCACCACGCCGTTTGTCTGAGACGTCACCATCATCATCACCACAGGTCGCCACCACCACCACCACCTGTGCCATTGTCACCACCATGCGATTTGTCTGAGACGTCGCACCATGATCACCACTAGCCTCCGCCGCCACCACCAGTGCCATCCTCACCACCACATCGTTTGTTTGAGACATCCCACCATCATCACCACAAGTCGCCTCCACCACCACCAGTGACATCGTCGCCACCACACAGTGTCTGAGACGTTCTCACCAAATCAAAGCCAAATAAAGCTAAAGTCCGTGACATTGTACTGCTACAACAACAGATTCTGTTTGACTCATCATTGCAAGAACATGTGCAAGGAAAACGGCATTGAACTCAAACAAAACTACTTCTTGTCACATACGTGATTTTGCCCACATTAACCGCTGTAATGAGCATTTGTTTGATGCGGACTCAATAAAAGATGGTTCCTTTTCTTGTATACACGCTGCTATATTTCGTCCCAGATGGATAATATATACTAACCTATTTATATTATAGTACAATAAGATAGTATATAATTAATATTATTCTTGAGATATTTTTATAAAATTTAAGTAATTAGATCGCAAATATTATCTGGATTTGTAACCATAATCTAATTAATAGGTCTACAGTTATATGTTTACACAAATCATAATTAGAAAATGTACAAGGACCAAAACTCATGGATGGTGCATAACGACCATTTATGCCAAACAAAAGAGGAAAACTGTTAGCAATAATAAGAATTACAGTTGATTCTACAAGGGTTACATGCAAAAGAAAAAATAACCAGTGTCGGATGGCCGGCAACGTTGCTATGGGGTTACCCAGAGCGTGGATTGGTGGGCTTCGGCGTATACTGAACTCGATGGTTTAATGAGAAACAACGATTTATACTAGCTCAGACCACTAAATAGCGTAAAACCCTATGTCCAGTATGGTGTGTTGCCTTGCATTGGATTGCTTTGTATGATGATGCTACAAGGGCGTGCCCCTGTCTCTCTTTATGTACTCTAGAGGGCAGGTGCACAGTTATGTCCTAATTGGAGAGATATACTTTCCTATAATCTGAGTAGGTCGGTCCTTCCCGCCATGGAGAGCATGCCACCTTGTTTTGCGCCTTCCAGGCACACCGTGGGCCTCCCATCTCCTTACCAGGTAGTGGGGCCTGTGGGGAACCCTTATGATCTTGGTCCATCAAGCCTATGAGCTATTCATGGTTGAATTTTGATGTCTTCTTGAATCTCCAAGTCATTGCCGAGTGGAATCAAGCAGCATCCGAGTAACCTTCTTGAGAGAAGCCATGAAGTGCTCTTCACATCTTCAAATGGTGTGTGCTTTCTTGCAAAGCACACCTATTGGGTGTAGCCTCCGAGCCTCTTGCTATTTAGCATAATTTGGTTATATGGTTGCAGAAGAAAATAGTTGATTTTCTACTGCTTTAGCACGATCATAACATGTTTTATGGTTGCCCTAGAAAAGTATATTTGATTTTACTATTATGAGAGCCTAAATTCATATGTTCTAGACATCCACATTAGGTCCTACGGTGGTAGGTGAACAAAGTAGAATGTTTACGTCTATGGTTGAACAAAGTTGAATGTTTGTGGTTTGAAGCATGCGTTATTGGTTATTGCAACAAAATTACTCTTGAGGATTTTACTATAATTGAATACATAAGATCAATAAATAAATAAATAAAATCTTAGGTAGATGAAGGTTTAGTGCCATGAGATAAATAAATAAATATATACTCTTGAGGCGCATTGAGGGCTAGTGCCATCCAGATTGATCATACGTAAATAAATAAATACATATATACATAAACAAAACAAATAGCTAGGTAGGTACAGATAGATAGAGATAGAGCAGAGATATGGAGATAAATGGATTTTTTATTTTATTAAATTTTGGACAAATAGATAGATAGGCAGACACATAGATAAGTATTTAGGCAGGAACAGATAGATAGAGAGATAGAGATAGAGATAAAGATAGAGTTAGGGATATAGATGTAGATGGAGATATAGCAAAATAGAGATAGAGATAGAGATAGAGAGAGATAGAGATAGAAATAAATAAGTTTTGACAATAAATCTTACTCAAGGTTTTGGGGTATTCCTATATAAACACCTACACACTAACGCTGAAAAGAAATACAGATACAATGCACACCACTCCTGATCCCTAAAGAAGGTGAAACAGGGAAATAAGGAGGAGAAAAGAAAAGGGTAGTACTGTCCTCTGGCATCAGTCACCAAGTGCTATCCAATGAGGAATGTATACATGACAACTTCTGTTTTCCTGATACTTATGATCTTTTATTCGACCACTCCATCATGCCGAGGTATATAGAGAGAGATATATAATTACTTATGTGTTGCATTCTTACATATTACTCACTTTGTTCAATCAGTGCCGTCGTCACCACCAAGCCATTTGTTTGAGATGTCACACCATCATCATCACAAGTCACCTCCGCCACCACCGGTAACGTCATTGCCATCGAGAAGTTAGTTTGAGATGTCACGCTGGCATCACCACAAGTCACCACCACCGCCGCCATTGCCATTGTCACCACCACGTCATTTGTCTGAGACGCCACAGCATCATCATCACCACAGGTCGCCACCACCACCACCGCCTGTGCTGTTGTCACCACCACGCCATTTGTCTGAGATGTCGCACCATCATCACCACTCGTCTCCGCCGCCACCACCACTGCCAGCGTCCACCACCACATCGTTTGTTTGAGACATCCCACCATCATTAACACAAGTCGCCTCCACCACCGCTTCTGCCATCGCCACCACCACATAGTGTCTGAGACATTAACTCCAAATAAAGATAAAGTCCATGACATGCTACTGCTACAACAACAGATTCTGTTTGACTCATCATTGCAAGAACATGTGCAAGGAAAACGGCATTGAACTCAAACAAAGTTACTTCTTGTTGCATACATGATGTGGCCCACATTAAGCACTGTAATGAGCATTTATTTGATGCAGACTCAATAAAAGATGGTTCTTTTTCTTGCATGCACGCTGCTATATTTTGTCCGAGATGCACATGATATACTAACCTATTTATATTATAGTACAATATGATATTATATAATTAATATTCTGATTGAGATATTTTGTTGAAAAATGGTTTTATAAAATTTAAGTAATTAGGTCGCAAATATTATCTGAATTTGTAACCATAATCACGTTATACGATTACACAAATCATAATAGGAAACGTACACGGACCAAAACTCATGGATGGTGGATATAACGACCAATTATGCCAAACAAAAGAGAAAAACTGTGAACAATAATAAGAATTACAGTTGATTCTGCAAGGGTTACATATAAAAAAAAATCAGTTACTGTCTGATCCGAATCTGGTATTATTGTTAGATTCGGATCTAGCAGCAGTGACAAGTGACAATAAAATAATAAAGCAGCCATATGTGATAAAAAATTTAAAAAACAGTATCTCTGCTGGATTCGGGTCTGTCAACAGTGATAAGTGAGAAAAAATAAAAGATACAGCATTGATAAGTGATAAAAAATAAAAAATATGTTTACATTGTTTGGACTGAAAACATCAACGTTAACGTTGTTTGAACCATCCATACCAGCTGAGCTATGCAACACTTATAACTCTACAATTTTGAATCTTATTTGTATACTGGTTCAAATATCATGTGGCACCACTCCCTCCCTGTTGTCAGTGTCTGATGACCGGCAATGTCGCTATGGGGTTACCTAGAACGAGGATTGGTGGGCTTCGGCGTAAACTGAACTCGGTGGTTAAATGAGAAACAATAATTTATACTAGCTTAGACCTCTAAAGAGCGTAATACCCTATGTCCAGTACGGTGTGTTGCCTTGCATTAGATTGCTTTGTATGATGATGTTACAAGGGCAAGCCCCTGTCTCTCTTTATATAGTCCAGAGGGCAGGTGCTTAGTTATGTCCTAATCGGTGAGATAGACTTTCCTATAATCTGAGTAGGTCGGTCCTTCTTGCCTTTGTCATACCCCAAAATTTATAATTTTGTGTTGTCAATAGAAACACTAAATAAAATGAATGGTTTTAATATTTGGATAAAGTTTACCAAGTTTAGTTTGAGCTATCGCAAATTTAGTTGTAGAAAAATGTGAATTTTCAAACTTTTCTGAATTAATTTGACGGTCTTTTGTTTGATGTGATGTGATGTTTGCTTTTTGCTTGACTTTGTGTTGTGAGTGCGTAAAGTTTTCGAAACAAGTTTAGTAAGTCGTTTATCATGCTTCGGCTTGTTTCCGTCTTTTTCTATCATCAATCAAAATTCCTTGCTTCTGCAGTTTAATTTTTATGTGGAGCTTTTCAAAATCCTTTTCTTATGATTTGGAAGATCATCATCTATCTCTCCTCGTAATTTTCTGAAACTTTGGTTTTTCTACTTTTCTGGCATCATAATCATTTTCGTTTTGGATGCTCTAAAGTTTCTTTTCGTGAGCTTAAGATATTTTATTTGTGCGTGCCTCGTCCTTTAATCTATCTCCAGTATATGTCTTGGGATCTCCTGCAGTTCTCTCGGGATCCTTCTGAGCATTAGATAGGCAGACCTACCCAGGCCATCGCCTGCCCTTTTGCCGCCGAATCAGGTGCCAGCGAACCACCACCACTGCCGTGTTCAAGATGGACTCTACCACCACGTCGACTCAGGACTCACACGTCAAGACGCATATCTTGGCAATGGTAAACCCATGCACCACATATCCTGTTTCATTAATTTCTCATCCAATCCTATGCCCTAGCTCTCGTCAAAGCGCCACCGCCCAAGTTCATCTATCTGCGCCGCCACCAATCACCTCCTGCTTCGCCCCATACAACCGATGTCGACGCCGTGGACAGGTATAGCTTCGCGTGACTCACACGTCTGCGCCTGTCCCTCCGTGCAACGGAGCACCGTCGCCAGGAACTTCGCCGCCGCTGCAGTGCGATCTCCCTCTCCATCGTTTCTCCATCGCAGGCTGGCAGCCACTAGATCAAAGAGCCTCCCGTGAACATGGGCAACGCATCTCGCTCTGTCTGTCTCGACCTCTCGCAAATTCTCTGATCCATGGTGTTCCTGTTTTGCTTCTTTCCAGTTGCCAGGGAGCCCACGCGAGCAGACACCTCGATTTGAGAAAATCCATCTTTTCTACATCCTCGAGATAATTCTCAAACTACATAGACTGTCCATTGAGCCTGTGTAGCCGTAAGTACTCATATGTTCATCATTGCCCTGAACTTATTGTCATCATATCTTAGTTATTTTAGCTCTGTTTAATTTGATTCTTTTCCCTCGCGTTTGTACTGATGATATAGCAACTACGTTTTACATGTGACATGTTTTTTGAATTTATTTAATATTAATTGGAATAACGTGGATGCAACTTGCTTTTGCAATTAAAAACCAGCTATGTTTAAGTCTCGGCTTTTCATAAAAAAATATATATCAATATGATTAATATCTACCTATTGTGTTCTGTTAATTAAATTTGTTAGCTTGAACACGATTGCATTAAATTCGAATTAGATGTTCTCACCTGTTATTTATTTTATAAAATAAACGTCTTAACTTATATGTTAATATTTATAAATAAAAACATGAGTAGCTCTAACTCGACTTTTAAATTAAAATAGAGTTGACTACTCTAAATTAATGTCATTCATATGGTCTTCTGTACTTAAAATAAATCAAGCTTAAAGTTGTTTGTTTTTATTTATAATGCAAATCTTTTGATAATTGTTTATTTTTACTGACTGTAGCAACGATCATCTTTTTAGCACCCTGTTTTTGCTTTTGATTGGTGTATTGTTTGTAGTTATTGTTGTTTTGTCTGCTTGGATGTTTATCCTTGCTTGGTGTTTGCTACAAGTAGAAGGGAACCATACGTAACATTGGACATCAAAAGCTAGTGGTCAGAAGATAAAGACTGAAGGTTCTCCGAGGAGTTGCACAACATGTGTGTGGCAAGTATAGCATGGGATCATCCTTGTTGTCCTATACACCTTTAATCATTTTAGCATGTGTCTAACTTGATTATCTCTAAGGATTTCCTAGTATTTATACTAGTACCTTGTCACCTATGGGTTTATGCATTGGGTAGTATGATGCTAGTGCTCAATTAAAGACTACGATCTTGTAACTTGACTAATGGTATATGCAATAAACAATAAAAGATGCTATTTAGCAACAAGGAACAAGGGGGCTAGAGCATAGTTTTTGTGATCCTCTAGATTCCTCTCCTTAAAGGACTTATTTGTAAGCGATGATCCGGGACTTACAGTACAACCATGAGTGTTACATGGCTCTGGCTTTAGTTAAGTATGAGGACCTTTTCTAGCTTGTTAGTGGTTACCTTTATGGTGCAAAAGGGGCTTGACGAGCAGGGTATAGTGCATCCTCTGTTCCCAAGATTACTTCTGCATGAGTGTGCCTTTTGAAAGGAGGCTCTATATCCCCTTGCCGATTGGAAACCTAGCAGAACTAACTTGTTAGATGAACCTTTGAAAGACTTCATAGTGAACTCTGCCAACCTTCCTTGGTAGTGGGTCAAGAGACTGATCACCTTGGGTGAAAGGGTAAATCACGGCTCATTGTGAAAGTGTATAACCTCTACAGAGTGTAAAACTGTATATCAGCCGTGCTCATGGACACGGGCAGCCTTGGACCCTTATGGAATAGATGATCATTAATGATAATTATGTTTATGCTATTCATTATTCATGTTTACCTAATCATGTATTTTATGGGCTTGTGATAAACATGTTGCTACTCAATTGCTTAAAATTGTGACTCATAAAAGCTAACTACAATTAAACTAGTGTCTACCTTTTGAGCCTCATGAACCCTATGTTATAATTGTTGAGTACGACATGTACTTACACTTACGCTTGCTTTACATTCAAATTTTGGAAAAAAAATCCCAGATGGATAACAGAGGGTGGAGCTAATGAGTTTCCTAAGGAGTGCTAGGCGTATATACCCTAGTCAACCGTCCATGTGGTGTTTGGAGGCTTCGCTTGAAGATTAGAATTTATGATTCCACTACTTTGATGCGAGCTTTGTCTCCATGTAAGTGATAATGTTATTCGTTATGTAATAAAGCACTGTCTTTTGATACTATTGTAATTTGTCTCTATATCTGTGACTTGACTTCCCGGGCACACATATACTTGGTACTCAGTTTTATTTTTAAAATTGGGTGTGACAGCCTTGGAGAGCATGCCACCTTGTTTTGCGCCTTCTGGGCAGACTGTGGGCCGCCCATCTCCTTACTAGGTAGTAGGGCTATGAGGAACCCTTAGGATCTTGGTCCATCAAGCCTCCGAGCTTTTCATGGTTGAACTTTGAAGCCTTCTTGAATCTCCAAGTCATTGCCGAGTAGAATCAAGCAGCATGTGAGTAACCTTCTTGAGAGAAGCATGAAGTGCTCTTCATATCTTCAAATGGTGTGTGCTTTCTGCAAAGCGCACCTATTGGGTGTAGCCCCCAAGCCTCTTGCTAGTTAGCATAATTTGGTTATGTGGTTGTAGAAGAAAATAGTTGATTTTCTACTTCTTTAGCACGATCATAACATGTTTTATTGTTGCCCTAGAAAAGTATATTTTGTTTTACTGTTATGAGAGCCTAAATTCATGAGGTCTAGACATCCACATTAGGTCCTATGGTTGCACGTGAACAAAGTAGTAAATTTACAGCTATGGATGAACAATGTAGTAAGTTTGTGGTTTTATGCTAGTGTTATTAGTTATTGCAACAAAATTACTCTTGAGGATCTTACTATAATTAAATACATAAGATCAATAAATAAATAATAAAATCTTAGATAGATGAAGGTTAGTGCCATAAGATAAATAAATATATAAGAAAAATAAATAAATATATACTCTTGAGGCGCATTGAGGGCTAGTGCCATCCAGATTGATCATAAGTAAATAAATAAATACATATATACATAAAAAATAGATAGGTAGGTACAGATAGATAGAGATAGAGCAGAGATATAGACATAAATAGATATTTTATTTTATTAAATTTTGGACAAATAGATAGATATGCAGACAAATAGATAAGTATTTAGGCAGGTACAAATAGATAGAGAGATAGAGATAGAAATAGAGATATAATTAGAGATATACATGTATATGTAGATATAACAAAATAGATAGAGATAGAGATAGAGATAGAGATAAATTGACAATAAAACTTACTCAAGGTTTTGGGGTACTCCTATATAAACACCTACACACTAACGCTGAAAAGAAATACAGATACAGTGCACACCACTCCTGATCCCTAAACAAGGTGAAACAAGGAAACAAGGAGGGGAAAAAGAAAAGAGTAGTATTGTCCTCTGGCGTCAGTCACCAAGTTCTATACAATGAGGAATGTATACTTGACAAGTGCTATTTTCCTGATACTTATGATCATTTATTCGACCACTCCATCGTGCCAAGGTATATATAGAGAGAGATATATAATTACTTATACTTTGCATTGTTACATATTACTCCCTTCGTTCAAAGAATAGCTTGGTTTTGGGTTTTTAATAAGTTAAACAACTCTAATAACATATGTCCTGAAGAATTTAATAAAAGTAATATGAAGATTTTAGATGTTCGAGTATTTTTTCTATAAACCTCGTCCAAATTAGAAAAATTTACTTTGAACAAATCTTGATGGAGCTAGAATGGGGCACTGATGGTGTACTGATCAACATGTTTTGATTATTTTGTGTTACGTTGCATTCATGACTAGGCCAGGACCAGCTCGAGGCATGACATCATCACCACAGTTCACCACCGCCGCCGCCAATGGAATCATCACCACCACAGAGTTTGTCTGGAATGTCGCACCATCATCACCACCATGGGTCGCCTCCACCACCACCAATGCCGCCATCAGCACCTCGCAGCTTGACAGAGACATTACACCATCATCACCACAGGTCGCCACTGCCGCCATCAGTACCATCGTCACCACCATGCCATTCGTTCGAGACGTCACACCATCATCACTACAAGTCACCTCTGCCACCGCCAGTAATGTCATTGCCATTCAGAAGTTTGTTTGAGACGTCACAGTGACATCACCACATGTCACCACCACCGCTGCCTCCTGCCGGTGCCATTGTCACCACAACGTCGTTAGTCTGAGACATCACACCATCATCATCACAACAGGTCACCGCCACCGCCTGTGCCATTGTCACCACCACGCCATTTGTTTGAGACGTCGCACCATCATCACCACTCGTCTCCGCCACCACCGCCAGTGCCATCGTCACCACCACATCGTTTGTTTGAGACATCCCACCATCATCACCACAAGTCGCCTCCACCACCGCCAGTGCCATTGTCACGACCACACAGTGTTTGAGACGATATCACCAAATTAAAGACAAATAAAGCTAAAGTCCGTGACATGCTACAGGTGCAACAACAGATTGTGTTTGACTCATGATTGCAAGAACATGTGAATGGAAAACAGCATTGGACTCAAACAAAGCTACTTTTTTGTTGCATAAATGCTGTTTCCAAATTAAGCACTGTAATGAGGATCTGTTTGATGCGGACTCAATAAAAGATGGTTCTTTTGTTGCATACGTGCTGCTATATTTCGTTCCTCATGCACATGATAAAATAACCTATTTCTACTATAGTACAATAAGATATTATATAATTAATATTATTCCGAGATATTTTGTTGAAAATGTTTTATAAAATTTAAGGTGTTAAATGCACTAGCGGCCTTCGAACTTGTAAGGGTGTGCCACTTAGGTCTACGAACTCGGAAAATGCACTATTGGGTCCCTAAACTTGTCAAGTGGTGCACTGCAGCTCCATATAATACATGTAGGCATTTCTAGCTGACGGGGCATGACAGCATGGCATGTGTATTTACATTTAACCCCTCTAACTCTCTCTTCTTCCCACGTCGTAGCCCATGACTAGCACGGCGTGGTTCAGAGATGTCCCGCAGGCCCAGTGAAGACGCCCTGCTTGAACCCTTGACGGCGCTGCTGCCAGCGTTGTTGCGGACAGATACCGGCTGCCCGAACACCCCCTTCTCCATCATCAGCGCATGGCCCGCAAAAAATATTTGCAGGCAGCACGTCATGGTGCGGGCTGTCCATGGCCCGCTCCACTTGCATCTCTCGGTCATGTCCCAGTCCCACGGTGAGCTTCCAGTGGTTGGAAAGCGCCGCTATCATGCTCGGCGAGCTCACGTCTTGGGACCTTGGGCATGTGCGACAAACTTGTTGATATTTTTTGAGGAAATCAGGAGGGGTTGCCCCCTACTGGACTTTTATTAACAAATTGAAAGGTTTCTGGGTACAGCAGATCAAGAAACAAAGAAGGAAATAAAGAAAATAAGTCTAATTACACAAAGTTGCCTAGCATGAATCTAACTAGATCTTGTAATCATCCTTAGCTCTGAGCTTAACCTAGGCTAACTCCTGTCTGAAAACAGCCTTACAGGACTGAATGGAGTGCTGAATATTTCTGGAAATGCAATCATTTCGTAGAGACCAGATATCCCAAAACATAGAAACAATAATTTCCATAAAGATTGGCCTTCGAATGTGATCTTTGAACAGAGGCAAAGTTACCAGAATGTCATCTTGAACAAGATGAGCCAATCCCAAAACATTCCAACAAGACTGAGCAAAAGGACAGTGGAAGAACAAATGATGCAGAGATTCTTCAACATCAAGATGACAGAGCACACAATTGTAACTTTCCAAAGCCATATTTTTCCCTTTTAGGAACTCACGGGTACTGAGTCTGTCCTTAAGAGCTAATCAGAAGAAAACTTTCGTCTTATGTTGACAGTAAGACTTCCAGAGCCAAGAGTAGACTGGAGAAACTTGCCTAGGTCCCATCAACTGTGTATAAGCTTTACTCGAGGCAAAATCAGGATATCCCAAAATATAGGACCATCTATCACTCCCTGTATGCAGATGAATTGACTCCAATAAAATTGTCAACTGTGTATATTGATCATATGCTTCAATAGATAAGGGAAGATAAAAATGGTCTGACATATCTTCAGCAACCATGTAGTTCTGAACTGAAACAAACTTGTCTTTAGCAAAAGAAAGGAATTTTGGAAATTGTTGACACAGCAATCTGTCATTCCAAACATCAGACCAAAAGAAGCAAGAAGAACCATCACTAATTGTGACTGAAGCCATTCCCTTAAAGGAATCCAACATTTTGAGAATATCTCTCCACCAAAAGGAGCCTTTCTTGTTATGTATGGGCTTAAAAACATTGGCATAGTATTGATGCCAAACTAACTGAACCCAAGGGGTGTCAACCTTGTTGAAAAACTTATGAAGGTGCTTAACAAGCAGACTTTCATTCTGAGTTTGCAGATCGAGGACTCCAAGGCCACCATTCTTTTTTGAAGCACAAACCATTTTCCAAGCTGCCTTTGGAGGCTTTTTTCAGTTGATATCAGAACCTCTCCATAAACAATGTTTTCTGAAACTTATCAATCTGCTTAATCACAGATTTAGGTAGGAGAAAAGTGCACATAGTGAATGTTGGTAGAGCAGTAAGCACTGCATTAGTCATTTGCAACCTCCCAGCTTGGCTTAAGAATGTTGAGACGCTGACCATCCTTCTTTCACATTTTGAGACTAGGGGCCAATAATCAGCCACTGTTGGTTTTGTTAAACTTTAAAAGGCAAGCCCAAGTATGTAAAAGGCAGGGAACCAATAGAGCAACCAAAAGTGTTTGCTAAAATAGTGAGATGATCATCATTAACATTAATTGGGACCATCATTGATTTTTCATAATTCACCTTTAAACCAGTGGATTCAGCAAAGGTATTAAGAATAGCTTTCATGAAGAAAAGCTGCCTAGAGTCACCTTGGAGAAAAATTAAAGTGCCATCAGCATACTGAAGAATTGGAAAATCTGGATCATGTGGTAAGTCAACTGGCAGAGTGAGAAGCCCCTGTTGCTTTGTAGCATTGAGAATAGTTTGGAGGAAATCTGCAGCCAAAACAAAAAGGAGTGGGGATAAAGGGTCACCCTGTCTTACGCCCTCCTACAATGAAAAACCATTCTAGGGACACCATTTATTAACACTGTTGAAGTTCTAGAGGTAAAGATCATTTTCATCCAAAGTATCAACTTATCAAGAAAGCCTTTGCATGATTTGTAACATCAACTCGTGATCCACCTTGTCAAAAGCTTTTTCAAAATCATGTTTTAGGATAATTATCTCCTTCCTTGATTGGTGACAAAGATGTAAATATTCTCAACTTGCAAGGGGTTTGGGTCGACCCTCTTGCGAACTCGATTCGCTCCTAAAATTGGCCCACGAAGCAAAGCGGTCTGACCCCATATAGCCGAGGGGCAACAGGGTCGCGACCCCATCGTCCCTAATCAAACCTCGAGTCGCTCCTCTCTCGCTATAGGCCTGGAGCGTTGTGCGCTGCCATTGTTCCTCTCTTCACCGCAACTGTCGGAAAGTCCATGTCTTCCCTTTCGACGGTGGCTTCAGTGTCCCTAGCGCTCTCAGGCGCGGGTTCTGACGGTGGCTGTGGTGCGTGGTCTGACGCCTCGCTGAGCTCGATCTGCATGGCGGCACTGTTGCCTGCCGGACCAACGGAGTGCCGCCCATCATGCACCTGCGATGGGGCTGATGTGGAGCCCTACTTCGCAGCACCTTTCGTCGTCCCTGTCGTGTGGATGAAGGGCGTGGGACTAGCTACCCGGCCGGCTTGCAGCTGCTGCATCGACATTATGCTTTATGCATGACCTCTGAAGGGATTGCACTCACGCGCATGCCCAGCCAATGCGGAACACCAGCACCAAATCCACTAGCTGATCAATGTACGTGGCAAGAGCACAAGCAAGTGGAAAGAGCAGCAACTACGTGGCAACAACATTCATCAGTTTGGCAATATGATTGAGAGTACTGTAACTGCATTAGGTTCGACCTGTGGATAACCTCGGGTCATCCACGCACCTATTCAAATGGATCAGGTTTGATCCCTGACCCACTTTTGGAGTGCAAGGAGTGGGGGGTCACGGTTAGGGGCGACCTGAACTGCTTCGTTTGCAGGAGTAAAATGTTCTAAAGACCAAGCTAGGCAATCTTGAATTGATCTAGCCTTAATAAACCCTTATTGGTTTTTATGAATGAGAGTAGGCATTGCTTTCTGGATTCTATTAGCCAAAAGTTTAGTGATCACCTTGATTGAAGTGTTGAGCAGGGAGATTGGCCTGTAATATGAAACCCTCACTGCACTGTCATGCTTAGTAACCAAAGTAATATGAGATCCATTCAAGCTTTGGAGACAAACATTACCATCAAAGAAAGCCTGGCAATGATTATAGAAATTAGTGCAAATAAAGGGCCAACACCATTTGAAAAAAATCAGTGTTGAAGCCATCTGGTCCTAGAGCTTTACCAGAAGGCAGGTTCTTGACTACAGTGTCAATCTCTTCTTTCAAAATTGGAGACACCAGAAAGGATAAATCCTAAGTAGCAGAGATTAGATCAGGTAAATCAAAATTTATGCCATGAAAAGAGGAGATACCCAATCTTTCTTTGAAGGTTTGCCAAATCAAATCTGCTTTAGCAACATGATCAGTGACTACTTGCCCTGTGGAATCCTCTAGAGATGTTATTTGGTTCCTCCTGAACTTAATTGTAGCATTGGCATGAAAGAATTTAGTGCTAGCATCACGTAGAGTGACCTGTTTGATTTAGCCTCTCTGCTTCTAGTAAACGTGCTGTTGATGAAGTAAAGATGACAACTTGTGCTCCAGGATTTTCTTAAAATTCCACTCTGGAATGGTCAAGTCCCTTAACTCCTCAATGTAAAGAAACAAGGTTAGAGCAAGTTTCACATTAGCAATGGCTGTTTTAAAATCAGATAAACTCCTACTCCAATCTTTGAGGACTCTCCATAAATTCTTGAACTTTGCTGTAATCACTTTGGCCATATCAGTGATGAAACGGGGGCAGACCAGCCTTGTTGTAAAACTACCATGAAATCTTGGTGCTCCATCCAAAAGTTTTCAAACCTGAAAGAACTTCTTTTTGGGATGGCAGTAGAAATAGAAACCACACAGGGAACATGATCAGATGTTTCCATAACTAGAGAAAAAGCAAAAGTATTAGGATAAATGATAGTCCAAGCAACAGATGTGAAAAACCAATCCAACCTCTCCAAAAGGGGTCGAAATTGCTTATTGGACCAAGTGAATCTTTTGCCTTTTAGAGGTATTTCAATAATTCCAAAATAACTTATAGCCTCATTGAAAAGGTACATCTCATTATGATCTCCACCTGGTCTACTTCTATCTACAGGGCTTCTATAAAGATTAAAGTCACCCACAATGAGCCAATTAACAGAGTCTGGCATTTGAATATTTCTAAACCAAAGAAGGAACTCTCTTTTGCCAGCAGCAGTGCATGGAGCAAAAATGTTAGAGAGAACCCAGGATTCAGAATTGATTTTAGAGGTAAATTCAACAGACAAGCAATAATCATTCTCAATGATTTTAGTACTAATGAAAAGGGATGATTTCCAAATGATAATGGTACCCTGTGAAGCACCAATTGAAGGAATGAATTCAAAAGCATCAAATGTTGAAGGACAATGTTGATGATGATTTGGTCAACATTCTGGTTGGTCAAAAATGTCACAAATCTATGACATACGAAAGGACATAAGCCAACCATGAATGATTTTGGTTCAAATAACTTGGTTCCACATGTACATGTGCTCTATTTGAATGTAGGTACGAAATGGATGAAAAACCAAGCTTGGGGGCCCAACTTGACATGTCTCCCGACCACCCAAGTGTGGCAAATGGACAAACCAACTCCACCATCATGATAAGCAATGCTTCTATAAGCTAACTGCGGAAGATGGGCCTGATTTGGCTCCATATGAAGGTCGAGCGAATTCCTCATGGACCCTATTAGTCACTGCAAGCTAGCCAGGATCCTCCCAACACACTCCCAAGCACTCCTAGCCCTTGGATGAAGAGTGTATTTTCTATCAATGGTGGAGGATGAGTCCCATGAATTAAATGGCCCACATCTCTATCATCCGACGTGATCAAGTGGTCCCACCACCTCATACCCACACTAGAGGAGGTATAGAGTTCCCACAAGAAAGGGGGATTGCCCCACACTCCATAGGGAGGTTGCCCGACCTCCATATGGTGGCTACCCAAACTCAGCTTTCTTCCACCACCTTTATGCATGGAGGCATGCATGAGCCTCAATCCTCACCATTGATTGAGGTCAGTTCAATGTTGCTTTGGATCCAAGGATGGAGAAGGATGGTCACCTAGATCGATGATGTGCTGCCGAAGTAGCCCCTTCTCCACCTCCACCTATAGATACACCCTAGACCCTCACTCTCAACACACCACAAGGAAGGAGCCTCTCCACTCTCTCAAGATGTAGTAGTGCTAGTCTAGTTGGGAGTTAGAGTGAGTAGTGAGCTTAGGCTCCAGATTCCTGATCTGGTCTTCTAAGAGGTCTGGTATAATCCTGTATCTCTCTCTCTTTGTAAGACTTGCTCTTTATTTATATTCTTACTCTACTTTACTTAGTTTAAGCTTTGTGCAACATTATATTTGTTATATTGTTGTTATGGTTTATCTTAGCATATAGTTGATGCATATGAGATTGTGATCGAAGCCCACACGTGTATTATGATCATGCCTGTCATAGGGTGCTCTAATTGAGCTGAGTATACACAACTAGAGTAGTGAGAGAGGGTGTAAGCATGGTGGTTATACATTATCTTGCCTTGATTGCCACTTGTTGCACGGATTGTTTATGGTAGCTAGCAGGTGGTGACCGCCCAGTCTATTCTTTGTATTCCACCACGTGTTTATAGGCAAGCTTTTAAATTAGTAAGGCAAAGTACAAGAGTAGCTACTTCAGATAGGGGTTTTGTATCCTATTGTCTCTCCTACTGCGTAGTATGCATGTTGTGTTGACCCAATCTCTGTGTTGCAATTGCATGATTAAGATAGAACCATAGATGTAGAGTTTGGACATTTGGAAACCTTATACTCACTCATTGTCCTTCCAACTAGCCAGATCACTTATCTTTATGTTTGGACTTCTTCTCATGTGTATGACATTGCCCATATCATATACATCCTTTACCCCAACTCTAGTCTAGTTGGTATATTAGTTGGTAGATACATGATGGTTAGCTATCACATGCTTAACCATTGCTTCCCTGAGGATAAATACGATACCCTGGAATACTCCTGGGTGAAATGCAACAATGGTATTTCTATGTGCTTGCGGAATATTCTACATGAGCATAATAAATACTAACAAGCATTTCTGGCACCGTTACTGGGGAAACAATTGGAGAAAGATTTTGATACTAACTATGATGTCTACTAATCTATGTTACCACTAGCTATTGTGGGATTACCCATGTCTTATTGAGTGTGTAATGAACAGGACACATCAACCGTCTCGCCCTTCCGGTGTTTTTCCACAAGAAAAAATGAAAAAAAAATCATAAAAGAGCCTAGGGTGCCTGATCATTCATGAACGGTCAATAGTTCAACCCTATCATCTCATAGGTATGTATATGCATATATTCTAACCCTATGCAGAAATGAACAGAAGGTCACCATCCAAAAGAAAACAATTCCATCATGTGATGGAACAGAAGCACTCACAATTCCGTCTCAAATTGTGGGCGAGAATAAATCATTCGAGGTAAGTGAGACCCTGCCAAGAGGCAACCCGACATTATCCTTGCATTCTTTTTCATTCCTTTCCTAACACTGCATATTCGTTTTAATCATCATGTCTCTAGTGCTTGCTTTGGCTAAGCCTAGAGATTCATCCATATCACTCATTTAAATTGTTTTTCTTTCTTCCAAAAACCATAGCATGTTTGTTTAAATGCATTTCATCCACCTTGTTTGCATCTTTTGCAAAAAAATAATAAAATAAAAAAACCAATGTTTTCACAATTCATGCTCTCACCTCTGCTTGAATGAATCTTGTATAATGTATCATGCCTCCTTTTTCTATATTAGTATGCTTAGTTTGGGAGTGTTTTGCCTGCACTTCCATAGGCTTTTGAATTAAAGCATGATGCTTAGTTTAAAGAGGATTCCTCAATCAAATTAGACGTGGTGTCTAGTTTGATTATTGAACTAAAAATTACTTGCATAGAATTTGGTTGCACATATGGACTAACCCTTGCAGGAAAGTTTCCAAATTCAAGAGGGTAAGTCTCGAGATAAACTTCATGTTTGGAGGTAGGTCAATGCCTATGGTACTCTTCTAATAGCTCTCCACATCTTGCCTTGGCCTTGTGTGAAATTTAAAAGAATCTAGTGAAACAATGAACCAAGGTTCAAAACAAGAGACTAGAATCTACACTAACAAAACACTACAATCAGTTCTTCTTTAGTGTAGATGAAAAGCTCTTAACCAAAGACAACGATCCAAGTTTCTAAAAACTTATTTGCAATCCTTGGATTTGTGTTGTCCTCCAGCCTCTTACAAGGATGATTCTTGGTAAAATGAGCTCAAGGCTAAATTGTAGAATTATTCCTTCGGGTATTTTTGTCGCTAACCATTTTAGGTTTGAACAAAAACAATGAAGGGTTGAAACACAAGGTAAATCTAACCAGATATCATGCAACAATGAAGCACACTTAGAGGTAAGTTTCACCACCTAAACTTGGTTTTGCTCATCATCAAATGAAGCAAAATCCAAGTGTGGGGGAGTGGATTTCTCCAAGCGCTTCATGTCATGCTTCATTGCTTAATTTTCTCTTGGTTGTCTCTACCTTTCTTCCTCTTTATGCCTTGCTCATCTTGCCAAGTATGAAAAAAATTACTCCTTTACTTCAACTTTCACGTTCTTGTCTCTAATCAATTGAATCTCAATCATACTTTCATGCTTCCTCATTCTGCTATAATTATGCTTTGGTTTGGAAGTACGGTTCGAAACGTACTACCATAGGCTTTTAAAATTAAGCGTGGTGCTTAGGTTAAATAGCCTTCCTTAGTCAAATAAGACATGGTGTCAAGTTTGATTATTGAACCAAAAACTACTTGTATAGAATTTTTTTTGAATACTTGTATAGAATTTGGTTGTACATCTAGACTAACCCCTATAGGAAAACTCTCAAATTTTGATGGGTAAGTTAGGAGATCATTCTAGGAGACAAATCAAAGCTTGAGATACTTTTAAATCTTTTCATTAGCCTTGCTAAATCTGAAGTTTTGATAAACAACGAGAGTACATCTTTTGAAACATGGGATGAATGTTCTATGCTAATTAAAAACCAACTTCTCTATAGCATAGAAGATGACCCTTTTGCTATATGACAACAACACTCTTTCTTGAAAACCCTAGTGCATCCCTTCGGGTATGTGTTGTCCCCTAATCCTTTGTAGAAAATTGAAAGAAGGATCAATAAGGGATGGAGAAAACAAGTTTTTGAAATCCTCATCCTCAGACTAGATTCAATCAAGAAAACCCAAAACTTTGAGAAAAGCTTTCACAAAAAAAATTTGAGAGTTTTTGGGTGAAACAGTGGGGTTGCCCAACCCCCCATTTGCTCACACTCAGTGCACCACCTATTTTTCTATGACACAAACCTGATGAAGGGAACATGGTGCAAGTTTGCAAGTGATAGGAGGTGGCACCTTGGTCGGTCGACCTCCTTATGACTCCTCCACCACATCTCCCCTAGACCCTCACTCTTAACACACCATAAGGAAGGAGCCTCTCCACTCTCTCAAGATGTAGTAATGCTAGTCTTGTTGGGAGTTAGAGTGAGTAGTGAGCTTAGGCTCTAGGTTCCTGATCTAGTCTTCCAAGGGATCTAGTACAATCTTGTATCTCTCTATGTAAGACTTACTCTTTATTTATATTATTACTCTACTTTACTTAGTTTAAGCTTTGTGCAACATTATACTTGTTATATTGTTGTCATGGCTTATCTTAGCATATAGTTGTTGCATATGAGATTGTGATCGAAGCCCACACATGTATTACGATACGCCTATCATAGGGTGCTCTGGTTGAGCTGAGTATACACAACTAGAGTAGTGAGAGAGGGTGTAAGCATGGTGCTTATACATTATCTTGCCTTGATTGCCACTTTGTCACACGGATTGTTTGTAGTAGCTAGCAGGTGGTGATAGCCCTGTCTAGTCTTTGTATTCCACCACTTGTTTATAGGCAAGCTTTTAAATCGGTAAGGCTCCAGTAAAAGGGTAGCTGCTTCGGGTAGGGGTTTTGTCTCCTATTGTCTCATATACTGCCCAATCTCTGTGTTGCAATTGTATGATTAAGTTGGAACCATGGAAGTAGAGTTTGAACCTTTGGAAACCTTATACTCACTTGTCCTTCCAACTAGCTAGAACACTTATCTTTATGTTTGGTCTTCTTCTCATGTGTGTGTCATTGCCCATATCATATACATCCTTTACCCCCACTCTAGTCTAGTTGGTATATTAGTTGGTAGATACATGATGGTTAGCTATCACATTCTTAACCATTGCTTCCCTGAGGATAGATATGATACCCTAGAATACTCCTGGGTGAAATGCTACATTGGTATTTCTGTGCGCTTGTGGAATATTCTACATGAGCATAATAAATACCAATAGACAAATTTTCTTAATGAGCAAAAGATCAAAAGATTGTTTTTTGTCTCCTGGAGGCACATTACATCACAATTACATGTCTACCAGACGATCTCTAACTGCATCCCATTTTTTGTGAAAATTTATTCCCCTAACATTCCAACTTAAAACATTATGGTTTCTTGTGGCCATATATAGCAAGGTAACAAAAGAAAAGACACAGAGCTAAGCACTTAGAGGCTTCACATCATCACTTGGCTTCTTGCCAGTAGTCTTCTTTCCTGACTTGGAAGGAGCCTTCTTCTTGCTCACAGTTTTCTTCTTTGTAGGCTTGGCATTGAGCTTGGATGGGAAGAGGTCTTCAGGGTTGATGCCACAGAAGGTTTCACCCAAGCTTCTAATGACTTTTGAAGAGATTGTAGGAGGATCAGCTCAGCATCCATGGCAGTTTCTTTCCTTGCAGGCAGATGACTTGAAGCCTCTGTTGACCATTTTTAGCTTTTGAAAGAGGTGCCTTCCCTTTGGATTTCTTGCTTGCTCTGGGTGGAGTAGTCATGTCATGAGCTATGCTTGAGCCTGGCAGGTCCATATCAATATCTTCAGAGAGAGGCTCTAAGACAACAGAAAATGTTGACTCCAAGTTAGAACAGATAGTGAAATCCACTAAAGGACAAGATTTAGGGACAGTAAATAGAGTTCCTTTACTAGAGCTAGACATTTTAGTGCTAAGAAAGTTCCAAGCCTTGGACAATAGAAAAGATGAAGCCCAATCAAAAGTGGGGGACTGCAGGAGAAGAAAAGAAATTCATCCTTTGTTCAGGTATTATGACTAAATTAGAACTAGAAGAAAAGTGGGAGAAATGTTGTACCCAGAGTCTAACAGCTTCAGGGTAGGATCCAGAGGAAGAGAATTAAGCCTAGACAGGATCCACTCGAGGCTCCCTTAGCTGCACAAAACCCATTTGAAGATGGTGATTAAACTATTGTGGAGGCTTTAGGGCATTGTTATCAGCAGGAACCCAACCAAGCAGGTCTTCCTCTTGAATTTCTTTAGGCATCAAAGGCTATAAATTATTAAAATCAGGAAAAGGTACTATCATGACTGGTGGAAATGCCAGTTATGCTTGTGCAGGGATATCTGAGTCTGAGTCTGTCAGATCATCCATAGAAAGAATGTGTTCTTTAGCCTTAGGTTGATCAGCAGGTATATCCTAAATATTCTGAATGACTTCTTCTACTGTAGCATCAATATGCTCACCATCAGCAGGCACAGGTTGTAGAGGAATCAACAAGGGAGCTTCATCTTGAGCAAGCTAAAAATTCTATGGGCCTGGTTGAGGCTAGTGCTCCACTTGCTGATCTTGTTGGGCTACATTTTGATTGGGCCAGGGAGCCCAAGCTAGGTTATTCATGTCTGGATTGAGCTAATAAAACAAATTAGGTGCATTAGGGGCATTGGGTGGATTTGCAGGCCCTGACTAGGTTGGCCAAAACCAAAGAAGTCAAACTAATTAGGATCAACATCATCTGGGTCCTTAGGTGGAAAGTCTTCATCTTATGGCATTGCCCCCAATATTCTAGTGAGAATTATCTCACACTGAACAATCCAACTGTCAGACTTAGGATCTTCTCCTTCAGAAAAGTTTAGAAACCATGGGATTGCAAGCAACCTAGTTACTCTTGCTTTGACTAAAGCTCTGGCCATGTGATTGTGATCCTCCTCCCAAACAATAAGCTTCCCAAACTGAGAAACAGCTTTGTCCACAAGTGGGTAGGACCATAAATCTAGGTTCAAACCAACCAACATCAGCCAAACATCATGAGTGTAGATAGTTGTCCTATTATTCCAAGCACGGTTATGTGGGATGAAAGACAAATGCAAGTTACCCTTTCTATGTGATAGATGAGTGAAGGTGACATACGCCTGACCAAAAGGGCATGGTTGAATGGACTGATAGGGAATCCTCATCTGCACATTCAGGAAGTCAGCTAGAGCATTGCGAATATCATCAAAATCCATCTGCTCCTCTAGAAGGGGTGAATCCTTGCAATAGCAACATCATTGTTGCGCTGCTGTAGTCTACCTGTAACAACCCTGATCATAGGTGTATGACCAGAAACCATGACCCTCTGACCCCAAGAAGGCATGAAAAGGGTTGGATGAACAAAATGATATGCCATCACTGAAGGTCCTGTAGCATGAATTGGGGTTTTCAGGCACCAAGCAACATGAATGCAGAGAGGGCAAGAACGAATGCTAAGAGTGTAACACCCTAGGTGTTTGTCACTCATTAAGCAGTGGGTTTGAGCTCAAACATTATAGATTAAGTGGAGATGATGATGTCAAGGTCAACCTATGGAGATGAGCCTAACCTAAACTTGGATGTTGCACCATTGCTTTACATATAGGCCATTTTCAAGATATATGCTTGGGTGGTATTATTGCAATATCTTCATGTGTCTCACCTTATTACCTATCTAGATTGGTCACTCGTAAAGTTTCATGACGTTTGGAATCAAAAAGTCATATGAAATGAAAAGTTATATCATTGTTGGAATGGATTTACTAAGTGCTTGAACTGCACTATCAAGTTAATGGAAATATAGGTCATCAACCAAACCTTGCAACCTTGCCCAAATGACTCTAGATGGACTCTACAACAAAAGTCATGAAAGGTTCATATTGAGCAAATGCCCAGAAAATGCTCCAATGGATCACAAAGGACAATTCAAGCTCTGTCATGATACTACTTTGATCAAAGTAGAAATGTAGGTTCTATACCAGTTCTGATGTTGGACCTTAAATGAAAGTTGTAGTTCATGTTTTGTAGAATAAACTTTGTTTTTGGACCAAGAGCTAGACCAGCTTAGAAGTGAGTCTAATCGGGGCACAAAGATTGAATCTGCCGCAATTTTTAGCACTTAGAAATATTTCTCAGTCTAGGATTTCAATGGTGATAATGATTGGCACGTCGCGTTCTCATTATTTTGCTAAGAAACTTAAGTTGGATTAAGTTTGATCAGGTTTTGACCTCTGAATGCGAGTTTCAGTGATCTCCGTCAACGTGTTGGCATTGTTATCTTGGTATGATTTTATCTGCTAATCTGTTGGCCTAGTGACCTGGGAACCTTAACGATAATCGTAGAGCTTCATGTGGGCTGCAAACTTTGTTTTTGGCTTGTGGTCCAATTTGGCCTAGAGCAAGCCCACGTCACTGCCTGCCATGTGCTCGACGAATTGCCATGCATGGACGCCGCGCGTCCCTGCCTCCCCGCCGCCGAGCTCCCACTCACCTCAGCTCACTCCCTCCTCACTCGCATCGCCCTCCCTACTACCGTTCTCACTGCGACGCGCGCACCAGACCGCCGCCGCCATGGCCGCTAGCCAAGCTCTTTGCCATCGCTGCGGTCTTCGTTTCCCTTGCCTCCTCAGCCCTTGCTGCTAACCCCAGCCCTTTCCTGTCGCACGGCTCACCTCCAACGCTTCTTTCCCTCCCCCAGCCATGGCCGCCAGCCAAGCTCTTTGCCATCGCCGCGGTCTTCGCTGCCCTTGCCTCCTCAGCCCTTGCTGCTAACCCCAGCGCCTTTCCTGTCGCACGGCTCACCTCCAGCGCTTCTTTCCCTCCCCCAGCCATCGCCAGAGGCGACTACCGCCATGGTCGCCCGCTGTGACCTCTGCTGTGCTCGCGGCCAGGTCACTTCGGACCATCACGTGGTGAGCTGGGAGCACCAGCGGGTGCGCGTGAGCCCCCTAGCGCTCCGCCTCCCCTCAACCGCCGCCGCCGAGCCTCCTTCGGCCAGCCTCAGCGAGCTACAGAGCCTTCCTCTGCTCAAAATCGCACCAAGGATCCCGTGCTCAAATTTGAAGAATAGAAAAGGCCTGAATGCATTGTCATAGACTCAGATGAATAGTGCTCTCGGGACTGATTTGTATTTATTTTGCAGGAAATTTAGAAATTCATAGTAAATCATAGAAAAATCGTAAAATAGCAAATGAGGACTTTTTGGAATCCTTATGAAATTCTATATGCATTAGATCTATAATATGGTATGTTTTAGTTTAAAGTTTTCCCTGTAAAAATAGATTTATGCAGTTAGGTTTTAATGCTAGTTGAATTTGTTATTTTCATAACTAAATATCTAGGGTCCAAATGAATTGAAATTTTTGTGGCATGCTACAAATGCAATGTTTGATGTGTGGTAAAAATTTCATAAATTTTGGTTGCTGTATGAGTGACTTATTAGTGTATCTTGCTCTCATATGATTTCTTGCAATAGCAATTTATCTTTTTCATAGAGATTACTATACATATCCAAATGGCTTGAAATTTATACAGTAGACTATTGGGTGTATGTAAGAGCTACTGTAATTTTTATAGATTTTATTATGCATTTTGGTATATGTTTATTATTTCACCTTGCTATTTAAATAAATTAAGAAATGCATTAAAAAATTTATTTATTGATGAGCATTGTGCTTTTTGGTGATCATTTAACATGCAATTTATGATGGTTACATTGGTTGTGGCCAAATGTGTGTTTAGAATATAAGTTAATATTTATTCTTGCAATTGATGCTTTCCTGGATAGTTTCCGAGACTTTGGTAATTTCACCATGAAAATAATGTTTGCTGAGAAACATGCTTATAACAAAGTTGTAGATGACTCATTAATCTAGCTTGTGTTAAATTTTAGTGGCATTTGGCCTAGTAGTTTGTGAGTTATGTCTGTTACAAGTTGGGTTTCACAAATAGTTGTTCTCTGGAATCTTTGGACCAGATTATGTAATTATGCATGTTTGACTTGATTAACTTGAGAATCATGCTAAGATGATTAAAGATGAATTGTAGAAAATTTCATAAGCTTTCCAGAATATCTTGTTGCAAGTCTATTGGATTTGTATAACTCCAGTTATGATCAAAACATGCAGCTGTTGATTGCAGTCTAGAAATAGACAGATGATAGTTGTGGTTGTTTACTCCATGTGTTGCTAAGTGTGGCTTATGCCCTTGATGAAGGTCACGTTAAGATACTTGTGATCTTGTTAAACTTGTGTTATGCTTGAGGTGCTTGCCCTCTTTAATTGGTTGTGTGATGTTAGTTAAATAGTTATTGGTGTCTATGTCTTGCGTAATCTTGTGTTTACTTGAATGCTTATGTGATACATCTTGTGTTACCATTCATCATATTTATACACATGCATCTTGCATCTCATCTAGGTATGCTAGATGAACCACGTGAAGGATGAGATGTTGAAGCCAAACCCGAAGACGGTGTTTGGTGGACCTATCCCAAAGATGAAAGGAGTAAGCAAGTGCCGGGATGGGAGATGCTCACCAAGCGAGTGTCATCTGTCAAACACTAACCTAAGTGTTCGATCCCAGGCAAGTCCCGGAGCATCATAAGTCTCCTACTTTATAAAAGCAATTAAATTTATATGTTATATATATTAGGAGTTGAGTGAAACCGTTGATGCATTTATTATTATCCTTGTCTACCTTGTGATATCCTGATACCCTGCTAAGTTTAGGGTCGAATAACTGCTTAGCCCTACTTAGACCGATAGCGGTTGGTGATTTCCTGTCACCGGCACTATAGGTGGTTACTGGAATATTTTAGCTACGGGATGGATGATATCCTAGAAATAACCAAGTATTGATGGATAATTGGAGACCGGGCGGAATAAATATTGGGCAACCAGACAGGGTTCTAGGGTGCTTATAGTTTTCGTCTGTGTCGATTAAGGACCGACCGTTGTTGGGCCTCGGGTCATGTTGAATGCATGTCTCACATTTAGTTGGCCCGATAAAGTACCTTTCGACCGCGAAACTAGGAGATTATTCGGGCCGAGTAGATTGCCCGCAGCGCAATGTACCGGAGAAGGTGTGGTAGGACACGGGGGGCGCGATGATATGACCAAAGGGCAGTCGGTCGGCCCCTGGGTACATGTGGTTTCTGGCAAACTCGAAACTTTACCTAGATAGTTGACTCGGTGACCAATATCTTACTTTCGCGGGTGAGTGAGGTTTGTGTGAGGGATAAATTACCAGCTGGTTAATAATCGATTCGAATCGCCATCTCTCCTAGATAGTGAGCGCTTGACTCGAGTTACGGCATCGTAGTAATGATGATGAAACACGGATGGTTACGTGGATGATGTTGGAAATGCTAAACCTGAAATGGTAACCTTTAATGTTAATGGTTAATCAAGTGATTGCTTTAGTATAGGTGCTTACCTAGATTGAACATGTTATAATAAAGATGATGCAAAAGGAGTTAACTTGGTTCATTCATGATAACTTGTGCTTTTCGCAAATGAGTCAAGCTAGCCCACTGAAAGAAAGCCTTGCATACTCCTTGGTGTCATATTATTTTTAATTTTTGACGGGTAAGTCTAGCTGAGTACCTTCTCGTACTCAGGGTTTATTCCCACTTGTTGCATGTTGTGATGTATCATGGCTACTGTAAGAATTGGATGGCTCCTGCTGTAATGGCGGAGTGTGATCATGGGCATGATCTTTCTGAGCTATCTTATCTCTCATGCTTTTGTTAGAAATTGACCTTGGTACTGGCATGTATTTGAATTAAGATGATATTAGTTTCAAATTACTTTGCTTCCACTACTTTTGAACTTGAGTTGTAATAACTCTATTGAACTCCGATCTATGTTGAATTACTTGTAATAATGGATGTAACATGTGACTTGTTATGTTGAACCACTACGATTTTGGCTTGTACGTTGGTTGGTTTGAAATCCCTCGTGATTTCATTGGACTACCAGAGTTCTAATAGCTTTAGTACGAGAATTTAATTGCTCCGATAATTATTTTTGTACTTTTGTTCTTATGAGTTGGGTGGTTCCGTGACAAAGAGCTTTGGAGGCGTACTCACCAAAGGAAGAGTAGACCAGGGTCGGTGATGGCTCCGGCGACACCGCCGGCTCTGGTGGTGAAGAAGGTTCATCGATGAACTCCTGAGCTTGCAGACGCCAAGGCCGGCTCCAGGGAATAATGACAGGAGTAGGCGAGGATACTAGGCCGGTAATTTCTTTAATGTATTCTTTAATGTACTCCATGACCGATTTGTAGATTTTAGGTGTATGAAGCTTAGAAGGCCCACTGATCAGCATCTGTGCAGGACAATTGCTCCAAGAAGGCGAAGACCCAGGAGCTGCAAAGGAAGGGCGCGGCAATCAAGGCGGGAAGTAACAGCGGCTGAAAACGTGGCCAAAACGGAGGCACCGCCGGCAGCGAGCAGTGCTCTTACAAGTGGACCGTAAATGAGCTGGCGACAGACATTTTGAACACAAATGTGGTAACGGCCTAGTGCCCTTTATTACACGATTAGGATTTGGAACCGGACCCAGAATACTAGCCAGTGAATGACTGGGCTGGGGGACAATGGTCTTAGCAGATTGATGACCATTAAAACCAGAAACAAAATTAAGACAATTAAATGCTGATATTCTTCTGGAATTTAAAATTGTATTCAAATTTGAAAACTCCATGGATCGAGAGGTTGAAGCTTGCTGATGAGAGACTGAAATAGGAATGGTGTTTGCACCGGAGAGACATACTGGATTGTCACGATTGCGGTTGACAACCTCAACCCATTCTGCAGCCTGCTCTGATTCCCATTGGCACAGCTCGACCTCAAAATTTGGACCACCGCCATGCCAGAGGTGGAAGAAGTCCTTGAAATCATGGCACTCAAAAGATCTTAACATGTAAATGTAGAAGCCAATAAGGTGAGAGGCCACTGAAAATCTAAAAACTCTATCACCCAGCTGCACAACTCGAAAGGCAGCAGGTGATCCATCAAGAACTAAAACCAGGAGATGCTGAATCGAAGACACAGTGAGGCAGAATTTGCATTGACCAACAGAGAGAACGAGGAAAAATTCCTTATCTGAGGAAGCCGGATCAAAGTTAATTGAGGATCTGAAACGACGATGAACCTCTGCCTCAATCACCCGGCCAGGCTGGAGGTTCAAGGTGGGATGTCCATGCTCAACGGTCAGAGGAGGGGATGCTATGGGGAGAGCTTCAACACCATGTCGCCGAGTTCGCTCTTTCTTAGCACAATATTGTTACTTAGACCAACCCCACGCTTGTCGATACTCATGGAGTTCTGCGTGCGATGCCAGTCCAATTGATGGCGAGAAGGCATCCTGTGTACCGACGCTGGACTTGTCGAAGCTGACTATGCCACGGGTGAGAAGGCGCTAGCCACGCTCGACAGCTGCACGCACTGTCCAGGAGCAGGAGCACTCGAGCAGAGAGAGTGCTCCATCATCAGCGCTGATGAGTAGTTGCCCTGGTACTTGTCATCGATCTTCACCACCAGCGGTGCAAGTGCATGCACAATCACAAAGAACAGTGCATACAGCGTAGTGCTGGATACATGGATGCATGCGTATGCCTACACCGGTCGAATCTGCATGACTCCTACCTGGCAACGTAGCTCGGAGCCTTGCCGCACTGGTCTACGATTAACATTTGGTTGATGGTGTATTCGAACGCATCTTTGAACGATTCATTCACACATGTACATTCATTGAAAAAGTCTATATAACCCTGTGACCTTTGCTATGGTGTTTACTTTATCCCCTGTGACAAGGTATTATCCTTGGCTGCAGTGTTTCCTTGAATGGATCGAGTATTTTCTTCCAGTAGATCGAGTACTTTCCTCCAGTAGATTGAGTAAAAGCACCATTAGTCAATAATGTCGTTTGGGCAGTGGATTACGTAGAGCAGCGGAGTCGTGCCATACATGGGATTATAGCTTTGTTATAGTGATACACATCACGGACACCTTTTGTCAGGTACATCGAGTACCTCCCTTGACCAGGTTTGGGGCTTATGGGTAGAGTTATCATACAAACGGCTCATAAGATCTTAATCGATTTAGGCTGCATCTCAAATGAAATATGGGCTGGACGGTACCCAGAGAGGCACCATCAATTAAGCTATAGGCATTTTGCGAAATGTGCCAACAGCTACCTAAAGTATTCCCATAGCTCTGTGTGATGATCGATCCAGCTTAAGCAATCCAATCGCTTGGGCCCATTGAGGAAACCCAATCTTTTACGTGGTCCAACATATGTTCCATCGATGCCCATTCTGTTAGCAAAAAAGCTAAAAAAACTAGAACAACTTACAATTTGGAGTGGATAGAATATTTTTTTTCACCAGTTCACAAGACACGTATGTGCATATGACCATTGTAGTGAAGTATAGAAGCTAACAGGATGACCAAACAGTGGTTTCCCTAGTCCTGGATGAATAATAAAGTGCCATTTTGATCGAGTCTATTTGATCAAATGTGGGACCAACAGGGCTCATTGATATTCAGTTTTAACAAAGTTTCTTAATATTATCATGGACTCATTATTCTATATTGGTAAATGTGAAAATTTGGTCTATGGCAACTGACAATGACTGGGGATTGGAAACTATTGGGAACCAATATATTATAAGGTTTTCTAGTAGTTGGCATTTAGCTTCCATCACCATTTGGTGACAAGTTTCGAATTTAACCCTACATAGTTGGACGATCTATTAATGCTAAATAGGTTATATGGATGTAGAAGAAAATAGTAGATTTTCAACTTCTCCAGTTCACCAGCATGATCATAACATGTTTTATGGTTGTCCTTGGTTTTACTATTACGAGAACCAAAATTCATACGTTCTAGGCATCCACATTAGGTCCTACGGTGGCAGGTGAACAAATTAGTATATTTACGGCTGTGTATGAAAATGTAGTAAATTTATAGTTTTATACTCGCACTATTGGTTATTGCAACAAAATTACTCTTGCGGGCTTTCTATAGTTACATACATAAGATAGACAAGCGCCCGTTGGCACATTGAAGGCTAGTGCCAACTGGATAGATGATAAATAAATAAATACATATATACACACACAAAACAAATTGATAGGTTGGTACAGAGAGATAGAGATAGAGCAGAGATATAGATATAAATAGATTTTTCTATTTTCATTATTTTTTTGACAAATAGATAGATGGACAAATGGATGGATAAACAAAGAGATAGATAGTCACAACAAATAGTTTGGTAGGTTCAGAGAGAGAGGAATAGAGATAAGTAGAGATAGAGATAGAGATTGATATTGAGATAAAGATAGAGTTAGAGATAAGATATAGATATAGATAGAGATAGAGATAGAGATAGAGATAGAGGTAGAAATAAATAAATTTTGACAATAAACCTTACTCGGTGTTATGGAGTACTCCTATATAAACACCTGCACACTAAGGCCAAAAACAAATACAGACACAATGCACACCACTCCTGATCCCTAAACAAGGTGAAACAGGAAAATTAGGTGGAAAAAAAGAAAAAAGTAGTATTGTCATCTGGCGTCGGTCACCAAGTGCTATACAATGAGGAATGTATACTTGACAAGTGCTATTTTCCTGATACTTATGATCCTTTATTCAACCACTCCATCATGCCAAGGTAAACATGCAGAGATATAGTTACTTATACTTTGCAATGTTACATATTACTCCCTTCGTTCAAATAATAGTTCGCTTTGGCTTTGTGTTATAACTCAAACGACTCCAATAACTTCGTGCAAATTTGTTATGAAAAAATATAAACTAGTAGAAGTCCAAACAAAATACAGTATCAAAACATATGTCCTGAAGAATTTAATAAAAGTAATATCAAGGTTTAGATGTTCAAGTATTTTTCTCTAAACTTCGTCAAAACTAGAGAAATTATACTTTCAACAAATCTTGATGGAGCTATAATTTGGAAATGATGGAGTACCAATCATCATGTTTTGATTATTTTGTAATATGTTGCATGCACGTGTAGGCCAAGAGCAGCCTCAGGTGGCACGTGGTCCTCATCCCCCTAGGCCTCCAATGCCTCATCCCCCCAAGCCTCCTGGGCCTCCTATTACGCCAGTGCCTCATCCCCCTAGTCCTCCTGGGCCTCCTATTACGCCAGTGCCGCTTCCACCTGGACCACCACCCCCACACAGTTTGTTGCAGGCAGAGCAGCCCCAGGTGGTACGTGGTCATCGTCCCCCCAAGCCTCCAGTGCCTCCTATGCCACCAATGCCACCTCGTCCACCTCGACCACCCCCACTCAGTTTGTTGCAGGCAGAGCCAAAGTCCATGACGTGCTACAAATTCTCTCCGGCTGGCTGTGAACAGATGTGCAAGGAAAACGGCTTCGAAACCAAACACAGCTACTACATAGAGAGGCAGGATTCTAAATGGGAATGCTGCTGCCCACATTAAGCAATGTAACTTCAACCATCTGTTTGATGGCAACACAATAAAAATGGCTGTATGCGGTTTTTAATTCATTCTTACTCACAAACATAAGGGCCTGGCTTGGGCGCGGTAGCTAGTCAACGAGCGGACTCCTAGTACAAACTGAACAGGGAATGGTGCTGGAAAGTGGCCAGCATGCAACACACACACCACACAAATTAAAGTTACTTTGTACTAGTAAAAACAATGGATGCATGTAATAACGAATTAAGGGCACTCCTAATACTAGTGGTTTCTTGCCATCAATAAGGATGCCATTGCCGCAAGAGATTTAATAAAAAAAAGAGACAGAAATGATGTCTCAATGGACAAATTATGATTTTGGCTCCAAAAGCGAAAAAAACTGCTTGTTTTGTGTTGAGGCCACATAGACTCGTTTCCATCCATAGGCCCTGGCATCCTCTCACTGACGTTGGGGGCTACTGTGACCGTATTCACTTGCGACGGCAGCAGCAATGCTGCAACTTGCCGATGCTCTGCCATGGACATGCGTGCACAGCTGCCACTCAAAGCCACCCTCAGCAATCGCTCGCCTGTGAATTGCCTATGGCCATGCTAGCCCTTACGCGTGCCATTCTGCTCACCTATGCTCTCTCCCAATAACTGTTGCTGTCCCAAATGACTACTATTAAAAAGATTTTTGGAGACTACAATTAAAAAGATTTTTGGAGACGTGCCATTATTCATCTCTCAGTAGTTCTCTCTCCCCTCCTCTCCGTAGCCCCCTTCTCTAGTTAGAGCGGCACCACCTCCACTTCAATGAGCTCCCTCAGTCCTCTCACCCACCAACAACTCCAACCCCCATTGCTCCCCACCCCAACCCAGTCGGGGGCGTGCGTCTCGGGGCTCTGCTCTATCCTCGGTGCATGTTCAGTTGGGCTTGGCGGCAGGCTCTTTATAGGCTCCACTTTGGATTCAGCTGCTAATTTTTTGAAATTGATTTTGAGAGATGGACACAAAGCACCACCTATATTAACCATGATTAATAGTGCCTCTAGGGTGGAGCCTGCCTATGTCTGTAAATGTTCTATTGACAGTCTTAGATTGTCTTCTATTTGCTAGTGCAAGCCACTCATCCCCATGCAGCCTCGTTGCGCATGCTTGCCCCTGAGCGCACCACGCCACTTTTCCATGCACATACACTACTGTGGAAACGATCTTTCGAGGCGGTTGGAAACGTTTTAGAGATGTGGACGCTACATCTGCCTCTACCCATGTGTCTCTAGAAGTCAACTATTTCTAGAGGCGGTTGTCCAGCTGTCCCAAGAAATAGATTTTTAGAAGTGGCTAGGAACAAGAGACACCTCTAAATATGGATTTCTAGAGGCCGTTATGGTTCACAGCCACCTCTAGAATATTTTCCCGCCAAAATTGAGAATTCAAATTTCAAATTCTGAGCACACGTATAATGTGTGTGTGTATATGTATATTCCTTGTTTCTACAAAATGTCACATGTTCTTCTCTAGTACATGTCTCACATAGGCTTTTACCTTCATAATGAAGATCAGCATTTTGTGAGCAAGGAACTGGAGGTGTAGCACACTACACATATATGTATACCTGTCTAGGTACAGGGTACCCTATGTCTACTGGAGAATCGATCTCTTATGCTCGAGTGTTTATAGGGGCCCTGATGAGATTGTCTGCTATGAACTAGCTCTAATGAGACATAGATCTCTACTACCTACCTCGCCATATATAGTCCGGGAGGTAGGGTTCCCTTGTTAGTTACATGTAAGGTTTCCTAGATTGTTTCGAGGAAATCTATCGCATCCTATAGGATCAACACTAAAATCTTGGTTTCCAAGCATCCTCCATTGATAGCTAGCTTTCAAGTTGTTGTGAGATCAGGAAATGGAGCAATGAATCCGAGGTGCCTCGCCTTCCTTAGCCTTCATATTCTGCTTGTGATGCTAGGATGTGTGGATCAGCACTATCCGATCCACCTACACCATCTTCTAGTTCGCCTATAAAATCTGATGTGGTGGAGTTCTTTGTAGAACAAACAATTCCTTCTACCTCCTTGAAGTTCTTATGTGGAATAGATATTTTGAGCATCCACCATGTCATGCCTGACCTAGTGTTCTTGGTTGCCAGTTATGGTCTGATGACCCATTGGGGATCTAGGGGTGCTTGCGTATATGACAATTCTACCCCACATTCTTAGGCATGACAAGCCCCTCCAGCATCGAAGCTTTCTTCAACCTTAGGTGTAGGGCAGAAGATGTGTTTGCAATGAAACTGAGTGTCAGGTAGCCTCATACTCAGAAGGTCTTTGTTATTGTATACCTTGTGACCTATCGAGGGTCTTTATTATTGTACATCGAGCACAATAATTTATATTGAATAAATAATGTTCTGATTGCTGGATCATTATCTAAATGGCTCTAATGTTTCCTTGAATTGATCGAGTATTTTCTTCGAGTAGATCGAGTACTTTCCTCCAGCAGATGGAGTAAAAGCACCATTAGTCAATAACGTCATTTAGGCAGTGGATCACACAGAGCAGCGGAGTCATGCCATACATCAATTACGACTTCATTCTAGTGATACACATCACAGACTCCTTTTGTCACGTACATCGAGTACCTTCCTTGACCAAATTCGTGGCTTATCGGTAGAGTTATCTTACAGATGGGTCGTAAGATCTTAATTGATTTAGGCTCTGCATCTCAAATGAAATATGGGCCAGACGGTACCCCGAGAGGAACTGTCAATTAAGATATAGGAATTTTGTGAAATGTGCCAACAACTGCCTCAAGTACTCACCTTGCTCTGTGTGATGATGGGTCTAGCTTAAGCAATCCAATCGCTCAGGCCCACTAAGGAAACCCAATCTATTATGTGGTCCAACATATGTTCCAATGATGCGCACTCTGTTAGCAAAAAAACTTAAAAAACTAGAACAACTTACAATTTGGAGTGGACAGAGTTTTTTTTCACCAGTTCACAAGGCATGTATGTGTGTATGACCATTCTAGTGAAGTATAGAAGCTGACAGGATGACTAAATAGTGGTTTTCTGTAACACCCCAGTGTTATGCTTGCATCGTTGCACTTGCATTACATGAGCATAAGCATCCTTCATCCATGCACGAGCAATATACCTGAAACATCTAAATGAAACTAGTGAAACATTGTTATGAAACATACATGTTAAACATGTGAAACACTCTTGTGAAACATATGAAACATACACATGAAACATGGTAACACATACATGGGACTAACTCATGTGAAACAGGTGAAATGAACCAAAGTTGGTTTCTCATGGGTTCTCTTGAACAAAAAGAAAAACTAGCCTATATTTCTCACGTCTTTTCTCGAATGTGAACTTGTGAAGCTTGCATGTTGCTTGCCCTGCTGAATAAGTGTTCTTTGTGTTGGTTTTGAAAATTTTGTCTCCCATTGCAATTGCAACGTACAGAACTTTTTTATGCATGAGTGTTTTCCAAACTATATACATGGTCCTATACATTTGCATGCAACTAAAACTATACAAAAAATATCATCGTTTTGGTTGTTTTCATATGCATCCTTATAATAAAGTTGTGGCATTAGCATGGGAACTATACTAGTGTATGATAAGGGTTCAGTGGCGCGAGGAATCTGAGCCACCTCATCTTCCTCACCCTTCCTGTTATGCTAGTGATGCCAAGATGTGTGAATCAACACCATCCAATCCACCTAGCCGATCTTTGTGGTTTGCCTATAAAATCGAATGTGGTGGAGTTCTTTGCTGAACACACAATTCCTTCTTCCTCCTTGAAGTTCTTGTGTTGAATAGGTATATTGAGCATACACTATGTCATGAATGGCCTGGTGTTCTTGCTTTCCAGTTATGGTCTAATGACCTGGTGGGGATCTAGGGGTGCTTCCAAATATGCAAATTGTAGCCCGCATTCCTGGGCCTGACCAGCCCCTCAAGCCTCGAAGGTCTCTTCACCCAAAGGTGTAGGCAGAACACGTGTTTCAAATTTAACCAAGTGTCAGGCAACCCTGTACATGGAAGGTCTTTGTTATTGTACACCTTGTGACCCATTGAAGGTCATTGTTATTTTACATCGAGCATAATAATTTATATCGAGGAACTAAAGATATAATTGGTGGACCTTTATCCAAATGGCTCTAATGTTTCCTTGAATTGATTGAGTATTTTCTTTGAGTAGATTGAGTATTTTCCTCTAGTAGATCGAGTAATAGCACCATTAGTCGATAATACCATTTGGGCCATGGCTCAGCCGCAGAGAGGCAGAGTAAAAGTACTGTCACACCCATTTTTAAGGACAAAAATAGGATGCATAAAAGACTCATGTGCGCCTCAGGATTCGGTCGCACACATAAGTAGACAAATTACATAGTATCATCACAATGCTTATTACATAGTGAATAAATATTTAACACATAGTCTTATACAATAATTTGTAGTAACTAGTAATAGATCTTCAGCGGAACTCCAAACACAGGGACACGGTTGACTGGTTGACACCAAGACTAGTACTCATTACGATAATCATCATCATATTATTCATCTGTTATGGTGGAAATAGCAAGAGTGAGTCCATGTCGAACTCCGCAAATACAACATAGGGTTCATGTGGCACAAAAGGCTAGACACTGTTTAACTGCGTTTAGCTTTTAATCATCATATATTTAGCAATTGAGTAGCATCAAGATATTCCACTTCCCATTAATGAATCAATGATCAATTGTAATAATGATAATGAATAGTATTTACATGAGCATAATAATAACAACTTCAATTAAACATGATATAACAATAGTGATCATCTATCTGTAGATGTTCCAAGGCCGCCCGTATCCGTGGGCACGGCTAGTATACCAGTTTTTAACTCTGCATAGAGGTGTACACTTTCATTGTGAGTCATGACTTCCAAATACCTAGGATAGCTAGGCCCAAAGCACCGGAATTCATATAAAGCCACTTAAAGGTTCGTCTAACAAGTTAGGGCCATTAGATTCACTCGGTAGGCAGATGTAGGAACCCCCCCTTTTCAAATGGCACAATTCCTTCACGGCTATACTCATAAGACTAGAGGTTGTCCTACACCCAACGTGGCAAGCCATTCTTACGCCATTTAAGGTAACCACTAACAGACTAGAAAATATCCTTTAAACAACTAAAGCCAGAGCCATGTAGCCCCCACAGCTATACTATATGTCCCGGATGATCACGTACAGATAAGTCCTTATGGAGAGAAACCAGAGCAACAATATAACCCCTTGCTCTAGCCCCCTTTTCAACAGTAAAAAAATCATCTTAATGGTTGATTATTTAATTCATTAATCAAATTACAAGATCATTGTTCATAATTAAGCATTAGCAAAAGCTACCCAAATGCATCCCCAAGGTTGACAAGGAATCAAGGTAACGATCACTAAGTTATAATCTCTAAGGTTGTCAAGGAAGACACATGCATATGTATGATAATTTCAGTAAATAGGTAACAAGGATGGTCCCATGTTATACTTGCCTTGATCAAAGCTTTCCTGTTGACCCTGCTGATCTGGCTCAAAATAATACTCCGGATCATCAAGAAACTGCTCACCGTCTATACTCGATCACCAAACATCATCACACAATCATCCGAGCAATCATACACGAAGCAAATAAATAAACATAATTAGAACAGTACACCAACAGTAGCAAAACAGTATAAAAAGTTTGTAAAACTCTTCTACACGTTCCTACGATCACACAAATGTAAAGATCACGAAATTCAGATTTAAGACGTGAAAGTTATGAATTTTCTATGATTCCCTATAGATAATTAAATACTTTAATATAAACTGGAAAATTAAATTTTCCAAACCTACTGTACAACTATACTAACATGTAGAGCTCACAAATACGAATCTAACGCAACTTGAACGGGTCAAATCGGAGTTAAAACGAAGATTTTACGACTAAATCAAGTTTAGTGGCAAAACTGTAAATATCATAAATGTATTTTCAAATTACCGAGAAGAAATACGTCTTCAAAACAAAGAACCGTACTTCGGAAATTATGGCAAGGGACTGCGGGTTCTAATACAATGAAAGTCAAGGGCTCTTTAGCAAAATTGCGGCCGAAAGGGTATCTTCTAATCGGAGCCCTTGATCTAATCTTGGACGGCTGGATTCGTCTCCAGTCAAAGGAGAGAGGGCGTCGGCATACTCCTCATCTCTGGCCGGTGGCCGCCACGGCCGGCGCGAACGGTTCGCCGGAGATCCTCGGCTTCACCATTTCCGACCACCAATTGACCCATGGCTGGTACCAATCGGGTGCGGAGCTCAACATGAACACATCTACGCGGTTTAGGAAGACCATGACCGACCGAGGATGACACACGGCTCGGGATGGCGGTGGCGCCATTGCCGGCTCACTAAAACTTCGCAAACTCACGATTCAAAGCACTAAATACCTAAAGAAGAGCATGGGAAGGAAGAGAGAAGGGTGGCAATCTCACCAATGCAAAGAAAAGAGGCGCGGGTTCACCAGCAATCTCCGACGACGTACAACCGCGACTTCCTAGGGTTTCCAACCGACGAAGCTCGGTTTCAAGTGGTTTGGCTCAAAGTTTAGATGGAAAACGAGGAGAGGGGGCAAGCGGCTACATGTTTATAGCTCCAATTCAACGTGTTCGGGTAGAAATCCTGGTTTCCTTGGTGGATTCGGTTGTGACCGAGCTCATCTCCGGCTCGGTTACGACACAAAGGTAGGGGATGCGGCTGATAGTGGGACCCGTTCGTTAGCGAAACAAAGAAGAATGAAGGCGCACCCGTGATGCCTCCTGGGCCGGCCCACACACGAGAGAGAGCGAGAGGGGAATATGGCTGCTCGGCTCGGCGGCCCAAAACAAGGAGGAAGAGAGGAAGCAGGCCGGCTCGGTTCGGCTCAGGCGGGCCTCTAGGCCACCGAGCCGCAGGTAAGGAGGTAAGTTCACTTTTTTTATATATAAATTTGTTTTCCAAAGCCATTTTGAAATGAATTTTGAATTCAAATCAAATAAAACTAAAACCACACCTCAAAATAAATCAAATGCAACAGCATGAATGCATCATCAAATATTCCACCTATTATTTTAAATTTTTATCCCCATTAAATATTATCTAAATCATTTAAACTCATAACTAAATTTCTTTTAACTCCAAATTTCTTCTAATTTAAACTTTTAAGATTTTTGGGTGTTACAAATTCTACCCCCCTTAAAAGAATCTCGTCCTCGAGATTGGAATGCTTACTCAAATAATTGTGGGTATGATTTCCTCAATTCATCCTCTCTTTCCCAAGTTGCCTCTGCCTCTGAATACCGATTCCACTGAACTTTGGACATCTTAATAACCCGACTTCGAGTAACTCTTTCAACAGTTTCTAAAATCTTAATCAGAAACTCTTCATATGTAAGATCCTCCTTAACAGTCAATTCATCCAAAGGTATTTGCTCCTCAGGCACACATAAACACTTCTTGAGTTGAGAAACATGAAACACATCATGTACTCCAGACAAATTTTCAGGCAACTCTAATTGATAAGCAACCTCACAACGTCTATCGATAACTTTAAATGGCCCAAGATACCTTGGTTCTAACTTGCCTTTCATGTTAAACCTCCTCACACTTCTCATTGGTGACACCTTCAAATAGACATAATCACCTACCTCAAAAACTAAATCCCTTCTCTGATTGTCAGCATAACTCTTCTGACGAGATTGCGCTATTCTCAAATTCTCACGAATCACTCGCACTTGATCCTCTACGTTTCTAAGAACATCTGTACCAAATACCTGAGACTCATCCGTCTGATCCCAAAACAATGAAGTTCTACACTTACGTCCATATAAAGCTTCAAACGGTGTCATCTTAAGACTCTGTTGATAACTATTGTTGTAAGAAAATTCTGCATAAGGTAAACTCTTATCCCAACTAGTTTCATATTGCAATGCACAAGCTCTCAACATATCTTCTAGTATTTGGTTGGTCCTTTTAGTCTGCCCATCTGTCTGTGGATGATATGCTGTACTAAAATTCAACTTTGTACCTAAAGATTCATGTACGGCCTTCTAAAAATGTGACGTAAACTGCGAACCTCGATCAGACACAATCTTCTTTGAAACTCCATATAAACACACTATCTTCTCCATATATAATATAGCTAGTTGTTCTCTAGTATACTTAGTTTTAACCGGTATAAAATGAGCAACTTTAGTCAACCGATCTACTATTACCCAAATAAAATCATAACCTCTCTGAGTACGAGGTAACCCCACTATAAAGTCTATACCAATTTCCTCCCACTTCCATTCTGGAATCTTCATTGGTTGCAGTAATCCAGCTGGTCTCTGATGCTTAACTTTCACTCTCTGACAAGTGTCACACACTGCCACATACTCAGCTACATCTCGTTTCAGTCCAACCCACTAGTACTATAACACCCTAAAATTTTGGGATATTAAAAAGTAGGTAAATATGATTTTTATACAATTTTGTGACCACGCAAATTTAGAGTAATAATAATTTTATTAACTTAAAATCAAATATAAGGGTAGAAACATGTTTGTGCACTCATGCTGTTGCATTTGAATTTTTGTGATGAGTGGTTTGATTCAAATTCAAAATAGGATTCAAAATCATTTGAAAATGCTTTGAAATAATTGAAAAGGAAAAAGAAAAAGGACTGTACCTCTCTTCCTCGCTTTCGGCCCAGAAGCCCAACTCTTCCCCGCGGCCCGTTGTTTTCGCGCGCGCGCCGTTCCTCGCCTTGGGCCGAATCCGGCCGCTGGCCCAGCAACCCACGCGAGCGCGCTGCCACGTCGTTCTCTCACCCTGCATCGCTGACATCGCGGGCCCACTTGTCAGGTGCGTCCCCTTCCTCAAGTTGAAGCCGCTGTCGGATCTTCTCTTTCCAAAAACACCGAAGCTGAATCCTTTCCTCCCAATCCTTCTTTCCTTTCTTGGAATCGCCTTCGGGCTATAAAACCAAGCCTGTGCATCTTTCCGCTCCATCTCGTCTCGACGCGAAGCACCGAAACCATCTCAAGGAAGCACCGCTCGGATCACCGACATGACCGGCCGCTAACTCGAGCACCACGTCGACTTCCGGACAGCTCCGCCCTCGCGTTCGACCTTGGTGAGATCGCCTTGACCTATACTTCATCCTGGTATATTCGTTTCGCGAGGTAGCACAGTAAATCGCGATTTCGCGAACTCCGGCGATGGCACCGCCGCGGACATTGCCGCCGGAGTGTTTTCCCGGCCGGAGCGCCGCCCCACTCACCCCGAATCGATCTGATCCGTTCATCTGATATCTAACTGTCGCAGATTGAAGATACCGGTTTGGTTGTACATTTTGCTAAAGAGACCCTGTGTTTCTCAATTATCTAACCCGCAGTCCAAAGCATATTTTAGAATCGCGTATTATTCTTTTTAAAGTGTAGTTTGATCTCAGTTAAGTCAAAATACGTTTTTAGCTATCTACAGTTATGCCACTGAGTTTGTTTTAGTCATAATTTATCCGTTTTAACTCCGATTTGATCCGTTTAAATTGTGTTAGGTTCGTATTTGCGAGCTCTACATGTTAGTAGAACTGTTCAGTAGGTTTATGAGATTTTATTTTCGAGCTTGAATTAAAGTAATTACTTTTCTATAGGAAATCTTCGTAAATTCATAACTTTGTCGTTTTAGCTCCGTTTTTCGTGATCTTCGTGTCTGTGTGATCCTAGCGAGTTATAGATTCATTTTAAAAACTTTTTATCTTATTTTATTACTGTTGGTGTACTATTTTAATTTTAGTCTTGTTTGTTTATGCATGATTGTTCTGGATGAATGTTGTCGCTATTGTTGATCAAGTATAGACGGTGAGCAATTCATTGGGGATCAGGAGTTTTTCTACGAACAAGATCACCAGGACCAGTTTGAGCAAGGCAAGTATAGCATGGGATTATCCTTGTTGTCCTATTCACATTAAGCAAATAATATCATTATGCATATATTCCTTGTTAAGGATGACTTAGAGTTGATCTTAATCCTTGAGACCTATTATACTGCATGGATTAGTATTGCTAGTGCTCAACATGAACTATGATCATGTAATTTGACTAATGGAATATGCAATAAACATTAAAAGATGATTTTTATTACTGTTAAAGGGTACTAGAGCATGGCGTTACTTTGGTGCTCTCGTTACTCTCCATAAGGACTTATCTGTAAGCGAAAATCCAGGATTTACAGTACAACTGTGAGGGCTAAAATGGCTCTGGCTTTAGTCATATAGAAGGACCTTTTCTAGCTTGTTAGTGGTATTCCTTTATGGCGTCAGAATGGCTTAACGAATCGGATATAGTGCGGCCTCTGTCCTCATGAGTATAGGCTGCGTGTTATTGTGCCATTTGGAAGGGGGGCTCTATATCTGTTTGCCGAGTGAAATCTAATGGCCCTAACTTGTTAGACGAACCTTCGAAAGACTTCATAGTGTTTCCCTGCCTGCTCACCTTGGAAGTGTTTTGGGAGTAATTAACCCGGGCATATGGGCAACATGACTCACAGTGAAAGTGTACAACCTCTGCAGAGTGTAAAACTGTTATAACAGCCGTGCTCACGGTCACGAGTGGCCTTGGACCCTTATGGAATAGTGGATCATTAATAATGAATATGTTTTTGCTATTCGTTAATCATTTCACATGGATCATATGTTTATTGTTACATTGAGACACTTTGATATTATTGATATATTGAATTAATGCTAATTAAAAGCTACATGCTGATAAACCTATGTTATGTCTTTGAGCCTCATGAACCCCATGTTACACTTGTTGAGTACGAGATGTACTTACGCTTGTTTATTTTTCTTACTTGGATAAAAATCCTGGATGGGTAATAGATGGTGCAAGTAGTGACTACTTCTACTTTCCGGAAGATTACTAGACTTGCAGTCAACCAGTCAATGTGCCTGTGTATGGAGCTTCCATGAGAGTTTATATTTTACTTCCGCTACATTATTGTAAAGACTATGTGTTATTAATCGTGATGTAATAACATTGGTGATGATACATCCTTTATAATTTGTTAACTTATGTGTGATTGATCCCTGGGCACACATAAGAGTATGCACTTAATTTGGTCATTAAATGGGTGTGACAAATTGGTATCAGAGCTATTGTTGACTGTAGGACGCAAGACTAGCTAGAAATGGTCGATTTAGTGTCTTCTTTTCACTATTTTTATGCTCATTATCTTGCTCTTGTTATTTGATAAATTTTTATGCTTCTTATGTCTCATTCTATTATGAAATTTTGCCTCTATTCTAATTACATCTAAAAACTCTTAGATGGTTCGTGGCCGCAAGACTGCTCGCATCACCACTGGAGGACACTACCCACCTCGTGCTTTGCTTGCACCTGAAGAGCCACAAGAGGAAGTACCCCAGGAGAATGAGAAGACCCCTAAAGCACCAATCCAAGTGTCAGCACCTCTTCAGGAAGAACCCGAGCCTGAAGAAGACCCTGAGGTCATCGCGATTGAAGATGATGAAGAGGAGGAAGCCATTGGAGGAGAGCAACCCCCGTCTCCACCACATGATGCAGCTGCTGAGGATGTGCCACCCCCTCCAATGGGTTGGACTGTGAAGATCTACCACAAGGATGGAGGAGATGCTGTCTCACACCATCGACTTGTGGGAATGCTCTCTGCCTACTTTGCTGATTGGCACCCAGCTATGGAGTACGTCTGTTGGGAGTACACCCATCCGCTGGAGGACACTTACTGGAATGCAAGAGCGAGCATTTTTCCTAAGGATGAGGAAAAAGGGGCATACCAGCTAGACAGGATGTATGCTCACATAGGTCGTCGAGCTACCATGGAGGATGGCATTGAAGACGCTGCTTTTGAAGCATGCATGGGCCTTCGCTACCTTCGCTTTGACAGCATGAAGCATGATATTCACCGCTACTTCCCTCATGCACACCCCGACCTTGGATGGGCCATGATGGATCCAGTGCAGTTGGAACCACTTCCTCGGGTGATGGTGAACTTTGTCTATGATATGATGGAGAGGAAGCTGCAGTTAGAGGAGATGGTGAAGGCACAGGGGAAGACCATCAAGAGGTGCCAAGCGATGATTGATGAACTCCGAGCAAACCAAGGCATGGCCAAGATTTATGAGACATTAGATCATGAGCTACGTCGGTAGAAAATAGGAGTCCTTTATGTAATAAGAACGTTCTTAGTAACGTCAGTTGAGTCTTCGAGTCTGTCGTGTGGTTTGAACTTTAGTGTGATAGTTGCTTTATCATTATGCTAATGTGTGAGTTGGATTTTTGTTATGAGTGCTGGGGCTTGTATGCATGTCTACAAGTTCCATTCTTAAGAATAAAAGTTTATTAGTCAAGGGAATAATAGTTGGGTTTGGTATTGTCACGTTTTTGTCCTTGCTGTTTTCTGGAGCAGTCTGCAATGTTTTTGATATGGTTCAAAAACGGTTTATGAAACATTTATGAAATTTTTATGAGAGAAACTAGGCTTAAGCACCTTTCAAATGCCACTGGAATCACCTTTTTATCTGATCTGGTTCGAGAGATATAACTGTCACAATTTAAAGTTTCTGCACAGTCTGGAATCTGGAACAGTTTCTGTTGCGTCTTATTTTTCATTAACTTAACGACAGAATATGGTCTTATGGTCTAAATATAAGTTGTGGGGAACTTCATAAGCTTTCCAACCATATAAAGCACGCCTCTATTGGACTTCTTTAGCTCGAGATATCATTGATTTACTGAACTGTTAACATTGATATTCGTCCAGAAAACTTTCAGATCTCATTCTTTATCTTATAAGTGGTTGATAACATGGAAATCTCAAAGTTTGCATTCTTATGGATGGCAGATGGCCGAAAGAGGAAGAGGCATGGGTCGTGGAGGTGTTCCCCCGAATCCACCAACACCACCGCCACCAACTATTGAGCAACTTCTGGCAGTGCAGACACAACTTATGCAACAATTGGTGCAGAACCAACATAATCATTGAGTTGCTGGGGCACCACCACGTGATAAGCGTGGTGAGTTTTTGAAGGGTCATCCCCCAGTGTTCACACACGCCGCTGATCCCATAGAAGCAGATGATTGGCTTCGTGTCGTGGAAAAGCAACTCAACATTGCACAATGTGATGACCGGCAGAAGGTGTTGTTTGCTTCTGGACAACTCTAGGGAGAAGCTCAGGACTGGTGGGAATCGTATGAGTATGGTCGTCCCACCAATGCTCCCGCAGTCACTTGGCAGGAGTTTAGAGAGAACTTCAGAGCTTAACATATTCCAGAAGGGATAATAGAACTGAAGGCAGAGGAATTCCGGAACTTGACCCAAGGGTCATTATCTGTAGCTGAGTATCGTGACAGGTTTGCTCAGCTGTCATGATATGCTCCACATGAGGTAGCTAATGACAATGATAAGCAGCGCCGCTTCTTGAAAGGATTGTATGATGGACTACAATTGCAGCTGATGTCCAATACTTATCCCAATTTTCAGATGCTTGTGAACCGCGCTATCATGGTGGACAACAAGTGCAAGGAAATGGATGCCAAGAGGAAAAGGCTTCAGGGACAGACTTCTGGTAGTAACACTCATCCGCGTACTGGTTTCTAGCAGGGTAATCAACAGAGGCCTCCTTCTGGTCAGTGGAATGGTGGTCAAGTCCCTTTCCGCAATCTGTTCTCGCAACGTCCCCCATTCCAGCCGTAGAATGGCAACCAACGCCCTCCGCAGCAGAGTGGGAATCAGCCTCAGCGTCAGGGTCCTTCCAATAACACTCCAATGAAGACCAGTGCTCCCAATACCCCCCACAAGTGTTTTCGATGTGGGAAAGAGGGTCACTTGTCCTACAATTGCCCTGAGAAAGATCAACCAGCAGACTCCCCAGAGGCAGGGTAGTCACCAGAAGCCTGCATCTAACACTGGAAGGGTGAACCACTTGTCCCAGGAAACCATAGTGGAGGAACCAGAAGTTATGTGTCACACCCGGTTTTAAGGACAAAACCAGATATACACTATATGTGAAATAAAGGAGTCAAATCTCACATATAGCCGCAGATAAATGTAATACCAAGAGACAAATGCTTAATAAACATAACTCAATAGTATAAAATATACCTTAGAGAATAACACAGCGGAAAGACAACTCCGAACACCAGGTGTAGACCTCACTACAGGATCAAACTGACTGGTTGATCACAAGCCTAACAAATTCCAGAATCTAGAAATCTGGTACCCTTCCTGAGATGTGGAAAATAGCAAGAGTGAGTCCATGTCGAACTCAACAAATATATCATAGGGTTCATGAGGCTCAAAAGGTTTGACACAGGTTTACTGTGATAGCTTTTATTAAGTCATCTTTTAGCAATTGAGTAGCAACAAGTTTACCATAAGCCCAAATAACCTCATGATCATGTAAACGTGAATAACGTATAGCAAGAAACAATAATCATTAATGAGCATTAATATCATCAGTATTATCATTATCATCAGTGTTCATCATTTATTCTGTAAGGGTCCAAGGCCACTCGTGACCGTGAGCACGGCTGTTATAACAATTTTACACTCTGCAGAGGTTGTACACTTTCACTGTGAGTCATGTTTACCCATATGCCCGGGATCGCGACTCCCAAAACACTTCCAAGGTGAGCAGGCAGGAAAACACTATGAAGCCTTTCAAAGGTTCGTCTAACAAGTTAGGGCCGCTAGGTTTCCAAAGTCAGTCTGTGTGATTCACCACGCAGGGATCCACAGTCTGCTCTACCCCATTTGCGCCACAAGGGTAACCTCTAACAAGCTAGAAAAGGTCCTCATACTGAGCTAAAGCCAGAGCCATTTTAGCCCTCACAGTTGTACTGTAAATCCTGGATTTTCGCTTACAGATAAGTCCTTATGGAGAGAAACTAGAGAACCATAAAAACAACCAAATATGCTCTAGCCCTCTTGAGCCATGTTTCTATAAAGCATCTTTTAAACGTTTATTGCATATACCATTAGTCAAGTTACAGATTGTGGTTATTTATCTTGAGCACTAGCATAAATACTACCCCAATGCAATGTTCCACGGGTGTCAAGGTACAAGATACAAAAGCTAGGATATCCTTAGTGGTAACAAGGTAGACACATGCACATGAATTAAGTATATTAAAGGTGAATAGGAAACAAGGATAATCCCATGCTATACTTGCCTTAAATCAAAATCCTTCTCTGATCCAAATCTTCAATTAATAGCTTCTTGAATCTCCACGTAAATCTCACCGACTGGACTTGATCAATAAATCACCACACACACATCGAGCAATCATACACGAAGCAAACAATGAATAATAATTAGAACAGTACACCAAACATAAGAAACAATATGTGAAAAGGTTTTAAAGATGTTCTACGCATTGCTACGAACACACAGGAGCGAAAAACACGCTAATCAAAGCTACGGCGAACAAGAAACATTTACCGAAACATTTACTTTATTAGAGATTAGAGAAAAAGAAAACCAAGCCTTATTTATTTTAATTACAGCAATCAGGTGAAGCATAGTAATTCAGATTAGACAAAATATATTCTAATTCTAAAATCTAGGTTAGACCAGTCATATTTTATTTATAAAATGTTATTATTTAGTTTAGGCGAATTAAAGTTAATCTTGCAAAAAGAAAGTTTCATGTGAGAGCATCTAATTTCGTTTTAACATTTGAAACATGTTTAACCTTAAGCAATTTATAATTTAAGATCACGTTCATGTTAGTAGTAATCAAATTAACATGTTATGTATAATTACCGAAATATAAAACTTACATTGTTTTCAATTATAAAACTAATTACAAGCATATTAATCAATATAATATTTAGCTATATATTCAAATACATGTGGCAACGGAACGAAATCACTTATGTTTATAGATTTAATGAAACACCCGATAGTTCAAAAGACATTTAAGTTAATATGTGACCATGAAAAGATCGGGGGTGTAAACTTAAATTGCTTTTAATTAAAACGATCATTAAGTAATACCGATCAATTTATTATGATTTGATTCATAAATACAAGACATGGTAAACATCGCCGCTGACACGTAGATTAGGTTGACCCGAGTGCAACGCGACAAGAACGAAAATACGTTGGTTTTTTTAAAATTTAAAAGCTATTAACTAATAATTATTAATCAAGTTGCCTTTAAATAATTTAAATTCATAATTGAGTGACATGATAAACGTTAGCACTACTACGTAGAGCACGATGACACGAATCTAACACGATAAGAACGAAACTAAATCGGAGTCAAAACGACCTCAGTATGACATATATGGTATGTGGTGTATTTCCATGGTATTTCTTGATTTGTTTTTGTGAAGGAAAATGACCATAATGTATGTGTGATGTCATCATGACACCAATATGATGTCATCAAGCTAGAAGATCAGGACTGGGACGCATGGCCGGCGCTGCTCTGCTGACTCTACTTGCTCATGCGTTGTCGCATCTTCACGGAAAGAGCTCCAGTGATGAACTAGAAGATCAATGATGCAAATCGATTGGGCAGCAACAGGCTTTCCTCAAAGCAGCAGATGGCAGCTGCGGAGCACGGGAAGACAGAGAGGAGGGGACAGCTATCTTACGGAGAGGTTTCTCAACGGCCGAAGACGAGCGACGACGACCACGTACTACTCAACGGCCGGCTTGGGCGCCTGCGTGGAAAAGCTTGACGAGTATGATGACCGACTTGCTCGGTTAAGGATGGCGGACGATGGTCGCCTCGAAGCGGAGCTCGGCAACAGACTGCAGACGACGGAGAAGCAGCAGGCGATGCTTATGGCGTCGGCGGACAAGCTCGGCGAGATTCGAACGGCGAGTGCGCTAGGGCTATCGGCTGCTGCGGTCTCAAGACGAAGGCTGCAGCTTGGCGATTAAGATGGGAATTGAGGCGTCGCACCTGGGCTCGGGTATATATCTCAGGGGTGCTTCAAGGAAGGAAAGGGATGATCCCCGTTCGGATACGGCTTGGAGGAAAAAGGAAGGCGGCGCTCGCGGTTGGAAAGAACCGGAGGAAGGAGAAAGGAAAGGGGAGGCGGTCTCTGACCAGTGGGACCGGCTCGTCAGCGGCTCGGGTGCGGGACGCGGCCGCGCGCGCGCGAAGTTGGGCCTGCGGCCGCGACTTGGGCTCGGCCCAAGCGGGAGCGGGCACGGGAGAGGGGAAAGGTGGGCCGCGCGTGCTGGGCTGCGGAAGAAGCGGGCCGAAACTGAGATGAGCTGATTTTTCCATTTTCTTTTTCTTTTTCTAATTTTTCAAAGCCATTTTTCAAAAGATTTTCAAATCCAATTTGAATTTGACTTAAACCACTCAACACAAAATTTCAAATACAGCAGCATGAATGCTCAATCATATTTCTACCCTTATATTTGATTTTAAATTTATAAAAATTATTATCATTCTAAGTTTGCATGCTCACAAAAATATACAAAAATCATATTTCTCCTACTTTTCTTCTTTTCAAAATTTTAGGGTGTTACATTATGCTTGGTATGTTCGATGTCCATTCCACTCCCGCCACTGTTCTTTTTGATTCTGGAGCATCACATTCTTTCATATCACAATCATTTGTTAGAATACATAGAATTCATTTGTGTGCCATGAAGAACCCTATATTAGTAAACTCACCTGGTGGAAGCATGCCAGCATCTTATCGTTGTCTCCCGATTAGTCTCATTCTAAGGGGGGTAGAGTTTAAGGTGAGTCCTATAGTATTGAGAACAGCTGGGATTGATCTTATATTGGGAATGAATTGGATGATGCAACAACAAGCAGAGATTCAGTGCAAAAGGAAATCGGTAGTACTGACAACACCAAAGGGTGATAGGATCAGAGTTGATGTGAAAGTGCAAAAGCAGGAGACCGCTACAGTGAATCAGTTTACTGATGGTGCCAACAAGGAGGACTAGATTGTGGAAGAGTTCTCCGATGTATTTCCTGAGGAATTGCCAGGTATGCCACCAGATCGTGACATTGAATTTATTATTGAATTATTACCTGGAACTGCACCCATAGCTAAGCGTCCATATAGAATGGGAGTAGATGAATTAGCAAATTAAGGAATTGCAGGATAAGGGTTTCATTCGTCCTAGTTCTTCACCTTGGGGAGCACCCGTGATTTTTGTGGATAAAAAAGATGGTACTCAGAGGATGTGTATGGATTATCGGTCTCTCAATGAGGTTACCATCAAGAATAAGTACCCGTTGCCTAGGATTGATGATTTGTTTGATCAGTTAAGAGGTGCTTGTGTATTCTCCAAGATTGATCTTCGTTCGGGATATCATCAGTTGAAGATTCGTGCTAGTGATATACCAAAGACAGCTTTTACCACACGGTATGGGTTATTTGAGTATAAAGTTATGTCTTTTGGTCTAACTAATGCCCCTGCATACTTTATGTATCTGATGAATAAGGTGTTCATGGAATATCTGGACAAGTTTGTAGTGGTATTCATTGATGATATTCTAGTATTCTCCAAGACTAAGGAGGAACATGCCAAACATTTGAGGTTGGTTTTGCAAAAGCTCAGAGAACACCAGCTATATGCCAAGGGAAGTAAATGTGAGTTTTGGTTGAAGGAAGTTTCCTTTCTTGGTCATGTTGTCTCAAATGGAGGAATATCAGTAGATCCTAGCAAAGTAAAAGATGTATTGGACAAGAAGCCACCAACCAATGCAAGTGAGATCCGTAGTTTCTTGGAATTAGCAGGCTATTACAGGAGATTTATAGAGGGATTTTCTAAGCTTGCGAAGCCAATGACTGCACTATTGGAGAAGAATGCCAAGTTTGTGTGGTCTGAGAAGTGTCGGGCTAATTTTGAGGAATTAAAGAAAAGATTGACCACTGCACCAATATTAGTTTTACCAGATCTGAGTAAACATTTTTCTATCTATTGTGATGCATCTCGTTTGGGTTTAGGATGTGTTCTTATGTAAGAAGGTAGAGTTGTGACATATGCATCGAGACAGTTGAGAAAGCATGAATTAAATTATCCTACTCATGACTTGGAATTAGCTGCAGTGGTTCATGTACTAAAGATATGGAGACACTACTTGATTGGACATAAGAGTGATATATACACTGATCACAAGAGTTTGAAGTATATCTTCACACAATCAGATCTGAACTTGAGGCAGCGTAGATGGTTGGAGTTGATAAATGATTATGATCTGGAGGTGCATTATCACCCAGGAAAGGCTAACGTCATTGCTGATGCTCTTAGTAGGAAAAGCTACGCTAATGAAATGCAAGTAATGCCTATGTCAAGAGAGTTGTGTGCTGAATGTGAGCATCTGAACTTAGGGTTTACCACCAATGCAGTAGAATTGGTACTAGAACCTACTCTGGAGCAAGAGATACGCAAGAGTCAGATGAAAGATGCAAAATTGAGAGAGATAGCGGAGAATATAGTGAAGGGTAAATCACCAGGATTCCATAAGGATGATAAGGGTACGTTATGGTTTGGAAAAAGACTATGTGTGCCAGAGGATAAGACTATCAGAAAGGCAATTCTGCGTGAAGCTCATGAGTCAGCTTATTCCATACACCCTGGGAGTACTAAGATGTATTTGGATCTGAGAGAGAAATATTGGTGGTATGGTTTGAAAAGAGATGTTGCTGAATATGTTGCTTTGTGTGACACATGTCAAAGGGTGAAAGCTAAACTCCAGAGACCTGCAGGATTGTTACAACCTATGCAGATACCCGAATGGAAATGGGAAGAAGTTGGTATGGATTTTATAGTTGGATTGCCACGTACTCAGAAAGGGTATGATTCAATTTGGGTAATAGTAGATCGTCTAACAAAGGTTGCTCATTTTCTGCCAGTTAGGACTACATATAGCAGTGCAAGTTTGGCAGAATTGTATATGGAGAGAATTGTGAGTCTACATGGAGTTCCTAAGAAAATTGTGTCTAATCGGGGTACCCAGTTTACATCTCATTATTGGCAAAAGATACATGAATCACTAGGAACCAAGCTGAACTTTAGTACAACCTACCATCCACAGACAGATGGACAGACGGAGAGAATTAATCAGATATTGGAGGATATGTTGAGAGTTTGTGCTTTACAATATGGTACTAGTTGGGATAAGAGTTTGCCTTGTGCAGAGTTCTCTTATAACAATAGTTATTAGAAGAGTCTTTAGATGGCACCGTTTGAGGCTCTGTATGGACGAAAGTGTAGAACCCCGTTGTTCTAGAATCAGACAGGGGAAAGTCAAGTGTTTGGGCTTGATGTACTCAAGGATGCTGAAAAGAAAGTGAGAATGATTAGAGATAATCTGAAAATAGCTCAGTCCAGACAGAAGAGTTATGCTGATACTCGGAGAAGAGAGTTGACTTTTGAAGTAGGGGATTATGTATACTTGAAAGTATCGCCAATGAGGAGTGTGAAAAGGTTCAACATGAAAGGGAAATTGGCACCAAGGTATATTGGACCTTTCAAGATTGTAGAGAGACGTGGTGAGGTGGCATATCAGTTGGAATTACCTGAGAGTTTGGCAGGTGTACACAATGTGTTTCATGTGTCTCAACTTAAGAAATGTTTATGAGTACCAGAGGAGCAGATTCCGTTAGAGGAGCTCACCATTAAAGAGGACCTCACATATGAAGAGTTCCCAGTTAAAATTCTAGAGACTGCTGAAAAAGTCACGAGAAGTCGAACTATTAAGATGTGTAAGGTTCAGTGGAATCGGTACACAGAGGGTGAGGCACCTGGGAAAGAGAAGAGGATCTGAGGAAAACCTACCCGCAATTGTTCAAGTAAGCAACAACCGAATCTTGGGACGAGATTCATCTTAAGGGGGTAGAATTATAACACCCTAAAATTTTGGGATATTAAAAAGTAGGTAAATATGATTTTTCTACAATTTTGTGACCATGCAAATTTAGAGTAATAATAATTTTATTAACTTAAAATCAAATATAAGGGTAGAAACATGTTTGTGCACTCATGCTATTGCATTTGAATGTTTATGATGTGTTGTTTAATTCAAATTCAAAATAGGATTCAAAATCATTTGAAAATGCTTTGAAATAATTGAAAAGGAAAAAGAAAAAGGACTGTACCTCTCTTCCTCACTTTCGGCCCAGAAGCCCAACTCTTCCCCGTGGCCCGTTGTTTCCGCGCGCGTGCCATTCCCCGCTTTGGGCCGAATCCGGCCGCTGGCCCAGCAACCTGCGCGAGCGCGCTGCCGCGTCGGTCTCTCACCCTGCGTCGCTGACGTCGCGGGCCCACTTGTCAGGCGCGTCCCCTTCCTCAAGTTGAAGCCACCGTCAGGCTATAAAACCGAATCCTTTCCTCCCAATCCTTCTTTCCTTTCTTGGAATCGCCTTCGGGTTATAAAACCGAGCCCGTGCATCTTTCCGCTCCATCTCGTCTCGACGTGAAGCACCGAAACCATCTCGAGGAAGCACCGCTCGGATCACCGATGTGACCGGCCGCTAACTCGAGCACCACGTCGACTTCGGGACAGCTCCGTCCTCGCGTTCGACCTTGGTGAGATCGCCTTGACCTATACTTCATCCCGGTATATTCGTTTCGCGAGGTAGCGCAGTAAATCGCGATTTCGCGAACTCCGGCGATGGCACCGCCGCAGACATTGCCGCCAGAGTGTTTTCCCAGCCGGAGCGCCGCCCCACTCACCCCGAATCGATCTGATCTGTTCATCTGATATCTAACGGTCGCAGATTGAAAATACCGGTTCGGCTGTACATTTTGCTAAAGAGACCCTGTGTTTCTCAATTATCTAACCCGTAGTCCAAAGCGTATTTCAGAATCGCGTATTATTCTTTTAAAGCGTAGTTTGATCTTAGTTAAGTCAAAATACGTTTTCAGCTATTTACAGTTATGCCACTGAGTTTGTTTTAGTCATAATTTATCCGTTTTAACTCCGATTTGACCCGTTCAAATTGCGTTAGGTTCGTATTTGCGAGCTCTACATGTTAGTAGAACTGTTCAGTAGGTTTGTGACATTTTATTTTCGAGCTTGAATTAAAGTAATTACTTTTCTATAGGAAATCTTCGTAAATTCATAACTTTGTCGTTTTAGCTCCGTTTTTCGTGATCTTCGCAACTGTGTGATCCTAGCGAGTTGTAGATTCATTTTAAAAACTTTTTATCTTATTTTATTACTGTTGGTGTACTGTTCTAATTTTAGTCTTGTTTGTTTATGCATGATTGTTCTGGATGAATGTTGTCGCTATTGTTGATCGAGTATAGACGGTGAGCAATTCGTTGGGGATCAGGAGTTTTTCTACGAACAAGATCACCAGGACCAGTTTGAGCAAGGCAAGTATAGCATGGGATTATCCTTGTTGTCCTATTCACATTTAGCAAATAATATCACTATGCATATATTCCTTGTTAAGGATGACTTAGAGCTGATCTTAATCCTTGATACCTATTATACTGCATGGATTAGTATTGCTAGTGCTCAACATGAACTATGATCATGTAATTTGACTAATGGAATATGCAATAAACATTAAAAGATGATTTTTATTACTGTTAAAGGGTACTAGAGCATGGGGTTACTTTGGTGCTCTCGTTACTCTCCATAAGGACTTATCTGTAAGCGAAAATCTGGGATTTACAGTACAACTGTGAGGGCTAAAATGGCTCTGGCTTTAGTCATATAGAAGGACCTTTTCTAGCTTATTAGTGGTATTCCTTTATGGCGTAAGAATGGCTTGACGAATTGGATATATTGCGGCCTCTGTCCTCATGAGTATAGGCTGCGCGTTATTGTGCCATTTAGAAGGGGGGCTCTACATCTATTTGCCGAGTGAAATCTAATGGCCCTAACTTGTTAGACAAACCTTCAAAAGACTTCATAGTGTTTCCCTGCCTGCTCACCTTGGAAGTGTTTTGGGGGTAATTAACCTGGGCATATGGGCAACATGACTCACAGTGAAAGTGTACAATCTCTGCAGAGTGTAAAACTGTTATAACAATCGTGCTCACGGTCACGAGTGGCGTTGGACCCTTATGGAATAGTAGATCATTAATAATGAATATGTTTTTGCTATTCGTTAATCATTTCACATGGATCATATGTTTATTGTTACATTGAGACACTTTGATATTATTGATATACTGAATTAAGCTAATTAAAAGCTACATGCTGATAAACCTATGTTATGCCTTTGAGCCTCATGAACCCCATGTTACACTTGTTGAGTACGAGATGTACTTACGCTTGTTTATTTTGTTACTTGGATAAAAATCCCGGATGGGTAACAGATGGTGCAAGTAGTGACTACTTCTACTTTCCGGAAGATTACTAGACTTGCAGTCAACCAGTCAATGTGCCTGTGTATGGAGCTTCCACGAGAGTTTATATTTTACTTCCGCTACATTATTATAAAGACTATGTGTTATTAATCGTGATGTAATAACATTAGTGATGATACATCCTTTATAATTTGTTAATTTATGTGTGATTGATCTCTGGGCACATATAAGAGTATTGTAACACCCTAAAATTTTGGATATTAAAAAAAAGGAAAATATGATTTTATACAATTTTGTGACCATGCAAATTTAGAGTAATAATAATTTTTATTAACTTAAAATTTAATATAAGAGTAGAAACATGTTAGTGCATTCATGCCGTTGCATTTAAATTTTTGTGATGAGTGGTTTGATTTAAATTCAAATTAGGTTTCAAAATCATTTGAAAATACTTTGAAACAATTGAAAAGGAAAAAAGAAAACGAAAATCTTCATTTCCCTCGCTTTCGGCCTGGCAGTCCATTTCTTTTCCCACGGCCTGCTTACCTTCCGAGCCGAGCGGCCCATCCCTCGCCTCAGCGCGCACGCGTCGCGTTCCGCTTGGGCCGAGCCCATTCTCGCCCGCGGCCTGGCTCGCGCGTGCACCGCTGGCCGAGCAACGCGCTGCCGCGTTTCCCTTCTCCGATTGTGTCGCTGACGCCGTGGACCCATCTGTCAGCCGTGCCTCCTTCCTCAAGCCTACGCCGTCGTCGCTTTCCTAAACTACCAAAACCGAATCCTCCCCTCAATCTCCCCTTCCCTTCCGTGGAGACGCCTTCGGGCTATAAAAATCGAGCCCGTGATCCTTCCGCCCCATCCTATCTTGACGCGGAGCTCTGGAACCATCCCAAGACGGCATTGCTCGGAGCACCGCCGGGACCGCCCGCCATACCGAGCAGCGCGCCGCCTTTTGCTTCGTCCTCGGCTCCATTCTTGCGCGAGGTGAGATCGCATTGCCTTGTACTCCATCCCGGTACTTTTATCTTGTCGAATGATGCTCGGTTTCGAGTTCTAGTGAACTCCGGCGATGGCGCCGCCGCGGATTTGGTCGCCGGCGTAATTTTTCCGGCCGGATCGCCGCCCCGTTCGTCCTGATCCGATCTGCGCCATCTACCTTGAATCCAATGGCTGATATCAGAAGATACCGTTTCGGCTGCGCATTTTGCTAAAGAAACCCTGAGTTTTTCAATTGATTAACCCACAGTCCAAAGCGTACTTCCGTATTGCGTAATATCCATTTGAAAGCGTAGTTTGATCTCAGTTCATTCGAAATACGTTTTCAGCTAATTACAGTTTTGCCACTGAGTTTGTTTTGGTCATAATTCATCCGTTTTAACTCCGATTTGATCCGTTCAAATTGCGTTAGGTTCGTAATTAAGAGCTCTACATGTTAGTAGGACTGTTCAGTGGGTTTGTGATAATTTATTTTCGAGCTTGAACTAAAGTAATTACTTTCTATAGGAAATTTTCGTGAATTCATTACTTCGTCGTTTTAGCTCCGTTTTTCGTGATCTTTGCGTCTGTGTGATCCTAGCGAGTTGTAGATTCTTTATAAAAACTTTTTATCTTATTTTATTACTGTTGGTGTACTGTTCTAATTATAGTCTTGTTTGTTTATGCATGATTGTTCTAGATGAATGTTGTTGCTATTATTGATCGAGTATAGACGGTGAGCAATTCGTTGGAGATCAGGAGTTTTACTACAAATAAGATCACCAGGACCAGTTTGAGCAAGCCAAGTATAGCATGGGATTATCCTTGTTGTCCTATTCACATTAAGCAAATAATATCATTATGCATATATTCCTTGTTAAGGATGACTTAGAGTTGATCTTATTCCTTGATACCTATTATACTGCATGGATTAATATTGCTAGTGCTCAACATGAACTATGATCATGTAATTTGACTAATTGAATATGCAATAAACACTAAAAGATGACTTTTATTGCTGTTAAAGGGTACTAGAGCATGGGGTTATTTGGTGCTCTCATTACTCTCCATAAGGACTTATCTGTAAGCGAAAATCCAGGATTTACAGTACAACTGTAGGGCTAAAATGGCTCTAGCTTTAGTCATATAGAAGGACCTTTTCTAGCTTGTTAGAGGTTACCCTTGTGGCGCAAATGGGGTAGAGCAGACTGTGGATCCCTGCGTGGTGAATCACACAGACTAACTTTGGAAACCTAGCAGCCCTAACTTGTTAGACGAACCTTTGAAAGGCTTCATAGTGTTTCCCTACCTGCTCACCTTGAAAGTGTTTTGGGAGTAATTAACCCGGGCATATGGGCAATATGACTCACAGTAAAAGTGTATAACCTCTGCAGAGTGTAAAACTATTATAACAGCCGTGCTCACGGTCACGAGTGGCCTTGGACCCTTATGGAATAGTGGATCATTAATAATGGATATGTTTTTGCTATTCGTTAATCATTTCACATGGATCATATGTTTATTATTACATTGAGACACTTTTGATATTATTAATATACTGAAATAAGGCTAATTAAAAGCTACATGCTGATAAACCTATGTTATGCCTTTGAGCCTCATGAACCCCATGTTATATTTGTTGAGTTCGACATGGACTCACTCTTGCTATTTCCCCTACACTCCAGTGTGTAGTAAGGTGCTGCTCAGAAGAAGGATAAAAATGTAGTGTGGTTTCTAGAAGACTAATAGAAGTGCTAGGCATATGTTACCCCCAGTCAGCCGTCCCTGTGATGTTGGAGCCTGAAGAAAAGATTAGTGACCATTCCGTGACACTCTGATAGTTGTAAGTGTTAATATAGTATGTTTTCCGCTTTATATAAACATTGTTTTGATACTTTTTCATTCTGACATATGTGTGGACTTCCTGGGCACACATATGATTAGCCTGGTTTTGTTCTTTAGAAAACCGGGTGTGACAGAGTGGTATCAGAGCTATTGTTGACTGTAGGACGCAAGCCTAGTTAGAAATGGTCGATTTAGTATCTTCTTTTCACTATTTTTATGCTCATTACCTTGCTCTTGTTATTTGATAAATTTTTATGCTTCTTATGTCTCATTCTATTACGAAATTTTGCCTCTATTCTAATTACATCTAAAAACTCTGTAGATGGTTCGTGGCCGCAAGACTGCCCGCATCACCACTGGAGGACACTACCCCACCTCGTGCTTTGATTGCACCTGAAGAGCCACAAGAGGAAGTACCCCAGGAGAATGAGCAGACCCCTGAAGCACCAATCCAAGTACCAGAACCTCCTTAGGAAGAACCCAAGCCTGAAGAAGACCCTGAGATCGTCGAGATTGAAGATGATGAAGAGGAGGAAGCTAATGGAGGAGAGCAACCCCCGTCTCCCCCACCTGGTGCAGCTGCTGAGGATGTGCCACCCCCTCCAATGGTTTGGACTGTGAAGATTTACCACAAGGCTGGATGAAATGCTGTTTCTCACCATCGACTTATGGGAATGCTCTCTGCCTACTTCGCTGATTGGCACCCAGCTATGGAGTACGTTTGTTGGGAGTACACCCATCCGCTGGAGGACACTTACTGGAAGGCAAGAGCGAGCATTTTTCCTAAGGATGAAGAAAAAGGGGCATACCAGCTGGACAGGATGTATGCTCACATGGGTCGTCGAGCTACCATGGAGGATAGCATTGAAGATGCTGCTTTTGAAGCATGTATGGGCCTTCGCTACCTTCGCTTTGACAGCATGAAGCAAGATATTCACCGCTACCTCCCTCGTGCACACCCTGATCTTGGATGGGCCATGATGGATGCAGTGCAGTTGGAACCACTTCCTCGGGTGATGGTGAACTTTGTCTATGACATGATGGAGAGGAAGCTGCAGTTAGAGGAGATGGTGAAGGCACAGGGGAAGACCATCAAGAGGTGCCAAGCAATGATTAATGAACTCCGAGCAAACCAAGGCATGACCAAGATTTATGAGACATTAGAGCATGAGCCACGCTAGTAGAAAATAGGAGTCCTTTATGTAATAAGAACGTTCTTAGTAACGTCAGTTGAGTCTTCGAGTTGTCACGATATGCTTCACATGAGGTGGCCAATGACAATGATAAGCAGCGCTGCTTTGAAAGGGATTGTATGATGGACTACAATTGTAGCTGATGTCCAATACTTATCCCAATTTTTAGACACTTATGAACTGCGCTATCGTGGTGGACAACAAGCACAAGGAGATGGATGCCAAGAGGAAAAGGCTTTAGGGACAGACTTCTGGTAGTAACACTCATCCTCATACTGGTTTTCAGCAGGGTAATCAATAGAGGCCTCCTTCTGGTCAGTGGAATCGTGGTCAGGTCCCTTTTCACAATCAGTTCCCACAACGTCCCCCATTCCAGTCGCAGAATGGTAACCAATGCCCTTCGCAGCAGAGTGGGAATCAGCCACAGCATCACGGTCCTTCCAATAATAATCCAATGAAGACCAGTGCTCCCAATACCCCCAACAAGTGTTTCTGATGTGGAAAAGAGGGTCACTTGTCCTACAATTGCCCTGAGAAGATCAACCAACAGACTCCACAGAGGTAGGGTAGTCACCAGAAGCCTGCATCTAATACTGGAAGGGTGAACCACTTGTCCTAGGAAACCACAGTGGAGGAACCAGAAGTTATGCTTGGTACGTTCGATGTCCATTCCACTCCCGCCACTGTTCTTTTTGATTCTGGAGCTTCATATTCTTTCATATCACAATCATTTGTTAGAATACATAGAATTCATTTGTGTGCCATGAAGAATCCTATATTAGTAAACTCACCTGGTGGAAGTATGCCAACATCTTATCGTTGTCTCCCGATTAGTCTCATTCTAAGGGGGTAGAGTTTAAGGTGAGTCCTATAGTATTGAGAACAGCTGGGATTGATCTTATCTTGGGAATGGATTGGATGATTCAATAACAAGCAGAGATTCAGTGCAAAGGGAAATCAGTAGTGTTGATAACACCAAAGGGAGATAGGATCAGAGTTGATGTGAAAGTGCAGAAACAGGAGACCGCTACAGTGAACCAGCTTATTGATGGTGCCAACAAGGAGGACCAGGTTGTGGAAGAGTTCTCCGATGTGCTTCCTAAGGAATTGCCAGGTATGCCGCCAGACCGTGACATTGAATTTATTATTGAATTATTACCTGGAACTACACCTATAGCTAAGCATCCATATAGAATGGGAGTAGATGAATTAGAAGAACTTAAGAAACAAATTAAGGAATTGCAGGATAAGGGTTTCATTCATCCTAGTTCTTCACCTTGGGGAGCACCAGTGATTTTTGTGGATAAGAAAGATGGTACTCAGAGGATGTGTGTAGATTATCGGTCTCTCAATGAGGTTACCATCAAGAATAAGTACCCGTTGCCCTGGATTGATGACTTGTTTGATCAGTTAAGAGGTGCTTGTGTATTCTCCAAGATTGATCTTCGTTCTGGATATCATCAGTTGAAGATTCGTGCTAGTGATGTCCCAAAGATAGCTTTTACCACACGGTATGGGTTATATGAGTATACAGTGATGTCTTTTGGTCTGACTAATGCTCTTGCATACTTTATGTATTTGATGAATAAGGTATTCATGGAATATCTAGACAAGTTTGTAGTGGTATTCATTGATGATATTCTAGTATTCTCCAAGACTGAGGAGGAACATGCTGAACATTTGAGGTTAGTCTTGCAAAAGCTCAGAGAACATCAGTTATATGCTAAGCGGAGTAAATATGAGTTTTGGTTGAAGGAAGTTTCCTTTCTTGGTAATGTTGTCTCAAATGGAGGGATATCAGTAGATCCTAGCAAAGTGAAAGACGTATTGGACTGGAAGCCACCAACCAATGCAAGTGAGATCCGTAGTTTCTTGGGATTGGCAGGCTATTACAGGAGATTTATAGAGGGATTTTCTAAGCTTCCGAAGCCAATGACTGCACTACTGGAGAAGAATGCCAAGTTTGTGTGGTCTGAGAAGTGTCAGGCTAATTTTGTGGAATGGAAGAAAAGATTTGTGGCATATGCATCGAGACAGTTGAGAAAGCATGAATTAAATTATCCTACTCATAACTTGGAATTAGCTGCAGTGGTTCATGCATTAAAGATATGGAGATACTATTTGATTGGACATAAAAGTGATATATACACCGATCACAAGAGTCTGAAGTATATTTTCACTCAATCAGATTTGAACTTGAGGCAACATAGATGATTGGAATTGATAAAGGATTATGATCTGGAGGTGTATTATCACCCAGGAAAGGCTAATGTTGTTGCTGATGCTCTTAGTAGGAAAAGCTACGCTAATGAGATGCAAGTAATGCCCTGGTCAAGAGAGTTGTGTGCTGAATGTGAGCATTTGAATTTAGGGTTTACCACCAATGCAGTAGAATTGGTACTAGAACCTACTCTGGAGCAAGACATACGCAAGGTTCAGATAAAAGATTCAAAATTGAGAGAGATAGCAGAGAATATAGTGAAGGGTAAATCACCAGGATTCCATAAGGATGATAAGGGTACATTATGGTTTGGAAAAAGGTTGTGTGTGCCAGAGGATAAGACTATCAGAAAGGCAATTTTGAGTGAAGCTCATGAGTCAGCTTATTCCATACATCCGGGGAGTACTAAGATGTATCTGGATCTAAGAGAGAAGTATTGGTGGTATGGTTTGAAAAGAGATGTTGCTGAGTATGTTGCTTTGTGTGACACATGTCAAAGGGTGAAAGCTGAACATCAGAGACCTGCAGGATTGTTACAACCTATGCTGATACCCGAATGGAAATGGGAAGAGGTTGGTATGGATTTTATAGTTGGATTGCCACGTACTCCGAGAGGGTATGATTCAATTTGGGTAATAGTAGATCGCCTAACAAAGGTTGCTCATTTTCTACCAGTTAGGACTACGTATAGTAGTGCAAGGTTGGCAGAATTGTATATGGAAAGAATAGTGAGTCTACATGGAGTTCCTAAGAAAATTGTGTCTGATCGGGGTACCCAGTTTACATCTCATTATTGGCAAAAGATACATGAATCACTAGGAACCAAACTGAATTTTAGTACAGCCTACCATCCACAGACAGATGGACAGACAGAGAGAATTAATCAGATATTGGAGGATATGTTGAGAGCTTGTGCTTTATAATATGGTACTAGTTGGGATAAGAGTTTGCCTTATGTAGAATTCTCATATAACAATAGTTGTCAGAAGAGTCTTCAGATGGCACCGTTTGAGGCTCTATATGGACGAAAGTGTAGAACCCCGTTGTTCTGGAATCAGATAGGGGAAAGTCAAGTGTTTGGGCCTGATGTACTCAAGGATGCTGAAAAGAAAGTAAGAATGATTAGGGAGAATCTGAAAATAGCTCAGTCTAGACAAAAGAGTTACGCTGATACTCGGAGAAGAGAGTTGACTTTTGAAGTAGGGGATTATGTATATTTGAAAGTATCACCAATGAGGAGTGTGAAAAGGTTCAACATGAAAGGGAAATTGTGTAACACCCAAATTTTAGGAGTAATAAATTTTAAATAATTTAGAGAAAGGGAATTAAAATTTTAAAACTATTTGGTGATGCATTCATGCTGTTGCATTTATTTTATTTTGTGGTGTGGATATATTTGTTTTATTTTGAATTGGTTTGAAGAATTTTATTTGGAATAGTTTGAAAACAAACAAATAAAGAAAAGAAAGAAAGAAAATAAATAAGGCAAACTTACCTTTTTCGGCCTGGCGGCCCAGCTAAGCCGGAGCCCAAGCTTTTCCCTCGCGCTGATGGGCCGTTGAAGCCGAGCTGCTCGCACCGCTCTTCACCGTGTCTGCGTGGGCCGGCCCAGGCGAAGCCGCGCGCGTTGTTCTCTCTCGGGTGACGCTGACGAACCGGGCCCCCTTGTCAGCGCCCTCTTCCACCTCTGGTTCGTGGCCGAGACGAACACTACCGTAACCAAATCCACCGAGGAAACCGGGATTTCCTACCCGAAAACGTTGAATTGGAGCTATAAACGTGTAGCCGCTTGCCTCCTCTCCTCGTTTTCCATCTAACCTTTGAGCCAAACCTTTTGAAACCAAGCTTCATCGGTTCAAAACCCTAGGGAGTTGCGGGTGTACATCGTCGGAGCTTGTCGGTGAACCTGCACCTCTCTTCTTTGCATTGGTGAGATTGCCATCCTTCCCTCTTTCTTCCCATGCTCTTCTTTAGGTTTTTAGTGCTTGGAATCGTGAGTTTGCGAAGTTCCAGTGAGTCGGCAATGGCGTCGCCGCCATCCCGAGCCGCGTTTCATCCTCAGTCCGTCGTAGCTCTTCTAAACCGCGTAGAGGTGTTCGCATTGAGCTGTGCATTTGATTGGTGTCGGTTGCGAGTCATCTGGTGGTCTAAAACGGCGAAGCCGGAGCTTTCCGGCGAGCCATGGAGGCCGGCCATGGCGGCCACCGGCCGGCGCTGGCAAAGGAGGCCGCGTCTCTCTCTCTTTCATCGGGAACGATACCAGCCGTCCAAGATTAGATCAAGGGCTCAGATTAGAAGATACCCTTTCGGCCGTAATATTTGCTAAAGAGCCCTTGACCTTCATTATATTAGAACCCGCGGTCCTTAGCGCAATATCCTGAATCCGTTTTCGTGTTTTGAAAGCGTATTTTCTCCCGGATAAGTCAAAAATACGTTTTCAGATAATTACAGTTTTGCCACTAGGATTGTTTTGGTCATAAAATCTTCGTTTTAACTCTGATTTGATCCGTTCAAGTTGCGTTAGGTTCGTATTTGCGAGCTCTACATGTTAGTGTAGTTGTACAGTTAGTTTTGATAATTTATTTTTTGAGTTTATAATTAAGTAATTATTTATATATAGGAAATCTTAGAAAATTCATAACTTTCACGTTTTAACTCCGAATTTGGTGATCTTTGCGTCTGTGTGATCGTAGAAACGTGTAGAAGAGTTTTATAAACTTTTATTACTGTTTTGTTACTGTTGGTGTACTGTTCTAATTGTATCTCTTTGTTTGCTTCGTGTTTGTTTGATTGGATGCATGTGTGTTGTTGGTTGATGATCGAGTATAGAAGGTGAGCAGTATCTGGACGATTCGGAGTATTACTTTGAGCCAAGTCAGCAGTATCACTTGGAAAGCTTTGATCAAGGCAAGTATAACACAGGACTATCCTTGTTACCTATACATTGAATTGTCATACATATGCATGTGCTTACCTTGACAACCTTAGAGATTATAACTTAGTGATTGTTATCTTGATTCCTTGTCAACCTTGGGAATGCATATGGGTAGCTACTGCTAGTGCTTAAACTAAGAACAATGATCTTGTAATTTGATTAATGGATTAAGCAATCAACTATTAAGATGATTTTATTACTGTTAAAAGGGAGCTAGAGCATGTGTATTATTTTGATGCTCTGGTTTCTCTCCATAAGGACTTATCTGTAAGTGATAACCGGGATATACAGTACAGCTGTGAGGGCTATATGGCTCTGGCTTTAGTTGTTCAAGAGACCTTTTCTAGCTTGTTAGAGGTTACCTTAAATGGCGTAAGAATGGCTTGCCACGTTGGGTGTAGTGCGAGCCCCTGGCCTAGTGTGTATAGGCTGCGGTTGTTGTGCCACAGGGAAGGGGGGTTCTACATCTGCCTGCCGAGTGAATCTAATGGCCCTAACTTGTTAGACGAACTTTTGAGTGGCTTTATATGGTTCTCGGGTGTTTGGGCTTGATCTCCCCACTCATTTGGAAATCATGACTCACAGTGAAAGTGTACACCTCTGCACAGAGTTAAAAACTGGTATACTAGCCGTGCTCACGGATACGAGCGGCCTTGGGGATTCTTATGGAATAGTTGATCATAACTGTTATATCATGCTTAATTATTGTTGATTATTATTTGTTCATGTTAATGCTATTCATTATCCTTATTACAATTGATCATTGGTTCTTTAATGGGAAGCGGTTTATCTTGATGCTACTCAATGGCTAATATATGATTAAAAGCTAAACGCAGTTAAACAATGTCTAGCCTTTTTGAGCCTCATGAACCCTGTGTTATATTTGTTGAGTTCGACATGGACTCACCCTTGCTATTTCCACCATAACAGATGAAGATATAGAGGAAGATTATCGGAATGAGTACTAGTCTTGGTGTCAACCAGTCAACCGTGTCCCTGTGTGGAGTTTCCGCTAAAGAATTACTATTAGTTATTATTACAAGACTATGTCTTAAATACTTATTCGTTATGTAATAAGCACTGTGATGATACTTTGTAATTTGTCAACTTATGTGTGCGACTGTTTCCTGGGGCGCACATGAGTCTTTTATGCATCCTATTTTTGTCCTTAAAAATGGGTGTGACAGATTGGTATCAGAGCCGTGTTGACTGTAGGACGCGAGCCTAGTTAGAATGGTCGTTAATAGCATCCATACTTCACTTAATTCATGCTTCCTCTTTTCACCTTGTTAATTACTAAAGTTTTATGTTTCCTCTACTTTATTCTATTGCGAAAATACATTGATTCTATCTAATCTATGTCTAAATCTTTTAGATGCCTCCTTATCCTCGTCTGTCAGCTGCACAGTACGTTGCCCGTTTCAAACCTCAGGAGCCATATGAAGATGGTGATCAAGAGCTATCTGATGCTGAATCAAGAGTTGGTGATACACCAATGGAGAATGTAGTTATAGGGTGGACTACGAAGCTTCATATCATGGTTCCTAAAGCTGATGCTTTCTTCCATGACATGTTAACAAGAACCTTGGACAACTACTACTACGACTGGGAAGCTACGTTGGAGTATCGTAGTGCAGAGTATAGTCATCCATGGATGGATTCCTATTGGGAAACGGAGTTATGGGTTAAGAAAAGGGATCCTACCACTAAGGAGTCTAAGGTGGAGTCAAAGTTCATTACCAGAGTGAGCCGGGCAACCGTGGAGATAAGCATGGAGGATGTCGCTTTCAATGCATTTGTTTACTACCATGGTCTACGCTCGGACAAGACGTTAAAGGGTGCACTCCGGCATTTTCCTTGTTTCTTACATGACAAGGGTATTTGGACCGTGCCGCCTGCAGATGATTCCTCCTTGACTTTATAAGCTACGGTGGGATTAGCTCGTGAATTGACTCTCCATGAGGTGGATTTGAAGGATGAGTTGCTGAAGGAAAAAGAACTTAAGGAGCAAGCTTATAAGGAGATTGACCAATTAAGGGCGGAGTTAGGTCATCCCAAGATTTATGAGAAGCTTAATTAGGCAATAGGAAAAATCCCTATGTAATAGGAACGATAGTAGTTGCGAGTTAATTTTAAGTTTGGATTGTTTTAAGAGTCAGTTTGTGGTGTGAACAATTGTGTGATTGATGGATTGTTATTATGATAATGTGTGATTTGGATCTTTGTAATGTGTGCTGCAGTTTTGTAGACATGCCTACAAGTTCCATGGTTAAGAATATTAAGTTTGATCAAAATATATTAGTTGAATATGAGGTTAACTTAGTTCTGTCCTTTGCTGATTTTTGGATCAGTCTGGGATGGTTTAGAAATAACTTAAAATCCGTTCATGAGAAATTTAAGAAATTTTACTGGGAATAATTAGACTTCTGTATCTTTCCAACCCCGCAAGAATCACCTTATTATCTATTATGAGCTAAGAGATATATCTGTTCCAAGTTGGAGTTACTGCACAGTCTGGAATTCTGAAACAGTTTCGGTTAAGTTCAGTTTTTGGCCAATCATTTGACAGATTCAGAAAAAGTGTTGAGAATAAAAGTTGTAGATAATTTTGTAAGTTTTCCAACCATGTAAAGATCATCTGAATTGGACGTCTGTAGCTCGAGATATGACAGTTTTACTGAGTTACTGAAATTGGAGTTCGCCCAGAAAAATCAGATTTTGCTTATCTATTGAATACATCATCTCGGATCGTATTGAATTTCATCTTCTGTGTTTTTGGAAGCAAAATCAGGCAGAGATTCAGTGTCAGCAGAAAGTGGTAGTTGTGACTGCACCTAATGGAGATAAAATCAATGTGGATGTAGCAGTGCAGAAGCAACCAACCGCTGTGGTGAATCAGCTTGAAGATACTATTAAGGAGAATTCAGTGATTGAGGAATTTCCGGATGTCTTCCCTGATGAATTGCCAGGTATGCCACCTGACAGAGACATTGAATTTCTTATTGAATTACTTCCTGGAACTGCACCTATAGCCAAACGACCATATAGGATGGGAGTAGATGAATTAGAAGAACTTAAGAAACAAATTAAAGAATTACAAGATAAAGGTTTTATTAGACCTAGTTCATCACCTTGGGGAGCACCAGTTATTTTTGTTGATAAGAAAGATGGCGGTCAGAGGATGTGTGTTGATTACCGGTCACTAAATGAGGTAACTATCAAGAATAAGTACCCTTTGCCCAGGATTGATGACTTGTTTGATCAGTTAAGAGGTGCTTGTGTGTTCTCTAAGATTGATTTACGTTCTGGTTATCATCAGTTGAAGATTCGTGTTTCTGATATTCCAAAGACAGCTTTTACTACAAGGTATGGATTGTATGAGTATACTGTTATGTCATTTGGATTGACCAATGCACCTGCATACTTTATGTACATGATGAATAAGGTGTTTATGGAATATTTGGATAAGTTTGTGGTGGTATTTATTGATGATATACTGGTATTTTCCAAGACGGAGGAAGAGCATGCTGAACATTTGAGGTTGGTATTGCAGAAACTTAGAGAGCATAAACTGTATGCGAAGCGAAGTAAATGTGAGTTTTGGTTGAAGGAAGTTTCTTTCCTTGGTCATATTGTTTCTAATGGAGGGATATCAGTGGATCCAGGTAAAGTAAAGGATGTATTAAATTGGAAACCACCTATTGATGTTAGCGAGATTCGTAGTTTCTTGGGATTAGCTGGATATTACAGACGGTTCATTGAAGGGTTTTCTAAACTTGCTAAACCTATGACATCTCTATTAGAGAAGAATGCCAAGTTTGTGTGGTTGGATAAATGTCAAGCTAGTTTTGAGAAATTGAAGAAGAGGTTGACTACAGCGCCTGTTTTGGTTTTGCCAGATTTGAGTAAGAAGTTTTCTATTTATTGTGATGCCTCTCGTCAAGGTTTAGGATGTGTTCTTATGCAAGAAGGCAGAGTTGTGGCTTATGCATCTAGGCAGTTGAGAAAGCATGAGTTGAATTATCCTACACATGATTTGGAGTTAGCAGCTGTAGTTCATGCTTTAAAGATTTGAAGACATTATTTGATTGGACATAAGAGTGATATATACACTGATCATAAGAGTTTAAAGTATATTTTCACTCAGTCAGATCTGAATTTGAGGCAACGCAGATGGTTAGAGTTGATTAAGGATTATGATATTGAGATACACTATCATCCTGGTAAGGCTATTGTAGTAGCTGATGCTCTTAGTAGGAAAAGTTATGCCAATGAGATACGGACGTTGTCTATGACTAGTGAGTTATGTGCTGAATTTGAATATTTGAATTTGGGCATTGTTACTAATACAATGGAATTAGTGATAGAGACTACATTAGAGCAAGAAATCTACAAGGGTCAGTTGAAGGATGAGAAACTAAAGAAGATAGCGGAAGATATAGTGATTGGTAAGTCACCAGGCTTTCGAATGGATGATAATGGAATTTTGTGGTTTGGAAAGAGGCTATGTGTACCTGAGGATCAAACTGTTAGACAGGCAATTCTTCGCGAAGCTCATGAGTCAGCTTATTCTATTCATCCTGGTAGTACTAAGATGTATTTGGATCTTAAACATAAATATTGGTGGGTTGGATTAAAGCGAGATGTGGCTGAGTATGTGGCATTGTGTGACACTTGTCAGAGGGTGAAAGCAGAGCATCAGAGACCTGCTGGATTGTTGCAACCAATGAAGATTCCTGAATGGAAGTGGGAGGAAGTTGGTATGGACTTTATAGTGGGGTTACCTCGTACTCAGAAAGGTTATGACTCTATTTGGGTGATAGTAGATCGGTTAACTAAAGTTGCTCATTTTATACCAGTTAAGACTACTTACCATGGACCAAAATTGGCAGAGTTGTATATGGAGAGAATAGTCTGTTTGCATGGAGTACCAAAGAAGATTGTATCTGATCGAGGATCGCAGTTTACGTCACACTTTTGGAAAGCTGTGCATGAATCATTGGGAACAAAATTGAATTTTAGTACAGCATATCATCCACAGACAGATGGACAGACTGAAAGGACCAACCAGGTATTAGAGGATATGTTGAGAGCTTGTGCATTGCAATATGGAACTAGTTGGGATAAGAGTTTGCCTTATGCAGAATTCTCTTACAATAACAGTTATCAACAGAGTCTTAAGATGGCACCGTTTGAAGCTTTGTATGGACGTAAGTGTAGAACTCCATTGTTTTGGGATCAGACAGGTGAATCTCAAGTGTTTGGTACAGATGTTCTTAGAAACGTAGAAGATCAAGTGCGAGTGATTCGTGAGAATTTGAGAGTAGCACAGTCTCGTCAGAAGAGTTATGCTGATAATAGAAGAAGAGATTTAGTTTTTGAGGTAGGTGATTATGTCTATTTGAAGGTGTCACCAATGAAAAGTGTGAAGAGGTTTAACATGAAAGGTAAACTAGCACCAAGGTATGTTGGACCATTTAAAGTTATTACTAGACGTGGGGAAGTTGCTTATCAATTAGAGTTGCCTGAGAATTTATCTGGAGTACATGATGTGTTCCATGTTTCACAACTTAAGAAGTGTTTACGGGTGCCTGAGGAGCAGATACCTTTAGAAGAGTTGATTGTTAAAGAGGATCTTACATATGAAGAGTTTCCGATCAAGATTTTAGAGACTGCTGAGAGAGTTACTCGAAGTCGGGTTATTAAGATGTGCAAAGTACAGTGGAATCGATATTCAGAGGCAGAGGCAACTTGGAAAAGAGAGGATGAATTGAGGAAATCATATCCGCAGTTGTTTGAGTAAGCAGTCCAATCTCGAGGACGAGATTCTTTTAAGGGGGGTAGAATTTGTAACACCCAAATTTTAGGAGTAATAAATTTTAAATAATTTAGAGAAAGGGAATTAAAATTTTAAAACTATTTGGTGATGCATTCATGCTGTTGCATTTATTTTATTTTGTGGTGTGGATATATTTGTTTTATTTTGAATTGGTTTGAAGAATTTTATTTGGAATAGTTTGAAAACAAACAAATAAAGAAAAGAAAGAAAGAAAATAAATAAGGCAAACTTACCTTTTTCGGCCTGGCGGCCCAGCTAAGCCGAGCCCAAGCTTTTCCCTCGCGCTGATGGGCCGTTGAAGCCGAGCTGCTCGCTCGCTCTTCACCGTGTCTGCGTGGGCCGGCCCAGGCGAAGCCGCGCGCGTTGTTCTCTCTCGGGTGACGCTGACGAACCGGGCCCCCTTGTCAGCGCCCTCTTCCACCTCCGGTTCGTGGCCGAGACGAACACTACCGTAACCAAATCCACCGAGGAAACCGGGATTTCCTACCCGAAAACATTGAATTGGAGCTATAAACGTGTAGCCGCTTGCCTCCTCTCCTCGTTTTCCATGTAACCTTTGAGCCAAACCTTTTGAAACCAAGCTTCATCGGTTCAAAACCCTAGGGAGTTGCGAGTGTACGTCGTCGGAGCTTGTCGGTGAACCTGCGCCTCTCTTCTTTGCATTGGTGAGATTGCCATCCTTCCCTCTTTCTTCCCATGCTCTTCTTTAGGTTTTTAGTGCTTGGAATCGTGAGTTTGCGAAGTTCTAGTGAGTCGGCAATGGCGTCGCCGCCATCCCGAGCCGCGTTTCATCCTCAGTCCGTCGTAGCTCTTCTAAACCGCGTAGAGGTGTTCGCATTGAGCTCTGCATTTGATTGGTGTCGGTTGCGAGTCATCTGGTGGTCTAAAACGGCGAAGCCGGAGCTTTTCGGCGAGCCATGGAGGTCGGCCATGGTGGCCACCGGCCGGCGCTGGCGAAGGAGGCCGCGTCTCTCTCTCTTTCATCGGGAACGATACCAGCCGTCCAAGATTAGATCAAGGGCTCAGATTAGAAGATACCCTTTCGGCCGTAATATTTGCTAAAGAGCCCTTGACCTTCATTATATTAGAACCCGCGGTCCTTAGCGCAATATCCTGAATCCGTTTTCGTGTTTTGAAAGCGTATTTTCTCCCGGATAAGTCAAAAATACGTTTTCAGATAATTACAGTTTTGCCACTAGGATTGTTTTGGTCATAAAATCTTCGTTTTAACTCTGATTTGATCCGTTCAAGTTGCGTTAGGTTCGTATTTGCGAGCTCTACATGTTAGTGTAGTTGTACAGTTAGTTTTGATAATTTATTTTTTGAGTTTATAATTAAGTAATTATTTATATATAGGAAATCTTAGAAAATTCATAACTTTCACGTTTTAACTCCGAATTTGGTGATCTTTGCGTCTGTGTGATCGTAGAAACGTGTAGAAGAGTTTTATAAACTTTTATTACTGTTTTGTTACTGTTGGTGTACTGTTCTAATTATATCTCTTTGTTTGCTTCGTGTTTGTTTGATTGGATGCATGTGTGTTGTTGGTTGATGATCGAGTATAGAAGGTGAGCAGTATCTGGACGATTCGGAGTATTACTTTGAGCCAAGTCAGCAGTATCACTTGGAAAGCTTTGATCAAGGCAAGTATAACACAGGACTATCCTTGTTACCTATACATTGAATTGTCATACATATGCATGTGCTTACCTTGACAACCTTAGAGATTATAACTTAGTGATTGTTATCTTGATTCCTTGTCAACCTTGGGAATGCATATGGGTAGCTACTGCTAGTGCTTAAACTAAGAACAATGATCTTGTAATTTGATTAATGGATTAAGCAATCAACTATTAAGATGATTTTATTACTGTTAAAAGGGAGCTAGAGCATGTGTATTATTTTGATGCTCTGGTTTCTCTCCATAAGGACTTATCTGTAAGTGATAACCGGGATATACAGTACAGCTGTGAGGGCTATATGGCTCTGGCTTTAGTTGTTCAAGAGACCTTTTCTAGCTTGTTAGAGGTTACCTTAAATGGCGTAAGAATGGCTTGCCACGTTGGGTGTAGTGCGAGCCCCTGGCCTAGTGTGTATAGGCTGCGGTTGTTGTGCCACAGGGAAGGGGGGTTCTACATCTACCTGCCGAGTGAATCTAATGGCCCTAACTTGTTAGACGAACTTTTGAGTGGCTTTATATGGTTCTCGGGTGTTTGGGCTTGATCTCCCCACTCATTTGGAAATCATGACTCACAGTGAAAGTGTACACCTCTGCGCAGAGTTAAAAACTGGTATACTAGCCGTGCTCACGGATACGAGCGGCCTTGGGGATTCTTATGGAATAGTTGATCATAACTGTTATATCATGCTTAATTATTGTTGATTATTATTTGTTCATGTTAATGCTATTCATTATCCTTATTACAATTGATCATTGGTTCTTTAATGGGAAGCGGTTTATCTTGATGCTACTCAATGGCTAATATATGATTAAAAGCTAAACGCAGTTAAACAATGTCTAGCCTTTTTGAGCCTCATGAACCCTGTGTTATATTTGTTGAGTTTGACATGGACTCACCCTTGCTATTTCCACCATAACAGATGAAGATATAGAGGAAGATTATCGGAATGAGTACTAGTCTTGGTGTCAACCAGTCAACCGTGTCCCTGTGTGGAGTTTCCGCTAAAGAATTACTATTAGTTATTATTACAAGACTATGTCTTAAATACTTATTCGTTATGTAATAAGCACTGTGATGATACTTTGTAATTTGTCAACTTATGTGTGCGACTGTTTCCTGGGGCGCACATGAGTCTTTTATGCATCCTATTTTTGTCCTTAAAAATGGGTGTGACAGATTGGCACCAAGGTATATTGGACCTTTCAAGATTGTAGAGAGACGTGGTGAAGTGGCATATCAGTTGGAATTACCAGAGAGTTTGGCAGGTGTACATGATGTGTTTCATGTATCCCAACTTAAGAAGTGTTTGCGAGTACCATAGGAGCAGATTCCGTTAGAGGAGCTCACTGTTAAAGAGGACCTCATATATGAAGAGTTTCCAGTTAAAATTCTAGAGACTGCTGAAAAGTCACGAGAAGTCGAACTATCAAAATGTGTAAGGTTTAGTGGAATCGGTACACAGAGGGTGAGGCCACTTGGGAAAGAGAAGAGGATCTATGGAAAACCTACCCGCAACTGTTCGAGTAAGCATCAATCGATTCTTGGGACGAGATTCATCTTAAGGGGGTAGAATTATAACACCCTAAAATTTTGGATATTAAAAAAAATAGGAAAATATGATTTTATACAATTTTATGACCATACAAATTTAGAGTAATAATAATTTTTATTAACTTAAAATTTAATATAAGAGTAGAAACATGTTTGTGCATTCATGTCGTTGCATTTAAATTTTTGTGATGAGTGGTTTGATTTAAATTCAAATTAGGTTTCAAAATCATTTGAAAATACTTTGAAATAATTAAAAAGGAAAAAGAAAACGAAAATCTTCATTTTCCTCGCTTTTGGCCTGGCAGTCCATTTCTTTTCCCGCGGCCTGCTTACCTTCGGAGCCGAGCGGCCCATCCCCCCCTCAGCGCGCGCGTCGCGTTCTGCCTAGGCCGAGCCCATTCTCGCCCGCGGCCTGGCTCGCGCGTGCACCGCTGGCCCAGCAATGCGCTGCCGCGTTTCCCTTCTCCGATTGTGTCACTGACGTTGCGGACCCATCTGTCAGGCGTGCCTCCTTCCTCAAGCCGACGCCATCGTCGCTTTCCTAAACTACCGAAACCGAATCCTCCCCTCAATCTCCCCTTTCCTTCCGTGGAGACGCCTTCAGGCTATAAAAATCAAGCCCGTGATCCTTCCGCCCCATCCTATCTTGACGCTGAGCTCTGGAACCATCCCGAGATGGCATTGCTCGGAGCACCGCCGTGACCGCCCGCCAAACCGAGCAGTGTGTCGCCTTTTGCTTCATCCTCGGCTCCATTCTTGCGCGAGGTGAGATCGCATTGCCTTGTACTCCATCCCGGTACTTTTATCTTGTCGAATGATGCTTGGTTTCGAGTTCTAGTGAACTTCGGCGATGGCACCGCCGCGGATTTGGTCGCCGGCGTAATTTTTCCGGTCGGATCGCCGCCCCGTTTGTCCCGATCCGATCTGTGCCGTCTACCTTGAATCCAACGGCTGATATCAGAAGATACCGTTTCGGCTGCGCATTTTGCTAAAAAAACCCTGAGTTTTTCAATTGATTAACCCGCAGTCCAAAGCGTACTTCCATATTGCATAATATCCGTTTGAAAGCGTAGTTTGATCTCAGTTCATTCGAAATACGTTTTCAGCTAATTATAGTTTTGCCACTGAGTTTGTTTTGGTCATAATTCATCCGTTTTAACTCCGATTTGATCCGTTCAAATTGCGTTAGGTTCGTAATTAAGAGCTCTATATGTTAGTAGGACTGTTCAGTAGGTTTGTGATAATTTATTTTCGAGCTTGAATTAAAGTAATTACTTTCTATAGGAAATTTTCGTAAATTCATAACTTCGTCGTTTTAGCTCCGTTTTTCGTGATCTTTGCTTCTATGTGATCCTAGCGAGTTGTAGATTCGTTTTAAAAACTTTTTATCTTATTTTATTACTGTTGGTGTACTGTTCTAATTATAGTCTTGTTTGTTTATGCATGATTGTTCTAAATGAATGTTGTTGCTATTATTGATCGAGTATAGACGGTGAGCAATTCGTTGGAGATCAGGAGTTTTACTACGAACAAGATCACCAGGACCAGTTTGAGCAAGGCAAGTATAGCATGGGATTATCCTTGTTGTCCTATTCATATTAAGCAAATAATATCATTATGCATATATTCCTTGTTAAGGATGACTTAGAGTTGATCTTATTCCTTGATACCTATTATACTGCATGGATTAGTATTGCTAGTGCTCAACATGAACTATGATCATGTAATTTGACTAATGGAATATGCAATAAACACTAAAAGATGTCTTTTATTGCTGTTAAAGGGTACTAGAGCATGGGGTTATTTGGTGCTCTCGTTACTCTCCATAAGGACTTATCTGTAAGCGAAAATCCGGGATTTACAGTACAACTGTGAGGGCTAAAATGGCTCTGGCTTTAGTCATATAGAAGGAACTTTTCTAGCTTGTTAGAGGTTACCCTTATGGCGCAAATGGGGTAGAGCAGACTGTGGATCCCTGCGTGGTGAATCACACAGACTGACTAATTGAATATGCAATTGCGCAAATGCGGCCCTAACTTGTTAGACGAACCTTTGAAAGGCTTCATAGTGTTTCCCTGCCTGCTCACCTTGAAAGTGTTTTGGCAGTAATTAACCCGGGCATATGGGCAACATGACTCACAGTGAAAGTGTACAACCTCTGTAGAGTGTAAAACTGTTATAACAGCCGTGCTCACGGTCACGAGTGGCCTTGGACCCTTATGGAATAGTGGATCATTAATAATGGATATGTTTTTGCTATTCGTTAATCATTTCACATGGATCATATGTTTATTGTTACATTGAGACACTTTTGATATTAATGATATACTAAAATAATGCTAATTAAAAGCTACATGCGGATAAACCTATGTTATGCCTTTGAGCCTAATGAACCCTAAGTTATATTTGTTGAGTTTGACATGGACTCACTCTTGCTATTTCCCCTACACTCCAGTGTGTAGTAAGGTGCTGCTCAGAAGAAGGATAAAAATGTAGTGGGGTTTCCAGAAGACTAATAGAAGTGCTAGGCATATGTTACCCCCTGTCAACCGTCCCTGTGATGTTGGAGCCTGAAGAAAAGATTAGTGACCGTTCCGTGACACTCTGATAGTTGTAAGTGTTAATATAGTATGTTTTTCGCTTTATATAAACATTGTTTTGATACTTTTTCATTCTGACATATGTGTGGACTTCCTGGGCACACATATGATTAGCCTGGTTTTGTTCTTTAGAAAACCGGGTGTGACAAGTATGCACTCCATTTGGTCGTTAAATGGGTGTGACAAGTACTTCTGTTTGAGATCCAGATACATCTTAGTACTTCCGGGATGAATAGAATAAGCTGACTCTTGAGCTTCACGAAGGATTCCCTGCCTAATGGACTGATCCTCAGGTACACACAACCTCTTTCCAAACCACAAAATCCCATTATCATCCATTTGGAACCCTGGTGACTTACCAATCACTATATCCTCTGCTATATTCTTTAGTTTCTCATCCTTTAACTGACCCTTGTATATTTCTTGCTCTAATGTAGGTTCTATTACTAATTCCATTGTATTAGAAACAATTCCCAAATTCAGATATGCAAATTCAGCACACAACTCACTTGCCATGGACAACCTTTGCATCCCATTAGCATAACTCTTTCTGCTAAGAGCATCAGCTACAACATTAGCCTTACCAGGATGATAGTGTATCTCTAGATCATAATCCTTGATCAACTCCAACCATCTATGTTGCCTCAAGTTTAAATCGGACTGTGTGAAAATATACTTTAAACTCTTATGATCAGTGTATATATCGCTCTTATGTCCAATCAAATAGTATCTCCAAATTTTCAAAGCATGAACTATAGCTGCTAACTCCAAATCATGAGTAGGATAATTCATCTCATGCTTTCTGAACTGCCTAGATGCATAGACAACAACTCTACCTTCTTGCATAAGAACACACCCCAAGCCTTGACGAGAAGCATCGCAATAAATAGAAAACTTCTTACTTAAATCTGGCAATACCAAGACAGGTGCAGTAGTCAATCTCTCCTTCAATTCTTCAAAACTAGCTTGACATTGATCAGACCATACAAACTTGGCATTCTTCTCTAATAGAGATGTCATAGGTTTAGCAAGTTTAGAAAACCCTTCAATGAACCATCTGTAATATCCAGCTAAACCCAAGAAACTACGAATCTCTCCCACATCAGTAGGTGGCTTTCAATTCAAAACATCCTTTACCTTGCCTGGATCTACTGATATTCCACCATTAGAGATAATATGACCAAGAAAAGAGACTTCCTTCAACCAAAACTCACACTTACTTCGCTTAGCATACAACTTATGCTCTCTGAGTTTCTGCAATACCAACCTCAGATGTTCAGCATGCTCTTTCTCCATCTTGGAAAATACCAATATATCATCAATAAATACCACCACAAACTTATCAAGGTACTCCATAAACACCTTATTCATTATGTACATAAAGTAGGCAGGTGCATTGGTCAAACCAAATGACATAACCGTATACTCATACAAACCATATCTCGTAGTAAAAGCTGTCTTTGGGATATCAGAGGCACGAATCTTCAACTGATAATAACCAGAACGCAAATCAATCTTAGAGAACACACAAGCACCTCTCAACTGGTCAAACAAGTCATCAATTCTGGGCAAAGGATACTTGTTCTTGATGGTTACTTCATTAAGCGACCGATAATCCACACACATTCTCTAACTACCATCTTTCTTATCAACAAATATAACTGGCGCACCCCAAGGTAATGAACTAGGACGAAAAAAACCTTTATCTTGTAATTCCTTAATTTGTTTCTTAAGTTCTTCTAATTCATCTACTCCCATTCTATATGGTCGTTTAGCTATGGGTGCAGTTCCAGGTAATAATTCAATAAGAAATTCAATGTCTCGGTCAGGTGGCATACCTGGCAAATCATCGGGAAAAACATTTGGAAAATCATTGATAACTGGATTCTCTTTACTAGCATCATCAGCAAGCTGATTCACTACAGCTGTTGGTTGCTTCTGCACTGCTACATCCACACTGATTTTCTCTCCATTAGGTGCATTCACAACTACTACCTTCTGCTGACACTGAATCACAGTCTGATTTTGTTTCATCCAATCCATTCCCAAAATCACATCAATACCAGATGTCCTCAACACTATGAGAGTTATCTTAAACTCTACCCCCCTTAAAACCATACTAACTAGAAGACATCTATTAGTGGTTTGCATGGTACCCCCAGGTGAATTTACTAAGAGAGGTTCTTTCATGGCAAGCATGGGTACACTATGCATCTTAACAAAAATGTTTGAAATAAAGGTATGCGAAGCTCCAGAATCAAAAAGAATGGTTGCAGGGGTAGAATGAACATTGAACGTACCAAGCATTACTTCAGGCTCCGTCTGTGCTGTTTCAGTAGACACATGATTCACCTTTCCAGTATTGGATGACCTCTGTCCCTGCGGTGTCTGTTGATTCTGCTTCTTGGGACAATGATTAGCATAGTGTCCAGGTTCTCCATAGCGATAACACAAATTAGGAGTGCTAGGTGCACTGGTCTTCATTGGAGTAGAGTTAGAATTACCCTGGCGTGGAGTTTGCTGACCACTCTGCTGTTGGAACTGTCTGTTCTGCTGATACTGAGGTCGTTGCTGAAACTGATTACTTTGCCGATTCTGAGACCACTATTGATTTGAATTGCGGTTCCACTGACTGACTGGTCCTTGAAATTTCGAATGAAACCCATGCTGAGAATTTGTTCGTTGGCGATTATTATTCCCAACACCTTGTCCTTTCATCTTCCTTTTTCTGTCCATCTCTCGACGTTCATTATCCAGCACAATAGCCTTATTCACAAGCTCCTGGAAACTGGCATAATTATTACCCTTTAGCTGCAAACGAAGATCATAATAAATTCCCTTGAGAAAGAGATGCTGCTTATCTGCATCTTCCCTCACTTCATTGGGAGCATAGCGAGCCAACTGCGTGAACTTGTCATGATACTCACTGACACTCATCTGTCCCATCATGAGATTTCTGAATTCTTCCTGCTTCAGCTCAATTACACCTTCTGGAATATGGCGAGCTCTAAAATCTCTAACAAATTCATTCCAAGTGACAGGAGGAGCATTGACGGGACGTGCAACTTAATATGACTCCCACCAAGTCTAAGATGTTCCCTGTAACTGGCCAGATGCATATAACACTTTTTCCAGATCATTACATTAAGCGATGTTTAACTATTTCTCTACCGCTCGCACCCAATCATCCGCCTCCAAAGGATCAGCAGCATGAGAGAACACTGGAGGACGTCCTTTCAAAAATTCACCACACTTGTCTCTCACATGAACAGGTGACGGTCCTCCTGCAGGGGGGTTGTTCTGCAGATGCTGCATGAACATCTGCATCATCTGATTCTGTGTATTCATGAGTTCCTCCATAGTAATGGGTGGGTTAGCACCTCCATGACCTCTGCCACGACCTCTGGCTGCCATCTATTTTCAAAGCACCAAAAACGAAGCTCAGTATTATCCTAAATGATGTATACCATAGATAAGTAAATCTGAATTCTCTGGGCGAATTTCAATTTCAGCAACTCAGTAAATCTGCCATATCTCGAGTTACAGAAATCCAATTAAGGTGATCTTTACATGGTTGGAAATCTTATGAAATTATCTACAACTTTCATTAACATCACTTTTCCATATTTTGTCGATAGATTAATCAAAAACTGAGCTTAACCGAAACTGTTTCAGAATTCCAGACTGCCTAGTGACCCCAACTTGAAACAGGTATATCTCTTAGCCCATAATAGATAAAAAGATGATTCTTGCGGGGTTGGAAAGATACAGAAGTATAATTATTCCTAGTAAAATTTCATAAATTTATCATGAACAGATTTTTAGTTATTCCTGAAATATCCCAGACTGATCCAGAAATCAGCAAAAGACAGAACCAAGTTTACCCCGATCCCAACTATATAATCATGATCAAACTAATTATTCTTAACTATGGAACTTGTTGACATGTCCATGAAGTTCCAGCACTCATTACAAAGATCCAAATCACACATTATCATAATAACAATCCATCAAACACACAATTGTTCACACCACATACTAATGCTCGACATTACCAAACTCAAATTGACTCGCAACTAATATCGTTCCTATTACATAGGGATTTCCTAATTTTAATTGAGCTTCTCATAATTCTTGGGAAGCCCTAGCGCAGCCCTTAATCCATCGATCTCCTTATAAGCTTGCTCTTTATGTTTCTTTTCCTTTAGCAACTCATCCTTCAAATCCGCCTCATGAAGAGCCAACTCACGAACTAGTCCCACTGTGGCTTGTAGTGTTAAGGATGAATCATCAGCGAGTGGCATGGTCTAAACACCCTTGTCATGTAAGAGACAGGGGAAATGCCGAAGTGCACCCTGCAACGTCTTGTCTGAGCGAAGACCATGGTAATAGACAAACGCATTATAGGCGACATCTTCCATACTTGTTTCTACAGTTGCCCGGCTTACTCGGGTGATGAACTTTGACTCCACCTTAAGCTCCTTAGTGGTAGGATCCATTGTCTTGACCCATAGCTCAGTCTCCCAGTAAGAGCCCATCAATGGATGATTATACTCCTTGAAGTGATACTCCAACGTAGCTTCACAGTCGTAGTAATAATTATCCAAAGTTCTTATCAGCATGTCATGGAAGAAAACATCAGCTTTAGGAACCATATTGTGATGCTTTGTGGTCCATCCCACGACTGAATTCTCCTTTGAGGTATCTCCCACTCTTGATTCGGCATCCGATATCTCTTGGTCACCATCAATATGGGGTTCCTGGGGTTTGAAGCGACCAACGTACTGAGCAACGGACATACGAGGATGAGGAGGCATCTACGAGAATTTTGACATAGATTAGATAGAATCAATATATTTTCGCAATAGAATAAGATAGAAGAAGCATAATAATTTAACAATTATCAAGGTGAAAGAATTAAGCATGAAATAGGTGAAGCATAGACACTAATGACGACCATTCTAACTAGGCTTGCGTCGTACAGTCAACACGGCTCTGATACCAATCTGTCACACCCATTTTTAAGGACAAAAATAGGATGCATAAAAGACTCATGTGCGCCCCAGGATTCGGTCGCACACATAAGTAGACAAATTACATAGTATCATCACAGTGCTTATTACATAGCGAATAAATATTTAACACATAGTCTTATACAATAATTTGTAGTAACTAGTAGTAGATCTTCAGCGGAACTCCAAACACTAGGACACGGTTGACTGGTTGACACCAAGACTAGTACTCATTACGATAATCATCATCATATTCTTCATCTGTTATGGTGGAAATAGCAAGAGTGAGTCCATGTCGAACTCCGCAAATACAACATAGGGTTCATGTGGCACAAAGGCTAGACACTATTTAACTATGTTTAGCTTTTAATCATCATATATTTAGCAATTGAGTAGCATCAAGATATTCCACTTCCCATTAATGAATCAATGATCAATTGTAATAATGATAATGAATAGTATTAACATGAGCATAATAATAATAACTTCGATTAAACATGATATAACAATAGTGATCATCTATCCGTAGATGTTCCAAGGCCGCTCGTATCCGTGGGCACGGCTAGTATACCAGTTTTTAACTCTGCGCAGAGGTGTACACTTTCACTGTGAGTCATGACTTCCAAATACCTGGGGTAGCTAGGCCCAAAGCACCGGAATTCATATAAAGCCACTTAAAGGTTCGTCTAACAAGTTAGGGCCATTAGATTCACTCGGCAGGCAGATGTAGGAACCCCCTTTTCAAATGGCACACTTCCTTCATGGCTATACTCATAAGACTAGAGGCTGTCCTACACCCAACGTGGCAAGTCATTCTTACGCCATTTAAGGTAATCACTAACAGGCTAGAAAAAGTCCTTTAAACAACTAAAGCTAGAGCCATGTAGCCCCCATAGCTGTACTGTATGTCCTGGATGATCACGTACAGATAAGTCCTTATGGAGAGAAACCAGAGCAACAATATAACCCCTTGCTCTAGCCCCCTTTTCAACAGTAATAAAATCATCTTAATGGTTGATTGTTTAATTCATTAATCAAATTACAAGATCATTGTTCATAATTAAGCACTAGCAAAAGCTACCCAAATGCATCCCCAAGGTTGACAAGGAATCAAGGTAACAATCACTAAGTTATAATCGCTAAGGTTGTCAAGGAAGACACATGCATATGTATGATAATTTTAGTGAATAGGTAACAAGGATGGTCCCATGTTATACTTGCCTTGATCAAAGCTTTCCTGTTGACCCTGCTGATCTAGCTCAAAATAATACTCCAGATCGTCAAGAAACTGCTCACCGTCTATACTCGATCACCAAACATCATCACATAATCATCCGAGCAATCATACACGAAGCAAACAGAGAAACATAATTAGAACAGTATACCAACAGTAGCAAAACAGTATAAAAAGTTTGTAAAACTCTTCTACACGTTCCTACGATCACACAAACGTAAAGATCACGAAATTCGGATTTAAGATGTGAAAGTTATGAATTTTCTATGATTCCCTATAGATAATTAAATACTTTAATATAAACTGGAAAATTAAATTTTCCAAACCTACTGTACAACTATACTAACATGTAGAGCTCACAAAAACGAATCTAACGCAACTTGAACGGGTCAAATCGGAGTTAAAACGAAGATTTTACGACTAAATCAAGTTTAGTGGCAAAACTGTAAATATCAGAAAACGTATTTTCAAATTACCGAGAAGAAATACGTCTTCAAAACAAAGAAACATACTTCGGGAATTATGCCAAGGGACTGCTGGTTCTAATACAATGAAAGTCAAGGGCTCTTTAGCAAAATTGCGGCCGAAAGGGTATCTTCTAATCGGAGCTCTTGATCTAATCTTGGACGGCTGGATTCGTCTCCAGTCAAAGGAGAGAGGGCGCCGGCATCCTCCTCATCACTGGCCGGTGGCCGCCATGGCCAGCACAAACGGCTCGCCGGAGATCCTCGGCTTCACCGTTTTCTGACCACCAATTGACCCATGGCTAGTACCAATCGGGTGCGGAGCTCAACACGAACACATCTACGTGGTTTAGGAAGACCATGACCGACCGAGGACGACACACGGCTCGGGATGGCGGCGGCGCCATTGCCGGCTCACTGGAACTTCGCAAACTCATGATTCAAAGCACTAAATACCTAAAGAAGAGCATGGGAAGGAAGAGAGAAGGGTGGCAATCTCACCAATGCAAAGAAAAGAGGCGCGGGTTCACCGGCAATCTCCGACTACGTACAACCGCGACTTCCTAGGGTTTCCAACCAACGAAGCTCGGTTTCAAGTGGTTTGGCTCAAAGTTTAGATGGAAAACAAGGAGAGGGGGCAAGCGCTACACGTTTATAGCTCCAATTCAACGTGTTCGGGTAGACATCCCGGTTTCCTTGGTGGATTCGGTTGTGACCGAGCTCATCTCCGGCTCGGTTACGACACGAAGGTAGGGGATGCGGCTGACAGCAGGACCCGTTTGTCAGCGAAACAAAGAAGAATGAAGGCGCGCTCGCGATGCCTCCTGGGCCAGCCCACACACGAGAGAGAGAGAGCGGGAGGGGAATACGGCTGCTTGGCTCGGCGGCCCAAAACAAGGAGGAAGAGAGGAAGCAGGCTGGCTCGGTTCGGCTCGAGCGGGCCTCCAGGCCACCGGGCCGTAGGTAAGCAGGTAAGTTCACTTTTTTTATAAATTTGTTTTCCAAAGCCATTTTTAAATGAATTTTGAATTCAAATCAAATAAAACTAAAACCACACCTCAAAATAAATCAAATGCAACAGCATAAATGCATCATCAATTATTCCACCTATTATTTTAAATTTTTATCCCCATTAAATATTATCTAAATCATTTAAACTCATAACTAAATTTCTTTTAACTCCAAATTTCTTCTAATTCAAACTTTTAAGATTTTTGGGTGTTACAAGTACCATACATCGAGTACAACTTCGTCCGTGTGACACACATCGAGGATACCTTTTGTTTGGTATATCGACTACCCCCTAGACTAGGGTTGAGGCTTATCGATAGAGTTATCTTACAAACGGGTCACAAGATCTTAATTGATTTAGGCTGCATCTCAAATAAAATATGGGTCAGATGGTATGCTTAGAGGCACTGTCGATTGAGGAATAGGCATTTTGTGAAGCATGCAGCGACGCCTACTCCTCGTCGATCTATGAACATGATGAACAAGTGGTGCCTGGGTTCTCAACATCGAGTATCACTACTACAACTAGTATAGTGCCTGTGCTAACGCTACGGCTATATTTGAGGGATGCGCATGAAAACAACCACACTACGATGGTATTTTGTTACATAAATAGAGTACAACAAGATAATTAAGAGAGACTCTAATTCGTTACATCATTTTCAGTACATTATAGAAATTTGTCCTGTACATATGCCAATACACCTTTCAGAGAATGTGTATTATACCACCAAAATGTTAACAAAAAGATACATTAGAAATATTTAGCCACCTATAAAACATAAATTCTTAATTCTAGCTACCGTTACTGATCTACCAACGTTATCTTCTTGCGTTAGGTGATGTCCAGAACATTCGACTGATCTTTTAGACCTGCAATGGCTATATACTCGATCAGTACTACAGATTAGTGAAAACAGAATTAAGTTGGATTAAGAACGATAAGCTTTGAAGCTTAGACCAAAGGTAGGTGCCTACATTTATGGGGACCTTATTCTTTGAACACACCAATAATTATATCAACATAGGTTGCATAAGTCTCTACGTAAGAAAAGAAGTTAAGGCAGTGTGATTACTACAATGGTGGTCAAAGGAATATATTCTTGCAAAAAGAAAAAACAGGTTGTCGGCTTCATCATGTTATAGTGAATCACATTCATGGAGTGCATGTACTCCAATGCCATTCAAGTTAGAAAAAAGGAATTTCCCTAACCAGGTCTCTCCTACAAACTATGTGCAGTTCTAACTATATGAAGTAATGAATACGCTTTGGTTCTTGCAATTGCACATACTAGGAGGTAGTTTGGTTGCTTTCAAATTTTAGTCTTACAAAATGAATAATTCATAGAATCTCTAGTAATGGAGGTGAGACATATAATGAAATTTCTGCGATCAAGTGTAAGAGACCTATAAATAATTTCATTATATAGTATAATGCTGGTGCTAACGCTACTGCAGCAAGCATGAACTACAATTAGCTTGCCGATTACACAAAAAAAATTATTAAGTTTTTTTTGTCATTGCAATGTATTTCTTCTCTGTTTGACATCTTCCATTCTTTTTAGTCTACAAACAATGTATAGATTATGTATGGCAACAAGAGAAAATAGGACCCCTTAACAAGGACATCAACTCGAAATTCAACAATAATCATTGAAAATCCTTCTTTATTTATCTTAAGACTCTGCTAATAGCTATTGTTGTAGGAGAACTCTGCATAAGGCAAACTCTTATCCCAACTAGTTCAATACTGCAGTGCACAAGCTCTCAATATGTCTTCTAGTACCTGGTTTGTTCTTTCAGCTTGTCCATCTGTATGTGGATGATATGTTGTACTAAAATTCAATTTTGTTCCCAAAGATTCATGTACAGCCTTCCAAAAATGTGATGTATATTGCGAACCTCGATCAGATACAATATTCTTCGGTACTCCATGCAAACACACTATCTTCTCTATATACAATGTAGCCAATTTCTGCCCAGTGTACTTAGTCTTAACCGGTATGAAGTGAGCAACTTTAGTTAAGCGATTCACGATCACCCAAATAGAATCATAACCTTTCTGTGTGCGTAGCAATCCTACTATGAAATCCATACCAACTTCTTCCCACTTCCATTCAGGAATCTTCATTGGTTGCAATAATCTTGCAGGTCTCTGATGCTCAGCTTTCACTCTCTGACACGTGTCACACACTGCCACATACTCTGCTACATCTCGCTTTAATCAAACCCACCAATACTTCTCCTTGAGATCTAGATACATCTTAGTACTACCAGGATGAATAGAATAAGCTGACTCATGAGCTTCACGAAGAATTGCTTGCCTTATAGCCTGATCCTCAGGTACACACCTCTTTCCAAACCAAAGGGTTCCATTGTCATCTACTCAAAAACCCAGTGCCTTACCAATCACTATGTTCTCTGCTATCTCCTTTAGTTTCTCATCTTTCAATTGACCCTTGCAAATTTCTTGCTCTAGTGTAGGTTCTATCACCAACTCTACCGCATTAGTAACAATTCCTAGATTCAGATGTTCAAATTCAGCACACAACTCACTTGGCATAGACAACACTTGCATCTCAATGGCATAACTCCTCCTACTAAGAGCATCTGCAACAACATTGGCTTTATCAGGATGATAGTGTATCTCTAGATCATAATCCTTGATCAACTCTAACCATCTACGTTGCCTCAGGTTCAGATCAGACTGAGTGAAAATATACTTCAAACTTTTATGATCGGTGTACATATCACTCTTATGCCCAATCAGATAGTGTCTCCAAATCTTCAGAGCATGAACCATAGCTGCTAACTCCAAATCATGAGTAGAATAATTTAGCTCATGCTTTCTCAACTACTTAGATGCATAAGAGACAACTCTGCCTTCTTGCATAAGAACACACCCCAAACCTTAACAAGAAGCATCACAATAAATATAGAACTTCTTACTCAAATATGGCAATATCAAGATAGGTGTTGTAGTCAATCTCTTCTTCAATTCTTCAAAACTAGCTTGACAATTATCAGACCACACAAACTTGGCAATCTTTTCTAATAGAGCTGTTATAGGCTTAGCAAGTTTAGAAAAACCCTTCAATGAACCGTCTGTAGTATCCAGCTAAACCCAAGAAACTACGAATCTGACCAACATCAATAGGTGGTTTCCAATCCAATACATCCTTCACCTTGCCTGGATCCAGTGATATTCCACCATTAGAAACAACATGACCAAGAAAAGAGACTTCCTTTAACCAGAACTCACACTTACTTCGCTTAGCATACAACTTATGCTCTCTGAGTTTCTGCAATACCGACCTCAGATGTTCAGCTTGCTCTTCCTCAGACTTGGAGAATACCAGTATATCATCAATAAATACCACCACAAACTTATCAAGATACTTCATAAACACCTTGTTCATCATGTACATAAAGTAGGTAGGTGTGTTGGTCAAACCAAATGACATGACAGTGTACGCATACAAACCATACCTCATAGTAAAAGTTGTCTTTGTAATGTTAGAAGCATGAATCTTCAGTTGATGATAACTAGAACGCAAATCAATCTTAGAGAACACACAAGCACCTCTCAACTGATCAAACAGGTCATCAATTCTAGGCAAAGGGTACTTGTTCTTAATAGTAACTTCATTAAGTGACCGATAATCTACACACATTCTCTGACCACCATCTTTCTTATCAACAAAGATAACTGGTGCACCCCATGGTGAAGAAGTAGGACAAATAAAACATTTATCCTGCAACTCCTTAATTTGTTTCTTAAGTTTTTCTAATTCATCTACCCCCATTCTATATGGTCATTTAGCTATAGGTGCAGTTCCAGGTAATAACTCAATAAGAAATTCAATGTCTCAATTAGGTGGCATACATGGCAAATCATCTGGAAAGACATTTGGGTATTCATCAACAACTGGATCCTCCTTGCTAGCACCATCATCAAGCTGATTCACTGAGGTTGTTCGTTGCTTCTGCACTACTACATCAACACTGATCTTCTCCCCATTAGGTGCATTCACAACCACTACTTTCTGCTGACGTTGAATCACTACCTGATTTTGTTTCATCCAGTCCATTCCCAAGATCACATCAATACTCGATGTCCTCAACACTATAGGTGTTATCTTAAACTCTACCACCCTTAAAATCATACTAACTGGAAGACACCGATTATTAGTTTGCATGGTTCCTCCAGGTGAGTTTACTAAGAGGGGTTCTTTCATAACAGTCATGGGTATGGCATGCATTCTAACAAAGGTGTGGGAAATGAATGTATGTGAAGCTCCAGAATAAAAAACAACGGTTGCAGGAGTAGAATAGACATTGAACATACCGATCATAACTTCTGGTGCCTCATGAGCAGTGTTTGAAGACACATGGTTCACCCTTCCCGTGTCGGATTGCCTCTAGTTGCTTTTATGGCTCTGAGGGGTCTGCTGGTTCTGCTTCTCAGGACAATGGTAAGACATATGTCCTACTTTACCACAGATGTAGCATCTAGTAGGCGTGTTGGGAGCATTGTTCTTCATTGGAGTAGCATTGGGACTTCCAATGCAAGAAGTTTGTTGTCTACTCTGCTGATACTGTTGATGCTGCTGGTAGGGAAGACGTTGCTGAGACTGACTGTTCTGCCAATTATGAGACCATTGCTGATTTGGATGGTGATTCCATTGGCTAACTGGTCCCTGGAACTTCTGATGAAACCCATACTGAGGATTAGTACGCTGGTGGGTATTGCTTCCTGAACCTTGTCCTTTCATCTTTCTCTTCATATCCATCTCCCTATGCTCATTATCAAGCAAATACCCTTATTCACCAGCTCCTGGAAATTTACATAATTATTGCCCTTCAGCTGCAAATGAAGGTCATAATAAATTCCCTTAAGAAAGAGATGTTGCTTGTCAGCATCTTCTCTCACTTCATTGGGAGCATAGCGAGCCAACTGAGAGAACTTATCATGGTATTCACTAACAGTCATCTGACCCATCCTGAGGTTCCTGAACTCCTCCTGTTTTAGCTCTATCACTCCATCTGGAATATGGTGTGCCTTGAAATCTCTAACAAAATCATTCCAAGGGACAGGAGGAGCATTGTTAGGACGTGCAGATTGGTATGACTCCCACCTAAGGATGAAAACGGTCGGAAACGGTCGAAAACGGTCGAAAACAGACTTACGATATAGAAAAACGAAAACGGTCGGTTCGGGATATTTCTACATTTAGCAATTAAAGAGTACAAAAAATGGTTGAAAATGATTGTGAAACCAATTGAAACTGACAATTTTTCATGTTAAAAAACGGTTCATAATATAGAAAACGAAAACGGTCAATTCAAAATATTTCTGTTCCGTTTTCATCCCTACTCCCACCAGGTCTAAGCTGCCCCCTGTAGCTAGCCAGATGCATATAGCACCTTTTCCAAATCATTACACTGAGCGATGTTCAACTGTTTCTCCACTGCTCGCACCCAATCTGCAGAAAGAGAGACGGAAATGATTTCTCAATGGACAAAAATGATTATTTCAGCTCCAAAAGACCAAAGAAACCTTATCTGTTGAGGCCATATGGACTCGTTCCCATCCATAGGCCCTGCTGCTCCCTCGCTGTCGTTAGGATGCTGCTGCGACTGTGCTCCCTAGTGATGGTAGTGCCAATGCTGCAGCTTGCCTGCCAAAGCTCCGCCTCTGACATGCGTGCACAGCTGCCACTGAAAGTCCCCCTCGGCAATTGCTCCGCTGTGAATGCAGCCATACTAGCCCTTCCGCGTGCCACTCTGCTCCCCTATGCTCGCTCCCAATAACTGTTGTGGTCTCATATGACTACGTACCATTAAAAAAAGATTTTTGAAGACTAGCAGTTTTATTTACGGATGTGGGCTAAATTTGATGGCATCACCAGAAATGGACTCTCAACGTCAGAGATGGTCTATTCATTTTTGGAGACACTTTGAAAAATGACCGCCTCCAAAAAATTGATTAATAATGGAGGCCCGCCTTTGAAAACGTGTCCATTTTTAGAGGCAGACCTTTTAGGAAGCCCATTTTAGAAAATCGCTTATATATAGCACTTAGGGTTTTGGGGCTCTCACACCACCTCTCTCCATTCTCGCACAGTGCGGCCCGTCTCTCATCTCTCAGCAGTTCCCTCTCCCCTCCCCGCAGCCCTTCTCGGATTAGAGCAGCGTCACCTCCACATCTCCGAGCACCCTCAGTCCTGTCGCCCTCCATCCACTCCAACCCCCCCTGCTTCCCAACCCAACCAAGACAGTGACATATGTCTCGGGGCTCTTATCCGTCCACGTGGTGCATGTTCTGGGTGGTCCTCCAACTGGGGCATCTGGCCTAGGAACCCTTGAATGGCACCCACGGCCGGATCCATATCGGGGTGGGTGTCACACATCCGGTGTCTCCTCCAACGGCGGCACGCGTATGAGGTGCACTCCTCTAGCGGTGGTGCACAGCCTAGGAGCCCTCTAGTAGTGCCCACGGCCATATCAGCCTCCGAGGGTCGCGTGGCCTGAGCACTCCTCCCGTAGTGCCCACGGCCGGACTCCACAAATAAGGGTCCGACGCATGGCCTGAGGACTCCTACAGTGGCACACATGGCTAGATCCAACGAGGAAGGTGCATCAATTGGTGTGAGTGCTCCTCTGTCAATGACAACCGCAATAGGAGTGTGCGGGCTGGGGAAAGCTGGCGTTGGTGGATCTAGGCAACAGTGGGCAGTAGCTTGTTGGAGGGCACAAGAGGCGAGTACAATGGTGGTGTCGGCTCCACAGTGGGCTCAGTTTGGCTCGGCGGCAGGCTCTATATGGGCTTCGTGTTGGGTTCGGATGCTAATTTTTTAAATGGCTTTTGAGAGATAGGCACAAAGCGCCACCTCTATTGGTTATGATTAATAGTGACTCTAGGGTGGAGGCAGGCTGCCTGCCTCTGTAAATGTTTTCTGATAGTCTTCGATAGTCTTCTGTGTGCTAGTATGAGCCACTCATCGCCATTGTGCCTCGACGCCCACACTTGCCCCTGAGCGCACGATGCCACTTCCATGCACCTACACTAATATGGAAACAGGCTTTCGAGGTGGTTAGAAAGGGCTTATAGATGTGGATGCTTCATCTGCCTTTACCCATGTGTCTCTAGAAGTCAATTACATATAGAGGCAGCTTTCAAGCTGTCCCAAGAATTAGATTTTTAGAAGTGGCCCGGAACATGAGCCGCCTCTAGAAATTAATTTCTAGAGGTGCCAATGGTTCCCAGCTACATCTATAGTATTTTCCCGCAAAAATTAAAAGTTCAAATTTCAAATTATGAACACATATGATGTGTGTGTATGTATATGTATGCTCCTTTTTTCCTAGAGAATTTCACATGTTACTACAAGTGGAATACCCCTTTAGCAACGCATACATGTGTTGCTACAAGCCCACATAACCGTTGGTAGGACCTATACCAACGCATGTTGTATGCGTTGCTATAAATGACGTTGCAAGGGTCAATTGGAATGTTTACACATGCGTTGGTAAGAGGTGTGAATAAGCGTTGCAAAGTAGCAACACATACACCTACAGCTCAGCAACACATATATGCATTGCAACTTGCATGTCCAAATCTGCTTTTGCTTTTTTAAAATTATATGTGGATGTGAAATATATTTTTTTTATGTGAAGATGGCTTGGGTAATTTCATAATAATCGTATCATCACATCTCTCAACCATAGACACAAGCATCCAGTGTATAAAGAAATCAAGATACTTTCATTTTTATTAAATAAATTATTCAGTATGTACAATACAAGGAAGAAAATGACAGAATATTTACAATGGATTCCATAATACAATGTTTTAGCCTAAAAATAAGAAACTTTCCACGACAGCTGAAATAGTAAACTACTTCTCCTGAAATCATGTAGCTTCATTCTTCAGTCATCTCAACACATCCAGATTCCAAAGTACCATGTGTTTGTCCTGCATGAAAATCTTTAATGTATAAGTACACATTTGTTATTCAATGAAAGTAACATGAAAATGTTTACTAACGAGATGACAATTTAATACATTTCAGACTTTCAGAGAAATATATATAGTACGGATATAACTCATATCCAAACGAAATATGAATTCTTCCACATGTCGAGTTCTTCCCTTCTACATGTCCATCTACAGGTTGGTAGCAATCCTGGCATAATGGAAAATGAACATAAGCTTCATATTTTGGGGGATTGCACTATCAGAGCAATGATTTTTAACACTTGAAAGTACTACTGTTAATATCTTACCATTAGCAAATGGCATACATCTGTCATTTGGCATAATTGACTTCCCACCTACCTGTTAATCTGTAAACTGAAGAAGTAATCTCCAAATAACACTCCATCTGAGAGAACTAATAAGACTATACCTACATTTTTGGTTTCGCCAATTGCCATCACAGAAATTGATAATAATAAATTACTCAACTCATTAGAGGTTCCAAACTCTAGGATATGTAAGTGAAAAAAATTCTCAATGAAATCAACACCATACCTAGAGTTCAGATAATAATTGATAAAATCAGATGACGAGAAATTACTCACTTAACTGCAGGATCCAATTTGGCTTCTGTTGCTTCTATGTCAGTACTCAGCAATACAAATGAACACATGCAGTCCTGCAAAAATGTAAGAACAATAAAATAAGTTGTTCTAATCCCTTACCAAAATAAACATAATAATTCTATTATGCGCAGGGATTCACACCTGATGGACCTAAGAAAGCATAGCCACACACGGGTTTGGCAGCCCACGAACAGATCCTTAAAAGAAAAAAAATAATTAATAATAATTCCTAATTCTTACCTTGTAATATGCTGCTATGAGATCTCGTCGCTCCTGCTAGTCCTTCCCCTTCTGATGATCTGCTGAACATGTAACTAAATCAATTTGGACAAGAGGGAGGAACGACCAGCAGGACGGAGGGCTGTGTTGGGCAGAAGGGGAGACGTTGGCTACTTGGCTAGATGGAGGATAGATACGGAGAAGATCATACCCGAAGTCAGCAGTCCAGCACGAATCCATGTCCATCGATATCCTCGCATCCGTCGGGGTATGATAACCTGCAGCCAAGGACTCCATCTTGACATGGGAGCACATCCAAGAAGGGGAAGCATAAGGTTGAATCAAGAACCCTCACGTGTGGCGTGCGGCAGGATATAAACGGCCGAACTAGTACCGGATCTCTACAAGATTGAGAGGAACGCCTAGATCCTAAATTAACTCAACCGAGGAATACGAGGAGGCAGCCCCGCCCCACGCCCTGGTTTTTGGATGGCCGGTTACGTGATTTGCTCGTGGCCGGGGGGTTATGTGATTTGCTCGGGCCAGGGGTGGGGTCATGGGGAGTACAACAACGCATCAAGTTTCCGTTGCAAAGCATCCATGGCCAAAGGCTGGTTAGTGGCGTATATGTCATAGGTTTTTACCTCACAATGTAGATCAATGTTTTGCGAGCAAGGAATAGGAGGGGTAGCACAAGGGACACATGGCATACTAGTTTAGGTATAGGATACCCTATGTCTAGTGGAGAATTGATCTCTTATATCATATGCTTATATGGACGCTTATGAGAATTTTGACTACTGAGTAGCTATCAGGCCCCCTAATTTAGGGACCTCTGTGCATCATGTATCAGTCCCTAGATCAATAGCTGATACGCATATCTCAATGAGATTGATAGCAAAAACCATAATTTTATTACTAATGGGAAAAAACATGTTATGTGGTTCGGGTTACATAACATGGGCCATTGGCCTTATATCATATACCAGAGTTCTAATACAGCGGTCCTATGTCAATGTGGCTCCATTCCTACAAGCCGCTTGGAGTGCGGATGTAACCCTAGCCTTATTCCTTAAACGTACTCCTATTTTCTAATCACTATGATCCTAGCGTAGCTCCTTCGTACGGCTTCGTCTTCGAGTATACTTTGGGTATCCTATTCTTTCGTAGCTCCAATAGTTCCATCCGGGTGGGTACTTCTATAGCTTCTTGCCTAAAGACATAGAATGGAGGGGGTTGAGTACATAAAGTACTCAGCAAGCCCTAAACTTTGGGTGGAGGTGCGGTGGAAGGGAAATGCTATATGTGGAGGTGGTTATGGTGGTGGAGGTGAAGGTGGTAGGTTGAAGTAATTATAATTATAGGTGGGGCCTGGCAGAATATTTCCATTCTCACCAATTCCTGAAGTTAGTTACCAAATTAGTAAAATACATCTTACCAGATTATCACAATTATAGAAGTCTAATCATAGTATCCCATCCTAACTTCTGCCATTCCAAGGACATGGCTATTTAAATAGATTCAATAAACTTTGCAGAGGTGTACAAATTTCCCCACAAGATAGACACAGTCCAACACCATTGTCATGGCTTAGACAGGCCTAACGAGATCCCATATCCGCTTGGGTGTTGTCGTAGATTTTCATATAACTCTACCGCAGCTTCTCAGGGGTTGGAAAACACACTAAACTCGGGAGCATACCGAATCGTCGCATCTCATAATCTCAGATGATACATTATCCCATCATATAATCTTGGACCATACCACATCACCCCAACATAGTAATGCTGATGATACCAAATCATCAAAATAAACAATAATAATATGGGCTTGAACGCGGCCAAGTCAAGGGGCTTAACATGGAGGATCACATAGCAACCACGCCAACCGGACCATGAATGATCCGCATCTGTGTCTTCTCCTAATATTCCGCTGCCAACACTGGCCTCATAGTAGAAATTATACTTCTATCTAATAGGGTGTGAGATCAAGTCTACACATATAGACATGTGGCTATACGTAACATCGCACTAGGCGAGAGGGACTATGAACTGGTCCTTATGTGACTGAGGCGAGTATCTCCCAATAGGAACCATCACTAGGCAAACCTACCAAGGTAACTTGTACCACACAAATTACCCCTCACTCGCCCCCTGTCAGGATTTAGTCAAGTTTTACCAATTTAAGTTTCATAGTTATTATCCTCAAGTTCATTAAGTTCATATCATATCAAGGTGGCCATTGACCATATCATCATTAATCGCATTATCATAACTCATAATTCATTATAATTCCATTGATTCACAATGAGGATTTATGTAACATCCCAGGCGTTTATCACCAATTAGGCAGTGGGTTTAAGCTTAAACATGACAGATTAAGTGGAGATGACAATGTCAAGGTCAACCTATGGAGATGAGCCTGACCTAAAGTTGGATGTTGCATCATTGCTTTACATATAGGTCCCTTTTCAAAGATATATGCTTGGATGGTGTTATGGCAATATCTTCATGTGTCTCACCTTAGTACCTATCTATATTGATCTCTGAAAAAGTTTCATGGAGCTTGGAATCAAAAAGTCACATGAAATGATAAGTTCCATTCCTATTGGAACTTGCATCATTAAGTGAATGGAATTGTAGATCATCAACCAAACCTTGCAAACTTGTCCAAATTACTCTAGATGAACTCTACAACAGCTTAACTACACTTAGGGCACTTAATGGAACAATGTTCATGTTGACCATTTTGCCTAAATGTGCTTCTAAGTGATGGTTGACCATGTATGGACCCTGGAGCCCTGTGGTTTGACCATTTCAAAAGTGTGATCTAGAAGCTTTGCATGACTATGCACCCTTTAACAAAGTTGTAGGGAATTTAATAAGGAACAAACTTTATTTAAGAGTCAAGTCATGAAAATGTGTGGAACATGCTCAAACAGGGCTCACAAGTCAGTTTTAGGGCTGATTTCAGCACTTAGCCATTTTTAAGCCCTAATTTCGGTAACATCGACATTGACATTCCGCGTTCTCCAAAATTCGTTAAGCAACTTGAGTTGGTCCAAAAATAAAAGTTGAAGGTTATATTATGGGGAAGAGCATGCAAGAAGATGGCACTTGATAAAATCCATTTGCACCTCAATTTTGAAGGTTTACCAATTTTTGTCAACACATTGACAATGCTGCCTTGGCACATCATTATATCCTAAATTAGGTCACCAATGACTATGACCCCCAAATAGAAATTGTAGAGCATACTGAGATGAACAACTTTGCTTTTTGGCCCATGGCCCAGTTCAGCCCAGAAGTGGCCTAAATCAGCGTCCAAAACAGGCCAAGTCGCCGCTCACCACGTGCTCGTCGAAATGCTTCAGCGGGCGGCGCGTGTCCAGTGCGTGGCAGCCATGCCCAGTGCGCGCCCCCACCATTGCAGACCTCCTATGCCGTGTGTCCCGGTGCCCCTATGTCGATGTGGAGCACTCGAGCCACTCCCAGACCCTTCCCACTCCTCTTGCTCGCCGCTCCTCGCTCCTCCCTCGCTCTGGAGCTAGGTACTCCCGCGCCATGATCGCCATCGCCATGGAGGGCCGCGGAGCTCTCTGGACGTGCCGGTTCTTCCTCATCCGCGCCTCCTCATCCTCAGCCGAGTATGGAACCACCTATTTCTCTTCGTGCCATCCCTCCTACGCTCTTCCTCCGACCACGTCCGCCACTGGAGAGCCTCGTTGTCGAGGCCGCCCGCCTCCCTGCTGCAGTCATGCGGGGCCAAGCCAGTCCGGGCCGCCCTCATCCAAGCTGAAGCCCTGCGCGAGTGCGCCC